>CM053623.1:284371959-284413103 GCA_028646595.1 Phalanger gymnotis
GGAAATGGGGAGAAAATTTGTAATTCAAACGCCTGTGAAAATCAATGCTGAAAACCAAACATGTCAAAAATAAATGAAAAAAAAAATGAAAAAAAAAGGAGAGTGGAATTGGGGTGGAAATTGTTGAAAAGCAAAACAAACTCTACCTTTCAAGGATCATAAAAAGATTAAAATGAGGAAAGGAAAGTATAGAACCAGTGCTCTGGGTCTGAGTGAGGTGTATAGAAAAGAAGTGGAAACCAAGTGGGTTTCCCTCAGTAGGGGAATGAAAGAACAAATTATGGAATATGGATTTAATGGAATATTATTACAGTATAAGAAATGACAGAAGAGACAGACTTAGATAAACTTAGGAAGACTTGTATGAACTGATGGAAGAGTGAAGTGAGTAGAACAAAATATATAATAATTTCAGTTTTATAAAGGAAAACAACTTTAAGAACTCTGAATGGTACAGTCATGACTCCAGAAGGTTGATGGTGAGCCAAGTTTCCCATATCTTAGCAGAGAGTTGATGGATTGGCAATGCAGAATGAGCGAGATGTTTTTAGTCTCGGCCATAGGTATATTCTACTTGATTATGTTTACTTGTTGGTAGGAAGAACTTTATTTTTGTGAGGGGGATAAGTATAAAGGATAAGAGAGGTCTGGTAGTGAAGCCAAAAAAAGAATAATCAAGAAGAAAAACAAAACAGGGAAGGCAGTGTTGGCACTGTGCTTAATCTAATAATATACTTTAAATAACAAGTTGTATGTAATTGCAATAGATGATTTATATACAGTCCTTTTTTCTCTTTGTATACGGAAATGTTTATATTTGTTGATGTTTGTCAAGTTCCTATTTAAAAAGAGAAAATTTAAAAGCAAGCCTGTAGGAAAGGACTGATTTAAAAAAACAATAAACTTTAAATTTCCCTCTCAAAGTACTTTAGGTTTTAATGGGACCAGACAGTGAGAAGGAGAGCAAGTGACTTGCTCAGAGCATACCAGGCAGCTTGAAGAATCGAACCTGAATTTAAAATTGAAAGTGATATAAGCGGTCTTAGGTTACCGCGAGGTCTAGCTTCCTTTGAAGTCTGAGACCTTTAGTGTCGCCCCAAAGTATCAAAGAGCAAAACATGAAACATTATCCAGGAGAAGTAAAGTGATCAAACAGCTGAGGCATGAGAGAAAATATTTACCCCAGAAGAAGCTTGCCATTGGTTCAAAAAGCAAATTTTAAGGAACCAAAAAAAAAAAAAAAAGTAAACTGTTAACATCTGTTTTAGGGCTCTGAGCTTTCATTTCAACTGGCCAAGTAGCTAAGTATACTGTTAAGACACCAGAGAGAGATGATGAAAGCCTGTGTTTTATTTACCCGGTCAGCCATACTCAAAGCCATTTTCTGCTTATTGTCATTGCTTGTTTGTGAGCTCCTTAAGAGCAGGGACTTTCTTTTGCCTTTCTTTATATCCTCAGCACTTAGCCCAGTACTTGGCACACTTAACAAATGTTTGTTGACTGCCTGCAATTTAAAAGAAAAAAAAAGAAAAAAAACAAATCAAGAGCTGGCTGAAAAAATCCAGGACTAAGAACATTGCCAATTTGTATTATTTTAATTCATCCTCACCTCTTCCTAAAAGAATTAGTGTTCCTAGAGCTGGGTTATAGTGTCAATGTTCACTTTTTAAGAGGTCACTGGTGAAAAGTTTTTGAAGCGGCAATGCTACCATGCTATTCATTGGATAACAAGGTTAGTAGAGTGAGAAGGAGCCTCAGAATTTATCTTGTTCAACCTTCTCTTTTTACAGATGAGAAAACTGAGTCTCAGGGAGGTTTAGTGACTTGCCTAGGGTTGCACAAATAGTGAATATCAGAGGCAGGTTTTAAAACAAGGTCGTCTAATTTATCTTCCCATTTTAATCATCTTGGGTCCATGTTTGGATCATGTCATCCACCGTCTTTTGTCCTAAGTCGTTTGTCTCGCCAATTATATATCACATATCCCAGTGGAAAAGTAATGGCCCACTTGGGATTGGTCATTGTTTTTACCATACTCATTTACCAAAGCTGAAATAGTATATCTGTAACAAACTAGAGTAACAGATGGTTAATTTGCATTTCCGGAAAATAGAAATAAATTGGCAAAGTAATAAATTGGTATTTTCTTAATTCTAAAATTTTTTTTAAAATAATTTTTGCTCATTTGATTTTGCTATACATTTTTCTGTATAGATAAATAGCATAGGCAGCATTACATAGAGGAAGGGGAGAGAGGAAGAAGGAATGACTGTTTCCCAGGAACCACCACATCATTAAGGTATCTGTAATAGGTATTAAACAAGGGCAGCTAGGTGACACAGTGGGTAGAGTACCAGGCCTGGAGTCTCAGACACTTCCTAGCCGTGTGACTTTGGGCAAGTTACCTTACCCCGTTTGCCCCAGTTTCCTCAACTGTAAAATGAGCTGGAGAAGGAAATGGCCAACTACTCCAGTATCTTTGCCAAGAAAACCCCAAATGGGGTCACAAAGAGTCAGACACCACGGAAACAACTGAACAGCAACAAATAGTTGCTGATGTTGTCGACTAGCAATAAATGAAAAAAGAGCATAAACGAACTAAAATATAGCAGAGTATAACTGTATTCTCACTCAGATTAACTAGTTCTTGTGTCTGTCTGTGTGTTTACTTAAAACTATACTAATTCCACTTCTCTCTAGAAATCTAAGTACAAAATTTTCAAATTCCCTTGTAACTAAGGCCAGATTACTTCATAAAATACGGAATTTCAGAGTTCCAAGAGGAGATAAATGATAAGGTACACTTTAAGCAATCTTTTAAGGGAGAAAAGATAAGACAGTGAGAAAGTAGTAGCCATTTAGAGGAAATGGGAGAGGTAATTAGAGAAGTCGTCGGGAGGAAAGAAAAAACAAGGCATTAATGAAGAGGAAGAGGCAAAGAATATGAAAATCTTTTTAGGCCTATAATTGCTTTTGGAACCCCCGGGAGGTAGGCCTCTCCCAATTCCTGTGGTTGGTTCACAATTCCGCTTAGCAACAGCTCTTGCCAAGGCCATCTTGTTTCTGAAACTTCCTGTGTTTGTAGTAAGAGCATATTGTTTTATCTTCCAGAGTTCTTGATCTGCCTGCAGTAAGTGTTAGTCACGTTAATCTCCTCTTGTAGGTACCCATCCTACCTGGCACCTGAGGTCATTGCACAAGGAATCACCAAACCCAGTGACCACACACCAAGTGAAAAGCCATTGCCTTCTGGCCCCAAATCTGATGTATGGTCTCTTGGAATTATTTTATTTGAACTTTGTATGGTATGTAACCAATGGCTGGGTTAAAGAGTCTAAGGGGACTACTCGACCAAGGAAAACAGTTTTTATAGATTTCAAGATAGTATTTTTGCAGAACAAGTTGTATAAATCTGTTTTCATTTCCTGCATATATAACTGAGGAAAATATCTTATTTTTAAATTGACTCTACTTAAAAAAAAACCACATAATTTTTATACATACCAAGTTACTTGCACTCAGGGTTTCCCAAAAGCCTCTGCAGTTTTAAACTAGTTAAGCCTTAATATTCACTGTTAATTAATAAATAATATCTAATTAACTGTTAATTCTTAATGACTAATAAATTACTAATATCCTTAACTTTTAAATTAAAGTTATTAAAAGTCTTAATAAAAACTTTAATATCATTTAAGCATTAATACTTAAAACTACACTGAGACTTTTGGGATAACCTGTCTTTGCACTTCTATTAGGAATTCTTGAATATACTTTGAAAATATTATCTCATTAATTCTTACACTTTCTATGTTGTGGTGTAAACTGTTACTTCTTTCATATTACGGCAGTTAAGGGCCACAACTGAGAAATATCAATCCATAATGAAACTGATTTTTTTCCCCAATTAGTTGTCTTCTGAATCTTTTCTGTAGTACTCAAATTGAGATCGTTCTACTTTATAATTCCAAGTGGTATTAATAAACCTTTATTTACTTAAACTTCAGGGAGCCCTACCTCCTTGATAATACTAATAAGAAGAATAACTCATGTGTATATACTGTTTTCTGTTTTGTAAAGCTCTTTATGTACCATGTCTCATTTGATTTTTAAAATGTTCTTGGGCATTATAAACTGCTAGTAAGAACCTGAGGCATGATTCACAACCATCTCCCTGACTCTCAGGTTCAAGTTCAGTCCACTATCCACCTTGCCACACATAGTGGCATAATGCCTCCTTTGGGGTTTTTATTTTTATCTTTGTATCTACAGCCCCTAGAAAAGTCCTTATCAAAGAGGAGGCACTTAGTAAATGCCTTTTGGATTGGATTGGATGGGATTGAATTGGGTCCTCCTTCCACCAATTCCTTTTATGATGAGTTTCTTCAGACTTACCTAGTATCATCCTTGGATGACAGACATACAGCTTATTAGTGGTTGGTACCACAGATACAGGAAGCCTTCTCAGTGTGTTAGGACCTACTAAAGTTTCCATTTCCTAGCATGGCCTTTGGAAACTCAAAGTTATTTCCATGGCACAGTGAAGAAGGAAGAGGTCAGAGAATCATAGAATCTTAAAGTTGGAAGAATCTCAGAGGTCATCTAGTCCAGAGGTGTCAAACTTGGGGACTGTGGCCAGCAGATTAAAATGTCATTGGGAAATGTTTGGCAAAATAAATAAAAATACAGTCTAACATATAATGTTAATTCGTGGTTTTCTAAGTCAATATGTGGCCCATAGGGATCCTTATGTACAGTGTAATGGCCCCTGTTTCTATTCGAGTTTGGCATCACTGGTTTATAGAATACCCAGTTGAGAAAACTCCCTCCACCAATTTCTCTGAAACTTAGGATCTTAGATTGTTTCCTAGAGCACTGAGAGGTTAGGTCACCTGCCCAGGGTCACACAGCCATTATGTCTTAGATGTGAAACTTGAACCCAGGTCCCCTTGGTTTTAATAACTCATCTCTCTGCCATCTCTCAATTCACCATGCCAAATTGTTTCTCCATTTTTTAGCATCTTATGTCAGTTTTTTAAAAAATTTAGAAATATTACTTAGATAGTATGTGTTTTGTTATCAAATATAAGGAGATCTTAAAATATTTAAATTGTATTTTTAGTTTGGCTTTAACTGAATTTAATAAGGGGGATGGGGTAGTAATAGGAAGCCTAAGCAGAAAAAAAAAAAAACTAGAGTTAATACCTCTATTAAAATTATTTTTAAAGGCTTTATTGGGGAAAAAAGCAACAATTTGCTTTCATTTTCTCATCTAATAATTCATTATTTCATTTAGGGAAGAAAGCTATTTCAGGGCCTGGATATTTCTGAAAGGCTAAAGTTTTTGCTTACATTAGGTAAGTCTCATAAGTTTAATATTCTATCTTTTGTTCATGAAGTTATTGTTCCTGACTTGTGGTGCTGTGCTAAGAACACTGGATCGGAAGTTACCAATCCTTAATTCAAATCTTAATGTTAACATTTACTGTATGACATATGGCAAGTCACTTAACTTCTATAGGCCTCAGTTTCCTTCAAGCTATAGGCCTAAGAACCTGTAGCTTGTGGTAAGTATGTACTTACCTGTACTTTTCCTGTAGGAATAAAGAGCATTCCTCTATTGAAGCATCTGTGTTCTTTTTCTAGTGTAGGTAACATGTATATGATGGCTTGGAAGAGTTGGAAATAGAATTCTTGAGTGTCTCGATAGTGCTTCCTTCAGCATCTTGTCTTATTACTGGAAATTGACCCAATTCTAGATAATGGTATTTATGCATCTTTTTAGAGTTTGCAGAGTACTTTTATGTGTGTTAACTCGTTTAATCCTCACAGCAGCCCTGTGACATAGGTGCTCTTATCCCCTTTTTATAGATGAGAAAACTGAGCCATCAGCAGTTAAGTGACTTGGCCTGGAGTCAAAGAGTGGCTGGGGCAAGATTTGAACTCAGGTGTTCCTCACTCCAAGGAGTGTTCTAATAATCATTGTGTCACCTAGTTATCCCACATAAATAAAAATGAATAATATATTGATGATAAATAAAATGATAATGAAATAAAATAAATAAAAAATCAAACAATAATGAAAAGTAAATTCTCTTCACTTGAGTCACGTTGTGCTTTGGACTATATCTCTTAATACTTAAGACCACTGCCTCTGCTGGTTTGAACAAATGTGATAAAGAATTAATATGGGATAATTAAGGTCCTTAATCTGTGAGAAAGGGTCATTTCCCCCCCATATATAGCAGGGACACACATTCACATTCAAATTCATGTATGGATAAATGAAAAGAGAGTACACAACCAAAAAATAACCAGTAGACAGGCACTGATAAGGCACATGCATGATCACACAACAGATCTATATCCCAAGTCCAGAAACGGGTTTGGGGTGCAAGTCACATAAATAAAATTGTATGAACTTGATCTACACTTAAATGCAAAGGTTTATCAGAACCACTCTCTAACATAGTTTGTAGTCCCTGGTTCCCTGCATTGGAAACATTTTAATAATTCCCAGGGAAGATGGCTTTCTGCGAAAGTGAACAGGGAAGGATGCCAGGAGTGATTTAGGTGATGTAAACACAAAAAAGATATTAATTTTTTTAAATGTTTCAGGGGAAAAAATGCCATGCTTTCATTGGTTCTGATTTGTTTTGGGGAGTGGGGGAGGGCAAGCCCCATGACCTATGATTTCATCAGCATAGGCCGTGAAGGATGAGGAAGATCCCTCTGCCATTACAGGTCAGCGTCTCCTGTCTAGTGGTTCTGCAAATTTTAGAAAATTGCTGGGGTCCCGAAGTTCAGTAATTTGTCTGGGTTCACACAGCCAACATGTGCCAGAGGTAAAACTTGAACCTGGGTCTTCCTCAATCAGAGTAGAGAAGGCAGAGGAAGGGAGTGAACATCGACATAGCTTCTACTATGTGCCAAGCACTGTACTAAATACTGTACAAATGGTATCTTATTTGATCTTCACCACAATCATGTGAAGTAGGTGCTGTTTGTTATTACCTCTATTTTATGGTTGAGGCAAAGAGAGGAACATGACCTGCCCAGGGTCACACAGATAAGAAATGTCCGAAGTCGGATTTGAACACAAATCTTCCTGTTTGCAAACCTAGCACTCTATCCGCTGTGCCACCTAGCTACCCCATAGCAGAAAGCAGAAGCCTGCTTCTGAGTAACTTTGTCGCACTGCCTCAGTGTTAAAACTTTTAACCGTACATACTTCAATTGAATCTACACTTTATAAGAAATAATTTGCAGTCTTCATTTTTTAAGTAATAGAATCGGAAGGGAAAAGTTAAAATCCTAAGAATTTTAATATCCTGTACTATATAGTAGACTAAGTTAAAACACACTTTTTTAAACACAAATTTTAAGATACAAGAGGGCCTGGTGGCTTGTAATTTTTTTTTATGCATGTCTTTTATGTGCCTTAATAAAGTTTTGTTTTCATTCTCATGACTTTTCTGTTCTAGGTTGTATGGATGATGCTATAACAGTCTTGGCTGAGGAACATGGGTGTCTGGACATTATAAAGGTTAATAATAAGCTTATAAGTAAAGAGATTCATTTAACATAGCTTGTTTAAAATCATGTATTTCAGATATTTCATTCTGCTTAAATAATTCAAACACAATTTCTTGGGAATAAGTTAATTTCCAATAACACTATATTTTAAAACTATTCTTACTTTAGTTCCATGGTTTCCCCCAAAACCTGTTGTGATAATCTATTCTAAATGTGCACATACACACATATAAAATGTACAGAAAATGAGTAAGCTGGGTTTTTTTTCCTAAATTAAAAACCTCTGTTGTATGAAAACAACCCACCAAATACTTTAGAGTAATACAGAACTTCAAATAATCTTTTCCTCTTTTTATTTTCCAGGAGCTCCCAGAAAATGTAATTAGTCTCTTGAAGAAATGCCTCACTTTTCACCCTTCTAAAAGGTTAATAACTCTTCATTTTCTCCTGACAGAGGCCATATTAATACTACTGATTTAGGACCTGATACTGAGATTCATGGTGGACACAAACTTAGTTTAGCAGGTTGTCTTTTCTTTTGTGTAATAGAATTATGAGCTCATATTTTTGTACTAACACTTTAGAGTTTACAAGGCTGTGCCATCACTGAAAAGATGTCTTTGGAGTAAATATTTGGCATATTGTGTTTCCTTTTGAAGGTAGCAACACACCTCTTGTTAACAGCAGCATATCTTTCACCTGTTTTTCTGCTTTAGTTTTTATATTGATTGATTACTTAGAAAACAAACACCAAAATGGAATTAGGCGACTGGAAGTAATGAAATTATTCCTTCACATCCAAGTCGAGTGTCCCCTAAACCATCACAGAAGGGAAAAGAGAGAGCAGCATCAGGGCGGTTAGGTAGCCCAGTGGGTAGAGTATTTGGGCCTGGAGTCAGGAAGACCTGAGTTCAAGTCCAGCCTTAGACACTCATTAGCTGTGCGACCGTGGGCAAGTCACTTAACCTCTGTTGTCTCCGTTTCCTCCTCTGTAAGAAGGGGATGATAACAATGACACCTTCCTCTCAGGGTTGTTATGAAGAACAAGTGAGATAATAAGTGTAAAGCCCTTTGGCACAGTGCCTGACACACAGTGAGCACTATATAAATATTAGCTATCATCACCATCATCAGTGTTGTTAATATTTCCAAGAAACTTTTGAACATTACAGCAGGAGACTCAGGAATATGAAAGATAGCCAGTTAACGATGGTTTCGATCTAAAAAGAATTCTTAAGGTCTTGGCAGTTCTGGCTCTCTCACTAGCTAGGGAAGTCATTTAACACTCTGGGCTTCATTTTCCTCATCCATAAAAGGAGAGAGTTAGGCTAGATCTCTCAGGCCACCAACAGCTCTCAACCCTATAGAAAAACATGACCCTTGACTTGATTGCCATAGATATCCGTGGGGCCTGTGGGGTGTTGAGGAGGCCCAGCACCTTTGGTGTGAGGCTGCAGAGCTCTTTTCAGGGCTGCTTATCCACCTTCGGGGTCCACCTTCACCCAGCTCTCACCCGTAGCTCCAGGAAGCTGTAGCATACACCATGGCCACACCCCAGGGAACCATCTCGGCAGATGGACTAAACCAGGTTGTGGGTAACCAGTGGACCTCAAACCCATCAGTGAGTTAGGGGGATGTCTGCCCAAAGGATGTGAAGACTTCCCCGGTGGAATGGGCAGATGAGAACAATTTGTTCCTAGGGCTACGAAGGCAGCTGAAGCAGGTGCTGTGGAGCCCCTGGAGCTTGGTCACACATTGAAGATGTCGAGGTCATCCACTGCATCTCAGGTCATCACCAGTAGTCCTGACTTTAGTCCTACTGCTGGGCTTTGATAACTGGGAGAAAAAGTGAGGCTGATGACTTTGTGCAACTCTGTCCCGCTTAAATCCAATTCATGCCCAAGTCAAAAGACATCTCCTGGTGACTTCGTTAGTTGTCTTCAAAAACAAAGGATGAATAGCAACAATAGACGTTTGTGCTCGGCAGCGTCTGTTTTGTTTTCTGTGAGTGTCAACTTGACGTCGGGGAAAGACTCTGGATCTCAGTCTACTCACGGCTTTACAGTTTAATAGCTCTCTTACCTTGGGCAGATCCCTTGATCCGTAAAATGAAAATAATAATACTTTACTTCACAGCATGGCTAGGAGGATCCGATGAGATAATACACATCACCTGCTTTCATTAGTTGAAAGCATTGTGTAGATGTAAGTTGTTATTATTTACTTTAATGTTTCAGATTTTCTGCAGCACTGAGAGGTCAAGTGACCCGCCCACATGTGTCAGAGACAGGACTTGAACTCAGGTCTCCCACATTCTGAGGCTGGCTCCTGAGGCAATTCTCTAAATCATAACTTGCAGAGCAGGCATTGATTTGCATTAGAGAGCATCATCACTTAAAGTTCCCTCCGCTGTTGAAATGACGCGCTAACACTCTCTCCTGTCCTCTTCCTCCTCCACAAACCCCGAGTATTTCAAACTAGCCTGCCCTCCGAGTCTTCACAGGCTGTCTTTGTGAGTTGCTGTGGCCAAAACAATTCATCACCTGGTGCCTCACCTTTCAGAGATCAAGTTAATGAGATATTCTGAAATTGCAATTATTCTGCTGAAATGTATGCTCTCCTATTTCAGGAATTTTAAAATGAATTTAATTTTTACTTTGTATTTTAAATGTGTCTCTCAAGGCCAACTCCAGATGAGTTACTCCAGGACAAGGTGTTCAGTGAAGTGTCACCTTTATATACACCCTTCCACAAACCTGCCGGTCTGTTCTCATCTTCTTTGAGATGCGCTGATTTAACTCTGCCTGAAGACATCAGTCAACTGTGTAAAGGTAAGACATGGAGAAAAAAATGATTGGGGCCTCTTTTAAAGAAGGCATGTTCGTTTCTGTTTTTAATTGGCCAACCATATAGAAGCAACTGTCCGTTATATTAATGAGATTTTTATGACTAGTTAATTATTTGGAAATGGTTATTTCTGGAGGTGCTTATAATGTGATTCAGACTGAGATCTGCTAATTGCCAGTGAGCTGGGGCTTAAATCCCTCCTGTTTTTGCTTGGAAAAAAATGTCAGTGCTCATATTAGAACCTAGGTCTCTGGATCCCTAGTATAGTGTTCATTACACTGAATTTCCTAATAGTCAACAAGCATTTATTAAGTGCTTATTATGTTCTAAGCATAGTGCTGGACTGTAGAGATAAATACAAAAATGAAAGACTCTTGGCCATTGAGGATATTAAATTCTACTGGGAAAAACAAAATGTTTCCACATTAACAAATACAAAAACAGATTGAATATAATTTGTGGCAGAGAGATGCTAGAAGCAGGAGCATCTGGAAAAGTTATACAAGGAAGGCATTTGAAGGAGGACAGGGATTCTAAGTGAAGGAGATGAAAAGGGAATGCTTTCTAAACATGAGAGACAGCCTGTTCAAAGCAGTGGAGGTGGGAGATTGAATATCTTGTAGAAGGAACAACAAGAAAGCCAGTTTGACTAACTTTCAAATACATGATGAGGATTAGTGCATTATAAGGCTGGAAAGGTATTTGGGGGCCAGGTTGTAAAGACCTTTAAATGCTGAATGGAGGGAGAAGTTTGTATTTGATCATGCTAGAGGCATCAGAAAGCCATTGGCATTTATTGAGAAGAGGAGAGACAGTGAGAAATGTGCTTCGGGTGGGAATATTACTTTGGAAACTGTGTGTGTAATAGGTTGTAAAGGGGAAAGGCCAGAAACTGGGAGTCCAATGAGGAAGCCATTGCAATAGCCCAAGCAAAAGATCCTAAGTGTTTGGACTTGGGTAGTGACCATGTGAGTAGAGAGAACTGATGCTGTGAAGACAGAAATGTCAAGATCTGAAAATAGAGTGGCTTTGTCTGGGAAGGGAGAATACGGAATTAAGAGTAAATTAAATGTCATGCTGAGGTTAGGAAACTGGTTGCCTGGAAGGATGGTGGTTTCCTAGGCAGAAATGGGAAGTTTGGAAAAGGGAAGATTTTGAGGAGAAAGACAGTAACTTTTGTTTTAGACATTTTGAATTTGAGGTGCCTATGGGACACCTAGTTTGAAATATTCAATATAGTCACTTGGAGGCATACAGATTTGGGCTTGATATGTAGATTTAGACATCATTTGCAAAGAGATAATTATTAAATTTGTGGAGCTAATGACATTATTAAGTGAGAATATATAGAGAGAGAAGAAAATAAGGCCCAGATAGGGCCTTGGGGCATACACATTGGTAGTGAGCGTGACATGGATCCAGCCCCATGCTCTATCCACCGCACCACCTAGCTAGGTCCACTTAATTGGCTGTTCCATTTACTCATTTTGCAAGCATAATGCTTCTCAGGGCAAGCTTGTAAAATCCCACTCTCATCTCAGGGGGTTTGTACGTGCTGAACTGGCAAACAGATTTCCAAAAAAGCAAAACAAAAAGCAAACAGAAAACAGATTTCCTAGATTATGGTTTTGGTTAATGCATACCCTGTTTACTAATGAAGTAAAATATACATTTTAACTGAAACGGACAACACTTATTTTGTTCATGTATTTCTGGGTGGTTTGCATTGTATTTCTGAGTAGTTTGGCATGAAAGAAAAATGCAGATACCTTTTCTTATAGAAAACTAAAAATCCACATAATTATTCTGTCTGCTTCTGACTCGTGGCGCTTAAATAGTTTAGGTTTTCCTAAAGGAAATGACTACTCTTTAGTTGGTATGCACCTTTAAGAATGTCAGATGTATAATCTTCATTGTTTGCTTGTAATGACAGGAGAAAGAAAATTATGCTTCATTGTCATTTGACTTCTACTGATAGATGCTGACACTGATTACCTAGCAGAAAGATCAATTGAAGAAGTCTATTACCTCTGGTGTTTGGCTGGAGGAGATTTGGAGAAAGAGCTTGTCAACAAGGAAATCATTCGCTCCAAACCACCTGTCTGCACCCTCCCCAAGTAAGGAAAGAAAAACATCTTGGGGGAATGGAATGGGAATGTGGGAGTGACACTTCCATAAAACCATTGGTATATTTTTTTAAGCATTCTGACTCAGTAGCTATGGGAAGCAAGTAGAAGTTAACTCCAAGTTCAGTCAGGAGCCAAAGTCTATAAATCTCAGCATTCCCATCAGTATTTCCTATTCTTGTCTTGTTTGTAATTATCATCTTTTTAGGAATGGCTTCCCTCTCTTGTCTTGTTATCTTTGTTGGATTTAAATCATGATTATAAAAAACATGCTTATAGGAATTAATGGCTGAATCAAGAAATAAAATGCCTGGCACATAGTAGGCATGTAATATGCTAGTTGATTTGTTGGGGGAGAGAATGTAATTACTCTTGATGAAAACAGGATGCTGATGCAAAAATTTTTTTTTAAATTAAATTAGGTTAGCAGCCATATCATGTTTATTTTAAAGCCTATCGTTATTGAGATTAAATCTACAGAACTACAGAGATTACATGTTGTAAATTGGGAGGGAAGTGGTAAAAGCAGGGAGCACTATGTGTGAAAGCAGTCACAATTACCTTCCTGGATTTCGTTTGACCCATTCCATTCCCACCTCCAGTTCCTATTGGCAAACACCATCTCTTGGGCAATAGAACATACTGTCAAAATTAGGCTGAGTAATTTGAAGCATCTGATGAAATAAACTCCATTTCGGTGATATTTTTTTCCCCTCTCTTTTTGTCATAACATGTTAAATTATTAGCTTGGACCTATCAATGTTTTTCCATTAGTTTTCGTTTGAATTGACTTCTAAATAATTAGTGTGAGTAATGTTCATTCATTTGCAAAAATAAGTACTTCTGTATAGGAAATTCTTTAAGAAGAGAATGTGAAGAATGTTTTGATTCTGAAATACTTTTCTAGTGAACTCTTTAAAATCTTAAATAATATTTTTGATTGTTTCTCTACTGCAGAGCTTTCTCATTTATCGTCATTGCAGTAGTTTCAGTGCACACATACCAGATTTCTCATTATTATGGTACAGACGACTTTCTTGTACAGGTTGAAATACCCAGGGGAGTAGTTTTAGCACTATACCCAAAAGAGCAGTAGAAACTTGCCCTCTTGTATTCCTTCGTGTGCTGTTATTTTAAGCTTGAATGTGACATTCACAGTATAATAAAAGGGTATTTCAGAAGCCTAATGCAGCTTTAAGATATGAAGGCTTAAAATTGTACCAAGACTTTTGGAACACAAAGGGATCTGGAAAAACCTGACATACTTGACCTCATCTCACCCAGGAGTAAGAGATTTCACACCAACTCCCACCCTAAGCTCCTTCTTAAAATTGTTTTTCTTTCCTGTTTGGTGGAGCATATAGTGATGTTCAGTTTGAGTTTACTTTGTAAAAAAGCAGCAAGTTGAGTTTAATAGTCATTTTAGACAGTATTGCTAGAAATATCAGTTGTGCTTGTCTTTCTTTTCTAGTTTTCTGTTTGAAGACGGTGAGAGCTTTGGGCAAGATCGCGATAGGAGTTCCCTTTTGGATGATACCACTGTGACATTGTCTCTCTGTCAACTAAGAAATGTAAGGAAACAGTTCTATGTTGACATTTGAATTTAGATGCCATATTAAAATCTATTATCAAT
The DNA here is from genome assembly GCA_028646595.1 of Phalanger gymnotis. Classification (NCBI taxonomy): domain Eukaryota; kingdom Metazoa; phylum Chordata; class Mammalia; order Diprotodontia; family Phalangeridae; genus Phalanger; species Phalanger gymnotis. Next base: position 284,386,099 of record CM053623.1, read on the forward strand.
AGATTTTTATCACTGTATAGTCTTATGAAGTTGGGGTGGGTGATTAAAGTGACAACATATTGCTTTTTAAGTCAAACCACATTTTAACCACATCGTATGTAGAATGTTTCGGGAGGAAATACTTTCTCTTATTACTTAAACATGGAAAGTGTGTAGGGCTTATTAGGATTTTATGTTTGTCGAACAAAATTATCTTCTTTAGTAAATGAACTAGTTTAATTAGGGAAGTGTCTGCTTCATGATTTTCATACTAAGATAATGAATTCAGTTTATAAATCATATCTTGAATTTAATTCAAATACTATTTTTAAATGACTAAGCATGTAGACCAAGACTCCAGTAAAAATAACTTGAAATATACCCCGAACGGTTCTTCATAGCCATCGAAGAGGTTGACATATCTGAATTTTTGCCTTTAGGCAGCAATTTATCTAAAGTCTTTATTTACATACAAAACTAGTCAGTTACAGATGTCAATAGCATACTGTCAGAGTTAAAGGGCACATCTCTCTTCATTGAATTGCTTTTGAGTATAATATATTTTGTAATAGGATTTTTTTAGGTGTTTGTTGGGATGTATCTGTTTGAGAAAACAAAATATATCAATACATTTTTAAAAAATCTATCAAATGGAAAAAAGTATGCACTTGGTGTATACATATCTGAAATGCATATATGATTTTAATTGCATTTATTGTTAGTGCTGAAAAATCAAGTAAATGGTAGTTTTTTATTTATTTTGTCAGTCACAATAGCTAAAATTATATCAGCCAAGATTTTTTTAATATCAGCCAAGAAAGTCACATCTTTCTGGGAAATTTTTAGCCATGTACTCTACCATTAGAGGAGATAATAGAATATAACTTAAGAACATAAAAACTAATATACTCCAATGGAGTAGGAACTCACACAGTACAGTGTTCTGTTCTTGACAGTGATTTTGTGAGAGACTACAGCAATTGGTTAGAAACTATTGGTTTCCAAGGAGATAGTCTTAAGTCAGAAAAAAATATAAGAGAAAGTTGCAGAGAATGAAAATGCTCTTTATGTAAACCATAATAATTGATTGAAAGGTAAATAATTTAGTCAATCAGTTGTTTTCCATTGTACCTATGATATACAAGTCCCTGTGCTGTTAAGGAGATAGAAAACTTTTAAAAGATAAAGTTCTTTTCCTGCAGGAGCTTACAAGATAGTTTGGAAGGTAAGATACAGATATGTGGAAAGATAAGTTACATTATAAAGCAGAAAATGAGATACAGAATATGAGAAAACTAGTTTTACTGATTTTTTTTCACTGAATTAAAATCGAATGTTTTAATTTAGACACAACCTAAATTTCTACATCAGCCTCCAATTTCCAGGTTCAGTAGCGTTTCTATTCTTGAAACCGAAATCTATTTTTCCTAAAACTGAGGCATAAGTAAGTTGGCAGTATTTTAAAACCCAGTATAAATTTACATGTGAATCATTACATTAGCATGCAGAAACCAAGTGGTATTTTATATAGGTCTTCTAAGTCACAGGACTAGCTTATGTAACAGATGTGCACCTTCTTAATGCATAGGAACATGAACAATAAAAACTTTACTTCTTTCATTAATTAGAAGTTTTTTAATCTATAAAAGGATATATGCCTGTTGGATTCTATGCAGACTAGGATAAATGGATAGAGCTTTCATTTGGGAAAGAAATACAGGTAAATTTTTAACTAATCTTGTAGGCAACTCCCAGTATTAGTATAGAGAATTTTCCTTGCTTTGCCTTTAGAATCCTGCAAACACCCTGAAAGGAAGAGTGCCTACATTGTGAAGACAGGATCAGGGTAGAGGGAGAGGCTGAGTGCTGGCTCAGACCCCAGAACAGAAATCATTCTACTCTCCTGTTAGGAGGGCAGACTTCACAGCGGGGGGCCACGGACTGCTTAGAGCTTTTCTGTGGGCTTCTACTACTTCCCCCGCCATGCTTTTGAAGAATCCTTAGAGTTCTGGTTGTTATACTGAGGGAAAAGTAGAATTCTAACGACTTTTGGTGAGAAAATTAAAGACAGAAAACTGATTTGCCCCCTAATAATAGCTAATTATAGTAGCTAGCATTTGTGTAGTGCTTTAAGGTTTGCACTGTGCTTCACAAGTATGTCATTTTATCCTAACAACCACCTTGGAGGTAGGTGCTATTACTACTCTCATTTTACATTTGAGGAAACTGAGGAAGACAGACTTTAAGTAATTTGCCCAAGGTCATTTTTGCTAGTAAATGTTTGAGGTCAGATTTAAACTCAGGTCTTCCTGACTCCAGGTCCAGAACCCTATCTACTGTGCCACCTAAACTGCCTCATTTTGTACCTCTTAATTTATCAGCTATTTGCTTCCCAACATGTAAGAAATGCCATTTACTAACATGTTTAGCTCTTCCTGAATGTTAAAGCAAAAAAAAAAAAGATCTGGCTTTTGCTTTAAATAAAGAATGTTTATAAAAAATAGTCAAGTTGCGTTACAGCTCCTTTTATTACCTTTCCACATATGATTTGGAAAATACCTTATCTTTTTATTTGGTTTAAAAACTAATACTGGTTCTTTTATATTGTGTTTGGCCAAATGTCATAGCAGATGGCTAACACTGATGGGATATATTGAGAGAAATCCATCACTTGGGGCTGAATGCTAACAACCAGAGGCCTGGTGTATGTACATGTTTACAATATGAAAGAATTCTTGGATTCTCGTTTATATCGTAGTATATATATTTCATTCCTTCCTGGTGATGCATTACTTTTCCTATGTCGATCTATGTTGAGGCTTCAGATGCTCATAAATATATATATATATATTTTTTTTTAATTTGCAGCGACTAAAAGATGTTGGTGGAGAAGCGTTTTACCCCTTGCTTGAAGATGAGTAAGTATATATTGTCTCACTGAACGTTTATTTCTTCTTTGGTTGTTTGTCTTACAGTGGAAAGCAGTATCTGTGGTCAGAACTTTTGGTTTGGTATGTGCTTTCTAAGAAGAGAATCTTCCAACCATAGGCATCGTGATTGGTTTTTGTTTTGTTGGTGATTTCTTTTTAATCTGTATGTTAACTTTTAGTCATTCTGCTGCTTTTTTTCTCTTTTCACAGCCAGTCCAATTTACCTCATTCAAACAGTAATAATGAATTGTCTGCAGCTGTCACTCTTCCTTTGATCATCCGAGAGAGGGACACAGAGTACCAGCTCAACAGAATTGTTCTCTTCGACAGACTCCTGAAGGTAGGGGTTCTCTAATATTGTTTCAGTAGGTTGTATCCAGTCAGATTTCCCCTTTAATTCTTAGCAGATATTGCTACCATTTGAAGCTTATGTCTTATGATCTATCTTCAGTTCAAAAAACAGTAAGCAGTGACTGTATGCAAGCCACTCTCTTGGGAGCTTTGTTTTAATCAATAGCCGTATGAGAGGAAAAATGTATGTGTGTGTTTATATGCACACATATTTTACATATACCTATGTATGTATTTGTGTCTATGTGTATGTATTGCATATATATGTATACATACGCTATATATATATAGTGTGTGTGTATATGTACATGTGTGTATATATATATATATGTGTGTGTGTGTGTTGTACATCACACACACACATACATTTTCTCCCTCATGAGGCTATCAATTAAAGTATATCTCTCAAGAGAGTGCCGTGCATATAGTAAGTGCTTACTGTTTTCTGAACTGAAGATAGATCATAGGAAATAAGCTTCAGATGGTAGCAATATCTCCTAAAAATTAGTGAAGAATTTTTTTTCATACTTATATACAGTATGTTACATATTATATATTAAAAACATAATACACACACACTGACATACAAACATGTTCTTCCCCATTGGGTTGTGAGCTTCTTACGGACAAGGACTGTCTTTTGCCTCCTTTATGTACTTAGCACAGTGTCTGGCACATCATAGGTAGGTGCTTAATAAATTGATTGATTGATTTTCTGTGTGCGTGTTTATGATTTGTGATTGATATGATATGATTTATGATGTTTATTTGTTGTGTGTCTACATATAAGTACATTTAAATATTATATATTACATATATTATTGTTATATACTATAAAATGTATCATATATTAATATATAGTAACATATAAAGCTATAATTATGTTTCTATATATACACACATAGAAAATCATTTCTTATTCATGGTAGCTATATTCTATAAAGTTGCTGCAAAGCCTAAATTAGCAAATACTGAACCAATCGCTCCTAGGGGAAATACAGGGTTAGGTTCCTGTGGTCTCTGGCTCCACATTGACCTTAGCACATTCTAGCGATCTCATATATAGATGGGCATATGATCTCTTCCTTTTGTGTACCTATTGTTGTGATGACTAGTGATGATTAATGATGATTAATATTGAACTCACGGCCATCAGCGCTATAACTCATGCCTGAACAGAGCTTATCTAAGATGTGTTTTCTCTCCATAAGACTCATCATAACCGTTTTGCACACAGGAGCACTAGATAATACTTCAGCACTAAGTTTGGGGGCCATTTTAAGCAAAACCTCCAACAAAAAGCACAAAATATGAATAAATGTGGTACTTAGAAGACTGCATAAAAGATCCTTGTTGACAGTACGTATGACAGCTGAAATAAGGAGGTAGATTGTCTTCTTGTTCAACCTCAGCTGGGAACATGAGAATTGGGCAACTCAGATTTTTCACCACTCTGCTCATGTCTAAGAATGCCCGCAAAAGAGCCACAGGTATGATTTTGAGGTTATCTAGTGAGTAGGTAAATTTGAAATATGGAAAATGTAAATAATGAGGAACAACTGGAGAGAGAAAGAAGAGAGAGAGAGGTAGATATTAATTAATTAATTTATGTTTATATATGAATGGAGTCAAAAAGATCTGAGTTCACATTTCTTCTTGAACACTTCCTAGTTGTGTGCCTGACCCAGCAAGTCATTTATTCTCTGTCGGCCGCAGTTTCCTCATCTGTAAAATGAGGATAATGATAGCAACTACCACCCAGAGTTGTAATGAAGATCAGACCATTTAGTAATCTGAAGCTTTTAGCACAGTGTCTGGCCCATAGTGAGCACTATAGATGTCAGCTGTTATTAGTGAATTACATATACATTGTACTGTACAGCCTTGCTATGATACTGCCTTTGGGTTTCATGCTTGGGGGAAAACCATCTGATCATGACATGCTTTTGGTGTGTTTGTAACTAACTATCAGGATCAAAGCTAACGTATCCATCTGACATCAAAATCTGATTTCTGGTAGATAATGTTATGCATAACAAGGCTTCAGTGTGTGTATTTGCCTTTCTTTAATTTATGTGTGTGAATGAGATATCTCTTCCAGACCTAGGCTTCTTTAACTTTTTCCACTTGTAACAACTTTTTGCATTTTGGCAGTGTAGTTGGTGTTGCATTGCCTGAGGGTATGCACAATGCAAAGTGCACATGCTTTGTGTTCACAACCAAGGCTGCAGTGGAGTTGTGCCATGCAACACGGGCAAGTGCTGTCAGAAACGCCTCGGATTCATTACGTGTTTGATTTTAATTAATTTTTGGTCACTGGGCTTTCAGAAACCTTTTACTGTTGCCAATTTTTTTGCAACACCATATAGGATCACGACCTACAGCTTAAGAAATGCTGTTCTAAACCAAGAGTATTTGGTGTTCCATGGGTGTGGATTCTCCACCATTAAAAGCTCAAACATTTCTGGGACTTTGTGGAATGTCTTTGAGCATTGCTGTGGCTGAAATCCTTACCCTGCAGCCAGCCTGGAAATGAGCATCTCCAACCTTAATTAAGCTGATCCACAAATAATAGATACAGATTCCCTGGGACCCTATGTGAAGTTCTTCCAACTTGGTTAGACCAAGCACAGCTTGGATTCCTCTAGCCTAACCTCCAAAAGCCCATATGATATCCAATTAAAACTTTACTGGAGAAATAGAATCAATGACTAATGATAAAAGTATCAACTGTTAGCATCTTGGATGTTTTTCTATGTTTTGTGTTCTGAACTTTAGTTAACTGAATCTCAGAGACAGAGGACTGCTAAGGACACTTAGAACCCTATTTTTATGTAATATGAAGTTTTTATGGTAATTTTTGAGACAGCCATTTAGGAATCCGAAATTGATACCTCCCTATCCCAAAAGCTGAACCAGAAATAGATGTGTAAAATATTCTGGGAGATAAAAGCTATAGTCAGACACAGCAAGACTGATCAGTTAACACACTAAAGGTGTCAGAGACTGTTTAGCCATCTACTTTATTACCAGAAGCATTCACTGACGACTCAGAGTTCACTACTGTCCCTGACTTCTGTTTCCTTGGCAATATGCTGACAAATGATTCATTGATAGACAAGGAACTAAAAGTGATAATGAAAAAAACCCAAACCCTCGCATGTCCTTTGAGAAGCTAATAGAGAGAGTCTAAGATCAATATAACTTCTTGTTTTTTCTAAGCCAAAATGTAGGATTTCAGCCTATTAGTTGCCAATTTGTCTTCTGTAAGTATTCAGTACAAGGCCATTTAATTATTCAGTCCCTATTGGACAGTGAGAATTCAGCCAATCAGGATTTGTTGAGAGGCGAGAGACTTGAGAGACCAATTAGGACATTATTTAGTAGACCAGGCAAGAGGGGATGAAAGCCCTTCCTAGAATAGTGAATGTGTGAGTAAAAAGCGAATACATATGAGAGAAATGACAAAGGTTAGTGACTGATTGGATGCATAGAGTCAGAGAGAATGAAGAATTGAACATAGTGCCAAAGTTGATAGCTTCAGCGACTAGAAGACTGATAGTGACTTTGACAGAAATAGGGATATTTGCAAGAGGAGTGGCTTCAGGGATAACGATGGTGACCCACACTTTGGACATACTGAGTTTGAGAAGACTATAGGACCTGCCATTGAAAATGTCTAGTAGGCAATTGGACGCACAAAACTGCAACTCAATCCACTGATTACTGAACACTCCCAATAACTTAATAACTGACACTTTGCTTCTAGAGGTTTGTAAAGTGCTTTATCAGTCGGTGTACATTTAATAAGCTACTGCTACCATGTTCCAGGCATCGTGCTCAGTGCTGAGGAGAAAAGGGTAAAACCAAAATAGTCCCTGCCCATGAGGAACTTACAATCAATTGGAGATGATGACATGTGCATACGTAAATATTCACAAAGTTATGCATAACAAATACAAGTTAATTTGGGGGCATCGGTGCTAGTAGCAGCAGGATTGAGAAATGCCTGACATACCAAGTGGCTCTTCACCTGAGCTTTGAGAGAAAGTCAGGATTCTGAGAGGTAAGAGTGAAGACAGGGTGCATTTCAAGGCTGGTAAACAACTCGTGCAAGGCCACACACACACACACACACACACACACACACACACACACCTGTTTGTTTATACATGTGTCAATGTATGCATCCTTGCAGAAGCACACATAATTTCATTTGATCCTTCCAATAACCTTTTGAGGTAAACACTATTATCACTTTGTAGATGAAGAAGCTGGGGGTTTAAAAAGCCTCATGACCTGTCTGTGGTCACACAAGTAGTACCTGCAGAAAGCAAAATCTGAAGCTCTGACTCTCCTCACTCCACCTCCATAGCTCTCTCTCTTATACTATACTTCCCATGATTTGCTCAGTATTGTGCAGAGCGCCTTTAGGGAATACAAGAAAATGACAAAGCATGGACCTTTTTAATTGTCTTAAGTAACAAGGCTGAGTAAGTAACAAGAACTTAAGTAACTTAAGCTTAAGTAGCAAGAACAGCGCAAATGAGTATAACTAGTATGTTAGCAGAATGAAAGATCCATAAGCCAGGGCTTCTTAATCTTTGTGTGTGTGTGTCATGGGGCCCTTAGTCAGTCTGGTGAAGCCTATGAACCCTTTGTCAAAAAAAAAAATTTAAATACAAAAAATAATATACATGTGATTACAAAGGCAAACATAGACCCCGGGTTATGAACCCCTGGATTACAGTGTGGGCATTGAAAATGAAGAAAGACTAAATCTGAGGGATTTGCTTACTGCAAATAAGAGGGCAGGGACCGTGTCTTTCTAAATGTTGTATCTTATCTTTTTGCAGTGTTTTACACACAGTGTTGTTGTTATTCAGTTTTTTCTGTCATGTTCTACTCTTCATGACCCCTTTTGGGTTTGTTTTTTTGGCAGATACTAGAGTGGTTTGCCATTTCCTTCTCCAGATCATTTTGCAAATGTGAAAACTGAGGCAAACAGGGTTAAGTGACTTGCTCAGTGTCACATGTCTAGTAACTGTTTGAGGCCAGATTTGAATTCATGAAGATGAGGCTTCCCCACTCCAGTCCTCACACTCTATTCATTGTGCCACCTAACCGTCCTTTGCATGCAGTAGCTCCTTTATAAGTATTAGTTGAATTGCTGATGTCTTGTTGAATGATGTGGATAATGATGTAACAGATGGCAAAACATTTTCACTAATGAAGGTGGTCTTAAGCTTATTATTTATTTGCAAAGTCTTTATTGTGCACTGACTGTGTTCACAGAACTTGTCTAGCTAGTGCATAGAATACATAGTACCTACCTTCCAAGGAATTTGTGATCTAATATAATACTTATACAAGTACTTTTGGATTTCAGAGGAGAGAAAGATCAGAGAGAGATTGGAGTTCTGAGAAAAGAGGTAGATATGGGCTGGTCCTTAACAAATGGATAGGGTGTGATTAGGTGGAATGGAGGGAAGGAAACCTGAGGTTCATCATGTGTTCATGGAACATTGTTGGGGGACAGTAGGAAAGAGGAAGAGTTAGGTTGGTGTACCATAGGAAGCCATAATGAGCTTTTGAAAGGAAAGTCAGGATGATAATAGTGTCTAAGGAAGATTAACCTGCAGGACTGATTGAGATGGAGGAATCAAAGTGTGGTGGCACAGAGAGTAGAGAAGAAACTTCTGGAGAAAGACATTGAAAGGACTTAGATTGGTTAGACAGAAAAGCATTATTACAGTATGAAGAGCCTCAAAGTTTAGAATCAAGAAACCTGGGTTTGAATTATACCTCTGACTGGCTTTATGGCTATGACCAAGTCTTTTAAGCTTTTGGATCCTCAGTTTCCACATCTGTAAGATAGTATTTGGACTGCATACCTGAGAAGGTTGTTATGAGGAGGACACTTTTTCATCCTAAATTGCTATATTAATTTGAGTATGTTATTATTATGATTATGAAAATGAAAAGAATCTCTATGAAAAGACTCCAAGAATAGAAAGCTCCATAACCAGAGGATTATTAACATTTCTGACACTGAGAGAAGTAGAAAATGATGATTTTATTTTTAGTTATGGTGATTTTGAGATAACGAGTCTTCTAAGCAAGAAAGAGCATATTAACAATTGGAAACAAGGAGCAATGAAAGGTCAAGTCTAGAGATATAGACTTGAGAGTCTTTTCCAAGGGGGGCTGATAGTTGAATCTATCGTATTTCAAGGGGCCAAAGACAGTTTTAGAGAGTACACTCAGAGTCAAGGTATGGGAGAGTCTAAAGGAATCACTAATGCCACAGAAGAGAAGATGTGAGAGGCAGAAGAACTTTGGAGTAATATCATGGAAGCCAGAGATGAAGAGTTAGCCTTAGCAGAATGTCATCCAAGTAAAATTTCCAATGCCTTCTATTATTGAGTAATAATAAATATCATCACTCTGATGGCAGAAAGTGAAGAAGAATTAAGAAGCCTCTTGATGAGGGTGAAAAAAGAGAGTGTAAAAGCTGGCTTGAAGCTTAACATCAGAAAAACTAAGATCATGGCAACTGGTCCCATCACTTCCTGGCAAATAGAGGGAGAAGAAATGGAAGCAGTGTCAGATGTTATATTCTTAGACTCAAAGATCACTTTAGACAGCAACTGTGGCCATGAAATTAAAAGGCACTTTCTCCTCAGAAGGAAAACTCTGGCAAATCTGGGCAGCATACTGCCTTATATCACCTTGCCAACAAAGGTCCGTATAGTCAAAGCTATGGTTTTTCCAGTAGCAACATATGACTCCGAGAGTTGGTCTACAAGGAAAGCTGAGTGCTACGGTATCAATGCTTTCAAATTGTGGTGCTAGAGAAGACTTTTGAGAGTCCCTTGGACAGCAACGAGATCACATAAGTCAATATTTCAAGAAATTAATTCAGCATAGTCACTGGAAAGTCAAATACTGAAGGGTAAAAATGATGTTGTTCCTGTCCTCAAGGAGATTATATTCTACTATGGTGATCTGATAAGTACAGTTTTTAAAAAATTGGGTAGTATTGGACAAGAGATCCAGACAAAGTAAACTAGGAAAATTTGAATATATTAAGACGTTTACAAAAAGTCTCATACCCATGCACAGTGATTTATGTAGCCAAGATTCAGTTATAATTTGTTGAAACTAGAATTTATTACTTACCTACTATATGCTAGGCAATATAAGTTTCAAGGAAGTGGCTAGGCAGTGGGGTTTTGAAGACATACGTGGAATTATTGCTGCCCTTAAGGAGCTTAAAATTCTATAGAGCAAGATGACACATAAACATAAAGTTATATACAAAATAAGTATATGCAAAAAAAAACCCAATAGTTTTATGGAAATTTGGTGGGGAAAGCAGTGGCCCCAGGGACAATGAGGAAAAAAGCCTTGTAGAGGAAGTTGCATTTGAACTGAGCTTTTAGAGAAGTTAGAGAGGTCCTTAATTGCAGAGGTGAGAAGGGGGTACATCCAGATATGGGGAACAGCCTATACAAAGTCACAGAAGGATAAAGGAGATGGAATGGTATGTGTCAAAGTAGCAATAAATGGAAATAGGAGGTTTGCCTATACATGGCAAAAATGTTCTCCTGTTATCATTTTTACCCTCCTATTATTATATCCCTTATATTTTCCATCCATTCATCCTTGTTCATCCAGGACTATGCATGCAACTTAGTTTCCATTCAGCAGATCTTTTTTAAGTACCTACTCTGTGCTGAACAAGAAAGTATCATAAATCATACAATGATATGGAGAAAGGAAGTGTAAGAACAGGACAGCTAAAACCTTTCTGATCTGGTCACACATGGTTCTTTATTTGGTTCATAAATATCCACGGGTAATAACAACCTCAGTAGTGGCATCGTCAAACAATAAGGGATTTGCTGAAGGTTAATGTCAGGATGATTGCATATGTTTTCAGAACCACCTTGGATGAAAGATAGAATTTGGTCATTTAAACCTTTTTTATGTTTTCATTCCATAGGCTTATCCATACAAAAAAAATCAAATCTGGAAGGAAGCCAGAGTTGACATTCCTCCTCTCATGAGAGGTTTAACCTGGGCTGCCCTCCTGGGAGTTGAGGTAAGAATAAAAGAGAAGAGAGGCATGTAAGTAATTGAGACTGATCAGAAATGCCAGGAAAAGATAAAGGAGAAGAATGCAAAGACTGCTTATATTCTATTTCAAGTTATTACAAGAGAGCACTAAAATAGCAGAACTGATAGCACGTTGGCAGCTTACGTAAATTCATCGTACTTATGTCTGTCATTTCTGGTTAGATTGGTGTAGTTTAAATTAGGGGAAAAAACAATTTAATAGGAAAGTAACAAAATCAAAGTTATGATGGAATCCTTTAACTGAATTTACACTGATGGTGAACTTTTTATTAAAGTATTCTGTAAATTCAAAAAAAAAAAATCTTGATTCCATTTTAAGATAGGCATTGTGGGATATTGGAATTAGGAAAACCTGAGTCAGATCTTTATATAAGTTCTGTGACTCTAAGCAAGTCACTTAAACTCTCTCTGACTCAATTTCCTCATATGCAAAATGAGGGGATTGGATTCAATGGCTTCCAAAGTCCCTTCCTGCTTTAAATCTAAGATTCTATGAAAATAGTAATTTTTTTTAAAGGAGTGTCTTAATCATTTTTTTCTCAAAAATTTTATTTATAAGTGGAAACCATAGTGCTAACCTTGAATCAAGAAGCCCTGGATTCAAACCCTGCTTTTGACACTTACTAGAAGTAAGACCTTGAACAAGTCACCCAGTCTCTCAGTCAATTAACTCTCTAGGTCTTTATTATATTGGGGAGGGGTTGTGATTTGTGTTGCTGGAGGGAGTTCCCATACCAGGAGTTCCCTATTGTTCCAAAGTCATAGATCCTTCATATATTTGCATAATACTATACATCTTAGAATAATACTGAGAGTTATATTAGTGAAACGATCTATACAAAATCTGCGTGTTCCCATATTAGTTCTCTTGTCTTTGACTAGATCTGCTCTGTTACAATCCAGTCCACATCAGGCAAGTCTGCACTGATACATTTTAAATAATTCAGTGATTTAATTATGTTAATGGAGAGATGAGACGCAGCATGCATCCTTCAGGGACGTTTTTAATGTTAGGAGTTAGGCTATCTATAGTCACATGGAAAAATACTCTAAATCATGATTGATTAGAGAAATGCAAATTAAAACAAATCTGAGGTACTACCTCGCACCTATCAGATTGGCTAATATGACAGAAAAGGAAAATGACAAATGTTGGAGGAGATGTGGAAAAATTGGGACACTAATACATTGCTGGTAGAATTGTTAACTAATCCAACCATTCTGCAGAGCAGGGCTATAAAGGGCTATAAAACCATGCATCCCTTTGATACAGTAATACCTCTGCTAGGTCTATATCCCAAAGAGAGTAAAAAAGAAGGGGGGGAAGACCTATGTGTACAAAAATATTTATATGCAGCTCATTTTGTGGTGGCAAAGGATTTTAAAGGGATGCCTGTCAATTGGAGAATGGCTACCAAGTTGTGGTATATGATTGTGATGGAACACCATTATGGAATAAGAAATGACAAGTAGGAGGGTTTCAGAAAAACCTGGGCAGACTTATCTGAACCAATGCAATATAAAGTGAGTAAAGCCAGGAGAACTTTGTACAAAAAACACAAATATTGTACAGTGATCAACTGTGAAAGATGTAGCTATTTTCAGCACTACGTTGATAAAGACAATTTGATGAAAAATGCTTTTCACCTCCAGAGAAAGAACTGATGGAGTTTGAGTGCAAATTCAAGCTTACTTTTTCTTGGTTTGGGATTTTTTGGAGTTTTTTTGGCCTGTGTTTTCTTTCACAATGTGGCTAATATGGAAATGTTTTGCATGACTTCACATTTATAATCTCTATCAAATTGCTTGCCTTCTCAAAGAGGGGGAAGGAGAGGAAAGAAGAGAATTTACACATCAAAATTTTTTAAAATGAATGTTAAAAAAATCTTTACATGTGGTTGACATTTAATGAAATAAAAATATAATTGGGGAAAAATTACATAGGCTTAGAAGGAAATGACAAGAGTCAAAGTAATGGGCCAATTCACAATCAGACTTTTGTCTGACAGTCTTCCTATCCCCCTGTGTACCTGCCCCTGGTGACCTCTTACTAGACGCATTGGTCACCCTCTTCCTACCTACTCTGTACTCTCTTGGTGGATATCACAACCCTCTGATCTTTACAAACATGGTGTAGTATATAGGATCCTGGAATCTCGCAGTCAGAAAAAGCCTAATTCAAGTTCTACTTCTGGTTGCTTATGAGCTGTGTTAACCTGGGCAAATCATTTAACACCTCTGGGCTTCAGTTGTCCATCTATAAAATGAGGGAGTTGCACTCCTTGGCCTCTATGGTCACTTCCTAATCTAAATTTATGATCCAAATATCTGTCACTCTGGTTTCTCCCCTAAACTCCTGTTGACTCCTACTACCTCAAATATGCCTGCTGTCATAGTTAATCATTAGTATTATTTCATGCTTGGTCAGAGAGACTCTAAGCATAGAATGGGCTCTTCGGGTTCTGAAAAAAAAATTTTAGTATGAATTTGGGTTGGAGTCACCCATCAAGATTAGGTAATTGTACCTGTGGGCAAAGTCTGACGTGTTTCTGCACTTGGGTTTTATGGAGTTTGGAATGGTGACTCTTATTTCCAAATGGGCAGGCTCCCACATGTGTGTTGTAATAAGCTTTTGAGAAACCTCTTTTAAATATTCCTAAAGATAGCTTCTATCCGTATGTTAGTAACTGACTAAAAGTTTCTGGGAAAAACAGTACTTTTTTTTTTTTTGGTATTTTCAGGGTGCCATTCATGCCAAGTATGATGCCATCGATAAAGACACTCCAATTCCTACTGACCGGCAGGTATGGCTTTATTCTTCATACACAATCTGGAATGTTTCTGCTACATTTTTAAGTCTTAGAAATCTATAAGAAAAAAAAAACTCCTTCAAAAAATAACAGCCAGACACAAACAAAGCTCATGGAACCAAGAGTTTTTTTTTATTATTCTTTACTATTTTTTATTAATATTACTCAGAACTGAGCCAGAAAAAAATTTTCCAAATTAATGAATTGGTTATTTCCCTAAAAGTTATGTACCTTAAAGAGTCTTACTTTATTTAGAAAAGAACTTGAAAACTATGCTTTTATGCATATTAATAGTAGTACTGCATATCAGTATTATTGGCATACAGTTATGATTATGTGTAATGGAATTATAAAATTCAAAACACAAAGTAAGTCTTTTCCTTTTGTCTCTTAAATGTGGATCTTATTTCTTACGGTGGCATATTCAAGTAACAAAGCCATACATACTCACTTTTTCTATTTCTCAGAGATTACAAAGGTGGTCTGCCCTGAAATACACATTCCTTTCCTTATTTGGGGGTTTATTAAGCATTACTGTGATTAGCCTAATTCTACCCCAAGGACTGACTGTTTTACAGATTGAAGTGGATATTCCACGCTGCCATCAGTATGACGAGTTGCTGTCATCCCCTGAAGGCCACGCAAAGTTTAGGCGGGTGTTAAAGGCTTGGGTTGTTTCCCATCCGGATCTTGTGTACTGGCAAGGTAAGGGGTCAATTCTGGTTATGTTAGCTGTTCTTGTAAAGCTGTGTAGAAAGTGTGACAGATGATAGCCAGATGAAGGGAACAAGAAGGGAGAGAGAGAGAGAGTGCAATTGTCAAGCCCTTACTATGTGCTAGGCACTGTGCTAAGTGCTGGAAACACAAATATAAATAAAAAGAAAGACAGTCCCTACTCTCAAGAAACTTTCATTCTGATGGGGGAAAACAACCCAGAAAAGAGAGCAAAACATGAGGAAGGGGAAAGAGAGAGAGAGAGACAGGGTTTGTTGTCCAGAGATCTAGGAGTAGAACCAAGATAGAAGTGACCACTATAGAAAGCTGCTACGGTGGTAGTGGAAAAGACAAATGATTGGCAGTTTTAGTATTCTAATTTAGTATAAATTTAGTATAGAATTCTAGTATTTCAAAATTTATTAAAATAGCAAACTTATGACTTTTTAAAAGTGTACAAGAGAAGTCATAATTTTTTTTTCAGAATTCATTATAAAACTTTTTTCCTTCAATTTGTGAAAACTTTGATCAGTAACCTAGTGAACTGGGCTACTGGGGATACAAACAAGAAAAAGAATGACAGTCCCTGCCCTCAAAGAGCTTATAATCTGAAGGGGAAAGAAAGTACATGAAAGGAAGCTAAAGGGCATGGGATGAGGGAGTAGGGGTGGGGATGGCTTGGAACCAAAGGGTACCAGGTGCAGGAACACAGTGTTTACTGGAACTAAGCCACATAGAGATGCTGATGGAAAAATAGAGAGTTACCTCTAAACTCTGTAAAGGAAGGCTTGGGAAGAAGTTTATTGCTCAGCCCTCCAGTCAGAGGGCAAACTAATTAAGGGAGTCAAGAAGGTGTTGAGTGTCGGAGTCAGCCTGCATGGTGGTGAGCTGGGGAGGCATGATGTTCCATGGAGTCAGACCAAGCAGGATGGCTGATGGAAAATGCAGAAGTAAGAAGCAGTAATTAATTGATTCTACTGGAAAACAATAGAAGACTTCATTTTTTTTCTTTCAGTGCTCATATGAAAATTGTTTTAAGACAATTTCCTTTCATAATTACTCCGTTCATGTTTGTCAGAAGCAAAGGCCTTGAGGAAAACAACCTAAAAGCTCCTTATGAATCAGGAAGACCTGGGTTCGAATTTTATCCCAGATGATTAGTAGTTCTTTCATTCAGTCAATAAACGTTTATCAGATGTATACTCAGTGTCAGACACTTTGTTAGTTGTGTGATCACAGACATGCCTCACCTTTGCTGAGCTTCAATAACCTCTTCTGTAAAAGGAGGCTAATAATACCTGTAATGCCGATTTTAAAGAGTGGGAGGGAGGCTCAACTGAGATAATTAGTATAAAAACGCTTGGCCATCTTTAAAGTGCCATATACATGTCAGTATTCATGAAATTCTCCTTTTGCTTCCTTGTTCCAAGGGCCCCTGGTTTCTGCGCTCGGTTTTTACCACCCGTTTTTATAGTGCCTGCCAAGAATTAAGGCTGGCCAACCTCTACGTGTCAACCTGTTGCTGAAAACAAATTTTTACACTTCACATCTTTGTCTATCCCCGGGTGGCTTATATTTCATATGTAGTTATTATTTTCTTTAATTGTATCCCTCTTGGCAAACATAGTTTCTACATTCCAAGCAAACTGTCAGTCAGTCAACAAGCATTTTTAGGGGCTTACTCTATGCCTGGCACTGTTATGAGCACTGAGGAAACAAAGAAGGGGTTCAGGGTTCCTTCAGGAGCTCACATTCTAATAAGGGCGGTAGCATGCAAAACATTCTACATACAAGTTATTTACCATATAAAGGAAAGGTAGTTTCAGAGGGAAGGCAGGTGAAGAGAAATGGAGTGTCAGGTATAAGAGACAGCAAGAAGGTTGTTGCAGTAGTCCAGGAGAGAGGTGATAAAGGCCTGAGCTGGGATGGTGCCATGTTCCCTAAACTCTTCACAGGCTGTCTTTCGTGACCACAATGGAGCGCAGCAGGATCATAGAGTATGTAAAGTATAAGAAGTCTGGAAAGGTAAGAAGGGTCCAGGTTGTAAGGCCAAGTTTAGGGTAATGCCAAATAGAGGTTTTTATATTTGATTCTAAATGGAGCAGGGAATTGTTCATATTTGTTGCATAAGGGAAGGGGTAATATGTTCAGATCTGCATTTTAGGAAAATCATTTTGGTAATTAAGTAGAGGATGGCTTGGAGAGGGGAATGATGGAGTTAGGGAGACAAGTAGAAGGTTGTTGCAGTTGTTCAGGATAGAGGTGATGAGGCCTGCACTAGGGTGGTGCGGTGTTCCCCAAACATTGCACAAGCTATCCTCCATGCCTACAGTTCAGACTTTCTTCATTTCTGCTACTTACGATCCCTAGTATCATTTTTTTTTTTTTGAGGCAGTTAGGGTTAAGTGACTTGTCATGGGTCACACAGCTAGTAAGTATCTGAGTCTGGATTTGAACTCAGGTCCTCCTGACTTCAGGGCCAGTGCTGTATCAACTGTACCACCTAGCTGCCCCTTAGGATCCCTACTATCAACCTAGGTGTTATATATAAGGCCTTTCCTGATGATCCCTCAACCCCAAGAGTTAGTGCCTCACCCTCCATAAATTAGCTAGCTTTTACTTATTAGTGTATCCATCGTATTCCCTGTTGTGGAACATACGCCCCTTGAGGGCAGGAATTGTTTTCTTGTTTTTGTATCTCCAGTGCCCGTTACAGTACCTTACAAATAGTAATCACTTAATGTGTATTGCATTGAAGATTCCTTTACAGGTAGAGTGAAGAATATTTCAACACTATAATCATCAACTAATATGCATTTCTGGTTGAATGTTATTAGGCATGTTTGTTCAGTAGACTAAGTATAGGTGAAGAGGATAATTATATATGCCTGTAATTCCATCAAACTAGATTTATGAGTGTTCTTTTCCCTCTTAGGCCTTGATTCTCTCTGTGCTCCTTTTCTTTATTTAAATTTCAACAACGAAGGTAAGCAACTTTATGTTTTGAGTAATTTATTTGTAATTTTTAATACATTTGTATTGAGTTTCTTACCCGTAAGTCTTTGCCAGGTAGAAAGTTGCTGTTAAATTATTGTGTCACTATTCCTCTAAAATACTGTAGTGGCCAGAATAGAATTATTATACTGGCCTTAAGACCCTTTGTTATTGACCAGTAAGTTATAATATTTGCGGGAGAATCTGGCCTAGACTCCTAAACATTTGCCATATACTATGTCATAAATAAGCCTTTTTGATGGGAACCTGCATGCAGAACCTAATTTCCTAGAAAACTTTTAGGTATTTCACAGAATCTCAGAATTGGAAGAGATCTCAGCAGCCGTTTACTGTAACACGTATTTGAGCAAAAATTGCTAAGTAATAATTCATCTTTTCCTAGAAGATTTTCAGTGACAGGGAAGAGCACTGAGGTAGCCCATTCTAGCTCAGAATGTAAGGAAATTTACCATTACATAAATCAGAAGTCTACCTCTCTTAAGCTTTTATCCATTGTCCTTTGTTTTGTCCTTTGTGCCATGTGCTTTTACTCAGCAGAGTTTCGGATAGTTGCAAACAGGTGTCATGTTCTCTCCTAAATCTTCTCTTTTTTCCATAGGCTGAAAGTCCTTAAGTTCCTTCAGCCAGCCCTCATAGGACACGATCTTGAGGGTATTTACCATCCTAGTGGCTCCCCTTTAGATGCTATCCAGAACAGCAATGCCCTTCCAAAAATTTGATTCCTTAGATCTGAACTCCTTACTTTAGATGTTGTCTGACCAGGACAAAATACAGTGCAACTACTATCACCTCATTAGGCTTCAACACTGTGCCTCACAATCTCAGCCTAAGATTGCTTTGTTTTTGTGTCTACCGCCATCTCACTGTTGACTGGGATGAAGTTTACAGGCTATTAAAACCTAAAAATATTTTTTCAAAATTTTTGCAACAGGTATCTCTGATAAAAGCCTCATTTCTGAAATATATAGAGACCTGAGTGAAATTTATAAGAATACCAGTCATTCCCCAACCGATAAATGGTCAAAGCATATGAAAAGGCAGTTTTCAGATGAAGAAATCAAAGTTATCTATAGTCATATAAAAATTCTCTCAATCACTATTGATTAGAGAAATGCAAATTAAAACAACTCTAAGGTACCACATCACACCTATCCGATTGACTAATATGACAGAGAAGGAAAATGTTGGCAGTTGGAGGGGATGTGGGAAAACTGGAACACTAATGAGCTGTTGGTGGAGTTGTGAACTGATCCAGCCATTCTGTGGTGCAATTTGGAATTATGTCCAAAGAGCTATCAAACTGTGCATATCCTTTGATCCAGCAAAACCATTGCTAGGTCTATATCCCAATGACATCCAAAAAAAAAAAGGGAAAAGGACCTATTTGTACAAAAATGTTTATAGCAGCTCTTTTTGTGATAGCTGAGAATTAGAAATCAATGAGATACCTATCAGTTGTGGAATGGCTAAACAAGCTGTAGTGTATGATTGTAAGAAATGACAAACAGCATGATTCAGAAAAACCTGGAAAAACTTACATGAACTGATATATAGTGAAGTGAACAGAACCAGGAGAATGTTGTCACAGTAACAGCAATATTGTTCGATGAAGAACTGTGAATGACTTAGCTATTCTTAGAAATACAATGATCCAGAACAATCTCAAAGGTCTAGTGATGAAGCATACTATGTACCTCCTGAGAAAGAGCTAATATTATTTAATACAGACTGAAGCGTGCTATTTTTCACTTTCTTTCATTTTTTTCATTTGAGTCTTCTTGTACAAAATGACTAATATGGAAATGTGTTGCATAATTGCATATGTATAACCTATATTTAATTGCTTACCATCTCATAGAGGGGAGGGAGGAAGTGAGGGATAGAATTTGGGACTCAAAACTTTAAATAAAAATGTTAAAAAAAAAATTTTAAAGATTTTTTTTCAGATGAACCTCTTTCTAGCAACTTTTGTTTTTATGAAATTGATTTTTCTAGCCCAAGTGTAAGTCATTACATTTAGCTCTTTTAAGTTCCATCTTATTAGATTCAGCAGAACAAGCTTGTCAAGGTCTTTTTGGTTCCAATCTCTGCCATCTCTTTTGTTTGCTATCTTCCTCACGATTACGTCATATCCACATTTGAAAGGTATCACACCTTGGACTTTATCCAAGTCATTGATAAGAAGGTTAATAACCCCAGGACAAGCACAGATTCCTGGGCCACTCCACTGGAGACCTTCCAAATTGATAGAACTATTCACAGCTACTCCTTGAGTTCAGTTGCTTAAAAAGTTCTTAATCTGACTTACCCTCTATCTTTCCCCCAAGAACAACATGAGAAGCTTTACCAAATGTATTTCTCAGATAGATGTAGACTTTATCTGAAACACTTCTCTGGTCTGGACCTGTCATCTTGTCAGAAAAAGGAAATAAGATTGCGCTTGCATGACTTGTTCTTGAGGAAGCCAGGCTGGATCTTTGTAATCATTACCTCTTTTCCTGTATTCACTGATCATCCCTTTAAACCAAGGGTTCTTAACCTAGGATCAATGATTTTAAAATTTTAATACCTATTTCAATATAATTGCTTTCCTTTGTAATCCTTTATATTGTATTGTATGAATTTAATAACAATATCCTGAGAAAGGATCCATAACTTCACTTGATTTCCAAAGGGGTCAAAAAAGAATGAGAACCCCTGTTTTAAATAACACATTTTAGAATTTTCCCAGGAATCAAAGTAAAACTTATTGGATTATAGTGGGAAGCATCTGTTGTATTTTTTTTTTTAATTTGGGAAATTTATTCTTCACCAGACTTGACCTACTCTGTCCCAAGCACCATGCAAAGTTGAAGGAGACAAAGACAAAAATGAAATTTTCCATGCTTTCAAGGTTCCCATCATTTTCACTTAAGTTGGTGAGAATTATGTCCTAAATAAAAGTTTGCCAGGTTAGTTCCTCTACTTTTTGAAAGATGAAATTATCATTAAGGCAAGTCAAGAAGTTATTAGTTTAAGATAGAGAATTTGAATGGATGTTTGGATAATTGAAGGCCCCCATCCCCATCGCTACTCTAGAATGCCCGTCAGTGCCAGACTCATAATCTGTTTCCCAAATTCCTCATCTATATCATCTTGTTTCTATACTCATGATCTGTAATTTTGTAGGGGGAAGGGCACTCTGGATTTGCGATTTCATCTGTTACCAATCTTCTGAAAACCTTATTCCCTGAAACCTCTGTCCTTAAAAGTTCTGCCTAGTGACATGATACATTTATAATTCGCCTGGTTTCAGGGGAAGCACTTCAACTCTAACCTGGGGGATTCATGTTCCTACAGTTTGGGGTGGTGGCCAGGGAGGCATCCACTGTGATAGCATTTCCTTGCGTCTTGAGTTCTTCACATATTTTCTTTAGATGCAGCCTCTTAAGAGTCATCATCTATGTACATACCTGTCCTTCTGGAAAGATTGTCACACATTTAACTTTAAAGAGTTAACCTGCTTCCTCTTATTTACATTGTCACATATCAATATACAGGAATAAAAAGGAACCTACGTGGGGACACATTTTTTATTTGTTTTGGTTTTACTTGTTTTTGCCATAGAAACTCCTTAAATACTTCTAACTAGTATTCCTAGATTGGACATTTGTAGAGTACATTTCCTATATATTATGGGGCATATGTGAAGTCTCCTGGGGTTCATAGAGTTCATTGATAATGATCATCTATAGCTTTAGGGATTTCCTCCAGTTGGAAGCATTTTGTTGTTAGTTAAAAATACCACTTCAGAGAAGTGTGATTTCAGTTATCTGAAACTTGAAAGGATTAAGTATAATTAACTTTTTTGTTGATAAGTCTTCACCCCTTTCAGTCCCTTTGTCTAATTTATTATATGCCTTTTCCCAATTCTTTTCTAGCTCTTGCTTATGCTTGTATGTCTGCTTTTATTCCAAAATACCTGTATAACTTCTTTTTGAAAGACAACTCACATGTCATACAAGGTAAGTGAACAGCTTTCCCATTTTTTATTTATAAGTAACAATAATAATAATAATGATAGCTGGCCCTTAATTAGGGCTTTAAAAATTGCAAAGTACCATGCGTACTATGTATTTATGTATGTGCTGGAGAAGGAAATGGCAATCCACTCCATTATCTTTGCCAAGAAAACCCCAAATGGGGTCACAAAGGGTCAGATGTGACTGAAACAACTGAGCACATTTATGTATGTATGCCTTATGTTATTATTATATTATTTCATTTGTACCTCATGACACTCTTACTATAGCTACTGTTTTCTCTGTTTTACCAAGATAACTACAGGCTAATAAATTTTGGGGATGGGGCATAATAATTCTCAAAGACCAGCTACTAAGCCGTAGAAGGTTTACTGGTAGCTTGAAGAAGTAGATCAATGACCATTTATTTAGCACTTATTATGTACCAGATAGCTAGGAACACAAAGACAAAAGTGAAACAGTCCCTGCCCTCACAGAGCTTACATTCAAATGGAGACAACAACATAGGGTGAGTGGGTGGGTGTGTGTGTGTGTGTGAGAGAGAGAGAGAGAGAGAGAGAGAGAGACACTATAGAGTATCAACAACAGTCATATATACAAAATACAAAGTAGTTTGAGGAAGGTGGACACTTTTCAGTGGGAAGATTCAAGAAAGGGCTTTTTTAGAAGGAGATAGTGAGTCTAGACAGGCGTCCAGTGCAAAGGCACTAAGGTAGAAAATGGAGCTTTGTACGTGAGGAACAAAGAGACAGGTGACTAGGTTGCGGAGGGAGGGAGGAAAGAAAGAAGGAAGAGAGGGAAGATTAAGCTTTTGCTGTGTGCTAGGGATTGTGCTAAGCCCTTAGCCTAGGATAGATCAAAATTTAGCATTTAGCAAAATAAAGCATTTTGACATGTACAAAAATACTTTTCTTACATCATCTCATTGAAACCTGACAGCTATCCTAAGAGACACATCCTGCCAGTATATCATCCTCGTTTTGCAGATCAAAAAATCAAGTGTTTGTTATTTATCATGGTAATGGGATTATTATGTTTCACAGGCAGAATTCAAATCTGGGTCTCTCATAAATAGAAATAGATCCAAAACTTAAATTCTTTTTAGGGCTTTCAAATGACTGCATGGTTTGGACATTGTTAATTATCACATGAATTCAATTTAGTTCAGATAAAGTCCCCTTACCTTTGAGATTTAAAGTATGTTGAGACTATAAAAATCTCACTGTGTCTAACATTTCTAGACTTCAAAAACACATTTGACTTATTGGAGCAAACTGCTTCCTTAAAAGCATTCTTCGTACAAGTTGCTTTCCCTGCATATGTTAAAATTATGCAAGATTCTACAACAAGAGGCAATCAAAGAGATAATTTTTCAAGTTGAATATTCTTTTAAGTATCAAAATCAAGTGAAATTTACCACACACACACACACACACACACCTCTTATAATGGAGGATACTCTAGTTGAAGAGGTTTTCCAAAGCAGTGTTTGTGTTCTAAAGATGCTCCTCTTTGCAGATGATGCTGTATTGATTACTTCAATACTTAAAACATTTCAGAGCTTCCACAGTGAACTACGTAGTCTTTCAAAAGAGATCAGACTAACTATCTAGACTAGTAAAATGAAAGTGAGTGGAAAAAAGTGTCTTGTAGGATGGCTAGGCCATTCTATTCATTTTTGCATATACCTTGGAGAAGCCACTATATTTAGATGATGAACTGGGCCCAGAATTGAACAAGAGGATTCACATTTGGGAAATTGTGCAGCATTTTCATTGACTGCTTGTTGTCTTAAATTCCTAGTTCTTAACACCAGTTTTTCCCCAAGAATGCAGTATTGATACGCATCTCATAAAGACACCATGATATCAGAAGAATCGTAATTTTAGATAGTAACAGAAAACTGGTGTTAGTAGAGTGGAGCCTATTAACATTGTTGGGTGCAAGATAAAAGATATCATCCAGGACCTCAGATACATAGCCATGTCACTTTGGTCAAGAATTCCCTTGGCCTCAGGTTAGAGAGTTATCTCTTCCTTCTCTAAATGCTTAATCTTATCATCCTTTGTCAACTAATCAAGTGATGCTGAGTTAGGAGGAATGTGCAGCAATGTTATGTGCAGCCTAGTGTTATACAGGTAGCTACAAAATGTTGAAACACCAGAGTAAGGTGCATCAGATGGCTCCTCCATGGAAGATTTGTAGAAAAACATTAATAAGAATCATACAGGTTGAGAATGTATTAATTTTTGCTGATGGAAGGAGTACCTATCTCAGCAAGATCATAAACTCATCTAAGTTCTTTTCATTTCAGCATCATTTACATGATAGTGAGAAAATACTTACATATATTCTCCAAACTTCATGTTATTTTTTTTCTGCAAACAAAACAAGTTGGTGTCATTTAATACTTACCTACAAAATAGAAGCTAGAAATTCAGTTTTTAGTACTGAAATGTGAGCTCTGTTTACTTGTAAAGTCTGACTATATGACTTGAAGTGAATGTGTTTTAGCTTTCAAATCAAGATGAAAGATAATATTCAGAAAGTGAAAATAATTTATGGGAAACTTTCCTGTCTAAACTATTTATGATTATCATACTGGAATAAGGTTATAAATGGAATTTTAAAAATACAACCCAGTCAATCTTTATTGAGCATGTATTGTATGCATGTACAGGGTCCTCGAAGGGAGACAAGAAAGATAAAACATAGTTATAGGGTGGATTTAGAGCCGAAAGAGACCTTGGATATCATTTAGTCCCACCCCCATGTTTTATACATGAGAAAACAGAGAAGCACCTTGTCCTCCAAGAACTTACAGAATATTATGGGAAAAATCAGTGAGCTACTATATAGTTACTATCAATAGCTACACATAAAAGGAGTCACAGAATTAATTAAAAGGGAAAGAGTAGAATGTGATTAAATTCTCTCAGTCTGGACAATAGATGGAGTTAATTTAAGATAGTTTTCTAAAGGACACAGCCAAGAACCATGAATGTTATGGGAGGTGAGGAGTTGAGTTTGTAACAAGGGGACACTGGTAAGTTCTATACATTAAGGTGATTTTGATAGCACACCCAAGGTTGAAGAACACATTTAATTTCAAACCATAGCTCAAGCCTACCTTTGTGGGCATGAATTGTCTTACAGGTCTATGATTTGTGTACTGTTTACAGCTCTTATCCATGCCTTGAATTTACAGAGCTGAGGGCATGTTAATAAGTTTGCTATAACACTATGTTAAGTGGAGTTGAAAGAATTAAAGTGTCAGTGGTTTTAGGGACATAAGCTGGTAACTAGGGTCTAATGGCAAACTTTAAAGGTAGAAAATGGAGAATACTTAGGTTAGCCTTTATATAGTAGAAAGGAAATGAGCTATGCTCTATGAGCAATTTCATGTTATTGTAAAAAAGGTATGTGTCACTTAATGAGACTGTGGGCCAGAAGTGACCCTTTTTCAAATTTGGCATTTATCAAAGGCTCTTTAAAGACCTGGATCCAGCTTAGAGCCATATTAAACAACAAAAATAGGACTTAGAGAAGAAAAAGTTACAAAATTTGAAGTGATTTAGGCCTACGGCATATCTGGAATGGTTTCCATAAAGATTAGAAAGGGAACTCTACTAAATATTCAAAGTCCTTATTGGTCCTAGGATTCTTATTCCTTCCTGGGTCTGTTTTTCCATCTGTCTTTTCTCTCTGTTCTGCATAAACGAGAATGTAACATCATTAGTGACACTGACTTTTAAAATATCTTTAACACTCTCTGCCACTCATATTGGTCATAAATCAAAAAGAAACCTGAGTTTGTAGCATGTTACCCTGTGGCATGACATGATTAATACCCCTGACAATCTCTTTATACCATGAGTTATTTTTAAAATAGGTGCTGGGTGCAGTTGTGTTTCAAAACTATTGCAAAAATTTTGACTGAAGATTACATTTTTCCAGTATGTTTTCCAGTTTCAAATGAATGATTTCCTCTTTGGGAATTAATTTAAGAACTACCAAGCATGCAAATTAAAATGAAGTTTATATTATTGGAAAGGAAAATCACCAATTGAATAGTAGAATAATGATTAATAAGTGCTTTTTAAAGACTATATGCAGACAGAATCTTTACTTCCTTAATTTTTTTAAATAATATTTTGAGCTAAAGTATCTAAGAAATTGTGAAGCAAGCTTTAGTAGAGAGATTTTTCAAAAGGATTTTAATCCTATGTGTATTGTAGGTTAACAGTTCAATTGTTCCTATCTTTTTATATCCATTTTATACTCTATATGATCAATTAATGTTTATTTATCGAAATACGCTTTTGTTTTCTCATTTATCATATTTGATAAAATTTGCACTTGAAATGCTAGATTTTATGTTTAACTTTGAAACTATTTCACTGGATTTTTTAAAAAAATAATTGAATAAATATCATTTTTTAAAAATTTTGACTAATTTAGAATCAGAAATAATGGTATACTTTTCCTAAGAAGTGAAAAGTTGCTTTAAGAAATAACTAGGGGGGGCGGAGCCAAGATGGCGACTGGAAAGCAGTAACTGGCGTGAGCTCCCCACCAAGTCCCTCCAAAAACCTATAAAAAAATGGCTCTGAACCAGTTCTAGAACTGCAGAACCCACAAAGTAGCAGAGGGAAGCAGGGCTCCAATCCAGGACAGCCTGGATGGTCTCGGTGTAAGGTCTGTCCCGCATGGAACTCCCAGCTCCCAGCTGAGGGGAGCAGAGCTGAGCCAAGCAGAGCCCAGCGGGCAAGGCGTGGCGCTGCAGACCGCAGACTGACAAGACCAGGAGTGGAGCGGACAGTGCCCTAGCATGCTGAATTACTGAGCTGTGGCATGTACCAGACCTCACAACCCACGAACAGCAAAGACAACACAGAAGGTTAGTGGGAAAAACTGCAGGAAGAGACGGAGTTTGCAGTTCAGCCACTGCCCCTGAGGCAACGGAGGCGGGGCAGCTTTAGAAATTCAGCTGCAGTTGCTTCTGGCCCCAGGCCCACCTGGTGGGAGGAATTAAGTGGCTG
>CM053623.1:284413603-284443272 GCA_028646595.1 Phalanger gymnotis
CTACCCTCCCTTTTATCATCTGCCCTTTTTTATCTTCTTTATCCTTCTTTCCTGTGGGGTAAGATACCCAATTGAGTGTGTATGGTATTCCTTCTTCAGGTTAGATCTGATGAGAGCAAGATTTACTCATTCCCCCTCACCTGCCCCCTCGTCCCTTCCTAGAGAACCCCTTTTTTCTTGCCACTTTTGTGTGAGATAATTTACCCCATTCTGTCTCCCTTTCTCCCTCTCTCAATATATTCTTCTCTTATCCCTTAATTTGATTTTATTTTTTTAGATATCATCCCTTCATATTCAACTCACCCTGTGCTCTCTCTCTCTCTCTCTCTGTATATATATATATATATATACATATATATACATATTTACATATATATACACATGTATATATACACATACATATATACATACATTGACACACATATGTGTGTGTATATATATATATATATATATATATGCATATTCCTTTCAGCTACTGAGGTCTCATGAATCATACACATCATCTTTCCATGTAGTAATGTAAACAAAACAGTTCAGCTTTAGTAAGTCCCTTATGATTTCTCTTTCTTGTTTACCTTTTCATGCTTCTCTTGATTCTTGTGTTTGAAAGTCAGATTTTCTATTCAGCTCTGGTCTTTTCACTGAGAAAGCTTGAAAATCCTCTATTCTATTGAAAGTTCATATTTTGTCTTGGAGCATGATAACTCAGTTTTGCTGGGTAGGTGATTCTTGGTTTTAATCCTAGCTCCATTGACCTCCGGAATATCGTATTCTAAGCCCTTCGGTCCCTTAATGTGGAAGCTGCTAGATCCTGTGTTACCCTGATTGTTTTTCCACAGTATTCAAATTGTTTCTTACTGGCTGCTTGCAGTATTTTCTCCTTGACCTGGGAGCTCTGGAATTTGGCAACAATGGTTATCTTTTTGAGGAGGCGATCAGTGGATTCTTTCAATTTCTATTTTACCCTCTGGCTCTAGAATATCAGGGCAGTTCTCCTTCATAATTTCTTGAGAGATGGTATCTAGGCTCTTTTTTTGATTATGACTTTCAGGTAGTCCAATAATTTTTAAGTTATCTCTCCTGGATCTGTTTTCCAGGTTAGTGGTTTTTCCAATGAGATATTTCACATTGTCTTCCACTTTTTCATTCCTTTGGTTCGATTTTGTAATATCTTGATTTCTTATAAAGTCACTAGCTTCCACTTGCTCCAGTCTAATTTTTAAGGTAGTATTTTCTTCAGTGGACCTCCTTTTCTATTTGGGTAATTCTGCCTTTCAAGACGTTCTTCTCCTCATTGGCTTTTTGGAGCTCTTTTGCCATTTGAGTTAATCTATTTTTTAAAGTGTTGTTTTCTTCAGTATATTTTTCAGTATTTTTCTGGGTCTCCTTTAGCAAGTCATTGACTTGTTTTTCATGGTTTTCTCTCATCCTTCTCATTTCTCTTCCCAATTTTTCCTCTACTTCTCTAACTTGCTTTTCCAACTCCTTTTTGAGCTCTTCCATGGCCTGAGACCAGTTCATGTTTTTCTTGGAGGCTTTTGGTCTAGGCTCTTTGACTTTGTTGACTTCTTCTGCTTGTATGTTTTGGTCTCCTTTGTCACCAAAGAAAGATTCCAAAGTCTGGGACTGAATCTGAGTGCATTTTCGCTGCCTGGCCATGTTCCCAGCCAACTTACTTGACCCTTGAGTTTTTCAGCAGGGTATGACTGCTTATAGAACAAAGAGTACTTTGTTCCAAGTTGGAGGGGATGCGCTGTTGATTTCAGAGCTATTTCTATGCAGCCAGCTCTGCCACAACAGCACTCCTCCTTCCTCAAGAACCACCAACCTGGACCTGATGAAAATCTTAAGCAGGCTCTGCACTCCTGCTCTGATCCGCCACTTAATTCCTCCCACCAGGTGGGCCTGGGGCCGGAAGTAACTGCACCTGTAGTTCTATAGCTGCACCACCCCTCCTGCCTCTGGGGCGGTGGCCAAACCGCGAATTCTGTCCCCCAAATCTTTTCCCACTAACTTTCTCTGTTGTCTTTGGTGTTTGTGGGTTGAGAAGTCTGGTAACCGCCACAGCTCACTGATTCAGGGCGCTAGGGCCTGTTCTGCCTGGCTCCTGGTCTGGTTGGTCCTGCCGCCGCCCACGCTGATCTTTGCTCCCCTCTGCTCCATGCACAATAGACCTCATCCAGCGACCATCCAGGCTGTCCTGGGCTGGATTCCTGCTTCCCTGTGCTATTTTGTGGGTTCTGCAGTTCTAGAATCAGTCATTTTTTATAGGTTTTTGGAGGGACCTGGCGAGGAGCTCATGCAAGTCCCTCCTTTTCCAGCCGCCATCTTGGCTCTGACCCCATAAAGCCCATTCCATTGTTTTAAGAAATTGTTTTCTTCAATCAATTTTTGTGCTTCCTTTTTCACACTTAACTTTTTTTCATAAATCTCCTACATAATTAATTTCTTTTGCCAATTTTTCTTTTTCCTCTTATGCTTATTTTTAAAATCTTTCTTGAATTCTTCTAAGAGGACTTTTTGGGCTTGAAACCAATTCATATTCCCCTTTGAGGCTTCACATATAGGCATTTTGACATTGTTGTCCCCTTTAGAGTTTTTGTTTGAATCTTCCCTATCACAATAATAGCTTTTTATGGTCAGGGCTCTTTTCTGTTTCTGGAGCACAGGGGCCACTGTCCCAAGCTTCTTATTCTGTGAGCCAGGAGGTTTCCACCCTGGGGATTCAGGTGCTGGCGACTTATCCACTGTGCTGGGGTGGCCTGGCCTAGTTGCTCCTGTTGTGCTAGAGTTCCAGGGCTCATAAATTGCCTTTTGCACTGGGCCTGGAGGCCTCATAGCTGGCCTCCTGTGCCACTGGCCTGCTGAGCCAGGACCACAGGGCCTTGGTTGCTGATCTGCACTGTGGTGAAAAGCCTCACACTGTGCTGGGCTATGCTCCCTTTTTACCCAAGTGAGACAGACCTTTCCTGAAGTCCTTCTAAGTTATCTTAAGCTGAAAAATTGTTTCACTTCATCTTTTTGTGGGTTCTTCTGCTCCAGAATTTGTTTAGAGGCTTGATTTAACAGTGTTTCCAAGGGTAACTGTGGACAACTCAGGCATCTTCCTTGTTTCTCTCCACCATCTTGGCTCTGTGTCCTATTCCCAGCCCCACCCCCCCAGCCCTGGCATTACCTAAACAATAAAGTTAGAATGATCTAATAGTAGAGATACAGCAAGATGGCATTCTTGGAGTCAAGGAGACACAGCTTCATATTCTGCTCCTGACACATAGTGACTGTGTTACCATGGGCAAATTTCATAACTTCTCAGTGCCCACAGATTTCTCAAAGACCATAATCTACATCCATCCATGGGGAGAGTTTCTACCCCAGGAATTCCCCCACACACAAATGATAACATGGATGCAGACCCTGTCCTCTCATCACAAACACACACACACACACACACACACACACACACAGAGTCTCATACACAGACTATAACAATTGATTTTAATAGTTTCAGATGGCATAAATTCCCCCTGTGCAATTTTTTCTTATAGTTGGGAAAACCAAATGTCATAAGAATGGATAAGATTAAATTCAAAGGCAAATTGCACAGTTGCCTATGCATTTAATCTTTTAATTGACATTAGAGAAATGACTGATTACCCCATTCACTAGCAACTTAAACAGATACTTAAAAATTTCATTGTTATTTCATTTGCACACTAATGGCACCATGAAAAGCTTCATTTTAAAGTTTGCCCTGAAAAATAATGTTTAAGTCCTCATGACTGAGTCTGAATTGCTATGTATTCTTTATCTTCACGAAACTCTTAGATACCAAGAAAGGATGTGTTTAGGAAGATGATCATTTTAGGACCTCAATTAGGATTCATCCATCTTATTCCTCTCAACATCAAATAATAGATACTAACTCACCCACGCAGCCCTGATTAAAGTAACAAGATGCTAGATGTTGTTGCCCTCTAGTTTAGATTCATAAGCAATCTGGAAAAGTTTTTTAATGAAGTTTTCAAAAACATTGTAAAATAACCTAAGATCTAGTAGGGTATGGCCTTTTGAAGCCAAGAGACTATTTAGATATTAGGGAAAAGAACCAGTTTGTGGATCTGACTCGATTGATGCCCATATCCTTTTAAAAAAGAAAACTACAACCCAGGAAAAGTATCTCGATGTCATTATGGATATGAACGTAAGTGTTAGGATCTGAATGATGATAAACTGCACCTGAGCAGGGCAAAAGAAATATAAGTGGAGGTCTCTAATGATCCTGGTGTGCAAACCAGGTGTTCAGCGTGGGTATGAGACAAAAGAATGATCGTGGAGTCATAGATGTAAAGGTAGAAGGGATCTTAGAGGCCATCTGATTCAACCCCTTTATTTTGGAGATGAGGAAACTGAAAATTTAGAGGGGAAATAACTTTCCTAAGATCAAACTGAGACAGAGTAAAAGAGCTGGATTTGAACAACCAATATTCCTTTGACTTCATATCCAGCACACTTCCCATGGCCCCATATTGCATTGTGCTGCTATTAAATGCTTCCCAACATCAAGAGAATTGGAAATAAAATAAAAGACTGCTATTATACAAAATCATGGTATCTCTTCAGCTTGTCTAATAAAGGTCTTTCCAATTGCTACGGCTGAACAAAAGGACAATGGAGTAGGAGAAGAGGGGAAGCCAATATCATTTTTAGTATGTACAGCCTTTGGTCAGCTGGGTATTACTGTATATGAGTTTTCTAGAAATTACTGTTATAATCACAGCTCTATATAGTGCTACAAGGGACATTATAGATAATCTAATTCCATCATTTTATAGACTAGGGATCTAAAAACTTGCCAAAGTGACTGTTAAACCCTGCACAGTCTTGGAGCCAATGATCAGATATGCTGGATAAAAATGAGACTGTGCTCAAATCGCTTTTTTATCATGCAGAAGAGACTTGTTTGGAGACAATCATCACATATTCCCTTTAGGACCCACAACATTACCATATATGAGGATAGTGGTAACAATAATGGAAATCAGAGGATTTTATTTTTCATGCAATTTTGCAGTTCTCAAAAAATAGTCCGAGTAGTGTGATTAAGGAAACCTGTCCAAAGACATAGAATGCTTTGGCCTCGATGGGAATAAGAGAATAGGAGTTGAATATAGGTCATTGCATATCTCTCAGAAAGCCCAAGAGAGATTATTCAATTGCTAATGTCACTTGAAAAACTGTGTAAGGAATAGGAAAGACTCACAGAAGTCATCCCAAAGAATCACATATGTAAGGACTGATCAAAGTCTCCTGAGTCCTTGTCTAGTTATCCAAAAAGAACCAGCTGGCAGGATTTCTAATGGGAAGTGATTGAATTTGGGTTCATCTGCAGGGCAATCACTTTGGCCCCTTTTATAGCATCATGAGTCACAAATGTCTCATAATGCCTTGGTTTTTGGCAAACGGTTGACAAGGGATTTGTGAGTCTATGCATATATATCTGCACTTCTCATCTCCAGAACAAGTTGGCAACTTAATGGAAAATAACAAATAGTCACATAGCTGAGAAATTCACTATTTGATTTGTGACAGTAAAGGAACTAGCCTGCCTTAAATATGTTATTTCACTCTGTCATCTCATCCCTACCCCCACTAAAACAATGATAGTTGAAAGTTTTATCAGAGAGGAAAAAATAAGGTTGACCATGTGGGGCTTCCTGGAATCTTTAGTGCTGCATCTGTTATGTGAAACTGTATATTGGAATAAACAGATGGCTTTGCTTTAAACAATTGTGTGCGCACATGCACACACACACACACACACACACACACACACTGCTAGTGTGAAAATCCTCGTATTGCATTCCCTTCAAATTTCCTTTTTAAAAAAGTTGTATAAGATAAAGAAGGAATAGTTTTAAATGATAGAATTACCATTTCTGGAAAGATTAAAAGGAATAATATTGAAAAGAGATGAGAGGAGTGTGTTGAATAATGCTACAGGTATTTAGTCTTTTTCTTCGTTACAAGGAACTAGATTAAATTAAAATGCAAAAATATTCAAGATGATTAGTAGAAATAGTTTGGGTTTTATGCAGTAAATAACATAGAACTTATTCCAATACATACTGCTAAAGTTAAAAAGTTGCTTTGAGGACAAAATAAGATCTCATTTGTAAAGCTCTTTGCAAACCTCAAAGCTCTATGTAAATGATTGTTATTTAGGGCACCAGAAATCTCCTATGGCTAGTACAAATCCACCTGAGTCTCTTCTTTAATAATATCTCATAGTTCCACTGAATGGTAAACGTTTTAAGGTCAGAGAGGCATGAGATACTCAGGGACAGAGAGATTTCACCTCTCCAAGGGGAGAAAAATATGTTAAAACTTCCTACATGAAATTCTTTAATACCTTTCTGCAACAGTTTTAATATTATAGGATGCATTGTGTCTGATTACATCATTACAATTTTATCACCTTTTATAGAAAGCTTTGCAAAATACAAGGCTAGAATCCATTCTCTTTCAGAGCCTATTCTAAACAACTGAAGTTTATACTAAAAATGTTTTAAAATAAAGTTTATGCTAGCCTTATGTCTTCATATGAAGAAAGATGGAAGACCAGTTAATGGTTTATATAGAATACCAAAACATGGAGAGGAATACCACATGTGATATAATTTTGGCTGAACCTAAAAGATACATTTTTGTAAGGGATTATATGTCTTCAGTAGGCTCTTAATTAACCATGTAATCCTGCAGAGTAATTATATTTTATGAGCCTGGCTAGTCAAATAAGCCTGATATTTAACAAACTAGAGAATATCTGTGCAGAAATGCCCCAAGCATGAATTTCTTGTTAAAATGAAATGTATTTCTTAGAAGTTAATAGCAATTCAGCTTTCACAGCATACAGCTGAATTTATGTGATTACTGACTTAACTTACCTCTTGCTTCTGGGTAAATTGACTTCAAATTTGCTGTTGCTAATTGTATGGAGAAGGAAACTAGGGGAACCTTAAACCTGGCAGATCCTTACTACTTTTAGATCTGCAATGCAGTATGTCACTCATTTAAGTCTATAAATGAGATCCCAGTTAGAATGTGAACTCCAGAGGTCAGAGACTATGTTTCCCTTTCTTTGTTTCACCAACACTTAGCATATGCCTGGCATATAGTAAGTATAGTAATAGCAATTTATTAAGCTTGTAGACTTGAAAAAAGTAAGTGGATATCTAGAGTGAATAGCAAAAAAGGTGAGCACCTACTCCTTCAAGTATGATTTAAGCATCTGCGTGTTCCCATGATAGATCCCAAGTTCAGCTGTACTGCTGCTTTTTTGCTATACAGTATTTGCGCATCATATTCTTCCCTCCATTTTCTTGTGTGTAAGATGAGTGATGATATATAAGACACACCTACCATTGTGAGAATTGGTGAATAATTGTAAAATACATTGTTTCCTCAGAAAAAAGTTTTCTGGGAGGATTAGAGGAACTCAAGAATAAGTCTTGGAAAGGGAGTTGTGAGATATTAAAACAGAAAGATGCAAATTGATAGAATTGCTCTCAGGAATTTTAGAGATCAGTTTAATTAGATAGATCTTGGTTTGAGAAATGAAACTAGTTTTAATGAAGGCAGTTTTAAATAGCTGTAAAATCTAAGTTAATTTTTTGTCATATTGGTGTCCTTTCAGCCTAAAAATGAGATCATGGTGGATTGCTTTTACAGGCCCTCAAGGACCCTCCCCACTTCCTTCCACCCCAGATGTGCCACATTTACTCATAACAAGTCAGTTATATAAAGAGGGCATTTTCCTCAACGTTATAAGAAATGGTAATACTGTTGGGGTAGGAATTAGTCTAGGTGAGATGCTGTCAATAGAAATTAACTAATGGATATGCCAAATGCAAATACTTAGTTTGATGTAAATTAAAAGTGGAATGATTTTGTAACTTTTTTGAATTTATTCAGATTATCCTGTTAGTGATTATAAAAATTTCTGTATTGACTTCATAAAAATCAAGGAAAATTGGCTTAGGGAAAATTCAATAGGGAAATATCAATCTATACTATTTATCCTGGATATTCTGTAGAATTGAAGATAATACCTAAGTGCTATGGAGACAGAAAATGAGTTAATGGCATTATCTAGCTGATATTGGGGTTACTTTATTTTTCAATTTGTGGTAATTGAGTCAAATGGGTTAGAAAATGGGGGAACTGTCAACACTGCTCTGAAGCACCCAGCTTTCTCCTCAGAAAAATTCAGGAAACCCGATTCTATTCACAGTGATTAATGGAGCAAGCAAAATTCTAATTATGTGAATTGTTTTCCTGGTTGAGATTTTTCCCCCATACTTTGCATTAGTGACAATTGTCTTATATATTGTAATTTCAGAGTATCTGACGGTATTCTCTCAGATGATTGCATTCCATGACCCAGAGCTGAGTAACCATCTCAACGAGATTGGCTTTATTCCAGATGTAAGTATTAAGAGATTTTCTAAATGGTGTTTAATGGGGCTTGGGAAGGAAAAGCAGAGCAAGAGGAGAACCAATGGAGTTTTTTCAAAAATCATGTTGGTACAGTGGGAGGTTCACATCTGAACAAGTTTATTGTTAATATTGAAAGCATTTTGTCAGGGAGTTCATGGGAAGAGATTACATTTTATTATTATCATTATCGTTATTATAAATGCTGACATGAAAAGGCCTTCTGTTTTTCTTGGTATGACTTCTCCTTATGAAAAGTCTTGCAACAAGTCAATTAAAGTATTTTAAGAGCAGTAAGATGTGTTTTGTAAAATTTGTGGTCGGGTCTTGAGCCATGAAGAGGCATTTTTAGAATCGCAGAATGTTAGGACTGGGCAGGGCCTTAGAAGCTATCCAGTCCACCCCGCTCATTTTACTAATGAACAAACTACAGCCCTCATGGCATAGTGGTCCAGGTTGATTACCTAATTATTGCCACATCTAGGATTAGGTCTTCGGCCATTTTCCAGATTCTTTACAAAACACCATTAATTCAAGTATATTTATAATGCATAAACATACACAAGAAGATAAAGGGAGGAAACCAGGAAATAACTTCTGTAAATATATAGCTGCATCCCTCGGAGCATTCATGAAATCATACATCTAGAACTGGAAAGAACCTCAGAAGCCATTAAATTAAAATGCAAAAATATTCAAGATGATTAGTAGAAATAGTTTGGGTTTTGTGCAGTAAATAACACTTTCCACATAAGAAACTTAAGCCAGTTAGCTCAAGTATCAGGGACAAGATTCATACTCAGATGCTCTGACTCAAAAGCCAGCATTCTTTCCACTATATGATACTACCTCTCATTATCAGATTAGTTATATGAAGGTACTTGATACGCCTAAGATATTATGTTTACCTGTCACAAACCATTTAAAGTATTTATTCACTTTAGAATAGATTGACCCAGGACTTTAAAACTGCCTAGAATAAAGATGTTATACATATTTATATTAGAATAATGATCTATAGAGAATGTGCTCTTAATGTTTTTCTATATCATGGATCCCTTTAGAAGTCCGGTGGACCCTTTCTCAGAATGTTTTTAAATATATAAAATAAAATACACAAGATTATAAAGGAAACAAATTATATTGAAATATGGTTATTAAAATATTATGGATCCAAGGTTAAGATCCCCTACTCTGCACCTTCATTCAGTATGTTATACCCCACTAAAATGTCCCTTTTGTTGCTTTTGATATTTCATTTGTTTTTTCATGAAAATGGAAATGCTGAAGATCTATCTTAGAAAAAGAATTATAAAAGTCTGAAAGTGTTCATCGTGTTTTCTCTGCACATGGATTCTGATCAGTCAGTCAAAAAAGTGTGAAGATATAATCGAAACTTACTCCTTTAAATGCCGAATCTCTTTGTCTTTTAGCATTTTTGATGGAAATCTTTCTAGGCCTCAGACAGCATAACACAGTACAGTTCATAGAGTAGGTTCTAAGAAAGTATTTGGTGATTGACTACTAGATTAGGGTCTGCCTTCAGGGAAAGAATGAATAGTTCTTTTGAAA
Organism: Phalanger gymnotis; assembly: GCA_028646595.1. NCBI lineage: Eukaryota > Metazoa > Chordata > Mammalia > Diprotodontia > Phalangeridae > Phalanger > Phalanger gymnotis. The sequence continues at coordinate 284,423,669 of CM053623.1, forward strand.
TTATTGCTTCAGATTTTTATAGAGACAATAAATTCCCTATAATATTGAGAGTGGAGGGCACTAGAGGGAGATTCTACTGAACTACCATCATTACAAACATCAATTATTGTATTGTACATTCTTCAGGATTATTGAAGTGTACAAAGACTTTTTTCCCTTATATTAAATGGCCCCAGATTCCTGTGTAATTTTGATCATTCTGTCTGCTTCTTAATATTCTCATGCTTACCTAGCCTTAATCACTGAATGGGCATTGCCTCAGTCAAACTGAGACCTGGGAAAGGCCTTAGCTTAAAAAGGCCAAGATCTCCCACTGCATCCTGAGCCATCTCCAGTCTTCCCTGGTGAATATCTGGCCACTGGCCCCAGATGGCTCTGGAGGAGAAAATGAGGCTGTTGACTTTGTACAGCCCTGCCTCACTTAAATCCAATTCACTTGCACGTGACGGCATCTCCTTGCCGTGGTCTTCTTTGAGAACAAAGGACAAACAACAACAGCAATATCCTCATCCCACCGTCATGGCACCTTTCATTTCTATCGCTGTGTCTTTCCTTTTTGTAATTTGCTCTATTTTTGTAGCAATAATCTATTTACTTATTATTGTTTGATTTACAAAACACAGTTACAACCATTCTATAAAGTGTGGTGCAAATATTATGTAACCGTCTCGTAACTCAAGAAACTGAAGCACAAACAGGTGCGAAGAGTGACTCATCCAAGACTGTACAACTGTTGTCAGAGCTATGACCTAAACCCACAGAATCAGACTTTGTTAGAGTTTGAAGGATCCTGATCTAGTTCAAACCCCTCATTTTATTTTTAACTGATGAAAATGTTTTGAAACATCTTATATCTTGATTTATGTCTTCCACTGGTGAGTACTCCCTTGTAACAAAAACAGTTAAACAAAGCTGACCCACAAAGGAAAAAGGTGAATAGCTTATACAACATTTTACATTCATTTATAGTACACCAACTTTCTACTGGGAGGAATGAAATGTTTCATCCACTGTTTTCCAGAACCAACTACTACTTGAAATTAATCTGAATTCAGCCCTTTTTAGAGTTTGGAAAATATACTTTTGTAGTTATTGTGTAAGTTGTCCACTTTGCTGTGTACTTTGGTAACTCATACAAGTCTTCCCATGTTTCTCTGAATTCCTCATATTAATTGTGTATTTTTTTATGGCACAATAAAATTCTTTTACATTTACAGACCACAGTTTCTTCAGTTGTTCCCCAAACATTGGGCACCCATTTAGTTTCCCTGTTTTGTTTTGCTATCACAAAGAGTGTTGCTATGAGTGTTTTGGTATATGTGGGACCATCAGTTCTGTCATTGACCCCTCTGGGGTATATGCCCGCTAATAGACCCTCGGAGTCAAGGAGTAATGAGTTTAATCACTTTTCAGGAATAATTCCAAAGTCTTTTCCAGAATGATTTTACCAATTCATAACTAATCATCAACGTTATGGTGTTCTGGATTTCCTGCAGCTCTTACGATATTTATTTCCATCTCAATCACTTTTACCATTTTGAAGGTAATAAAATCAACCCTCAGAGTTGTTTCAAGCCATATTTCACTTTTTATGAGTGATTTGTAACATTCTTTATATGATTGCTAGTCATTTGTATTTCTTCTTCTGAAAATTTGTAATCATTTTTTTGACCATTTATCTACAGGAGAATGGCTTCTAGTCTTATATATGTAGGTCAGTTCTCTACATAAGTTAGATATCACCTCTTATCACATATTTTGTGCAGACACTTTTCCACTGCAATCAATAACATTCCTTTTCCCTTTGCAAGGAAGTGTAGAGTAGTGGATAGAGAGTTAGAATTGTGTTCAGGAAGATCTAGCTATACATCTTTCCTCAGAAAATCATCAGCTGTGTGAACATGGACAAATCACCCAACCTCTCTGTGCTTCAGTTTCCTCATCTGTAAAATCAGAGTGCTTGATGGCCTCAGATGTCTCTTCTGGCTCTAAATCTAGTCTCCAATGATTACTGGTCTACAGCTGCACTGATTTTGTTCATGTAAATACTTTTTATATATTTTATACAATTAAACGTGTGTATATATATGTGTGTGTGTATATATGTGTATATGTATATCTTTTTATGATTAATTCTATTACTTACTTGCTTAAGAATTCTCTCCCTTGCTACAAATCTGAAAGTTACTTCTTTCCATAATCCTTTTGCAAATTTCAGTGTTAAAGAGCTGTTTAGAGCCCTTAGAAATTAAGTGACTAGCCTAGGTTATATATGTATATGTTTATGTGTGTGTGTATATATATTTATGTATGCATATTGAGGCCATGTATACTTCATGTGGCAAATGCTGTTCTTATGAATTCTAGATCACATGTCCAGCCAGAGGAAGGACTAGACATTCTGCCATTCTCATGGCCTCTCAGGCTTCTCTATGCTTAGAATTATGCCTAAGACATAAAACAACTTCAACTGTTTCCAGTCTAAGACACTAAGAACCTTGACAAGGTAACAACCCACCACACAAGGTTACAGCTGACAAGGTTAATCCCCAATGTCCTCGTTCAGCAGCCCCTTCCCCACCAGGCACCAGACTCTGGCAGGGCTGTACAGCTTGACCCACTGGCTACTCTATCTCTCCCTCCCTACTCTATATCAGGGAAACCAAAAGGTAGAACTGTTCTATAGATGTACTTTGCAATATTTTAGCCAGCACTTAATAATTTTCATATTTACTTTCTATAATTCTATATTCTAAATTTACTTTCTGTAATCTGAGATCTAGTGTTTCTAAGTCCCCTTCTTTCCTGCTGTTTTCATTATTTTCCCTTATATTCTATCTAAACCTTCTCTCTTCTTCCATTATTTTGGCTAGTCATATAAAGTAAACCTTTGGTAATCTGGGTAGGTCACTAAACTTGTAAATTATTTTGTTTATTATTGCCATCTTAGTGGAACCTAAAAATGAAGATTAAGTGTCTCTGTTCAATTAATTGTCTTCCTTTTTATGTAAAGAGTGCTTTGTAGTTATTTATATATGTCTTATGTATGCCATGGAAGATTAAAAACCAAATATTTTATGTATCTTATAATTTTTTGATAGAATTTCTTTATCTTTCTCCTGGGTTTGGGTAGTTACTGTACAAGGAGTCTGATTTTTGTGGGTTTATTTTATATTCTGGTACTTTATTGAAGCTAATAATTATTTCAATATTTTTATAGTCTCTGAGGTTCTTTCAGTAAGCCATCATATTGTTTATAGGTAGAAATAATTTTGCCTCCTCCTTGCCTCTTCTTATTCCTCCAGTTTATTTTTCTTATTTTATTGCTATAGTTTGCCATCTTATTTTACACACATTTACACACATCCTTCTACTGTAAAATAATGTGCATGGACTTTGTGACACTGTTTGCCATGCAGAAGCCTTTTCCCCTTGCTTCTAGTTTTCTGGCTATGTGCTGGCTAACTATTTCTAGACTCATCCTTAAGTGTTCAGTATGGAATATACATTCTAGGGCTAATTCACTCAACAAACATTATTCGAGTGTCTCCTATGTGTAAGATGCTATGAGAGGTAAATGCAGCTTGAGTAGTTCAGAAAGGATGAAGAAGGCAAGATCTGCTGTGAACTATGAATAGTCACTGCATCTTACAATACTCTAGGCATCTGTCTAAGACTATACTGTGCAGAGAAGGTGCCAATCTGTATTAGTAGAGAGTGAGTCTTCATCTGGGAGTTCCCAGTATCAGAAAAATCACAGGTCTTGTCTCTTATCCATATCCATTGACATCTCCCCAATGTCCTTTGGGTCACCCACAATACTGATTCTTCTGAGATTTCAGTGTTCCAAGGTTTACAACCATATAGCGTCATCAACCATAGCGTAATCAAACATTTGGGTTAGGAACACAGGCTTTTCTGGGAGTCAGAAGTTTATGATGTTAAAAGCAACACGCAGTGCAGTTCAACAAATGTAGTCTTAATATAATTTTTATTACTTTTTGTCAGTTAACAAGAATTAGTGTTCTCTTCCTCTCAACCCACTCCCATTGGAAAAAAAAGAAAAGAAGAAAACTTTTGTAATACCTGTGCATAGCCCAAGAAAACAAATTCTTACGTTGACCCCATCTGAAAACATATCTCATTATGCACCCTGAGTCAGTCACCTCTCTGGTAAGAGTGAGTGGCATGCTTCATCATCAGACCTGGGGAATCATGGTTTTTCATTGGATCAATAAGAGTTTTTGAGTGTGTACTTCAGCTGAGGTATAAATTTTGTTCAGGCCCTTTATTTTAACTCTGTTAATATTTACGTCTCAATTGTGTTTCTCATAAACAACATGTTGGATTCTGCTTTCCAGTCCATTGTTATCCACCTCTTCTTTTATGGGTGAGTTCATCCTCTTCGCGTTCATAATTTATGTTTGTTAACTGTATATTTCTCTTCATCCTTTCTCATATACTTTTCCATCTTTTTGTTCCTCTGCTTCCCACATAAAGAAGAAGAAAGTGTGTTCAGCACCAGATCTGCTTCTGTTCCTTGTCTCTTTTCTCTATCATTCATTCAGGGTCTAATCATAGGTTCTTATCTTTTTTTTTTTCTTTTAAACCTCTTTGAATTCACCCTTTTTATTAAAGTTAGTTTAATATAGAACTAATCCTTCTCTTAACCTACTGTCCCTCTTATTTTCCCCTCCTCATTTTCCCCTTCCCTCCTGGTTTTCCTGTTGAGTGAAGTTTATTTCTATGTCCAATTTTCTCTCTCGCTCCCTCACTCTCTCCCCTCCCTCCCTCTCTCCCCTTCTCCCTGTCTCCCTCTCCCCCTCCCTCCCTCTCTCCCCCTCTCCCTGTCTCCCTCTCCCCCTCCCTCTCCCTGTCTCCCTCTCTCCCCTTTTCATCCTTTGTACAGTGTTCTTCTTACGTACTTTGGTTATATGAGATAAATTTCCCTGTCTTTCCTCTCCTTCCTCTCACCAAATGTACTTGCTTAACTCTCTTATTCAATTCTTATCCAAAATCATCCATTTTGAAATGCATATTCTAGACCCAATAAACTACCTTTCTAACTACATGTCACAGTGTGGAAAACAGGCATTTTTTCATCCATTTAGTTTTTCATGTGTGGATTATAAGGCTAATTTCTTTTGAGTGACTGTAGATCTCATCAAATAGGCCCTGTAGTGTTTTGATTCTATTCATTACAGTGCTAAATCGGTAGGAATACTGTAATACTCCATCTTGCTAGTGAATTTGGAATCTGATTGATATAGATCATACCCATCCTTTCCAGCCTGCCTCTTCACCCTCTGCTCCTATCTGCTGAGACCTTCCTTGTGTTCTTTTGACACAGCAAGGATTCCAGAGGAGCACACAGACATCTGGTATCCTTCGCTCTCACAAAATGATTGATCCATTTTCTTCTTATTAATTCATTTCTCTGATGACTTCCTTTATACTTCTCTTGTGAAATTCTTGTTTCCAGTATGTTGTGGTCTGTTCATGCGTTTTGGGAGGTCCTCAACTTCAGTTCTTCAGAGACTGCATTGGAATTGCAAAAGGTCCTTTCAAAGTTGAGAGCAGATATGAAAAAAAAAGTTGGGTGGTGCCAGCTGTGTATTATCATAAGCTTGTAATTAGGTCTGTCTTACAGACTGAAACTATGCAGCCAGATAATGGGCTGGTTACAAGCAAAGGTCAAAAGAAAAATACCAAATGAGAATAAATGATAAAGATGAAAGGACATCAGGGGTTACAGCAGCTCTAATCAAAATTGTTTAAACTTTGACTTCCAGAGCTTTGGGCTCTGAAAAATATGAACAAAAGTAAAGGCAACAACTCTATCATGACTTCTCATTAAAAAATAGCTGGTATTTATATATAACACAGGCAACTAGGTGCATTGTGGATAGAGTATCAGGCCTAGAGTCAGGAAGACCCCAGTTCAAGTCCAGCCTCAGACATTTACTAGCTGTGCGACCCTTGACAAATCATTTAACCCTGTTTGCCTCAATTTCCTCATCTGTAAAATGAGCTGGAGAAAAACAGCAAACCACTCCAGTGTCTTTGCCAAGAAAACCCCAAAGAGGGTCATGAAGAGTCAGATGTGACAGAAAAACAACCAAACAGCAACACATATAGCACTTAAATGATTGTAAAGTGCTTTGCATACACCACTTTGCTGGGGCCTCCTAACAACCCTGTGAAGTATACATATGAGGAAACTGACAGTTATACAAGTGAAGCTATTTGCCAATGATAAGCCTACAACTAGTTAAGTATAAGGTATAAACTCAGCTTCCTGACTCAAAGATCAGCCCTCTATCTATCTGTGTTTAGTTGATGCAAAACGTTTGCTACAGTGAGGAAAAGAAAAAACCCAGAAACCACCCTAGCCAGAAAATATTTAATTCTATGCCAAGTAGGAGCATGAAAGCCAAGGACAACACCAATTTAGAGTGTAAATTTATTTGTAAAACATTACAGAGGAAGAATATGAGTAGCATTCTTCAATAGTCCAAAGAGAAAACTTGAGAAAAGAAGAGATCATTATAAGACCTGGGAAAAACAAATAGGAAATGGAGTTTTATCTCTCTGCATTTTGCAGAACTACCCACTTCCAGCAGAGTAGCAAATGCACTGTTCAGCAGGGCTGGTATCGTAGAGATTGGCACTGGGCTCTTGGGTCCCTCGTTTTGGGGAGCTTATACCACCTTTAGCAGCTGTGTCCCTATCACCTGCAGAAAGTCTATTTAGGAAGTCAGTATCATCATTTCTTCCACAGCAGGAATATAACTGCATGCACTTAGGTGGATCATTGGGGGAAATGAGAAAAGGTGTGAATCCAAGGCTCCCAGTCAGGCCAGGCCCCTGGTTTCTGATGTAAAGGTCAAGCATAAAGCCAAACGCAAGAATCCAGGCCAGGGAAATCAAGATAGGGAATGCAGCTAAACTGAACTGTATTCATCTGTTTGTCTGACTCAACTTGTTTATCCCAAATTTGGGCCTTTTATGGAGCTACATGGGTTCCACTACACCCTCTAATAACATGCCACGTCCCTTTCTGATTCAAAATGTTGTTAAAGTTGTGGGTATTGTTCTTACTTATCCATTATGACTTCCTTTCATAGGTTTACAGCCAATGTGGACTTCTCTGTCCCCCATACATGGTGTCTTTCTGCTCATGCTGTTCCCTATGCCTGGAATGGCCTCCTGACTCTTTGCCTGTTGAATTTTTCCCATCTTTTTTCAACCATGGTACAAATACCAGAACTACTCCCATGTAACCTTACCTTGGCTTAGCACTTAGTAGGCATTTAGTGTCTATTGTTTAGATAGCAACCTTTCCCCCCTAAACTGACATAATACTTTGTGTTATACTTCTCTAGTGCATTTATTATGCAGATCTTCTCTGTGTTACAATTATCCGTGTTGGTGTCTTTTCTCTCTTACTGGATTATGAGCTCCTTGATGGCAAGACTTGTGTCACCACTAAATTTTTTCTCCTTCATTTAGTATAGTACTCTGCAAACAATAGACATTTAAAAAATTTTCTAAATTAATGTATTAAAAAACCATATGTCATGTTTTTGCTTCTCTATCTCACCCCCAAAAAGTGCAACTAAATTGCTAACCCATAAGCCCACTTTTTGCTGAACCACAGAATTATAAAATATCGGAACTGAAAATTTTTCCCATCCCTCTCATTTTGCAAATGAAGGAGAAAGGAGAGGGAAGAGAAAGGAATAGTATAAGCTTTAGTACCCTGTTATGTGCCAGACACAGTATGATGTACTTTATAAATATTTCATTTGCTCCTCACACCTCTGCGAGGTAGGTGCTATCTATTCATCTCATCCTCTGCTGTCCTCATCTCCTTTTGTCTCTAATCTTTCCCAGTATCATGGTCTTTTCCAGTGAGTCCTATCTTTTCATTATGTGGCCAAAGCATTTGAGCTTTAGCTTCAGTATTTGTCCTTCCAGTGAGTAGCCTGAATCAGTTTCTCTAAGCATTGATTGATTTGATCTCTTTGCTGTGCAAGGGAGTCTCAAAAGTCTTCTGTAGCACCACAGTTTGAAAGCATCAGTCCTGTGGTGCTTGGCTTTCCTTATAGTCCAACTCTAATAGCCATACGTTGCTACTGGAAAAACTGTAGCTTTGACAGTATGAACCTTTGTCAGCAAGGTGATGTCTCTGCTTTTTTAGTATGCTGTCCAGATTTGCCATAGTTTTTCTTTCATGAAGCAAGCATCTTTTAGTTTCTTGGCTGCTGTGGGTCACCTGCATTGATCTTTGAGCCCAAGAACATAAAATCTGACACTGCTTCCATTTCTTTTCCCTCTGTTTGCCAGGAAGTGATGGGACCAATTGCCATCATCTTATTTTTTTTTTTTAATGTTAAGCTTCAAGCCAGTTTTTACACTCTCTTCTTTTACCCTCATCAAGAGGCTTCTTAATTCCTTTTCACTTTCTGCCATCAGAGTAGTATCATCTGCATATCTGAGATCGTTGATATTCCTCATAGCAGCCTTAATTACAGCTTTTGATTTATCCATCTTGGCATTTTGCGTGATGCACTCTGCATATAAGTTAAATAGATGAGGTAACAATATTCAGCCTTGTCATACTCGTTTCCCAATCTTAAACCAATTTAACTGTTGCTTCTTATCTTGTATACAGGTTCTTCAGGAGACAAGTTAAGATGATGTGGTACTCCCATCTCTTTGAACACTTGCCACATTTTATTGTGATCCAACAGTCAAAAGCTTTAGTGTATTCAGTGAAGCAGAAGTAGATTTTTTTTTTCTGGAATTTTCTTTTCCCATAACCCAGTGAATCTTGGCAATTTGGTCTCTAGTTCCTCTGCCTCTTCAAAAACCACACTGCTCTTCTGGTAATTTTCAGTTCACATATTGGCTGAAGCCTAGCTTGCAGAATCTTAAGCATAATGATGCTGGTATGTAAAATGAGCACAATTTTTTGGTAATTTGAACATTCTCTGGCGTTGCCCTTCTTTAGGATTGGGACATGAGCTGATCTTTTCCCATCTAGTGTTGAGTTTTCTAAGTTTATTGGCATATTGAGTGCAGCGCTTTAACAGCATCATCTTTTAGGATCTTAAATAGTTCAGCTGGAATCTCATCACTTCCATTAGCTTTATTGTTAGCAGTGCTCCATAAGGCCTGCTTGATTTCAGTCTTCACAATGTGAGACTAGATCAGTAACCACACCTTTCTTGTATAGTTCTTCCGTATATTCTTGCCACCTCTTCTTAATTTTTCCTATTTCTGTTAAGTCACTACCATTTTTGTCTTTTATCAGGCCCATTTTTTTCATGAATCATCCCCTTGATGTCTCTAATTTTCCTAAAGAGATCTCTTATCTTTCCCATTCTATTGTTTTCTTCTATTTCTTATGCTGTCCATTTAAGAAAACTTTATCTCTTCTTGCTGTTCTCTGGAATTCTGCATTCACTTGGGTACATCTTTCCCATTCTTCTTTACTATTCACTTTCCTTCTTTTCCTTAGCTGTTTGTAAAGCATCATCAGCTATTTGGCTTTCTTGTTCTTTTTATTTAGGATGGTTTTTGTTGCCACCTCCCATTGCAATATTGCTAACCTCTGCCTATAGTTCTTCAGGCACTCTATCTAATCTACCAGATCTAATCCCCTAAATTTATTTACCACTTCCACTTCATATTCATAAGAGTTGTTATTTGGGTCATACCTATATGATCTGATGGTTTTTTCTAGTTTCTTCAGTTTAAGTCAAAATTGTGTAATAAGTTCATGTTCTGAGCTCCAAGTCTTGTTTTAACTGATTTGCTAGAGCTTCTCCATCTTTGGTTGCAAAGTATGTAATCCATCTGATTTCAATATTGACCATCTGGTGATGTCCATGTGTAGACACACCCTTTGGGTTGTTGAAAAAGAATGTTCGCTATTGTTCAATTAGTCTTTGCCCAGCTTCATTTTGTACTCAATGGCTAAAATTACCCGTTAATTCCAATTATCTTTTGATTTCGTACTTTAGCATTCCAATCCCCTATGATGAATGTGACATCTTTTCTTCATGTTATTTCTAGAGCATGTTGTAGGTCTTCATAGAACTGACCGACTTTGGCCTCTTCAGCATCAGTGGTTGGAGAATATACTTAAGTTACTGTCATGTTGAATGGTTTGCCTTGGATTTGAACAGATACCATTATTATTTTTGAGATTATGCCCCAGGACTGTTTTTCTCACCCTTTTACTAGGAAGCCTATTCCTTTTATTCTAAGGGAGTCTTGCCCACAGTGGTATGTGTGATGATCCCCTGAACTAATTCACCCATTCCATTCACAGACACCCAAGATGTCAGTGTTTATTCTTTCCATCTCTTGTTTGACTACACCGTGCTTGCCTTGCTTCGTAGATTTTACATTCCAGATTCCTATGCTATATTGATCTTTACAGCGTCAGACTTTCCTTTTGTCACCAGGCACATCTGCAGCCGAGCTTCCTTTTGGCTTTGGCCCAGCTGCTTCATTCTTTCTAGAGCTACTAGTAGTCATCCTCCCCTGTTCCCCAGTAGTATGTTAGACACCTTCTCACCTGAGGGGCTCATCTTCTGATGTCATCTCTTTTAGATTTAAATATTGTCCATGATGTTTTCTTGGCAAAGACACTGGAATGGTTGGCCATTTCCTTCTCCAGGGGATCACGTTTTGTCGGAACTCTCCACCATGACAAATCTGTCCACACAGCAGAAAGGCTTTGCAAGCCTTTCTGCCATGACAAGGCAGTGATCTAGGAGGAACAACCAGGAAGATAACTTTCTTAATAACTTAATGAGTCTAGCCATTAAGTGAAGTTTAAAACAATGTGCATACTAGTGTCATGGAAGATGTGCTGTTTGAAACCCAAACAAAAAAATAATAAGGCTTGGTTGTGAAGTTATTCACAAGGTACATGGCTCCATTTGACTATCATCACAAGGCTTCCTAAATTAAATCCACTGTAATGTGACATAAATTGTCATGCACAAAGACATTCCCCTAGATGAGAATCCCATTGAATTAGTCTATCAAGATTTACATCTTAGACCATCATTGCAATGACGATTAGCTCAGCCCAGATTTAAATGAGAAGATCACATTCAGGAAAATACACAGTGCCTTCACTGATCTCAAACTAATTATTATTTCAGAGCTCATTGCTTTTATATCATTATCCTTTTGGGGCTTCTATATGACTGTCAATCAGAATACCCTGACCTCAGAAGAATTCAAATTACAAATAACCCAAAGAGAAGTAGAAAGATGAATTCTGGTTTGGAGGTGACAGTGTGTTATGAGGGACTTGTTTGTGAGAAGTAGCATAAATGCATTACTGAGCACACATGATGAGGTAGAGAGGTAGAAGAATCATGTAGCAGTAGAAACAATAGGTGGCCAGCTTAGTGGTGCAGCTGAAACCCCCTGAAATGTTAAAAGAGCAAAAGGAAAACCCAACAGGTGGGGAAGACCCTCAGTGGAGGATCTATGGGAAAACATGTACAAGAATTACATAAGATAAGAAGGGAGCACACACACTAATCAAACACAGACCTACACAGATGTGTATATGTTGTTATAATGCCAATTGTGGTATAAATGAATGAATCTATCTGTTAAGTGTTTATGCAAAACACCAGGCTGAGTGCTAGAGATACAGTAGAACAGAGAGTCTCCTTGCTCTCAAGGTGAACTCTAATAGGGAAGAAAAACAACATATATAGGGGGTTTTAGCTGCAGGTCAGATGGAAAGGTGCCATTGGTCTTTAAGGTGTAGTGGCAAAGCAGATGATAATACAGGTGTCTTCTTTTAACATCATTTCTACTGATAAAATCATATCTGTTTTTGATGTTGAACCATTTCAATCAATCAGTCAACGTTTATTAAGCCCCTAGTATGTGCTAAGCACTGGGGATACAAAAGATGGTAAATACAAAGACTTTTTCTGCGTCTTCATCACCTGTGATTGCTGTGCAGGGCAGCTGCAGAAACAATTGATGAGTTGCATCTTCTCCAGGGTTGCTTCCTGGAATGATGGCCATTGGGCCTGGACTGGATCAGTGGGTTCTGGGAGGAGTCTTACCATTCTTGGTGCTCTTCAGACTACTGACCCCTTTGTGGTACTTGGTCGGTGGCTTGTGTGGCCAGAAGAGTGCACCCATTCTCCACAAGGATTGCTCCCCCTAGAATGATATCATTTTATTATTCACTCAGTATATTGTGTAAGCACACAGTGCATTAGTGATAGCTCACATATACCCTTTTATAATTTACAAAATGCTTTATTTACATTGTCTCATTTGATCCTTACAAAAACCCTGTGAAAAAGAAAGGGCATATATTATTTTTCCCATTTTATAGATAAGGAAACAAGCTCAAGAAAATTTAGAGACTTGCCTAAGGTCACAGCTAGTAATTGGTGCAGCTAAGACTCAAACTTAGGTCTTCTGGCTACAAAGAACATTCTTGCCGTCATATTGTGCTTAAGGATCTCATCACTCTTACTTTCTCCTTTTGTGTTACCCCTCACTGTTTCCAATTCATTCTTTGTCTTCTGTCTTCTATTTCCATGATCGTTTTCCCTTTACTTTTCAACCTGTATCTGTACCCCTATGCTAATAAAGAAGTGAGAAGGGTCTGCAGTAAGAGGAGAAAGCCTAGAATGTGTCAGCTGATGTCAAATAGTTCTGCTTATTCCATTGTATGCCTATGAGGAAATATCCCTTCTCCGTGTTAAAACTTGAATTTTCTCGTTAAAATTTGATAATCATTGAAATATCTTGGTTTTTTTTAATTGGTAGCAAATTGAGTGGTAGAAGTGAAACTTATTTTGTTTTCAACTGGAATTCTGTGGAGATAATCCTATATTAAGGTCTGGAAGGAACCATACATCAAATTCTACTCTGATGCTTTTTCCGCTATACCATGATTTTTTTTATTTCCCACATATTTTATTCAGTTGTCATTTGTTCCTAAATTTGCTTCTTTCTTTTCTTATATGTATCCTTTCTTATAACCAAACTCCATGATAATATTCATGGGTACTGTTCTTTTAAAAATTTTTAAGAAATTGTTGTGGTTGAGTACTTTGTCACATGGGATAAAAAAGGTTTAGTATTTTTAGTGTGTAATTTGAACATTTCATTAACAGTATCATAGAGGGAAACGACAAGCAGCTAAACTGTGATAAAGATGCTTAACCAACATACGAGTGACCCAAGAATCACCTGTCATTTTTTAATTTAATTTATATGTTTGTATGTTATCATTATTATTCGTTCAGAGTGCATTGTTTTAAAAAATGTTATTGCTCCTCTTCACTGTTCTGCCTTTAAAAGTAGTATGAGAAGTGTTCTTTCACTTTTAACAACTGCCTAAGTTTCATCAAGGTGAAGGAGAGGCACTTTGTTAATGAGATCCCAACTAGAGTTTCTCGCTTGAGTACTAATCCTATCAAAGTAAGCCCTGATTAATCTTTCATCATTGAAATGCAGGCTCCAACTGCAGGAAAGATCTCGTTTCCTGGCATCTTTCCATTTTCTGTGGGTCACAGAACTCTCAGAATTCTGAACGCTGCTGAAGCTTGAATAGTTGGGAATATTGTGAGCTGATGTGATGCTTGGATTAAATACGGCATGGTGGTTATGTGATTTCCATATAAATAGAGATGGGAAGGTTGGAGATGGGTGACTTTCATTTTCTGACTCTGTGTCTGCCTCTGTATGTACTGGGACCTTTTAAAGTGAAAAACAGGCGAGTAAGCGACTCTATTCGTAGAGAGACTGTATTCATGAATTAATTTGAATGGTATTCATCTTGAAAATTATGGAAATGAAGAAAAAGTTGTCAGTTGGCCATTAAGAAAAATGACAAGGTGTGCTTCCCATCACTTAACATCATTTCCACAAACCTACTGTCATAGGGAGTGATATGTAAGAGATATTGTCAAGACCAGTACTATCTCACTGGACCCTGAAAGGATATTCATTCTTCAACAGGTCATAGCCATTTTCTTCTATTGGTTTGTTTTAATTTTCTTTTCAATTATCAAGCATTTTTTTCACTTCCATTTCCTTTCCCCTCCAGTCAGAAAAAAAAGAAAAACAAAACCCTTGTTACAAAAGTATATACATGTGTGTGTGTGTGTGTGTGTGTGTGTATGTAGTCAAGCTAAAAATGTGTGGCTTATTCTGCTCCTCCATTTCTCAGTCGAGAAGTGAGTAGCATTTTTCATTATTGGTCCTTTAAAATCAAAATCGATCATTGTGTTGATCAGAGTTCTTAAGTCTTTTTAAAATTTTAATTAATTTATCTTAAATACACAATAAGAAAAGAAAAAGAAAGCATCGCCATGTGCACAACAGAACATAAGAGAGGATTCAAAATATACAGCAATATATTTCCATTTCAAGAAAGCTATATAATAAATATTATGCATGTTGTTCTGAGCTGTCTGTCTTTTCTTTGCTTCTTTGTAAGTTTTCTTTTGTTCTTTTCAGTGTACTTTTTACTTTGTTCTTTCCCCACTTCTTCTCCCCTCCCAGGCTACAATTAAGCACAGATACACATGCATAAATATGTATATATACAGAAGTATATATGTATACACATATGTGGATCTATACATATACACACATATTCATGCATATGTACACAGATATATACATGCATATACAAATACCTACATATACATACACTCACATATATATACATACTTAGATATCTAGAATTATACTCTATATAAACATATACAATCGTATGCATCTATGTAAGAACATACTATACTTATTTCTCCTGTTTCTCTGAGGATGGACAATCTCTTCCTTCATAAGTCCGAGTCTTTCCTTATTTTAAGTCCACCAACTCATCATTTGCTACACCATAGAAGTATTCCAGACACATAGTGTCTAGCTATTTTAATATTGATTGACATGGCTGACATATAGTGTAGTTTCCCTGTTTTTCTCTTATGATTAAATCTATTTTAGTTTTAACTTTGAGATCATGATTACTACTCCTGATTTTTTTCCCTAATAGATTCTATTCCTGAAGTTTATTTTATGTTTGTGTGTATCTCTTATTTCCTATCCCTCCTGACTTCTCTACTTCACTTCTGCCCACTATGTTGCCCTCCTGTGACCTACCCCACCTCCAAAGCTCCCTCCCTTATCCTTCCATTCTTAATCTAAACATGCTTCAATTACCTCCCTTTTATCCTGTTCCCTCAGCCTGCCCTCTAAAAATCCCTCCTTTATCCTCTCCCCCTCCTTACCTATCCCCTTAGCTTTTTATTTCTTTCTGAATTTAGAAGACTTTTCTACCCTTCTAGATATATATGCATTGTTCCCTCTTAAACCTATTCCCAGTGAAAGTAGGGTTCCAGAACTACCAGCCCTCTCCCCCCATCTAATTCCTCTGTGTTAGTTCTCCCTCTCACACCTCATTTGTATAAAATAATTACCCTTTTTACCTTTTCCTAAGCAGTTTTACTTTTTAAAATCATGTCTTACTCAGGTCTAGCCTAATCTTTCTTACTAATAATCTTAGACATATATTTTACATTTCCTCATATAGAAGGTAAACAGTCTGTCCTTACTGAGTCTCTGTAATTTGTCTTTGATATGTGCCTTATATTTCTCTGGGATCTCATATGTCAAATCTTCTATTAAGTTCAGGTTTTTTTTTTTTAAACAAAATCCTGAAAGTCTGACAGTTCATTAAATGTCCATATTTTTTTTTCATTCCAGATTATGCTTAACTTTGCTTGGTGTGATATTTTTGGCCACAACCCCTATTTTTTTGCTCTTCGATATATAGTGTTCCAAGACCCTCAGTCTTTTGGTGTCATAGCTTCTAGGTCTTGTGTGATTCTAATTGCGTTACTGCCATATTTAAATTGTTTTTTTTTTCTTGTTGCTCATAATATTTTCTCTTTAAGTTGGAGGTTTCAGAATTTGGCTATGATATTCATTGTAGGTTTTCTTCATACAATCTCTTTCAGGTAGCGATTGGTGGATTTTTTTTTTTCAATTTCTATTTTCCCCCCTTGTTCTAATGTTGCAGGACAATTTTCTTCAATTTTTTTTTTTTGCATTATTGTATCAAGATTCTTTTTTTGATTGTAGCTTTCAAGTACTCTGATTATTCTTATGTTTTCTCTTAATCTGTTCTCCAGATCACTTGTTATTCTTTTGAGATGTTTCACATTTTCTTTTATTTTTTTTTCTTTCTTTATATTTTGTTTTATTGTCTCTTGGTCTCATAACTTCGCTGGCTTACCTTTGCCCAATTCTAATTTTCAAGGGGTCATTTTCTTCCTTAAGATTATGGATCTCCTTTTCTAATTGGTTGCCTTTTTAACATAATCTTGTTTTTCTTGGACTGTTTTGTTTTTAAGTTTTTTCCTCCATCTCTCTCATTTGGTTTTTAAAGTCTTTTTTAAGTTCTTTTATGAATTCTTTTTAGGCAGGTGACCATTTCACATTATTCTTTGGGGTAGGAGAGGCTTTTTTTGCTTCAGAGTCCTCCTCTGAAGATGAACCCTGGTCTTCCATATTCCCATAGTAACTTTCTATGGTTGGAGTCTTTCTCCTTTGCTCATTTTTTTTTTCATTTGTAGTAGCTATTTTTTGTAATCATCTCTAGTTCTGGGGTGTGGGGGTGGTGCCTCTGGCCTCAGATCCTCCTTCAGTTCTCCCCTCTATCTTGGAACTAAAACAAAGAACTGTGCCCTCCTGTAAGTGCCCATAGCCAGTGGTATCCCCACCCCACTGCTTTTGTATGCACTGGCTTCTTGCCCAGGGCGGCTTCTCAGCAGCACAGCTGAGTCTGGCCTCCATTGTCAGCAGAGGTTCCCTCAGCCTTCCTTGCTCAGACACCCACTTTCCCATACTGTCCAGCAGGTGAAAGTTTCTGTGACTGGGGTTGAGGCTACTTCCCAACTCAGCTAGCCCCAGGGCTCACTGCTTGCTCTTTCGCAGAACTAGCCTGGAGGTATATACTCTTCACAGGGACCAAACTTCCATCCTGGGATTTTTCTTCAGATCTTCTGTGATTGTCCCAGAAGGACCACTGTTCTGCCCCAACTCTTGTTTATTTTTACCACTCTATGTTCACCCTGAGGTACTATTTTATCTTGTTTATGGGGGAAATCTGGAGAGCTTGGAATTTTCTGATCTACTCTACCATCTTCCCAGGATCTTCTCATTCTTAAATCTTTCAAAACAATTTTTACTATGTGGTTATCATATAAATTATTCTCTTGGTTCTATTCACTTCACTCTGCCTCAGTTTATATAGGTCTTTCCAGGTTTCTATGAAACCATCCATTTCACCATTTCTTATATCAGTCAATAAACATTTATCAGGCACCTGCTATGTGCCAGGCAGTATGCTAAGCTCTTAGGATACACAAAGAGGCAAAAAAAATAGTCCCCACTTCCTTAGTTGCTAGTTCTTTACTACTACAAAAATTGCCCGTTTTGAAAAGCTTATCAATTAGTTCTTAGGCATACTACCTATTTGACATGACCTTTGGCATATCACTTAAATTCACTCAGTTTCTTCAAACCTCGTTTTCTTCATCTGCAAAATGATGGATTAGTTTGAAAGACTTAAGAACTATGAATAGTGCAGTGACCAACCGTAACTGTAGTAGGCCAATAATGAAGCATGATATGCAACCCCCAGACAGGTGATGGACTGGAAGTACAGAATGGGATAAACATTTTTAGAGGTCACCAATGTATGGATTTGTTTTCCTTGACAACTCATTTGTTTCAAAGGAGGAATTTTTCAATTTGATTTGGAGAAATGGGAATTATAGGGGAGAGGAGATGGTCAATGATACAGTGATACCAAAAAAGAAAAAAAAAGAAGAAAAAAGAGCCATTGCATAATTCCCAGAAGAGAACACAAGAAAATTCAGAGGAGGAAACAGACAAGCTGAACAGCTTTGAAATTAACATGTTGAATTTATTTCCTACTTTTAAAAATACAAGAGATATATGTAACAGAAATGTACAGTTTCATGTAGAATCATCTTTTTCTGTTCTTTATAGATGGAAATATTCAAATTCTAACCCCCCACCCAAATAATATATTCCTGAAAAAAAATATTGGACTACATGCCTTCTGAGGTCTTTTTCAGCTCTGAGTCTGTGAGCCTCTGGTATATACTGCTTTCACCTCTCAAGTGTGTGCTCATAGAATCATGAAAGGATGGTTCGGTCCTTTGGGGGGGGGGGCGGGCCTGATGACCTTTTGGGATTGGGTTGAGAAAAGTGATGCAGCATATGAAGAATAGAAAGAACATTTAGATACTGATTTTTTTTTCAAAGGGGACACCACAGACAAGAAGATTCTAAGAGTTTGCCAGTATTTATGGGAACAGCAAGGGGGAAGACCGAACAAATTTGGATTTTTTCCTTTGAAAATATCCTTTTAAAGAAGTTTAAAAATGTTGTGCAATGAATTCAGAATCTAACAAACTTGCAGCACTCCCTTGGTTATATTAATATGGTTTCCCATAATAAGATGTTTATAACACAGCCTATAATACTGTTTTGATGATTGAGTTCCCAAGTATTTTATGCTGGAGGCATTTTTATAATGACACTAAAATTTTTCTTGTTTTTTAAAAAATACTTAGATTTTCAACTCACTGGAGTTTTAGTGCCCTGTCTGTGCTTTGCATAACGATACTTTCTTCCTCCCCACTCTCAAAAAGTACTACTTAGCATATGCTCTATATTTTCTCAGTTACAGTGAATTTAGATGGATTTTGTTTAGAAAATTTTAAAGAGTTTTGAAATTCTCCTTGAGATAATCAGGGCTACCCAGGAAAATGCTGAGAATCACTTCCCCAGAGGGCCAGCCATCATTGGCTGCTGTCTTCCAATGCTTTTAATATTAGTTTGTAGCTTCCAGACTTTCATTTCAACATTTTAAATGAAGAGATAAAATGAAGTAGGAGATATGTTACGTGAACACAGTAGTTTCTTCCTCCATGTTTCTTACCTCATGGAAACTGTCAGAAAAAACATTTTATTTGGTAATTTCAATTGAATATAACTGCTGAACAAATAGAGATGCCTTCTTCGTCATTCATTGTCTGTCACCATTTTTTAAACATTAATTAATACTTGTTGAGTGCCTACTGGCACATTTGGCACCTGGTACAACATCTAGATTAATTTTTTTAAATTTATTTTTAATATGTTTAGTTTTCAGCATTGATTTACACATGCGTTTGAATTACAGATTTTCTCCCCATTTCCACCCCCCCCCTCCAAGATGGCGTACATTCTGGTTGCCCTATTCCCCAGTCTGCCCTCCCCTCCGTCCCCCCATTCCCTTCCCATCCCCCTTTCCCTTACTTTCTTGTAGGGCAAGATAAATCTCTATGCCCCATTGCCTGTGCATCTTATTTTCTAGTTGCATGAGAAAAAAAAAAACTTTTTTACTTTTGAACATCTATTTTTTTTAAAACCTTGAGTTCCAAATTCTCTCCCCCCCTCCCTTCTCATCCACCCTCCCCAAGAAGTCAAGCTGTTCAACAAGAGCCACATGC
>CM053623.1:284443772-284489026 GCA_028646595.1 Phalanger gymnotis
ACTCCTGCTCTGATCAGCCACTTAATTCCTCCCACCAGGTGGGCCTGGGGCCAGAAGCAACTGCAGCTGAATTTCTAAAGCTGCCCCGCCTCCATCGCCCCAGGGGTGGATAGCCGAACCGCAAACTCCGTCTCTTCCTGCAGCTTTTCCCACTAACCTTCTCTGATGTCTTTGCTGTTTGAGGGTTGTGAGGTCTGGTACATGCCACAGCTCAGTAATTCAGCATGCTAGGGCACTGTCCGCTCCACTCCTGGTCTCGTCAGTCTGCGGTCTGCCGCGCCGCGCGTGCTGGGCTCTGCTTAGCTCAGCTCCGCTCCCCTCAGCTGGGAGCTGGGAGTTCCATGCGGGACAGACCTTACCCCGAGACCATCCAGGCTGTCCTGGGCTGGAGCCCTGCTTCCCTCTGACACTTTGTGGGTTCTGCAGCTCTAGAATTGGTTCAGAGCCATTGTTTTATAGGTTTTTGGAGGGACTTGGTGGGGAGCTCACGCCAGTTACTGCTTTCCAGTCGCCATCTTGGCCCCTCCCCCCTATCTAGATTAATTTTTAATGGAATTTTTCAATGTTGTACAATATCAGGCTTTTGAAAGACAATCTTAACAACCTTACAAAAATGTAAATAATAACAATAATAATGCTTAGCATCTATGTAATGCTTTATGGTTTGCAAAGCGATACACATACATATAAAAATTCAAGGATATTTAGAGAAATTTTATTTTAATGATGAACCTATAACCATATATTGAGATTATAGGGATTGCCAACGTTCAGCCCACATGTTTTATTTATTCTGACTTTTGACATCAGAAGAAATGGATCATTTCCTTTTGGAATGCCACTAGAATGGGGGGGGTGGGGGAAGGGTAATATAGTTAGACCTATAGCTTAAGAAAATCTCTTCAGTTGGAGTGGAGGTTGGATTGGGGCCAAAAAAAAATGGACAAGTACTTAATAATTACCAACTATAACACTATGTTCAACTCTGGAGATAAAAACAAAAAGTGAAAATCTCTTCCTCAAGAAGCTTACATTCTACTAGAGAAGTAAGCATGCACATGTGTGGTCCATGACATGGGACATGGCCACCCATGTTTTCTGAGTGGTACCAGTCTATCTGGGGTTTCCAGAGATGAACTGCCACTGCACAGATACAACCCAGACTCTCTGAGGGTCCTAGGAATAACACATTATGAGGCATAAGCTCCTAATCTTTGTCACAATAGCCTTTGAATTCTCTCTCGTGTTCTTCACATTGATGCAAAAGCAGTTGCCACAAATGCCGTTAGCTCTTAAACATAACCCATTTACTTAATGATAAAGCAAAAGAAAGCATGATTATGACATCACGGTCATTTAATATAAAGTCAATACATTAATAATTTTTAAAAAATCACAATCCACATATAAACTTGGTTCGCACTCTCCTGCCAGTACAGGCATTATCTATGGGGAAATGATAAAGCTAGAAAGAGAATAGAATCTGGTTGTAAGGAGTTTTAAATGCCAAATAAAGCAGTTTATATTTGATCCGAGAGCTAACAAGGATCCTCTGCAGTTCATTGAGTGGTATGGTCAGACTCTGCTTTAAGAAAATTATTTTTGAAGCTGGATGGATTTTGCAGTTAGATTAGAATAAGACTCAAGTCAAGGAAACCAGTCATTGGGCTGTTGCATTTTTTCTTTTTGAATTTTTTTATTTCTTTTTTTTATTTGCAAGATGGTAAAAACTTTATCTTTTCATTTTCAAGATGGTAAAGTTCTAAATGAAGGTAGAAGCTATATGTGTAGAAAGGAGGGAACAGATGAAAATGACAAGACTGCCAACTGATTGTGGCATGAGTTTTAGTAAGGAGTAAAAGATGATCCTAAGGTCAAACCTGAATGACCCCAAGGATAGTAGTGTTCTTGATAGAAAGGGAGGGAAGGAAGAGAAGGAAGGAAAGAGAGAAAGAAGGAAAGGAGTTAGGGATTGGGGGAAAGATATACTTAGAAGAGTAGAGTCTAGTACAGTGTAAGAAGACTAGAAAGGTAGGAAGAAGCTAGGTTGTGAAGGGTTTAAATACCAAACAGAAGACTTTATACTTTTTCCTGGAAATAAAAGGGAGCCATTGGAAGGGTGTATGTGTGTGGTGTGAGAGAGTTGAGTAGAGATTGGATTGGAATGAGATTGGGTTGGGGACAAACTTGAGGCAGGGAGACCATTTAGAATGAATGCTGTTGCAGTAGTCCAGGACAGAGGTGATGAAGCCTAGACTAGGGTTGCATTTATGTTAGTGCAGAAATCTCCTGAAGCTAGAAACAAGATTTGACAACAGATTGGATATGTGGAGTCGAGATAACAACAAAGTTGTGAAACTAGATAACCGGAAGGATAGTAAACAGCAAAGGAAAATGGGAGAGAAAGGAGGTCTTGAGGAAAGAGATATTGGATTTAGTTTTTGATGAGTTTGAGACACCTAGAGAAAAGCCATTTTGGAATAGTTAGACTGTAGCCAGTGATGTGAATCTAGAACTCAGGAGAGAGATTAGGGTTAGACTTCTTAGGAGCTGATGAGTTCACCACACTAGAGAGAGAAGAAAAGAGGGCCCCCCAATAGGCCCTTGGGGGATATGCACCATCTGTTGTTGTTTCTCTCATTCTCAAAGAGAACCATGACATCGGGAAGATGATGCCATAATTTGCAGGTGAATTGGATTTAAGGGAGGGAGGGCTGTGCAAATGCACCAGCCTCACTTTCTCCTCCGGAACCATCTGGGTCCAGCAGCAAGATATAGATCAAGACAACTGCAGATTACCCCCACCCACTTTAGTGGGAGTAACATGAGTGATGACCCATTAGAGGAGTCTGAGGAGGAGTAGTTTCACAGGGAAAGAGAAGAACCAAGAAAGAGCAGTGTCCAAACAACTAGAGAGAAAAATATAACCATGAGGAAAAGGTTATTGACAATGTCTAAGGCTTCAAAAAGGTCAAGAAGGATGAGGGCTGAGAAGAGTCCATTAGATTTAGTAATTAAGACATCATTGGAGAGAGCAGTTTTACAGTTGAGTGAATGAGATTGGAAACCAGACTGAAGAAGGTTTAGAAGCAAATGAGAGGAGAAGTGGATTCACCTAGTATAGATGGCTTTCTCAAGGAGTTTCTATGAGCAAGGGAGGAGAGATATTGAACAATAGTAGGTAGGGGGCATTCAGTAAATATCTGTTGCTTGACTGAACAAAACTGATTTTATATTTCAAGGTAACTGGCTCATCGCTTTCTGGTTAATATAAAGAACATAAGCATTTTAAATTTATAATTTCTGAATGGTGGAATCTCTGAAACAATTTAACATACTGTAGGTGGTTGTTCCTTATCTCCTACTCTAGAAGTGAAAGCAAGCATTGAACAAGACTAGAGATGCTTCCCTTAAGCTAATAAATGCAACAGATAAACAGGAAGGTCTGCATGGAATCATCTTTATATGTAACACATTCATTTCTATGGACATGTATATACATCCAGGACCCTAAGCAAGCTCTGATCTTAACTTGATTTATTAAAAGAACAAGTGTCAGGAGAATAGGAATGTTAGAGAAAGCTTCTTTAACGTAATTTATTTTAAGGGAATTAACTCCACATTCCTTTCTCTTCATTCACACTAACCCCCTCTACCCACACATACATACACACTTCCATTTAGAACTCTAATACCTGACACTTTGGACTATTGCAAACATCTTCCAATTATTCCCAGTCTTTCCCCTCTCTAATTCATTCTCCCCATAGCTACCAAATTGAGATTCCTAAAGCTCATATCTGATTGTATCATCTCCTTTATTCAGTAGTCTTCACTATTTCCCCGTTGGCTGTATGATACAACACTAAATTCTCAGCCTGGCATTGAAGACCTTCTGTAATCTGTCTACACTTCACTTACTTCCTTTCACTTACTCTCCATTCTATTCAGTATAACCTGCCAACTGTTCACCATATCCTGCCTCTAGCACTTGGCACAAGTAGCCTTCCATGTCTGGAATGTATTCCCTTCTTGGCCAATCCTCCTTAATACTGATGCCTACCCTCTGTTGATTATCTATGATTTATCTTGTATATATCTTAGAGTCTATACATAGCTATTCACATGTTGTCTCTTCCATTAGACTATGAGCTCCTTGAGAGCAGGGACTATCTTTTGCCTTTCTATATATCACCACAGCCCTGGCACTTGGTAGGCACTTAATAAATATTTATTAACTGGCTGATTAAATGAGTGACTGACCTGCCTCTTGGAATATCTAGCTTCCTCCAAGTTACCTACATGAGTCCTTCTCTGAGCCTTCTTGTTATTAATTCTCTTTCTTTTGAAATTATTTAGTATAAACTTTGTTTTTACTTATCTATGTAACATACTTTCCTCCAAAAGAATGAATTCCCTGAGGGCATACGTGATTTCACTTTTGTCTGTGGTTCCCCAGTTCTGAGCACCATACCTAACACAAGATAGATGTTTAATACGTATTTGTTAAAATGTATTAAATGACTGCAGTGAGACAGAAAGTAGCAAAATAAAAGATCCTGTGATGGAATTTAAGAGAAGGTTTTATGTAGAAATACTTGAGTTTTCATGACCTCCAGGTAGCAAGATAAGACTGAAGAGCCTGTTGATTTTGGGAGCCACTAAGACTTTAAATACCTCAGCCTTTTTGAGACCTTAGATTACCTCCAGAAACCCTCTTGAGCCTGTAAAATAAAATCGTTGACTCCTATGGTCTTAATCACTTTGGATTCTTTTCTTTCCCTGTTCTCACCTCTCCCTACCTCGGCTCAACATTCATATGCACCTTTAGGTGGCTTTACCAGGGCTTCCATTGAAGGAGGGCCCCCAGATCATCCATCTTTTCAGTTGCCCCCTCAGGCTGCAATCTGGACTTCTCCATCATTCCCCCATTCCTTCTCCCCGCCCCCCCCCCAACATTGTCCCAGCCTTTTTTGTTCATATAACAAAAGCTTCTTGGTGCTGTGTCTAATGTCATTGGATAAAGTTAGAAGGGACCTTAGATGCTATTGAGTCTAACCCCCTTATTGTATTTTATTTTTAAAAGAACAGAAATCAATTTTTTTCTCCCTCCTGTTCCCACCCCCACCCCACAACTCCTTTAGAAAAACAATAAATTTATTGTAACAAATAATCATAGTCAGACAAAAGAAATGTCCTCCTCAGCCATATCCAAAAACTCTATGTCCCATTCTGCACCCTGAATGCATGTCTGTCAGGAAGTGGATCACATGCTTCATTATTGATCCTTTGGAATCATAAAGGTGATTGCCTTGACCAGAGTTCTAAGGTCCAAAGTAGTTAAGTGACCTGCCCAAAGCCACACAGTGGCTGCATGTAGGGCAGAATTTAAACTCGGGTCTTCGTGACACCAAGTCCATTGTACTAACCAGTATACCACTCTGCCTCTGGCGTGCTCCTAGAAATATAGTGCTCAAGTCAAGTATGTCAAACTAGTCTAAATTTACAGTATATAAAATACATCATAGATTATACATAAAAATTCCTGGCCATTTTTAGACATACTTTTTTTTTTTGCCATATGTGTCTTTCTCATATGCACAGGCTCACTGAAGCCCTTTGGAAGAAAAATGCTGTTTCAGCACATAAGATAGTAAGGTGGCATATAATAAGGTCAAATTACCTCTGATTTGAGCTAAGTAAAACAAGGAGTGAAAGAAATATGAGGATTTTCCTTTGTTGACTGAGAAAGATAGCAGGACTACTTCCTACTTGGCTGGGTTCTGTTTCGAATCTAGACAGAACTAAATATTAAATGGTGATATAAATTTGGACAAGGCCCACCTGCAAATGCAGACAATAGCTCATTTTTCAGTACAGTGCTGGCTTCCTTGTGCCCCTTTGTAGAGTTTTTCTCTTTCCTTAGTTCTAACTAACCATGCATACGATATAGATGACAGTTTTATAGACTTGTGTTTTTCCCAGTTTTTTGAACAAGAGAGGTACTTCATCTGTTTTTTTTCCTTCCTTCATCATATTTTGCATTTGTTGAAGTTTGTGGCTTTTTTTTAGGGCTACGATAACTGCTTCTTGAAACCAAGTTTTCTTTATTAAATAATTGATCCTCCAACCCAGATAGCTCTGAGTGTCTCAGTGTAGAAATGGTCCTTAATATAGCTGTTACTGCCTAACATTGCCAGGGGGCAGTATTTACTAAGCTGATCTTTCAGCAGACTAGTATGGAGCTATGTAAATTTAAGTGGGCCATTCTTAAAGCTATGAACAGGAGAAAATAATTAGAACACATATGAATCCTCCTAATTGGTCTCGAATTTTTGCTTTTAGATGAGGAAGTGACCAGTAATGGCAGATAATTTCTTTATGAGCATAATGCATTTGACATGTTTTCATGTTTATAACATAGATCTTATTTCTTTGACAGTAGACCTAAAAATAAAAATCCCATTTCATTCCCAGTACCTATTTATTGAAAATTATTAGGAATTTGCACAAATACCCTGGTGAGCAGCATGTTGCTAATAGATCTGGGAAACTTTTGGGGTATGATGTGCAAGTGTGTAAGTCTCTGTCTTCACTTGCTCTCTCTCTTTCTCATGTGCACACACACATGCCATGACAGTGATGATACCATTTCCAAGGTACCACCGAAAGATAGCTGTTACCACCCTCAGTCTTCAGCTGCTTTCATTTCACAAGACCACTCTGAACTAAAATAAATTGAAACCAATTTCAAAAACATATCCATTATACGGGGCAGCTAGATGGCACAGTGAGTAGAGCACTGGCCCTGGAGTCAGGAGGACCTGAGTTCAAATGTGGCCTCAGACACTTGGCATACTTACTAGCTGTGTGACCTTGGGCAAGTCACTTAACCCCAATTTCCTTGCCTTCCCCCCTCCAAAAACAAACCAAAAAAAAATACCTATTATAATCAGCAAATGAACTTTATTTCAACTATCATTTGGTGTACTTTAAGAACGGTGAAATAAGTTTGTAAGATATATACAGAAAGATATACAACATTCCACTTTTTAAAAAAGTCTTGCTAGTCAATATGTTTTATGTTTTGTTTTTAAAGAAATCAACCAAAGAATGTTGACTTTTTTATTGTTGATTCTTTATAAATAAATGTTTGGGCCAAATTTATGATTTTATGGTGTCTCTTCATAGAAAGAAAGATAACTTGGCCTAATAGATAGAGAAATGGCTAGAGAGCCAGGAATACCTGGTTTAGTCCAGCTTTTGACACATGCTGGCTATGTGACCCTTGGCAAGTCATTTAATAGGCTTCAGGAAACTAATGCCAAAGTTGTCAAGATGCTGCCAGCCTACATTGCTAAAGGGTAGTTTCCTCATTGAGATTTCCCTTTATAAAAGCATTCCTAGGTCCTGTACCCATCTTATCCCTACTCTAGTTGACATGAATATTTGGATATATTTAGTAAGTATGCCCCAATATAATTTATTTTTGGTCTTAATTCATATGTTTAAAGTCCTATTGGCAAGGTAGATATTTTAGGAATATCTCCTACACAAAGAATTGAATGTATGTTTCATATGTGCCTTGATCTGACATACTTAGCAAAGCAAGCAACTCATTAACCCAGTGCAAGAATATTCTATTCCTAGATCCTTACCCTTTTTAGAGTCTGTTATGAAAATTCCTGTTAAGTGAGCAAATGGCTACAGACGTCATAATGTTTTGTATTTATATAACACCTTTTTATGGAGAGCTTGGAGTGCTTTTCAAAGATCATCATTTCATCAGGCCTCACCATTACCCAGTAAGTTGCCATGAAACTGATGAAGACTTTTAAAATGTCAAGAATACTTTCATATACCCTGAAAACACATACTCTTCAAATGAACATGCTACATTTGCTCTTAGTACTCCTCAGAGTTGTTGCTCCAGCATCTCAAGAAACAGACTCATTCTCAGTTCACATTCTCTATGAATTGTTCCTCAGGACCATCCAAGGCATTTCTAATAAAGCATTGGTGTTCTAAGAGGCATGTTGGCTCGGTGGATGGAGAGCCAGCCTCAGAGTTAGGAAGACTTGTGTTCCGGTGCTGCCTTTTTGGTCACCCTGGGCCAATCGTTTTACCTTAGTGCCTCAGGTAACTCTCAGTCTATTAAGATCTGCTTTAATAGAAGATATTTCATCACTTACTAGGATAAGGAATTCCTTACCCCAGTCAAATAAGTCCAGATCAAAGAGAAAAAAAAAGACAAAATTACAGTCATCCATAGTGTGTTTGGTTTTGAATAGAATAAAGATTCTTTTTAAAAAATAGCAGAGGGTCATGCTGATTAAACATTGTCACAATAAATACTTATCTTTTCCTTTCCCTCTTTTTTATAGCTCTATGCCATTCCTTGGTTTCTCACCATGTTTACCCGTAAGTATATGTTGGGTTTTTGTTTTGTTTTCCTTTATCCGTTCATATTTTGCCAGTGTTATTGAGGATTTGTACAGCTCTTAGGTGATTTACATTTTTTAGTTAAAACACACATAGTGTCAGTAGCATCTGAATAGCACTCCAACTTAATAGATTTTTATTAAAAGTATTTTTTGTTCAGTCATTTTTTCAGTTGTGTTTGACTCTCCATGACCTCATTTAGAATTTTCTTGGCAAAAATACTAGAATTATTTGCCATTTCTTTCTCCAGCTCATTTTACAGATGAGGAAAACTGAGGCAAACAGGGTTAAGTTCAGAGTCACATAGCTAGTAAGTGTCAGGCCAAATTTAAACAGAAGATGAGTCTTCCTGACTCAGGCCCAGCACTCTATCTATTGTGCCACTTAGCTGCTGAAAGTCAATAAATATATAAAAGAGAAAGTGTATAAATTGCCTTTGATTCTTAAGAATCCAATATGATAGCCGCATATGTGTGGGTTCTCATTTTCTAACAGCCCTTAGATAGTTCCTCCTGGAGATAGGGTGAGATGGTGTGAACTCTACAGACTATGGGTCAAGCAATCATGCTGTGAAAATTTGATAAAAGACATGTGAAAGTTTGCCAAGAGAATAATATAAGATGAAAATCTTTCTCATAGCCTCCAGTTCATGTCACTGTGCCCCTACTGAAAAAAGCATTGCACAGTTTTAAAATGTGATATCCCTTTAGGGTTATATAGGGTTGTTTATGGGACCAGCCAGATTACTTTTAGAGATTCTGTGGCAACTGAAACTTTCCTCATTTTCCCCAAACCAGGGCCATTTCAGAAATAAAACAGATTTAACTCCTTCAGTATGAGAAAATAGAAGTCTTAATTTTGGAAAGGGCTACTTTAAAATTCAGACAAACATTTCAAACTCTAATCTATTCCAGCAAGTATTTGTTAAGCCCCTGCTGTGTACAAACCACTTTGCTAGGTCTTAGGGATACAAAGACAAAATGAGAAACATTCCTTGTCTTCATGTACCTTATATTCTACTGAAAGGTTCAACCTGTAAACAGATAAATGTCTTTTATTGTTGAATTGGCATATTGTTGTTATTGTTTAGTCATATCTGACTCTTTGTGACCCCATTTGGGGTTATCTTGGCAAAGATACAGGAGGGGTTTTCCATTTCCTTCTCCAGCTCATTTGACAGATGAAGAACTGAGGCAAATACAATTGAGTGACTTGCCCAGGGTCACACAGCTAGTAAGTGAGGCCAGATTTGAACTCATGAAGAGGAGTCTTCCTGACTGCAGGCCCAATGTTCTATCCACTGCACCACATAGCTGCCCAGATAAATATATATATGCTTATTTGAAGGTTTCTTATAAGAGGTGGCTCATGAGCTGGAGATTCTGAGAATCTCAGAGAGTGCATTCCAGGTTGTAGAGGAGACCCTAGGCAAAGGCCCAGAGACAAGAAATGGAGTACTGCTTTGGAGAAGTAGCCAGTAATTACATTTGGAAGGAACATAACATGCATGAAGGTTGGTAATATGAAATATAGCTGGAAAGATAGGATTGATCCAGAATATGAAGGCCTTCATATGCTAAGCTGAGGAATTTAAATTCGATCCCAGAGACCCTGGAAGTCTGGAGTCCATCTGAGAGACCACTATTTATTTTTGAGGTTTCCTGTGGAAACTAAAGCACAGTCACCATATGTATGGACATCCCTACACCTTCTCTAGTTCAGTGCTAATTCTTGCCATCATGATTCTCTTCAGTATCAAATTATACTCAGATGGCCAGTCACACGGGAAATGTGATTTCAGCTATCCAAAAAACAGAGAGCCTTGTATCAGGGGCCTAGAGAAAAAGTATGAACACTGCTAGCATTTATTAAGCACCTATTCTGTGTCAGGCACTGTGCCAAGAATTGAAGGAAGCCCCACCAGTTTCCTGAACAAGGAAAAGGAAGAGTCACATTTATTCCTGGGCCAAGGAACCAATAAAGCAGAGGTCTATAGATTCCCATGTCCCTACCTTGGAGAATAGAAATACTCTATTGTTTATCAGTTAGAGAAAATCCCTTAATTCAAAGAAGACATTTTGGTAGGTTCATCTGGAATGCAATTCTTTTCATAGCCAGTAGTTATGGGAGTCAATGCCCTCTTTTCCCATGCCACCATTCTGGCCCCAGTCCCCAAAAGGCAGATTAGACTACCAGTCACTACTATTTCATTTTAACTTAGCAGATTGTCACCATCGATCTCTCTCTTTTGGACTATTCTTCAGAATGACCGGGCACTTACTCTTGACCCATGTGCTTCACTGATCATATGAAAATAAGCACATGTACATTGGATTTTAAAGTTGAAAGCCATCTTGGAAGTCATCTAAATCAACCACGTCATGTTACAGATAAAGAAAATAAAACCTAGGAAGGTTGAAGGTCTTGCCCAAGTTCATAGCAGAGTTTGGATTGAAAGCCAAGTTTTCTTATTATTACTTAAATCTGAGGGGGAAAGTCCAGCCACTTTGGGAATAGTTAAAACAGTGAGTTGTTGACTAAGGATTGGAAATATCGATACAAATACAGAGTTAATGGTCTGTAACAAATGTACTTTTTGGTAGCTGTCAAGCAGTGTAAACAAGAGACATGAGTTTTGTAGCAGCAGTAAAAGCTACACAAAAACCTCAGGCAGCAAACATAAAGTTTGAGTTAAGCAAACAACCACTGGCTTTTGATGACCTTAAAATTCTTTGAGAAGTGTTAAGAAGCATGTTCTGGCCAAATTTTTTCTTGCTAAATAATACTAGACCAGGCTCTTAAATGTAAGTTGCAAAATCACTAAATTTCCAAATGAACCCGACTTTCCGACTTTCCATCTGGAAGAATTTTCCTTCGATTTTATAGTGCAGTTGAGATTCTGGGTGCAAGGTTCAAAACTTCAAAATGGTTTGAGTTTAATTTCTTGAGAAGCTATCGTTGGGGTGAGGAAAGACAGTAATGAGAATTGAGTCCTTCAGCGATGCAACAGTTGAAAAAGGGTTCTGTTTTAAAGTGCCCTGACAGTTTAATCAAAAGGTACACATAGTTAAGCATAAACACTCTGATCTTTACACCTAGACGCAGCATGATGCATCATTGTCCACAGTAATTCCCGTACTAGTGCCAACATGGTAAATGAGTATATGATCCTGGGAACAAGTAATCCTAAAAAAATGTAGATTTTGACAAAAGAATTATTAGGAATCAGGAGTGGCCCTGTGTCTTCATGCCTTAGATTAAGATGGTAAAACATATCATTTTTCTCCATTAACTAATCAGAGCAAAGTTGTTTCAGTACACAGTCTTTGGGAGATAAATGCTCTTTGCATAGAAAAACAAGTTCCATTCTCTTTTAGAGAGCATAAGTCAGAAAGCAGTATTTTGATCAACCAGAAATTTGCCTGCTCTTATTTTCACACTTCTACAGAACATCCCCACACTTGAATACAGATTGAATAGAATAAGGACTATTAAAACTGACATTAGAGGTGAGAACGTGTCATCAGTGGGAACATTTTGATGTTTAACAATTTTCAAATCACAATTTTCCCTAGGGAGAAACAAATATTTCTTCAAAAATAAATGCCTCTTAAAGCAGATGTGGTATCGTTCATTCTCAAGCTATAGGGAAATTGTTACATGATAATAGCTAATAATAAACCTAGCATTTATAGAACACTTTAAGGATTATAAAGTACATTACAAATACTGTATCATTTTATTTTCACATCTGCTCTGGGAGGTAGATGCTATTACTGTCCTCATTTTACAGATAAAGAAACTGAGGTAGACAAAGGTGAAAGGACTTTGGCCAGCTAGTATCTGAGACTGACTTAAACTCAGGTCTTCCTGGTTCCATATCTAGAGCTCCACCTAACTATCTCTCAGCCATTGTTCTCTGTTTTCTCAAAAGTTAACGTTATTTATCGCATCATTGGTTTTTGTTCATGTCATTTGGCAGACGTATTTCCACTACACAAGATATTTCATCTCTGGGATACATTACTGCTTGGCAATTCTTCCTTCCCATTCTGCATTGGAGTGGCCATTCTTCAGCAGCTACGAGATCGGCTCTTAGCTAATGGCTTCAATGAATGCATTCTACTCTTCTCTGATTTACCAGGTATGTAGAGCTCTGTAGAAATATGTATAAATACACAGATGCATATATGGAGAAGGGGTATCTGAAAAGCAAGAAGCCGTATGGCAACATGAGTCATATGACATTATTGCCACATTTATATATGTGCATTGGTGAAATAGAGAGTTTACATATACATGTCCTTATTCTTAACATATTGTGATGATATTTACGAGTGATTAGGTAAAATATTTACTAATTGTAGTCTAAAAAGGCTGTTATATCCTAACATACTCCCAAAGCATATAAAAGAATTGTGCTCCTAAGTTCATTTTTAACTTGGTTGTTTAGAATTTAAAATTGTCCTATAAAATGGTAGTTGGGGAGTTAGTCTAAAATCTAGTTAACACATAACTTTGCTCGGATATCCAAATTGGTCTATGCTGTCATCCATTTGGATGATTTGTTAGTTGATTCCTTCAAGTGTTTCAGATCATAGGTCAACACAAGCCTGTCTGTCTTGTGTGACTCTTGTTCATGTCATCCCTTAAGTTTGCTTGCAAGGGTTCTCCCAGCATGTAGGAGGCTTTCCTTACTTTCTTTGACATAGTGAGAGTATGAGGAGAGCTCCCATAATCTTTTACCCTCACCATACGATCTTCAGCTTCTCTCCTTGGTTATGTGTTACACTCTTCTCACATCTACCATCACCCATCATATGGTATCCGTTTTTCATTTTATGGAGATTCTTGTAACCATGAGATGTTGCTCCATAGCCATACTTGTAGAATGCTGGTATTTTTTTTTAAATGGATCTTTATTTCCATGAGAATCTTGGGTCTATAAAAAGCTTTGCAATTTCCTGAAGACAATGGACTTCTCCTATTCAATTCCAGGCCCAACTAGTGGTCCATCTCTACTATCTGTCCCAAATAAACATACTGATGGACAAGTGCAGTGCATGTCATAATCTGGGCAGTGGGAGTTCTTCATTCATTTGGTCTTTGTTGTGTAAATGGTCAGGCAACAATACTTTGGGCGGTCACAGATATCTTCTTAGAGACTCTATAATGGTCCAGGACTTGACACAACTAGCACGATGTCATCTGCAGTTGGGGTCATCGTTGGACCTCAGTATCCACAGAGAATCCCTATTTGACTTGGACTCTTCACGGGATCTCTTCTGTCACAGTGGAGAACATGTTTGCAAGTCTGTATCTCCCAGTTTTATGCCTTGCCTTATATTTATAATCAGAGGGTCATTAAGCAGGGTTATTTGTGTTGATAAATCTTCCAGGAAGTCTTGAATGATCTTGATGTATGGATGACACATACCTTTTTGGAAAAGAATCTTTATAGTAGCATTTTGCTATTCAAATCAAATATTTATTTATCTGGGTTTTTTTGGAGGGGGTGGGGCACTGTTTTATAGTTGACAGACAATAAGCACATCTTTCAGTTAACTGTTAAAGATGCAATCCATTGCTAAATATTACTCATAAGTCCATACTTGTTCTCTACTAAAGCTCTCATTGAGTATGCCCGTGATTTTTGTATAGATAATTATAAGAAAGATCTGGTAGATGTGGGGCATTGGTTACAAATGTTAACCTGATTACCTTTTTCAGGATTAATAAGGTTAGAAATATTTTCCATGCCTTTGGTATCTTCCAAACTTTCAGACACCATATATATCAATCAGTCCCTCAACACGCCCACAAAAGTGTTGATGTGTGGATTACAGAAGCCTTGTTGGAAAAGATCCTTTATAGTGGTTTTACTCTATCAAATCAAGTATCTGTCTGTTTTTTGGGGAGGTTGTCGTCTTAGAATTGACAAACAATCCTTCTCTGAATACACTTGAACCACTCTTGTGGCTTTTCCCATCTACCTTTTCTCTAAGCATATCTGTTATTGTGCTGAAGTAGATGAAATATTATACTCTTGAAATGAAAATTAGTATAAAACAATACTGTGCATATAGCAGCACTAAATATTGATATGTATCAATACTTCAGTTGTATATACTCTTCAACTGCAAGCAGCTTCTGAGAATTGGAACTTAGCATTCCTAAGCTGGACCATTCTTTCCCTGGCATAATTCATACTAAAGTATAAATGATTTCTCTGAACTATCATCCCTTTCATCATTTCTTATGGCACAATAGTATTGTTCCATTATATTCATATGCCATAATTTATGCAGATATTTCTCAATTTACAATCTATTAATTACTATCCCAAGAACAGAACCATATCAATCTTGATACCCTTTAAGGACGTTGATGCTAAATTGAAGATGTTACAAAATTTTCCCTTAGATTCAAATAAAGGGATTGCCAGGATTAGTTTTAATGTGCATCCAGAGGCAGCAAGTAAGTTCATGCCCTGTGACATTTGGTCATCTCATGTTGCAGTGTTTATGTTAAACATTTAAAAAACACTTTGAAGATAATTATAGCTTATACATTGCAGAGAATGAGAACTTAGAGAAATGTAATGATAAGAACTTCTGTATTAAAAGAATATACACTTTAATATTTTGTCACTTGAACTCAAAGCTGGGCATGGAAGCATGATGAAAAATATTTTGGAAAACATGGTTGAGAAAAATGAAATGGGAATTTTAAACTGAACACACTTCACATCTGTGTATTATGGATACTTTTGAGAAGAGGTATCCAGAAATCCTGGACAATCTGAATCTCATCTCTCTCTCTCTCTCTCTCTCTCTCTCTCTCTCTCTCTCTCTCTCTCTCTCACACACACACACACACACACACACACACACACACACACGGAAGTTGATTCTTTTTTAAGAAATAAGAAATGACTCATTAACACTGTGAGAGTTGTTATAAGAAAAATTGAAGAAGGATTAAAAATGAGAATAACTGGAATGCATCTGAGGCAGCTCCAAACTAACTTATTGAAATAATCTTTTTACTTCAGAGAATGAAAAAAAAAATGGTAAAAGAATGACATCAGCGCAGATTATCACCATTTCCTAAGGAAGATTAACTGACATAAATCTGTGGCCATAATGACAAAATCAAAAAACCCTAGAACCCACCTCAGCCAGAGAGCATTTGATCTCCTTGCCAAGGAGTGGGTTATGGCAGCCAAGGACAACTCTGGGTTCAGAATATAATTACCTTTGTAAGTGAGCAGTAAGAAAGTGGGAAACGGTGGAGGGGGAAAAAAAAACAAAGTTACAAAAAGCTTGGTAGGAATCATAGCATCATAGAGACAGAGCTAGAAGGGGTCTTAGCATCAAGTCCAACCACTTCATTTTACAAATGTGGAAACTGATCCGCAGGAAAATTAAATGAGTAGCCCAGGTAGTAAGTATATGATGTTCGATTTGAGTGAGGTCTTCTGTCTCCAAGTTCAGTGCCATAATCTACTCCCATGTAGAAATCCTTAGGAGAGCATAGTTATCTGGCTTATGGGCCCAGTATGGAAAGGCTTTTATGGACAAAACTGAAAGATGGATGATAAACAGATACAAAATGGGAAAGGAAAAAAAAAACTTCTTTTCTTCATCACTGGTGGTGGAGTTATCATATTTTGGGCCTTAACATAATAGTGCCTGGTGTGCTGTATGAGGATGTAGAAGTAATACTGAAGAAAACAAACGTGAAGATTATCTGGGCTAGCCCAAGTCAATACAGAAGAGGTCCGTGCTGAAGGTAACACAATTCGGGGACTGTGAGGGATCAGTTCAATTCTCAAGATGTCTGAAAGAGGAAAGGACACCAGCATTTAGGAAGAGTCACTTAGCACCTAATTATAATCCAGAAATAAAAGTGGAGAAAATGTTGGCATTTTACAGAACCATGTGTCACCTTTCCTATTCATAAAAATCTTTATGAAAATAATCCACATGTATATAAAAGGCATCCCTGGTAAAACGATGACGAATAAATGGGCAAGCTTTTGCAAAAGATATTCTGTATCACATCATTGCAGCTACACAACTGATAGAAACATGTAAGTAGTGGATAATTTCCCTGTACTTTTTGTTTATTGACTATTTTTAAAAATTTCTTCAGTATAGTTATATATATTTGTATACATATGCATATATATAACTATACTGAAGAAATTTTTAAACATATATATGTATATATATATATCTGTATAGCTATATATAATTCAGTATACCACCTTAAAGGTTTTCGTACATCAAGGTATCTTCTGTCCAAATGTCAGAATCACTCAGGAGCCCTTCAAAAATAGGGCATCTGAAATGATTTTGTTCAGTCCTACAGTTATTAGTGTGAAAGGCAGCATGTCACAGTGGATTGTGAGGTGCCCTCAAAGCCAGGACGATGTGGGTTCAAGTCGACCTCTGATACTTACTGCTTATATGGCCCAGGTGAGTGCCTTTGCCTCTCAGTGTTCAGGGTGACTCTTTGAGACTCTAAGTTAGAGAAAAGGTGATGACTTCAGTTGTTAAAGGGAGTTTCTTTACCCAAGTGTTCCCTGTAGCACTAGAATCATAGGTCCAGTCACTATGATTACTGGTATCATGTGGATCATAAAACAGGAAGACATGCTCACCTTCAAATTGTCAAGGAAGGTGACTCTCAAAGTGCAAACTGAATGTCTTGTGGTTGGTGAGGTCCTCCAGAGACTCCTGTTTATGGATGTCGTGATTTTTGGCATCAAGCCCTACAACAGGGCATAGTTCTATAAATAAAATAAACAGTAAGCATGTATTAAGCACCTACTGTTTTCCAAGCCCTGTACTAAATGAGATACATGATAACTCAAAACAGTTTGGCCCACTTCTCCACACAGGAAAAAACAATGTTCATTCAGTTGCTTTGGTCATGTCTGATTCTTCGTGACCCCATTTGGGATTTTCTTAACAAAGATACCAGAGTGGTTTGCTAGTTCCTTTTCAAGCTCATTTTACAGATGAGGAAACTGAGGCACACAGCATTAAGTGACTTCCCCAGGATCAGACAATTAGTAAGTATTTGAAGTCAGATTTGAACTCAGGTCTTCCTGAATCCAGGACCATTCACTGTATCTACTGTGCCACCTAATTGTCCTTACTGTCCATGCTAAGCTACCCAACAGGTAGTCAAACCATGGAATCAATCCATCAGAACATATATCATGGACAGACACTGCGAATGACTGACAGATTGGGTCTATATTTGAATAGGAAGAGGAGAATTGGTTAGATTGTTTGTAAGTAATCACTTACAGTGAGCCCACACTTACCCCTGGAACAAAGGCCCATATTTTTAACCTGAAGATTCCTTTCAGGTTGCCATATGACTTTCAGTCATGGCATAAAAAAGTATCAAAGGAGAGGAATGTATGACTGACCAGTAGATGGCCTGGGCATCATGATAAACAGTAGTCTGTGTGCTCCATTGGTATCCATTTAAAGTCAGGAGATCTAAAGGAAGGCCCCCAACATATCAGGCCTTTCTGTAGAATTTACAAAATGGCATAGATAGTTACAAAAGGAATGATTATGTGTTAATGGTTTGCAATCTGACCCACATCAGTGAGCTCCCAGGTAGATTAAAATATTGAAATATGCTAGTGATTATGGCATGTGACCCAAATGCTTTAATACTTTCTTGTTAAAATCACTTCTCCATTTCAAGAAATAATAATAATGCCTTGGATTTATTTAATAATACTTTTCCTTCAAAAAACTCAGAGCACTTTTATTAGTTTTCTAACTTAGCAGATTAAAAATTAAGGTAGTTTATTTCTTACATTTAAAAAGCTATTCTTTTCTGAGAAAATCTTGGAGAAGACCAAACTCTCTTTTGTGTGTATGTGTATGTCTTTGACAAAAACAAAGAGGCTAGTTCCATAAACTAGGAGAACTGTCTGTACCCTGCAGATGTTTTCTTCTTGTTCCCAACATGCCAAAGTAAACAGACAATGATTGATCAGGATTAAAAGCATTTTCCAGTCTGTCCTTAAAAAGCTAAAAGTAAGTTGTTAGGATTGCTAATTATGTATTGCCAAGTAAGGCAGATTTCTTGTCCTTCTAGTCTAAGTGCACTACTTAAAAATCCATCAGGAAGAGGTTTTTTTAGCCTACCACCGGTCATGAATATGTCTATTAGCAAATGTACTTGACCATTTGAAAATAAATAAAAATTATCTTTCATCTGAAAATAACAGGATTTTATTAGTTTCCATCTGTCTAGTCAATAAGGTAAGCTCTGTTGGCTCTTTTAAGACAGAATACCCTTTGTTTATGTAAAGTGGCTTGATCTAAAATGCCTTTCCTTTCAACAGCCCATTATTCGACTATTGTCTAATATTTCCCTTTCCATTAAAAGACATAGATGATAACTCGAGATGTGGTTCCTAGTGTAGCTCCTGAGTACATACTCAGAAATGGACCAAGGTTGAATATGACATGGACTTATGAAACATGCAACCTCCGTTTAAACTCAAGTAGCTTGTCAACAACAACAAAAAAATGTTCAGGGCAACCCTGAGCACTAACAACAAAGATGACCTCCATCTTGATGGAAGAAAGTTGATAAAAAGGTGTTGCTTTTTTTAGCTCTTCTGCCTTGCTGTGCTTTCCTTCATTAGAACAAATCTTGTCACATCTCTGTTTATTTCTCCCTAAGTACTACTGAAAAATATTATAGATTGCCCCCAACTTTAAACAGGGCTATGGTCTAAAATCTAATTTAGAAGTTGACTTGAAATGCATTTTCCTAAATTATTAAGGTTACTGGACCAATTCACCAGAAAATTATTTAAACCATACTGTACCTGAAGTATAGTGCTATAATTAACATATCATGTTTGGTTTTTTGGAAAACAAAAACAAATATTTTTAAAATAAAGGAAAAGAAACAGATTGGAACTAAATATTTGAAATAATTTTATCAGATGAAGGCCTAATATCCAGACCCTTGAAAGCCTACTAATAAGCATTCCTCAAAAGAGCAGTGGTCAAAGGACATGAAGAGTCAACTTGGGAAGGAATAAATGCAGACCACTCATAAACAAGTGAAAAGATGCTCAAAATCCATAATAATGAAAAGAAATTAAAATCAGACAACCTTAAGGTATTGTCTTATTTACATTAAAATAGAAAAAAAATTAAAGAATAAAGTCCAGTGTTTTTGGGGCTGTGGGGAATAGAGTTCTCTAGTCTGTTATTAGTGTTATCTGTGGACTGGAGCAAACACTTAGGGAATGATGTAGCAATATACAACCAACTGCACTCTCTCTATAGAACCTTTCTTCTTGAATGATAATGCTTCTTTGAGAAAATGTATTCAGATTCTGATTTAGACCAGGTGGCCACCCTGAGTGGAAGACCTTATCTTTTTCTTTTTCCTCTCCTCCTGTTGTGGTGTCATTAGAAGAGCACTGAATTCATTCAGAAAACCTAGGTTTAGATTATAGATTACACTCTGCGTGACCTGGGATGATTTGCCTTTCCAGGACTCTCTTTTCTCATCTATACAATGGGGAGACTGAACTAGATCAGTGGTTCTCAAAGTTTTTGGTCTCAGAGATCTTTTTGGTCTCTTTTTAAGCACTTAAAATTATTGAGGACCTCCCCTCAAGAGCTTTTGTTTATGTGGGTTACATCTATTGATATTTTTCATATTTGAAATTAAAACATTATGGACTCCCCCCAAAGGATCATAGAGACTCCCCAATCCATACTTTGAGAATTCTTGAGCTAGATGTTCCCTACAGTTCTTTCTATCACTAAATCCTGTCATTTTGCCAACATGTCCTCTCTCCTTACTCTTCCTACCTGCCAGGCAAGGGATAAAAGGTAGCTACAGACCTAGCTCCAAACTACTGATATATTCAGTTTGGGGTACCATAGTTTAGGAAGGATGTTGACAAGCTAGAGTAATCCAGAAGAGCATAAGCAGGATCATGAAGAACGTCAGGAAAGGCCTCATGTCATAGGTAACATTTCAACCAAATTCTGAAGCAAACAGGAATGTCTAAGAGAGGGAAATGAGGCGATGGGAGACTGCCTGTGGACAGGCACAGAGATCCAAGATGGAGTATTTTGCGGAAGATTATAATTTTTTAAAAATTTATTATTTACTTATTTTTAGCATTCTTTTTTTTAAAAAACTGAGTTCCAAATTCTCTCCCACCCCTCCTCCACCCACTAAGAAGGCAATGTTATCGATTATATATATATGAAATTATGTAAATTGTATTTCCATATTAGACATGTCACAAATAAAGTAAAAAAAATATACTTCAGCATGCACTCAGAGTTCATCAGTTCTCTCTCTCTCATCCTTGGCATTTCTTGGGCTATTGTTGTTATTGTATAGTAAATATTACCAGTTATGTCCAGTGAAAGTTAATCAGAGATTGAAAAGTGTAAACTCATCACAAAGTAACTTGGAGTCACAGAATGCTGGAATGAGAGAGACCTTAAAAATTCAAAGGTGAGAGCAAAAACCTGTAATAAATGATATTCATAATTTATCTCCTTTAATTGGTAGCAGTAATTGAAAACAAAAACAATCCTTTTCACTAAAACAAATCTTATTTTTAGAAATCCAGTGTATATTAGTCAAAGAATTTTCAAATTGTCTTTTAAATGAGAAAAGATAGGTAGTGAAAACTAAGAAATAGATTCAGGTAGAGTCCAAATTCTTGGGCTGCCTGTTTTCTATCTCTGTTTATCTGTGACAGTATTGAGAAAGGGAAAGAGAATGAGGCTGTGCTAAACTTTTTAGTTCTTAGAGGACCTTTGATCCATAAATTTCAAGGCCCCTTTGATGGTGCTATGAAAGAGAATGGTCGTAACTTGTCCAAGGTCCAGAATTGGCATATCAGAACATGATCATCTTCTTCCACCCTGATCAGTCTTTGTGTCTCACAGCAGTGCTAACCGTGGGCAGACTAGTGACATTTTTCTTGGCATCCTTGCTTACCCCTGTGAGAATGAGAAGGAATTCAGGTCGGTGGCATCAGTTTATTGAGGTGAAAATCAATCTCTGGTGAGTAGTCCAGAGATAATGTACAGATTGTCTCAGGTTTTCTTGAATGAACTGCTTGTCCATTGGGCCTTCAAAATACTAGCAGATACCCCCTCTCCCAGTGATGTGGACAGGGTTCACAGCACCATAAATGAATGTCAGTCTGGGTCAGACTTAGAGGAGAAGGCAGCACTGAGCACAGCGTGTACATTGATTTGTGAGCATTTCTTTGAGATCTTCAGTGATAGAATGGGTCCTGGTTTGTGATAATCTCCATCTATCAGAGCAGAGGAACATCATTGGCAGATATAGCAAGAAAAATCAGATTAGCAAGTTTCTGCCTGTTTCTATCGTGTTTTAATTCAGTAAATTTTCCGTTTTAAACGATAGTGGGTGATTTTTCAGCTTACCAGAAATGGAATAGAACTGTCTGGGATCAGAGATTCAGCATGTGCTGTTCTGTGTCATTCAATCATAATTACCATAATTCTGCTGTTATTGCCTAGTAGAGATAAATGCTTATATAGGGCTAATCCAAGAGGCAGCCTCTTCATTTACAGTGAGCTATGACCATTAATTAACACTAATTAAACTCACACTGGGTGAATAGTAACCCTGGGAATTGCTTGTGTTTTGTTTTTTAACAGCTGTTAGGCATATACTTTTTAAATAACGTCATGGTTAAAAATAAAGACAAAAGAAAAAGAATTCCACATAATACAGTATTAAGGGAGAACTGTCAAGTTCTTCAGACAGCCCAAGGATAGAACCAAGTGTTGACATCATTCTGCTTAGAGCTAACACTTTGTTTCACTAAGTCAGGTTGAAGCTATTGTGGTTGTCTACATGGGTCTTCTTACCAAGGGTGGAAAACCTTAGGCCTTGAGGCCACATGTGGCCCTCTAGGTCCTCAAGAGCAGCCCTTTGACTGAATCCAGATTTCACAGAACAAATCCCCTTAATAAAAGAATTTGTTCTGAAAAACTTGGACTCAATTTAAAGGCAGCACCCAAGGACCTAGAAGGCCACATATGGCCTTGAGGCCACAGGTTCCCCACCCTGTATCTAGCCTTTCTCCTGATCTGATGTTGACTTTGAGTTCCTCGTTCTAACTTGTTGATGGTCTAATCCCGGTCTCAAGACCAACAAGCCACTTCCCTGGTTGTCTCCAAACCATACCACCACATGTACCCTCTGCCATGACCTCTTCCCCAACTCTTGCTCTCTGAAATGTGCTGTCTTCCGCTTAGAGAATGTAAGCTATTTGAGGACAGGGGCTATCTTGCTTGCTTGGACTCTTATTCCCCACACTTAATAATAGCTATTATTAAATAGCACTTTATGTATGTAAACGCATTTAACATTTACATGTGTTTTCACAGTGCTTGATGCTTAGCAAGCACTAAATAAATGCTTTTTCATTCATTCATTCGCTCTGACATCACCCTGAAAACTGAGCATGACAGCCCTGCCTCATCTGTGATTAGCAATGTTGCTCAATGCTCAACATGTCTAGCATCTTTCAGCTCCTTTTTAAAAGAAACGATTCAGAGCAATCTCTGTCTTAGAGAACTGATAATAAAATATACCTCAGTAATAATAATGATAATGATAGGATTTATGTAGAACTTCAGAGCACTTTATAAATATTGTCTCATTGGACCCTCATAGCAACATTGGAAGGTATGTACTATTATTACCAAAATTTTATAAGTGAGGAAATGGAGGCAGAGTTGCTCAGCTAGTGTGTGAGGCCAGATTTGAATTCAGTTCGTCCCAACTCCAGGTCAAATGCCTTATCCACTGAGGTGATCACTGTGTTGGTTGGCATTGCTTAAATCATTGCTTCTTGTTATATGGAAAAGATCCTATTGGGTTATGGTAAAGGCTGTAACATAAAACCAGAAAGACACAATACAGCTCAAAAACAACATCTTTTGGAGGCATGGGCTTCCAGATTTCATGTCTCAAATTTGAACTATTTTTTCCAAACCTCCACTAAATCATGTCTTTTGCATTTTAGCTGCTGAGTATAGCATAAGTGGATCTCTTTTCAAAGACCTTCTCTATCTATTCCTCTTCTGAAACACATAACAGCATTATTTTGTTGTGGTCTTTTTGTTTATGCTCCCTGCAAGGCATGATGACCAAGAGTTCTTTTAAATGTGTTCTTCTTAACCTAGGGTGTAAATTTTTTTAATATTTAATAACCGTATTTCGGTATAATTGGTTTCCTTTGTATTTTGTCTTAAGTATTTAAAAACATTATTCTGAGAAAGAGGTCCATAGGCTTTATCAGATTGCCAAAGGTGAAGAATGCTTTAAATGATGCTTCTTTTGTTCCTTTTAGGCTCACAAAGAAACCAGTCTGCCAACTTTTGTTTGCTTATTTAATTTAGTTCCATTTCCCTTTTTGTTTTCTGGTTGTGTTTTTTATGAAAATAGTAGTATTGACGTAGTACAGTTTTTCTAGTAATATGTCAGTTCATCCTCAGTGGACAGAGATCTCATATTTAGAGAAGCCACAGTTAAGGTTGATAGATGGTCTAAAAACCCATGTGAACACCCTCTGTCTCCTTTATTGCTAATTCTTCACTATTACTCTGGAAGCAAAGGAAGGTTACCCAGGACTGAGAGCCATTTTTATTTTTTCTTCCATCCGTGGGTTGCCATAGC
Source organism: Phalanger gymnotis (assembly GCA_028646595.1). NCBI lineage: Eukaryota > Metazoa > Chordata > Mammalia > Diprotodontia > Phalangeridae > Phalanger > Phalanger gymnotis. Next base: position 284,467,968 of record CM053623.1, read on the forward strand.
CAAAGAATTCATCACCTAATGGTGAACCTGCTGCTGTTGAAGCTTCTCTATTCTCAGCTAGATTGTGTCAGGGACAGCAAACTTGGTCTGTCCTAAGAATTGTCCTCATAGGTTACCCAGCTTATTAGAACCTGATGGAGCTCCACTCTGCTGGTATAAAGTTGGAGAAGCCAATATCTTTTTAAGTGATCCTCATTATAACATATGCAAAGAATTAATTTGCTTTTATACAAGAAGAGGAATTTATAACTAACTCATGATCTAAGGGAATATAAGGAATATCTCAAATTAATGAAACACATCATTCTCAAACCTCATGTAGTCATTAGTTCCAGCATCTTTCTTCGATATCCATATTGCCTGATTTGACTTTTCCCTCCTCTCTCTTTTTTCCATTCTAATAGAAATTGTAGTAAGCAATAAAATGACCCAAAGGGAAAAGGAAAGAGGAGAAAATGGAGCCTGGATAAGTATTCTCTGAATGATTTAGATTGTATTTAAAGAGATGGTAAAGAAAGAAACAGCAGAATTTGAAAGTAACAAGGATAATAAGGCAACAGAGAAGACAGGGGTAAAAAATATTGCTATGTCCAGGAGCCTTTAGCACATAAATGCCAACAGAGATAATGAGGAAAAAGAAAACTTAGTTTTTGCCAGACTCAGTTATAGTTGAGATTGATGGCATGTTGGAGCTATCAGATTGAATACAAGAGTAATACTAATTCTGAAGTTCTTTGGATAGAGTCACTTTGGATTGAAGTGACTTTAGATAGAGAGGACTTACTTATTTATCAGCCTGGGGAAATTAGGCTTTGAGTTCCATAGACCTGACTGGGTCAAAGTTGCACAGATTCATTTAAAGTGTAATAAAATCGTGAGGTATTATCACTCTCTTTTTCAAAATGTTCCCTTTCCTCTGAGGCAGGGACAATATTTGTGCAAACTCTGCAAAACATGTTGCAGTGAGGGAATGTCAGTAGTGCTATAGAACTCAACAGCCACCAATTAAACAGGGCAGCGTGCAGACAACACTTCATTGTTGTCATTTTCCCATTATTTCAATCCGCAATTTAATGAAGCTGTGTAATTAAGCTTAAGCTCTTAAATGTTGCCAAATATACCTAAGGAAAATAGACCCTCCAGCAGCATCTCTGTAACAAGTTCCAAAACCTTTTAAGAGCTCCATAACCATTCAGAGGAGAAGATAGTTGGATTTTTCAGTTAACAGAAACTTCCTACTACTGTTTGTTATTTGTCATAAATGAACTTATCATTTTATATCTCCTGGTTTTCTTGTATTAATTAATTGTCTATACAGGTTATGAAAAAATATTTTAACATCTATTAGGTGTATATTTCCATAATGGGCTGCTGTCAACAAGAAATTCATTTCCAATACTAGTTTCCTAAAGTTATTTTGATTGCAAAATTATCACAAGCGTATAGGAGAAAGAAAAGGCAAGCATTTGACTGCTTTTAAAATATACATTTGCAGAAATACTTGCAGTTCTGTCTGATATGTATATGTTTGAAAAATTATGTTGAAAATCACATCAGATACCAAAAATAAAATTATGCTTCATCGATGTTCATAGAAGATTCCTGGGCCCTTCTCATTGCTCTTCTCACTCCCAGGCCCTCTGATCACGTTTAACAACCTTCTATTTGACCTATGTGCCAAGTAGATTTGCAAGCCAACCAAAGAGATTCATCACAGGCAAAGCATGGCATTCTTGAAATGGGAGCTACAGAGTTACCCATAATTCTTCTTGATGGCTTGAAGCCAGATGGAGGGTGGGGTGCTTGCTTGGTGGAAAAACCTGGTGTAAAACGATTTGTAGTACACACCTGCTCAGTAGAAGTTCTGTGTTTATTGTCAGGCTTGTAGGATTGATGCCATTTCACCTGAAGCCGAGAATCCTCTAATTATTCACATTTTCCACTTGTAGTTACATGATGGTCATGAAACTCTTTCTGGGCACACGCTCATAAAAATACAAAAGGAGAAACACCTTAGAAATGAAGCACTATTGTTTGAGTTGTACTCCTGTTATCAACGATGACCTATTCAACTCACTCCCACCCCCTCACCAAAAATGCATTTGAACATTAGTGTCTAAATAACACCTTAAATTATTTTGAGCCTGGGCAGGGTGGTGCATGCCTATAATCTCAGCAGCTAGAGAGGCTGAGGGTAGGTGGTGGAAGCTCAAGTTCAGAAGCTGCAGAAGGGATAAAGACAATTAAGTCTTCATTTAGTCCGGCACTTAAATGTGGTGAGCCTCCAGGAGCAGTGGGCTGCCAAGCTGCCTGACTAGGGGCAAATCTTCAGGGTAACACTTCCACACCAATCAGTGCTAGAATCAGACCTGTGAGATCAGGCCTCCATGGTTCCAGCCTAGGCAAGACAGAGAGACCCAGTCCTCCCACTCCCTTCTAGCTTGCCCCCCACCAAAAAAAAAGTTAGGAAATATGGTTAACCAAAAAATAACAGAAAAAAAGCCATTCTGTTTCCATTAATAGGTATAGTTCCTACATTTAGAACCCCTTGTATAAGTGTGTCCTCAAAGTTCTACTGTTAACTAACTTTCATTGTTCTTGTTTGGGGAATAAATAGTTGTATTCTTTTACAACAGAAAAAAAAAGAATTTGCTAAGAGATGTTAGAATACATAATTAGGTTAGCATAAATGCCCATGAAAGCGTACACACATCCAGCAGTTTGACTAATGGTGACTGCCAAATTGTGAAATAACCCTGGGATAAAGAATTCATGTCCAAGGGTTGTAATAAACTGATTATTTTACAATATACTATTTTTTAATTGACACTTTAAAAGGAAAGACACCTCATGCTTTGGGGGCAATGGGGATATAAGAAAAATGAAGATAGGAAAAAAAGTCTTAAGCAGTTGTTTATATTCTGAAATAAAAGGAGTTTATTTTTCCTTTGCAAACTTTAAGAGAGAATTGCCTCTAATTGACTTTTTGGCCATGGGCAAATCATTTCAGCTGTGTAGGTTTTGGTTTCTAGGGTTTTCTATGAACCTGTTCCAGGGGATACTTTTTAGTACAATATTGGTATTCCATTGTAAATATTACCCCAACAGACTCTGTGTCACGAGGCAGCCTTAAAAAAGGAGAACCCCGGCCTCCCCAGCCTCTCCATTGGGCAGCTCTTTGTTTACAAGAGTGCTCTGGTGGTCTCTTCCAAAAGTAAAATTTAGGTCACTGGTTCAGTCATGTTTAAAATAAGACTATGTATCAAGATATTTAGAATGGACTATTTAAAATGCTTTTCTTAAGGTCTATTGAATATATGTGTGTATAAGCTGTCAAAGCGAGGACATGTAAAGTACTTTAGAAATCTTAAAGTGCTATATAAATGTTGATTATTATTAATATTAAAACACTTTGAACTTTTTAAAGACCTGAGTTCTAATCCTTCCTTAGGCACTTATTAGCCATGTCACCTTAGGCAAGTCATACTGTAAAGGTAGAATATTTATGATCACAAAATCACTGTGAAGATAAAATCAGATAACATATATAAAGTGCTTTTCAAATCTTTAAATGTTATATATAAATACTAGATATAATTAACTTCAAAAAACCTACAGGAAGTCAGGAAAAAAATCCAAAGTATTGTGTTTCTACATATATAATACGTACTAATATAGCAACATTTACAAACTAATTATTCTTTATCTAAATGTTGTATGTGTTTGTGTGTATGCATACACATACATGTTTGTATGATATCTTTACATATATTCACATGTGTGCATACATATACATTGTGTGTGTGTGTGTGTGTTAAATACTTTTAAGGTCAGTTTCTTCCTCTCCATATTCTCTGGTCTCTTCTATCAGGAAACAAAAACCTCCTTTGTATTCCTTGTCTATAGTGTGTGTTTTGTGTGGAGAGTCAATTAGTCAGCAAGCATTTATTGAATATTTATTGTATACTCTATAAGCTAGAGGGGTGTGTGTGTGTGTGTATGTATGTGTTTACAGTTTGGACTTCATGGTCACTCAGGAAGAAAAAAGATGAACCGTGAGCAAATTTATTACCTAGCCCTATAAAAATACTGCAATGTACAAAGAATTGAATGTTTTTTTTTCCTTTTTAGAAAAAAAAAATCACAAGAAATTAGAATTTAATGGAATAAATTTAAAAGCAATATTTGCAGATATAAATTTCTGTTGAGATGTGTCAAAAATTCTTATCACACTTCCACACGAGGTGCTCAGCCCCAGAAGAATTAAAGGCCCTTGTTTTAGTTCTAGTTCTCAATTATAGAACTGATTTTCAGAGAAAGAGAAGAATAATTATGGATGCAATTGACCTGGTGGTAAATCCTCTAGGTTATAGCATTGTTCTGTTTTCTAAGGCAAGGGAATGTGGGATGTGTTACTAAACGCCAGCTGCTGTGCATCATAATAATACACCTACCCCCGTGCCTAATGATAAAACCAATTATGTTAAGAATGAAAACAGTTTAAGTGTCCATATATCAGCAATGTTTATTACATTTCTTATTTATTCCTCATATTATTATGAGCATTTTGCAGTAGATATGATGGATATTTCAGCAAGTAATTGCACACATATGTCCTAGGTGGAGAAGGAACCTGTAAAGAAGGGCCCTGTAAAGAACCTAGGATTCCCATCTGGCCGAAACTTTGCCACTTAGAAATATCAGTGGAACCTTGAGTGTTGGTTAATTTAGTGTAAACTTTTTAAACTTTGCTTATTCTCCTAGGTACTATTGTCCCAATTTCCACAACTTACTTTGTGTTTTCCTTACATATATTTTGCAGGTCTAGACATTCATTTTGTTTCCCCCTTCACCCACATAGAATATAAGCCCTTTGGGATCAGTCTCCTTTTTACCTCTTTCTCCCCATTGCCTAACAGAGTACCTGGACCCAGCCCAACCTTCAGTTCTCTATTACCTCTGACCCAGCCCAAGCCTCCATTGTCTGTGATCTCTGGATCACCCCAGCCTACCTCCCACCCTTAATGCCATCTAGACTCCTTCTCTGGCTGTTTGCCACTCCTTGATCTCATCCAAGTCTTCCCACAATCTTTTTCCCTGTAAAAAAGGTCACTCCTTACCAAATGTGCAGATTCTCAAAATTCTGCCCCCTTCCATTGGCAGCACAGTAAACCTTGTCTCTGAGTGAAAGGCTTGAGTGGTTGAATTCTTTCAAAGCAGACCTGTGCCCTTTGTGCTATTGTGGTTCTTAGCACCCCTAAACCACAACTGTACCAGACACTCGATATTCAATAATAAATACCTATTGAATGAGTGAACCCACAAAAGCATTTTTCTAGCCCCCTGTACTGGCAGATGACACAATATGAACCGTGACATAACAAAAATGAGTAGCATAGCTGTCTTTGCTACTCTATGATCATGTATTGTTACTAGCCCCTGAATACCCATGCATGTTTTCCTAGAAGGTGACTTAGCAAGAGCCTAGAACCCTGTAGACAAAAGATTCCTAATTTCAGCTATATTAATGGTGTTGTTCATGGCAGTAAGTCAGCTTAACTGATTTATGCCTGTTTGCTTATCTATAAAGTAAGAAAAGCAACATCAGCCTGTCTCAGTGATCTGTTCTGTGGAAAAATTATTAAAGCAGTTAGTTAACAGTGTCAAATGAATATACTTGGTTGGACTAAAGATTGTATTATCCCTTTAGAAGTGTTTTTTTTTTAAACATATCATGCCCTACGAACATGGATACTTCTAGAGACCAAGAAAGCCATTTCTAGGAAGATTTTTGGCTAAGGTATTCCTTGGACATATGGATTCATCTTGTAAGTCTAGTAAATTAAACATAATGTAAAGTATCTGCATCTTGAAAATATTTCATTACATCTGATGATTTTGTAGGAATTTAAAGGTTTTAATAATTCATTTAAAAGTTCCCTTTTTGGCCTCAATTTTTCAACTCATTTTGAAAACTTAGTTTATGAAAAATTTTCTTGAATACTGTTTTATGTATCATACTTACATATATATATGTATATATATATGATATGGCTTTACCCCTCTATCATACTACAAGCTACATGAAAGCATAGGCTTTGTCTAAATTTTTCATCTCTTCTAGTACTAATTACAGTTCTCTACATACAGTAGGCACTTGTTCCACTCAGGTACAATTTGTGTCCATATGTATAGATTCTAATGTATAAAGTGGACATTCTTTCGTCCAGTGCCTTGCAGAAATATTGGCAAACTATATGTATTAGATTCCCTCTGTAACAAAAATTAATTAGGTTTTCCTTTCATGTTTAAACGCACAAATGTATAATAACTCAACAAAAACTATCATGCAAACAAAAAACTGGGAGGAAGATTTTATTCTAAACCCTTAGCTATTAAGAAGGCATAAACAAAAGAATTAACGAACAACTCAAAAGAGTAAACACCCCACAAGCAAATATACATTTGTTCTTTGAACCCTTCAGGGCCTGGCCAAAATCCTACCACCATTAGTTCCATTTTCCTTTTTTTCTTTATATAGTTGTGGTTAATGTATATTCATTTCTTATTCTGCTGATTTTACTCTGCATCCATCACCCCATAGATCTTTCCATATTTCCATGAATGTTGGTTATCACTACGATATTCTGTTACGCAAAAAGACCTCAATTTATTCAGCTATTCTTGAAAGTTGGACGTTTCAACTCTTTGCATTTTTAGCTATTATAGAGAAGCTACCAATATTTTCATATAGAAGTTTTTGTTGAATAGTGAGTCCTTACCTCAGTAGCTAGAGTATTTCAATTTGTCGAATACTAGGCTGCCAAGTTCCTTTACTTCTTTATGTTGTATACCTTATCTCTTCCACTGATGAACTTTTTTTTTACAAACTTTTTTTTACAGTTACAAAACATTTTAGTGATTACTGCTATATATAATTTGAGACCTGGTACTACCTATAAAAATACTGCAATTTACAGAGAGAATGTTTTTTTTTCCTTTTTAGAAACACACATGTCTGTGTTCTTCATTATACAGTTATTTTAAATGGAATTTCTCTGTCTATCCTTTCCTAATGGGTTTCTTAGAATTAATAGAAATGGTGGTGATTTATGTAGATTTATTTTATATCCTGTGACTTTGCTATACCTAGTCACTTAAATGGCATTTTGAGTCTCCTGAGTTAGATGAATTACACTGGGTGTTATCACTGGTGGGTGTTATCTTGTCTACTTTTTGGCGGCTTTAATGAACCATGAAAAATAGGAGAGGTCCTGGAAAATTGGTAAGGGAAAATTTTGTCCTGATTTTCAAAATGGAAAAAATAACAGATCCCTGAAATGCCAGTGAACTTGTTGCTAATCTCCAGCAAAATTAAAGGACAGGAGTTTGTGAGCTTTTAGAAAAGAATACAGTATTCACTAACAACTAGTCATGCCAAAATAATCTGATTTCCTTTTTTTGAAAAGGTTTTTTGAGCAAAACAACATAGATGAGGCCTAGAAGGGATGCTAGCCAAATTTGCATAGAGTGATAGTTGACCACATAAATGACAGAATTACTATTTAAAATATTCTCAGTGGGGTGGATAGATCAAAACCAGCAAGAGTGTACTTTAGATGGGAATGTAATAACATAAAATTCTATGTTTACATATTTTAAAAGTTACACAGGTATAGGATAGTAGAGAGCTGGCAGGTCATATGGGATTTTACTTGACCATAATTGTAATAAAAGTCAAGTATCATAATAAAAGTCTATTTAAGACAAAACAACCTTGTATAATCTTAAGCCACAGTAGTGGAGCAGTAAAGGTCAGATCACACATACAGATGTGACTATGTCATTCCTTTACTCAGTAAACTCTAATAGTTCCCTCATCCCACATACTGTGAAAAATGAATATTTCTTTCTTATATTTAATAACTAATTATGTATTAGGATCAAGCTTTCTCCCAGAAGTCAGTTAGTGTGGGAAATCTCTCTTAGAGATTTACGCAGGCCATGATCTAATCAAGATAGAAAAAGAAATTCAAAGTTTAGACTAATGGATGTGTTCCTGCTCATTGTGTCTGCTCTGACAGGTCAGGGGAAAATGTTGATTCTCCCTATTATCAAGACAGGTAGTATGCAAATTAATGTCTCTTTGCCCAAGATTTGAGCAACCCAAGTCATGTACCCTAAGATAGCCCACCTCTCATTTGATTAACCAGTCAGAGGTGATTAGGCATCCCTCAGGAAGACCTTCTCTTCAAAGGGCATGTAAATTGTGAACCCACCACCATTAGAGGTCTTTGGTCTAAGACAGATAACCAAATCATCATCCTTCTATTGATAACCTGCTGGCTTTATTAATAAAATAAATTACCCAGAAACTGTGTCTCTCAAACTTTTTAATCGTCACAAACCTAATCACCTGCCAGATTCTGTCCTTTCTGACTCCACAGAATTTCTGATTTCTCGGTCCCCTTCCCTTCGCTCTTTGTCTACTGACAAAGTTCTTTGGAATTGAGGTTAATAAATATGGAAACTGAAACATAAAAGTGATTTAGAGTGATTTGCCCAAGTTCTCATATAGTCTATGAGAGACCTGAAAATGAAAGCATCAGTCAACAAACACTTCTCATGAACCTACCGTGTGCCAGATACTGTGCTAGGCAACGACGATACAAAGACCAAAAAAAAAAAAAATGAACAACTCAGACCTCAAGGAACTTAATTCTGCCATCCTACACTTTTTGTGCTATGGCCACTATAACATACCTTCTCTCAGTATGTCCAAAAATTACAGTGGAACCATAAATCATAGTTTAGCATGATACAGGCTTCTCACTGTTTTTTAAAAGGGTGATTTGGAATTATGCATATTTAATTATATTAATCTTCACTCTGCATAACAGCGATAAGCAACCTGATGGCTTTCTGCCTTCCTGTTGATGAATGATGCTTCAATTGTATTGTTTTTACAGATACCCTACAATATGAATGCCTAGAATGACTCTCCCCAAGCCATTATTTTCAAAATACATTTAGTGTCATAAAAGACCAGTGGGTGAATACAGGTAGATTAAAGGGTTGCAAACCTCTTTTACAGTTTAAAAGGTGATGTAAATTAGAGTTGTCTAACATAATACCCAGGAGCCAGTGCCTCAGGCTACACTTCAGAGTGGGTGTATGACCCAAATGTAATTGGGAAATATGTAACAAAAGTACATAAAAATACAATAGAACGTAAATAATGTTAATATGTAGTTTTCTAAGTCAGTAAGCTACCCAGAGTAGCACCCTTTTTCTAGCTGAGTTTGACACCATTGATGTAAACTATTTAAATATTACTATGACTGTTTATGTCATCATAGTTGGGTATCTTATTTATACACATATGTATATATTATATATGTATAGATACAAATATATGTATGGGATACATTGTATTATAACATAAATTAGATATATTGTATGTAAATATAATAAGAATAAGTTTAATATATAACTTTTTAAATTTTATATACATAAATAGTATATCCTAGTAATCTATCTCTTCCCCAGACCAGTACAAACACAATGTGTTTGTTTTAAACTAGAGAACAAAAAAGGAAAAACCTTCTGGACAAAGAAGACTTTAAAATTTTCTATTTGCTTTCTAAACTTTTCCCTACTATTGAACTCTTATAAAAATGCTGTGGTATCATAGTGCCATGGTTATTGAATTATTAAAACAGTTGAGGGAAAAAAAGTATTAAGATATTTAGTTGAAAGATTTTCTCGTTCTGTGTCAGAGGTGAACGTAAGTCTCGTTTTCATAGGTAAAAGTCAGGTGACTGGTTAGTCTTAGAAAGGAAGCATTCTTATGCCAAATTGTCCAGTAAGTCTGCTGAAATTCTGCTAAAGCAAAGACATTCAAAAACAGTTTTCTCTGGTAACTGTTACCAGTGGAAGAGCAGTTTTAAATGAAATAAATTTATATTTTCATTATTTAAGAGCCTTCTTTTTCTTTGCTGCCCATGAAAATGCAGGTGTTGTTAATTATAGTCATTATTTTTGATGAGTATTGTCAAGTCAGCTGTATCACACTAGCTTGTGATTTTCTAGTTGGGAGATTTAGTCTAGGTCTGGCATAGGTCTTTGTATTTTGGTGCCCGTATTATAAAGCCTCTTCTGTTCATGAGAAATAAGATAATCCAACTTTGAATCAGGTTTCAAATATAGCATAAAAAAATAAATGAGAGAATCATGCTTTTTTCCATGAGATGGATATTATAGTTAAAGGTAAAAAACATTTCCAAGTTTCATTTCACTCAATAAGAAATTGCACTTTTTCCCAATTTATTATTAACAGCTGTTCTTCTTAAGACAGTCAGTCCACAGATATTTGTTAAGCCTTTATTATGTGCCAGACCTTGTGCCAAGTACTGAGGTTATGAAGGAGCTCACATTCTGATCAAAGAAGCAAAATGCAAATAACTATGTATATGCAAAATGTATTGTTGTTCAGTTGCGTTCAGTTCTTTGCGACTCCACTTTGGGGGTTTTCTTGGTAAAGATACTGGAGTGCTTTGCTATTTCCTTCTCTAGCTCATTTTACAGATGAGGAACTGAGGCTAACAGGGTTAAGTGACTTGCCCAAGGTCACACAGTAAGTATCTGAGTCCAGATTTGAATTCGTGAAGAGTCTTCCTGACTCCAAGCCCAGCGCTCTATTCACTGTGCCACCTAGCTGCTCTGCAAGATATATACGTAGTGTAATGGAAAGTAATCACAGATGGGAAGACAATAGCAATAGGGAAAATCAGAAAAGACCTCCTGAAAAAGATGGGTTTTGAGCTGAATCTTGAAGAAGTTTGTTATTTGAGTTTGGTGTTGTGGTTTCTACAAGGCATCCAGTTGTCCAGAGAGCCAGGAGAGAGCTGGTGATGCAAGATTAGAGTTCAGAAGAGTAACTGAGCCTGTTAGCCCTTCCTCAGTCAGGCAGTCAACAATATTGTATTTTATTTAAGGGTCTGTAGTATATACAAAGAGGGATATGATGAGGAGCTAGCCACCTCATTGGAAAGTGAAGATGTGCTAAAAAGATGAGTGGAAGAGGGAGAGGTAACTTTGGGCTGTAGGAAGGAGAGGTTTCACAGAGGACATGACACTTAAGATGTGTTTTGAAGGATGGAGATATTCACTGCTGCCATATTTCCTGCAAGTTTCTAGAGATAGAAAAAGATTATTTGTGAAAAGATTGCTACTGTCTTCCTATGGAGAAGTGCTAGACAATAAACAAATTGTGTCTAAACTTAATAAAAGAAATAACACTGGCAGTATCTAGCATGGAGTTCTGCTCATAATAGTTAAGTCAATAAGCATTTATTAAGCACCTACTGTGTTCCAGGCACTATACTGGTAATGCAAAAAAAAAAAAATCCCTTGTCTCAAGGAGCTCACAAAATCTAAGAGACTATGCCAACAACTTTATATAAACAGGATAAATGGGAGATATTCTCAGAAGGAAAGCACTCACAATAAGAGAGATTAAAAATGGCTTCTTGCAGGAGGTAGCATTTAAGTTAGGAATTCAAGAGGCAGAGGTAAGGAGAGAGAGAGGTAAGATATAAGAAAACTGGTAGGAAGGGACCAGGTTGTAAAGGGCTTTAAAAGCCAGACAGAGGATTTGATATTTGATCCCAAAGGCACTTGGGAGCCACTGCTGACGTTTGGCAGTCAATTTTGGTTGAATGGATCCATGACGAATGAATGTGGTCCAACTAAAACTTTGACCATGAATCTGGATTAAAGTGCTAATAACCTTCAAAAGTTTCATGAAGCTGAGAGTCTGCGATGGTTTCTAGCTTTTCTTTATACACTTAGTAAGATCCTCTTGGCCAAATGGAGGAAGAACATTTCCTAGTGGTCTAGAAACAAGCTAATTAAGAGCTAATCCTACAAAATATTTTTTCACATCTCTTTCTTTTGAATTGTTATTGAGCACTTCTCATTCTTTGATCTTTCTGGGTATGCTGAGAAGCCATAAGGGAGATCAGGATTTCCTCAAAAAATACAGTCTTCCTGGTATGTGTAGCACTTTTCTCATGACGTGTTCCTTCATACACTGCTGCCCTTTGATCAGAAGCCCCTGCGTCAGGTAAGCTTTTCATGGCTGGGAGAAACTATTCTTGGTTTTGTATTTGTGCTCATGTGGCTCTCAGGCCTTTCTTTACTTTTAAAGTGGTGTTTTCTTGGCTTCTTCCTCCCATCCCCCTAGCTTCTGTTCCTACTGTTTATGAGATCAGATCTTAATATTCGAAGATGATATTTCAAACAATGATTTTGTGTATGGCATGATATCAGCTAGGTGGCATATTTGGAGTGCAGGCCCTGGAGTGGGATCTGAGTTCAAATTCAGTTTCAGACACTTACTAGCTGTGTGACCTTGGGCAAGTCATTTAATCCTGTTTATCTCAGTTTCCTCATCTGTAAAATGAGCTAGAGAAGGAAATGGCAAATTACTCCAGTATCTTTACCAAGAAAACCTCAAATGGGGCCATGAAGAATCGGACACAACTAACTGACCAAAAATAAAAAATAATACACACACACACACACCAGTAGGGTGTTTTAGACACAGATCCTCATGATTTTTCCTGTCCGTGATTAAAAGCCCTAATTGCAAGTTTTGGTCTCTGCCACAAACTTTACTCCAAGTTTTTGTGTAGAATAAGACACATAGGACTGATCTATACTCAAGAAGCAAAAAATTCAGGATTATTGCTGCATACACAGCAAGAATAGAAAAGGGAAATGGAAACCCCTCTGGTACTCATTTCCATCCTAATTCATATAGTCATAAAACTCCATGATTTTTATGTGTTCTTTCCAGGAAATGCCTTCTAGAGACTGTTGTCACCCATATCAAGTAGGTGACATGGTTAAGAGATTAACTTGGAAATACTTATAGATTGTGTAGTTTAATAAGCTTTATAGAACATGTATTTCAGAATGGCCCAGGCCAGAAGGGTCTCCGTTATTCAGTCATCTCAGGAATGTCTGAGTCTCCATGACCCCATTTGGGGTTTTTTTGGCAAAGATACTGGAGTGGTTTGCCATTTCCTTCTCCAGCTCATTTTACAGATGAGGAAACAAAGGCAAACAGGATTGAGTGACTTGGCCAGGGTCACGCAGCTAGTAAGTGTCAGAGACTAAATTTGAAGTCATGATGATGGGTCTTCTGACTGCAGGCCCAGCATTGTATCCACCACCTTGCTGCCGTCTGATAGGTTTTTACAGAGCATGACCCAAGCCAGAAGGATCTTTTAAGTATTAGCCAAATAAGCCAGATGTGTTTTGAAAGTTTTAGATCACTCCAACTTATGATTATTTTATAGGTTTACTGTCTCTCCTTCATGTCTTCCCTTTCACTTTTCACTGAGTCCCTCTTTGCTCCTCGTAACTTGTGGTTTCTAATTTGCCACGAGCTAGTAAAGCAGATAATTGAGCTCATTAAAACTGTGTCTAAATAGTTGTTCATACTTTTTGATACAGAGATCCCACGACTGCTGTTGTATCCTGAGGATGTTATTAACAGCTGGAAAGACCCGCATGTATGGAAATGTTCATGGCAGCACATTTGTGGTTACAAAAAGCTAGAAACTCAGTTTAATTCAGCCAGCTTCTTATGAGTCAGGTACCATGCTGGAAGACCCTGGAGATATAGAGACAAAAGTGAAACAGCCCCTGGGCTCAAAGGGCTTACGTGCCCAATAGTTAGATAAGGGCTGATCAATCTTGGCATATGAATATAATAAAATATCACTGGGCTATAAGGAAGGATGGGTCTGCCTAGGATTAAATGGGCAGAAAGTGGCAAAGGCAGCTGGGTGTCCTAATAGATAGAGCACTGGAACTTGAGTCAGAAAGACTTGGGTTCAAATCTGGCCTCAGACACTTACTAATAGCGTGACCTTGGGCAAGTCATTTAACCTCTGTTTGCCTGAGTTTCCCCAGCTGTAAAATGGGTACAGTAGCACCTACCTCCCAAGGTTGTTGTGAGATTATTATAAATGAGATAATTGTAAAATAAGATAATAATTGTAAAGCACTTAGCGCAATGCCAGGCACATAGTAGTTGTTACATTGTTAGCTATCGTCTTTATCATTATTGTTATTATCAGCATCATCATTATCACCATCCTCCTCCTCCTCGTCTTCCATTATTATTAGCAAAGCTGGAAGATGAACCCAGGCTTACTGTTGCTCAATCTGGTGCCCTTTTTAATTACTCTAACCAAATGAAATAATAAATGAAAATATTTGTGGAAATGAGGTGATGTGTATAAAGCTCTCTCTAAATGCCAGATGTTGCTGTTGTGGTTTACAAATGAAGTTGTCTTTTTTTTTTTTTTTGGTTCTGATCCCTGAATGCCAGCTGCCCATTTTTAGGACTATATCCTATTCAACTGTCAATGAATGCTCACCTTTTGATGAGCCCCAGGGAATACTAAAACCAATCCCATTTAGCAGTTGTCAGGACCAATAGATCAGTGACACTGGTGTTTTTTTCTACAGGCTCTTTTGCAGCCCTGTCAACAGCAACACGTTACAAAGTTAAGGGACTTGGTTTTCACTGGCCCTTTTCAGTTAAAGCAACAAATTTTTTCAGTGTCTGTAACCACGAAGAATAGCTTTGTTGTAGGGCAGGGTTATGGTTAATGCACTGGAAAGTTAGTGGATTTACCTCTTTGAAATATCAATATCAAATTCCTGTTGTTTCCAGTTGAATAGAGTGTTGTGGCCTCTGATTATGAAGAGGAATTTGACTCGATTATCTTGTGTGGACACATGAGGAAGGTGCACTTTAGACATGAATACATAAGGGTTCCCACTTTCCTCTTAAAAGCATGGCGCGGAATTTTCCTAGGTTGGTGTTTGAGCTCCTCTTTTTGTTAAAAAACAAATTGGGAAATAACATAGGGTATTAGGAAAACCACTGGATTAGAGTCAGAAGATTTCTGTCCAGAGTCAGACATTTACTAGCTATATGACGCTGGGAAAGATAATCTATGAAGCATCTCTAAAATGGGAATAATAATTCTTGTAGAGAAAGAGATCATGGTGTAGTAGGAAAAACCCAAGATTCAAAGTCATACGTATATGAACTTTGGTCCTGTATCTGCCACTTATTACCTTTGTGGCCTTGGGCAAGACATTTCACTTTTCTGAGACCCCGTTTCTTCATCTGTAAATTAAGGAGGTTGAATGAGATGTCCTCTAAGGCCCCTTACAACTCCTAATCTATCACCTAGGACCTCTGCAGCTCTTTTCTTTGGATCACATTTGTTGTAACGAGATTGGATCTATTTATCCAGCCATGAAAGTCCAGCTCCCTCACTGCCACTCACTCCTAAAAATGGCCAGTGAGTAATTATTTGATTGGACAGCTATGAGATAGCATGCTCAACTGGGCCAGAACACCCTACTTAATGGAGAAGGTCCAACTACATGCAAACTGGGGAAGTGACTTTGAGAAATTGTCTTGGAGCCAACCAGAAACTACAGATGTCCCTCACGTGCTCTCAGCAAAGCTCTCTTTGCATAAGCATTCATGCCAATGGTGTTTATGCTGCCCCAAGTCTGTAGGCACCCATCCCAAGGGCAAGCTCAGCCCTTACATATTCTATTGGTTGATGTATTGCGCCCCTCCCTGCATTTTGAAAAGAAAATATATTACCTACCACCACCCCCCATTGCTCCTCCCAGTAGAGTACCCCAGGATAGGTTACAGTTAGGTTAAAATATTAATATGTAAAATATTTATTAATATAATATTAATATATAATGCAATATAGTTATTAATGTAATGATATAAATATAAAATATTAATATAAAAATAATGTTTATATTATTAATAATAATATTAATCAAAGGCATTTTCAATAGCATTGATTAATTATATTACTATAAATAATTATTATTGTGATGTTTCACCTAACTTTATTATTTATAATAATTTGCCATTGTTGTAAGTAATAATAGCTACTATTTATATAGCACTTTAAGGTTAACTCATTTGAGCCTCACAACCACCCTGGGAGATAGGTCCTGTTATTACCATCATTTTACAGATGAGGAAACCAAGGAACAGAGAGGTTAAATGACTTGCCGAGGGGTCACCCAGCTAGAGATTGTCTGAGGCAGGATTCAAACCAAAGTTTTCCTGATCCTGTCCTCCCTCCATTCTCTTCACTGGGCCACCTGTACCTACTATGTGTAGTCCACCATACCACTCACCTTAGGAAACAGAAAGTTTAGCCAAAACATGATCCCTGCTCTCATGGCTCTTATAGTTAGAGAAGAAAACTGTGACACATCTATAAATAGCTATAATACATAATATAATAATATATGATATGATGTAATGTAATGTAATATAGTGTGATATAATATAATATCATATAATATAAGGAGTCTCTGGACCATGGGGGAGTTATGACACCAGAGGAGAGTCTTTAATCTCAATATATATTTCTAGAACAGTAAAAGAAATACCAAAAAAGAAGCAAAACTACCAGAGATCCTCAAAAATAAAAATTTTAAATTGTTCAAAGAAATGAGCAAATCAAAAAACCTCAAGATAATGGAGGGAAGAAAACAAAACAAACACCAACACAGGCCATCCCTATTCAACATGGAACAATCACCAGAACAAGGAAATGAAAAGCCCCTAGAAACCACCACTTAATCGCATTGCCAGGTGATGAGACTTAGAAAAGGAATTAATCTGTTATGGGGAAAGATGGTAGATTGTGAGTAGTAGTACTTTGTAAAAGGGTCAGAAGCAATGGAGAAACAGTTTTGCACAAAGCTTGGTATGAGAACTAATTAAAATAGCCCATTCCAAGAACATTTCGAAATGAATCTGGAAAGAACAGATTAAAAAAAAAGACAAATAAATAAACAAACTCAAAGATAATGTCAGCATTTCTGTAACAGCCTTTTTTTTCGTGTTGATGAAGCATATTTTATATTTTGGCTGTGTCATAAACCCCTGATGGGCTGCATGAGGGAGTGGAAACAAAAACATCAGAGGTTGATGTTTAAGGTGTGTTTTGAGGGCATCCGAGGACCTGAAAGAGGTTGGCAGACTATTAGAATAGTCTAGCCCGGAAGATTTTAACCTAGGCACTCTGAAGTTTGTCTTTTAAAAAAACAAATTTGTTAACTGTATTTTATTATAAATTTGATTTCCTTTGTCCTGTTTATGTTATGTATTTGAAAGTGATATTGTAAAAAAGGGTTCATCCATTGGCTTTACCAAACTGCCAAAGGAATCCATGACAATAAGAAAGGTCAAGAACCTCTGTACTGACCTGAGAACTTTCACTAGGCGGTTGTAGAAGGAACAGAAGATACTTCTCTTTGGTTAGACTTTGGGGACTTGGGCCTCTAATTATTCCTAGTGTAACATGGTTGGAAAGGAACTGAGGAAACTGGATTCAACTGCTACTAGGTCTGTATCCCAAAGAGATAAAAAACCAAAAAGGAAAAGGACCTCTACATATAAAAATATTTATAGCAGCTTTTTTAGTGGTGGCAAAGAATTGAAAATTAAGGGTACGTCCATCAATTGGGGAATGGCTGAACAAGTTGTAGTGATTGTGATGGAACACTGTTATCTATAAGCTATGAGCACGATGCTCTTAGAAAAACCTGGAAAGACAAGAACTGATGAAAAGTGAAATGAGCAGAACCAAGAGAAAATTGTGTACAGTAGCAACAATACTGTAGGATCATCTACTGTGAATGACTTAGCTATTCTCAGCAATACAATGAATGATCCAAGACAGTCTAAAGGATTTAAGATGAAAAAATGCTATCCGTCTCCAGAGAAGTGATGGAGTCTGAATGCAGATGAAGGCATGCTTTTTCTTCCCTTTTTTATTTTTCCTGGTGTTTTTGGTCTGTGTTTTCTTTTTCACAACATGACTAAAGTGGAAATATGTTTTGCGTGACTGTACATATATAACATATCAAATTGTTTGCCTTGTCACTGAGGCAGGGAGGGAGAGAATTTAAAATTCAAAAATTTTTTAAAAAATGTTAAAAATTGCTTTTTATATGTAATTGGGAAAAATAAAATATCAATTTTTTTTAAAAAAAAGGAAACTGGATTCAAGTCCTGGCTCAGACTCCTATAGTTTTATGACCACAGGAAAGTAACATAATCTCCCTGAGGTTCAGTTTATAAAATGGGAATAATATTTACATAAACGTATATTCTTTTTTGCAGAAAACGTACAAGAGTTAACATTTCCCTCTAAATTTGAGGTGCATAATAATCCCTAAAAACCCTAAACATGAAAAAGAACAAAGTCTTAAATGCAAGTGGCACTATTTAATTTGTTTACAATTAATCCTCCTAGTCACTCTGCTACCTCTGTCCCTCCTTCCCACATACAAAGCTTCACTTAAAGGATTCTATTGTTCATTCCAGAAATAACTGAAGGAAAGAAGTCATCAGCTTTGGAATTGATTACCCCGTAACCCCGAGTGTCAGTGTTCCTTGTTAAAGAAAGATGAGAATATTAATGAAGATTGAGTTAGTTGACTTGGACCTGGAAGCTTAGAGACCAGTGTCATTATTAGCATTCTAATCTTGCCCCTGCTTTACAGCAATACTATGGTAGGAAAAAAAAGAAAGAGATGCATAAATGTGACTTATTCCATAGGATTTGAATGAGACAACAAGATATACTTTTCCATATAATTATGAACAGATGACAGTAACAAAGAACTCCTCACCACATCACAAATCATCATGTTAAAAGCAGCATTGTTTTTACTAATTCAATGCCTGGTTTTTGTTTTTCATTCTGGTCATATTTTTCTTTTAATAAAGTTGTTACGCTTTTTGGAGTAGAGACAGGGAAGAGTTAGTCAAAACTCATTCTAGTTTTCCTGTCACATCACAGTTATCTCTGGATATCTATTCCCTTCTGACTCCCACCAATGAGTCCTTCTTTGTAAAAAAGAAAGAAAAAAGAACAGCTGAGTAGAACCAGCCAACTCAGTGAGCACATTGACTGGCATAGGCAGCATTCTACACCAACTCTACCAAAAAAAAGGGAAGCGTGTTTTATGTTGACATAACTGTAGTCATGTATATTGTTTTCTTGATTCTGCTTGCTTTTCTCTTCATTACCTCATCAAATTCCTTCCATGTTTTTCTGAATTTTTCATAGCCATCATTTCTTACAGCATAACAGTATTCCATTACATTCCTGTGCTACAATTTGTTCAGCCATTCCCCAATCACTGGATACCTACTTTGTTTTCATTTTTTTTTCCTACCACAAAAAAAAATGCTCCTTGGATACTTTGGTACACCAAGGACTCTCTCCCCAATATTTTCTGTCCTACGAACTCAGCAATGACACTGGATATAGACAGTCCAGTGACCTTTCGGGCATAGTTCCAAATTGTCTTTCAGAATTGTTGGACACATTCATGGCTCTGCCCCAGGTTAATATATGCCTTCTTTCCCCTAGCCTCTCCAACATTGTCTAAGTCTTTCATTGTCTCTGTCAGTTTGTTGAGTGTGTCATGAAACCTCATGGTTGCTACAAAGCGTGTTTCTCTTATTACTAATTTAATAATAATAATAACTAATGGCTAACATTTATATAGTTCTCACTGTGTGCCAGACACTGTGCTGAGTGCTTTACAATTATTATCTCATCTGATCCTCGCAACAGCCGCAGGAGGTAAGTGCTGCCATTATCCTTAGTTTGCAAATGAAGTAACTGAGGCAAGCAGAGGTTTGGTGACTAGCCAAGAGACACAGCTAGCATGTTTCTGAGGCAGAATTTGAACTCAGGTTTTCCTTACTCCAGACCTGGTGCTCTATCCACTGTGCCACCTCGCTACCCAATGATCTAGAGCATTTTTTCATGGCTGTGGATTGTTCATAACTCTTTTGAAAACTTCATATCCTTTAACCATTTATGCCTTTGGGGGCATGGTGCTTCATTATCAGGATTTTTTTTTTAACAGCTTGCTTTGATGGACATATGTTACCTGTTGTTTTGAATGCTTGGAAAAGGTGGAGAAAGTTGGGGATTGTGGTTTGCTTGACTAACAATCGTAATTTCAGGTTTCTGCATTTGTTTTATTTTCATCTCCTATACAGAAATTGACATTGAGCGTTGTGTCCGTGAATCAATCAATTTGTTTTGCTGGACCCCCAAAAGTGCTACTTACAGACAACATGCACAGCCTCCCAAACAATCTTCTGACAGCAATGGAGTGAGGAGTTCCACACCTTATTTCTCAATTGACTCTCAGGATGCTCCCAAGACAGACTTGGTATGTCTCTGCATCTTAATTCATCTAATCACACATACAATTTGTTAACATCACCATTTGCACACTTTATAACGTAAACATATTTTGCGAAGCACTTATTTATATGATGAGGTCAATGTCCAGTGTATTTTGTGGCTGTTTCAACTGGGCATTTTTTTTTCCATTTAGAGCTGGAATAGGCCTCTGAAATTTAGTCCAACACCCTTGAGGAAACTGAGGCCCAGATTGGTAAAGTGACTTGCCCAGGGTTACCATTAGTAAGTAGCAGAACCAGGTTTTAAACTAAGGTTCTTTTGACTCCCAAACCAGCACTTTTCATAACTTTACTTTATGTTAGCTTACTTGTGAAATAGTTTTAAAAGAGTGAATGGCCCCAAGGAGGATTAAGGAATATACCCGAACTGGAACTCTGTTCTTCTTTATGGTTGCTTAACAAATGAACCAAAGCTTTAGAAAACAATGAAAGTCAAGATTTGCAATTTTTGTGTTCATTTTAATTAAAAAGAAATACATTTTTCTATACAATAACTCTTTCAAGACTATCTGTTATAATTCTTTATATCTTTTAAAATGTCTTTTTTTTTTACTTTTTTTTTTTAATTTATTTTTGACATGTTTGGTTTTCAGCATTGATTTTCACAGGCGTTTGAATTACAGATTTTCTCCCCATTTCCTCCCCGCCCCACTCCAAGATGGCGTACGCTCTGGTTGCCCTG
>CM053623.1:284489526-284548994 GCA_028646595.1 Phalanger gymnotis
GTCCTGGGCTGGAGCCCTGCTTCTCTCTGCCACTTTGTGAGTTCTGCAGCTCTAGAATTGGTTCAGAGCCATTTTTTTATGGGTTTTTGGAGGGACTTGGTGAGGAGCTCATGCCAGTCACTGCTTCCCAGCCGCCATCTTGGCTCCTCCCCCCTCTTTTAAAATGTCTTAACCTGTTCGACATACCTTAAATAATTATTTTCTACAAAATCATCTTACAATTTGCCCACATAAAAAGATGCATATCTTGCCAAACTTAGTAAGTTGGATGGAGTTACTTTAACTTTAGAAAGTAAACATACAGGAGGATTTTTAAAAACTATATTGAGGCATTTTTCTCATTGTCCTTTAACATATATTGAAGACATTTGTAATTTTGTGTATATGTATACATATGTATATATACAATAATATATATTATATGTATACATACATGTATGTGTGTGTATGTATATATCTATCTTTATATTAATTCAGTATTCAATCTCTACCTCTTCCTTGGGTTCCTTCACTTCTTCACATATAAAAATGGTGAATTATGTCTGTGATTATGCTTATCTTATTTACCCTTCCATCAGCAACTAATTTTATTAAATGCCACATAAACATGACCCTGATTTTGTTCAACAGTCATAATCTTTTTTCTTTTTTCTTTTCTTAATAATATTTTTTCTAATTATTTGTAAAGCTAGTTTTCAACATTCATTTTTGTAAAATTTTAAGTTCCAAATTTTTCTCCTTCCCTCCACCCTTCCCAAGACAGAAAGTAATCTGATATAGATTATATGCGTATAATCATACTAAATATATTTCCTCATTAGTCATGTTATAAAATAAGAATCAGAACAAAAGGGAAAAACCACTAAAAAGAAAAAACAAAAAATTTTTAAAAAGTGAAAAAAGTGTGCTTCAGTCTGTATTCAGACTCTATAGTTCTTTCTCTGGATGTGGATGACATTTTCTATCATGAGTCTTTTGGAACTGTCTTAGATCATTGTGTTTCTGAGAAGAGCTAAGTCTATCATAGTTAATCATTGCATAGTGTTGCTGTTGTTGTGTACAATATTCTCCAGGTTCTGCTCACTTCATTTGGCATCAGTTCATCTAAGCCTTTACAGGATTTTCAGAAATCTACCTGCTCATCATTTCTTATAGAACAATAGTGTTCCATTACATTCATATACCACAACTTGTTCAGCCATTCCCCAGTTGATAGGCAATCTCTCAATTTCCAGTTCTTAGCTACCACAAAAAGAGCTGCTATAAATATTTTCATACCTGTGGTTTCTTTTCCCATTTTTATGATCTCCTTGGAATACAGACCTAGTAGTGGTATTGCTGGATGAAAAGGTGGTATGCATGGTTTTATAGCCCTTTGGGCATAGTTCCAAATTGCTTTCCAGAATGGTAGGATCAGTTCACAATTCCACCAGCAATGCTTTAGTGTTCCAATATTCCCACATCTTCTCCCACATTTTTCATTTTCCTTTTTTGTCATATTAGCCAATCTGATATGTGTGAGGTGGTACCTCAGAGTTGTTTTAATTTGTATTCCTCTAATCAATAGTGCATAATCCCTTTTCTTAGAACATGTCCTTAACCTGGGATCCAGAGATCCCAAAAGGTATATATGAATAAATTTCAGGAGCTCTATGAACTTCAGTGGGGGGAAAAACATCACATCTTTATTTTCATTAACTTTTCCTTTCCTTGGCCATCATATATGTTATTTTATACATTTAAAACATTATTGTGATAAGGTGTCCATAGGCATCATCAAGTTGCTAAAGGGGTCCTTGACAGATGCAGAGGAGGTTAAGAATTCCTAAAAACCTGGATCCTAAAATGAATAATATTCTTCTGAACATGTTTATGAAAACATATGCTAATATAGCGCACCAAAGGCTAGTAATGCTAAATCAAAATATGAGATACTAAATAAATATTTATAACATATTTGCATTGAAAATTTTTTTTGGAAAGTTTGAATTGCTTTCTGCAAATGAGTTAATTTTAGGAAGTTATCTCTCTGTTACTGAAGGAAATAATTGCTTAAGCAAATGGATAGTTGTTTGGGAGAAGGAAGACAGAATGAAGGAGGTGAGAACATGACTGATACTTGGTAACTTAGAATGTAGGAATGATGGAAATCTATGAAAGTTTGGAAAAGCCAATTTATTCAACTTTAGAAAAGCTCCATTATGCAGTTAAATGTAGTATATTCTTATTTTGGATCCAGTGACAAATACAAAATGGCCACAGGAGATAACAAGATTGCCATATTGATAACATCTCATATTTGTATGGTACTTTGCAGTCTACAAATCTCTTTCCTCACAAACCCCATAAGCACGGTACTGCAATTGTTGTTACCCTCATTTTGTCGATGAGAAAACTGAAGTTTTGAGAGGTTAAATGATTACAGTCACATATCCTGTAATATGTCAAGTAGTACTGAATTCCATATACTCTCTCAGAAAAAAAAAATTCATCTTGTTTTTAAATGTGATTCACAGATTATAGCTGTCACACTGACGTCCCAAGTTATAGATGTTTTATAGTCTAATATTTTTAAATTGCAAAAGGCTTTGTGAGAATAAATGATATCTAAAGGCTCCTTCCCACTCTAAACCCATTATCCTGTAAAGGCCCTATATTCCTAAATCATTTATAATTGTAATCGTATGGACCATAGAAGTAGGTCGCTTGTTATTGTTGGGTTTCTTCCCAGCACTGCGAGGTTTTGCTGCTGTTGTTGGGGCTCCAGTGTCAGCAGTGATGGAGAAGTATCCATTGCAGAAACAGGGCCTTCCAACTTCTATTGCTTTCTAATCTGTTGGCTTCTGATCACAGAATCAGAATCTTGGGTCTCAAAGGGCCTTTAGAGGCTATCTAGTGTCATCCCCCCATCCCAATTCATAATTTAGACTTGGATTTAAAATGACCTTTACTTTTTTGCTTTAGTGCTATTTTGATCCCAAAATTCTTAAAGAATGTGCCAGCAGAATTATTTCATCTGGTGCCAAGGCCTCCCTCATCCACTTTTTGCCTTAAACAGTGCAGTGCTTTGCACATAGTAGACATTCAGAGCTTATGCAAGGGATTTGTATGCCTTAGGCAACTGAAAATGATGTCCCCTTTGTTTCACTCTCTACTGAAGACTTTGAGCCTGTATTTTTGACATGTTTGACATGACTTTTAACAAAATTAATAGCTGTATACTTTAAGAATGAAGTTTTCTGGTATTAAAACATGCTCATTTATAAAAGTAATATTAAGAGGTACTCTTTCTCCATCACACCCTGAGTGGCTACTTACCTTGCCTATACAACCTAGTTCCTGCACTGGGCCCAATATGGGTCTGTCGAGTTGAACTGAACAGTCTCAGTCTGAATAGAAGATTGGGAGTACAGTTTACCCATTGAGGAAAACTGCAAGAGAGGAATATAATTTTCGTGGATTAAACTCTATTATCTATGAAAAAAGGCACATTGAGTGACCCACTGAGTTATGGGAGGACACAGACAAGAATCCTCCACCACATGGGAAGGCATGTGGGATCACAACCAGCATCACTAGAGGGAATACCCACATTGATAAGATCACAGATCTATTAGTTTGGGAGTTCAGCTTATTACCCACCTATAAATATCTACTCAGGCAGTACATGCTGCATGCATGTGTGTGTGTGTCTGTGTGTGTTATAGAAACATGTGTAAAGCACCATCCTAGGCATTCTAGGAATACAGAAGTCCTTAATGATGTTCAACAATTCAGCTGGAAATTCTGCTCTGAGTATGCTATTCTTGAAGCAAATGCAAAACACTGTATTTCTGGGCTAGGTCAGCATTTATTAGGGCTAATTTTACATTCATATTAGATTTAGCCTGAAAAGTGGATAGAGTACTGGACCTGAAGTCAAGAACACTTGAAATGTGAGCTTTATACTGCCTAGCTATGTGGCCCTCGATAAGTCATGTAATCTGTGTGCTTGCCTGTTTCCTCAACTGTAAAGTGGGAGTTATAATAGCCCCAACCTCCTAGGGTTGTTGTGAGGATCACATAAATAATAATTGTAAAGTACTTAGCCCAGTGTCCAGCACATAGTAGCACCTAATAAATCTTTCTTCCCTTCTGTTCTCCTACTATTTTGTGTGACATTGGACAAGTGATTTCACCTCTTAGGCCTTCTGTAATAGGATGGAGATTTTCCAGCATTCCTCCATCTCTCTGCAAGAGGGATTCATTTTCCCTAAAAGGCAACAAAGCTGTCCAAGGGAATTGATTGGTCCCTGTGTCCCTTGACTTAGTGTCTTGGTCAACTAAGGGCATAAAAAAGTGCCCTCCCCGCTCCTCCATGTGGAGTAGAGGCCCAGCTGAATTGGTAAAGGCCGTGCCCTGCCCCTTGATCAGAGATGTTTCCAGATAGAGACAAAGGAGACTGTCTATAGAAGCTAAGAACTTACTGTGTCCTTGATCTGTCAAGGCTAAGTAAACCTCCTTTTGTTAACTTTCAGTGATTTACAAGTGTTTCATTTAGTCCCAGGATAGAACCTGAATTAACAGGTGCCAGCTAATACTCTTTCCTTTCTACATCTGTTAAATGAGGTCGTGGCTAGGTGACCTCTGAGGTCTGGTTAGACTCTAAATCTATGATCTTGTGATCCCATGGCTGCTGAAACGGTACTGCCTATCAATCACAGGTGGATCTTGATGAATGTAAGTAAGCTCAAGAAATAAGACATCATAGCATAGTGGAGAGTGCTAGGCTTAGGGTCAGGAGGACCTAGAGTTGAATCTTGCCTCCAACACTTAGTATCTATGTGATCCAGGGCAAGTCACTTAATGTCCCTGAGCCTTACTTTACTCATCTATGAAATGGAAGAGTGGGGGTTTATGTTCACCGACCTCTCGGATCCCTTGCACCTCTATATTTATCATCTTATGAATTTTCTTTAAGTAATATAAGGATTTTATTTGTGTCAGAGCTTACCCACATGTTTACAACTCCTCAACATTTAGCTTCTGACCTTGTCTTTTTCCTTGGTTCACTCAGGTCTATAAGAACACACACATGTGTTTATGCATATACACAGCCTTGTGAGTTTCTTGGGGCTGAAGCTTTTTTGATTATTTGGTGTTGAAACAAAAGTTTAGAGAGAACAGATCCTAGGACCCTCTTTAAAAAAAAAAAAAGTCAGCCAGAACATTGAAAGCAGAAGGAGAAACCAAATGAAAGACACACCTAATTGTTGTAGAGGAATTGGAAACAGAAGCTTCAGTTGGGTACCTTGAAGCATGTAATTAGAGCCATACTTTCTTTGTGTTTCTGCCCCAATACCATTAAGACCCAAAACATCTTTCCTTAAATTCCTTAGAGTTTAGAAGCAATTAAAATAGGCCTAATTTCAATTCTAGGTGAAAGTTTAAAAAAAAAAATCTAGTTAGAGAAATGAGGTTCATCCTGAACTAGCAAGGTCAAGGAGAATGGTGGTTCATCATAGGAAAATAAATTCCTTTTTCCTCCCCCATTAGCTCGCCACAGTTGTTAGAGCATTCCAGTCCATCCCTCCTCAACACCACCTCCGCAGCCCTGCCCGGAAAGGAAGGCAGAGCATCTTAACAGGCTACCGGGCTTTATACGCCAGAGAAGCAAGAGGTGGAGGGCATTCAAAGGACTCGGCTTTATTGATTACAACAGTGTTTTTCTTCAGCCGTAAGGCCAGAGTTGATGCAGGAGTGATAGAAAAACTTCTTAAGAAGGATTTTTAGGAAATGCAGTAAGAATTATAAGCACTGTCAGAAAGTGTCCTTTGAGGTGTGTGAACAAGAACAACAAAATGACTGAATGGAAAAATACTCTAGTGGTATTACACAGTGTTTTATTCTAAATCCTGTAAAAACCTATGAAATCGACTCATCATACAGTAGACATTGTTAGAGGTCACTGCCCAAATAGGACTATACTTTCTAATTACAGTGTAAATTGCACATCTCCCTATATTATTTACTCAGTGGTTTATTTAATTATTTACTAAATTTATTTGCTTTAATGGAGCAAAACAACAGTGAAAACTTACTGAGTCAAAAGTCATTTGGCTTAAAAATGGTTTTGAGCTTTGAATTGAGAATGTGTGATAGTCTAGTAATTTACATTTTTATTGATAGATTTTGCTATTATTTTACCTTTATTTCCAAATATATCCCTCTCCTATCAATTATCTATGAATCTGAATTTTGATCATTTGTTCCCAAAGGAAATAGAAAATTATCCACTTTACTAAATTGTAAATGTTTCACATCTCCATACAAGCTATAATCTCTCATTCTAATATTATACAAGGTTTGGCTTCTTTTAAAATTTTGCTAAAGCAGAGACATTTCTGCACATAAAACTAAAGGCGGAGTTGAAATGTCAATAAATCACATTCTTTAATAAGCTATTAACTCTTTTGGGGGGAGAGTATTAACTCTTAATAGACTGGAAGAGAAAATTAGTCACTAGTAGATGATACCAGCCTAATGTAAGAGTGTATAATATAGAGCTGACTTCAACAGGCAATGTTTAGTTACAGTGTACAGTAGTACCTAATGTTTACAAAAAGCTTTAACAGTTCTTTCCTCAGCTATTCTTCTGAGGTATAGAGTGAAAAATATGACTCCCCATTTTAGAGATGGCACAGCAGGGCAGGATCAGGAAAGCTTAGAATCAAATCCTGAGCTCTGGGGCAAAATCATTTAAACTCAGTGCCCCCAGGCAACTATCTAGGACAATAAGTGACAGGCTAATTGCTGATGTTCACGGGTAGAGGGAGTCTCCATGCCAGTGGATTCATTATACCCATGAAATTACAAGTATAAACATATGTGTGTGTGTATATATATACACATATATGTATATGTATACACACACATATATATGAGAGAGAGAGAGAGAGAGAGATTGGGGGGGAGGAGGTTAATGAAGTTAGTGTCACACAAAGAGTTTAAGAGACTTTGTCACAAATCAGAGTTTAGAAGTATCAGGATCAAAATCACATGGTACTGTCAAAGAAATAGAGGGGTAGATCAGCGGAATAGGTTAGGTACACAAGACACAGTAGTCAGTGACTTTGCTTGATAAGCCCAAAGATTCTAGCTTCTGAGATAAGAACTCACTGTTTGACAAAAACTGCTAGGAAAACTGGAAAATAGTATGGCAGAAACTGGGCATAGACAAACGTCTGACACCATGTATCAGAACAAAGTCCAAACAGGTACACGATCTAGGTATAAAGGCTGATATTACAAACAAATTAGGGGAGCAAGGAATAGTTTATCTGTCAGATTTATGGAGAATAGAGGAACTTACTTCCAAACAAGAGATAGAGAACATTATGAGGTGCAAAATGGATAATTTTGATTACATTAAATTGAAAAGTTTTTGTGCAAAGCCAGTGCACCCAGGATTAGGAGGGAAGCAGAAAATTGGGAAAGAATTTTTACAACCAGTGTCTCTGATAAAGCCCTCATCTCTAAACTACACAGGGAGCTGAGTCAAATTTATAAGAAACAATTCATTCCCCAATTGATAAATGGTCAAAAGGATATGAACAGGCAGTTTTCAGAGGAAGAAATTAAAGGTATCTATAGGCATATGAAAAAATGCCCTAAATCACTATTGATTAGAGAAATGCAAATGAAAACAACTCTTATGTACCACATCTCTCCTATCAAATTGGCTAACATGACAAAACAGGAAACTTGTAAATGCTGGAAAAGATGGTGGAAAATTGGAACACCATTGCATTGTTGAAGTTGTGAACTGATCCAGCCATTGTGGAGAGTAATTTGGAACTATGCCCAAAGGACTATAAAAATGTGCATACCCTTTGACCCAGCAATACCACTTCTAGGGCTGTATCCCAAAGAGATCATTCAAGGGGGAAAAGGACCCGCATGTATTAAAATATTTATAGCAGTTCTTTTTGTGGTAGCCAAGAACTGGAAATCGAGGGGATGCCCATCAATTGGGGAATGACTAAACAAGTTGTGGTACATGAATGTAATGGAATACTATTGTGCCATAAGAAATAATGAGCAAGAGGGCTCTGGGAAAACCTGGAAAGACTTATATGAACTGATGCTGAGTGAACAGAACCAGGAGAACACTGCAATGCAAGGATGTAAAACTTTTCCAAAGGATTCACGATGGAAAATGCCATCCACATCCAGAGAAAGAACTATGGAGTCTGAATGCAGAGTGAAGCAGACTCTTTTCTCTTTTGTTTTGTTTTCTTTCTCATGGTTTCTCTCGTTCATTATAAATTTTCTATGCAACATGACTAATGTGAAAATGTGTTTAATAGGAATATATGTTTAGAGCCCATATTGAATTTCAAGCCATCGGGGGGAGGGAGGCAGGAGGGAGGGAGAGAAGTTAAAAACTGATGGAAATGAATATTGAAAACTGAAAATAAATAAATTAAATATTAAAAGTTTAAAAAAAGAAACAGCAAAAAATAAAAAATAGATGATACAAAAATAAAAATAGATAATTTTTTTTAAAAAGTACGAGGACAAACCCAGGATTCCCAAGGCTGTCTTCATAATAATCATTAAATTGATAAATTATGTTTAATTTGACTTTGGTTCTCAATCTTTTGGCATAACCCCTCAGTATTAGTTTCCTCACCTATAAAATAGATTTTTTTTTTTGATGGAGGAAGGCAGGGCAGTGGGGGTTAAGTGACTTGCCCAAGGTCACACAGCTAGTGTGTCAAGTCTCTGAGGCCGGATTTGAACTCAGGTCCTGACCCCAGGGCCAGTAGCTGCCCCTCACCTGTAAAATAGAGACTATAATACCATCTACTTCATGAAGTAGCTGTGAGTTATAAAGCACATTGCAAACATTAAGCATTGTATAAATGCCAGTTATTATTATTACCATTACCACTGTCGGCTGCAGTTTTCATGTTGGATTCTGTATTAAAATGATGTTGGGTAGGTCCGGAAGAGTTATAAATTATCATTACATCTTTCTTTGTTTCCAGAACTAATTGTTATATCCCTTTTGAAGTAACCTTTTGATGTGTGGTGTGTTTACACATGGAAGTACTTAATGTTTGAATTAATGAATGAATGGACGTGCTAAGGGCTCCTAATGTATTAAGGAAACCATTAGATTGAAAACATGTTGCAGGGCAGGTATGCCGTGCTGTTCTGATGTGCTGACTGAGCATACAACAGAACCTTTTACAAGGGCACCCACATTTAGACTGCCAACATGTGCAGTCCTTCAGCAGCTTAGAAACAACTGATTTTGTGCCTTCTTAACAAGAATAATTAGTTCAAATATGAAGCTACAAGAAAGCATTCCCTGCCGAATGAACCCTGTTTAAGCTCATCTTCTGGTCTGTCTGCCCTTGATCACAGTCAAGGGTTAGGTAGGTGGCCATTCGCTCCACCTGAAAACTGACATAAGCTCTCTAAAGGAGGGATTGGGGAGGGGCCTATATTAGATGTCCCTGAAGGCGCCTTCCAGTTTTAAAATTCTGATTCTATGATTATAATGTAACAGAGTTTGGGAGGCCCTCTTTTCTAGTACAGATAGTCATCCATCGCTCTTCTAGAGCTAATATCAACCTATGTTGTAATCACATGTACACACAAACATGTTTTGTGTCTGTGCATGTATACACATGTGTGTGCATGCGTATGTGCACTCTCTCTGTTCATGTCTTTTCCTTCTATCCCTTCTTACTCTGGAATGAAAAAACAAAACTTGTTGTTGAGTTGTTTACTACCCTTTGTTTTATTTTTGAATACTGCCACATTTGGAGCTAACGGCCACTTAAGTGGACCTCTATGCCAGTATCACACATATATAGTGTGTTCTAATCCTTGTACACACTTATGCTTTTATGTATATGTGTATGGGCATGAAGGAGTGTGTGTGTGCCTCTCTGTTCACCTCTTTTGGGAGGTGGGAGGGACTGAAACTCATTGTTGGGTTGGTCATTGGCCTTTGTTTTCCTTTTCAGTAATGCCATATTTGGAGATGTGCATCAGCATGAAGCATGGCTGGGCTCAGTGTTTTTCTTTCTTATTCTGGCATCAATTATTTCCCAAGGCACAGCTGTGTTCATTCTTACAGTGTGCTCTGCCTATTTCGATAAAAACTCATGAATCCAAGGGAGCTCTTGGCAGAAGAGTGGGTATTAAAATAAATGCTCTGGTCATCTGATTGTGGGAAGGGTGGGAAATGCTTCTAATTCTTCCAGCGAGGTGCCTGGCCGTACCTTATCGCCACCAAGGAATGGCTGCCGAATTTGTGGTACTGACTCTGCCCTGGCGTGCTGACCCAAACCTGGGCTTTTCTTTAAAAGGCAGCAGAACTGCCGGCCCTTTAACCAAGTCCTAAAACAGTGAAGCATGCATTGAGGAAAAAAAAGTGAGTCAGAGTCAAGAGGTCTTCTCAATCCAGTCAGACGGAAGAATTTTTCCTTCCAGTGCCGGGTATTTCATGCATAAACCTTCTTATCTGTTTATGCTCAACTCCTTAGTTCTGCTGAAGTTAGGGTCACTGTCTGAGGTCACTGAAGATTGTTGCCTTGGGTGTGATTGTCTGCCTATATGGACCTGTGCTCTGGATTATTATTTATATCTTTTATTTTTTAACAATAATAATAGCTAACATTTATATAGTATTGTAAAGTTTGCAAAGCACTTTACAAATTTTAGCCGTACTGCAAACTGGGAGGCATACAGATGAGGGAACTGAGGCAAACAGGGTCCAGGGTCACGTATCTAGTAAGCATCTGAGGCTGGATTCAAACCCAAGTCTCCCAGTCTCCAGATCTAGGGCTCTATCCACTGCCCCACCCAGCTACCGCTACTTTGGGCTCCCAAACAGATGTGGAAACAAGTTTGGATAGAATGGTTGAGAGTCCATTACAAGTTGTTGAGCTTTTCTTGCATGTTCAGCATCCTGATTTGATCTCTTCTGATCCCTGTACTTGTTAGCTCTCTTTCCTCTTTCTTTTTAAATTATCACATTTATGTTTATCCATTTCCACATTCTTTTCTTCCCTCAAACCGTCAGTCAGCAAGCATTTATTAAGTGCCTCCTGTGGGGCTACAAAGATGAAGGTGAAACAAAGCACTCAAATTCTGTCGGGGAAACAAAATGCATGTTCTTAAATACGTACAAAATACAGACGAGAAATAGAGAAAATCGGTGAGATTTGGATAGGTCAAAGGGGAAAGCTGTTGCACGTGTTAATTTTTGTCCACTGTCAGTGACCTTTACCAAAATTTGTATTGTAGTTTCACTTGCTTTTGTCTGTTTGCATTTGGGTTTTTCTAACACATGCTGTACTTTGCTGAAGAGCCCTTTATAGAGGTAGCCACATTCTTTCTTCCATTGAGGGCACCTGTAGCACCACTGAGTCCTGGGCCTCACATTCTAGTGTCCTGTGGGTCCAAAGTGCTCATATGCTAAGAGGGCAGCGTGAAACTTTGTGAATGTTCTGTCCTGGAAATCAGCTTGAAAGTTGGAGCGATCCAAATGGTTGTAATGATTTAAGGTGAAGTTCAAGAAGTTCTTAAACATAGCAGCAGCTCGAAGTGAAACGTTAATTAGAACCTGGACCACGGGTGGGGAATCCAAATTGGGATTCAGTCAAAAGGTCTCAATGAAGGATTTAAAAGGCCGCATGTGGCCTTAAGGTCCAAGGCTTCCCACCCCTGCCCAGGGCTCCAAATATGAGTTCAGAAATTTTATATACAACCTTTTCATAGAGACCAATCGCACCAGGTAATAATACTGGACAGAGCAATGCCACAGAACAAAATAGGCATCACTAGGCCTGAATTGGGTTCAGAGCACTGTCCTAGGCACTAAAGGAGATACAAAGTTTGTACAGAACTTGATCCCTCCCTTCAAGAAACTTACTATGCAGCTAACAATTCATCTACATCATATTACATAACTATAGTAAAGAAGGGCAAAATACAATTCTCTGTGCGGTCTGAAGGAGAATGTCATTACTTACTAGGGGGATGATGGAAATGGCCTTAGAGCTGGCCGGCCCTCTGGTACTTCCAGGGACATTCTTTCATTTTTATTCTTCCCCGTCTTTAGGACAAAATGCTAATTTTCTCTAAATGCATTGTATTTTGGTTAAAAAAAGGGAGAATATGTATATGACCTTTTAGCAGATTCTTCTGTCTGGAATGCGCAACTGTTTTGTAACCTTTAAGAGACTGTCCAAAAGGAGAGACCAGTTCTTTGTGGTGGTTGTTGTTCATTGTTTTCAATTGTGTCTGACTCTTCATGACCTCATTTGGGGTTTTCTTGGTAGAGATACTGGAGTGGTTTCCCATTTCCTTCTTCAGCTTATTTTACATATGAGGAAACTGAGGCATACTAGATAAAGTGATTTGGCTAGGGTCACACCGCCAGTAAGTTTCTGAGGCCTTATTTGAAGTCAAGTCTTCCTGACTCCAGTCCCTGGCACTCTATCCATTGCACTATGTAGCTACCCTAGGAAGGTGTAGAGTATCCACCAAAAAGAAAGATAGAAACCTCAATTAGCTCTTTTAGCCTTCAAGGCAAACAGGTTTAAGTGACTTGCCCAAGGTCACACAACTAGTTTTCATGTCTAAGGCCAGATTTGAATTTGGGGTCAGGAAGACTTCAGACCCCAGCACTCTATCCACTGTGCCTACTTAGCTGCCAATTCCTACTCTTGTCCTAAGTCAGTATTAGCTGTTCTTGCTAACAAAGACTGACTAAGGTAAAGTTATGTAGAGGAATATGGAAATATAGTAGATCTCTCCAATTTCATAGAGTTACATTACAAAAATTAAAGTTGAATAGAGATGTATTATTTGTAATAATATATTAGTTCTCAGTGATTCACTTATATAGGTAATTTATAAATTGTGAAATTTCAGAGCCCTTTCTTATGCAGTTGCTACCAAATATTGATATCTGATCATTAGTGTCAAACAGGATAAAGCAGTAACTAACAATTTGGGCCACCGGGAAAGCAGCAGAAAATACCCACAGTCAGCTTTGAAATTTATGACATGAAAATAGTGCTTGAAGGATCATAGTCTTCATCAGTGTGTGAATGTCCTCTACCTACGCAGATCTCAACCTTTCTGTGAGCTTAGAGCTGGAAAGATCTTTGAGAAAAATTCTGGAGGTCAGGGGTAACTGACAGGCCTCAGACCCTTCTGTGGTTAGGGGGATGTCTAGCCTAAGCCTGTGAAGACATCCGCCAGCAGAATGGGTAGAGGAAAATAACTTGTTCCAACCACTGTGAAGGTGGCCTCGCTTGCTGCTAATACCTTCTCCTCCAAGGTTACCTTCTGTATTTTTCATTTATCTTGTATAGATGTATTTTTGTCTTGTGTAGATATATATATTTTGTACATTTTGTCTCTCCCGTTAGAATGTAAGCTCGTAGAGGACAGGACCCATTTCTGCTTTTCTTTGTATCCCCAATGCTTGGTTGAAGTGGGTAGCAGCATATAGTAAGCATTTAATGAAATGCACGTTGCTTGACTGATTCTTTGCTGTGCCTTTCCAGAAACAATGATAGTTTAAATGTAATTACTCTTCCCAGAAAAAGGAATGGAAAGAGGAGCAGGGCCATGAGGCACATCAGGAAGATGGCCAGGGTGAAGCATGGTTAGGGACAGGGGAGTGCTGGAGCCAGCTCAAACCAGCCCTCACCAGAGCCTATTGTTAAATTGTCAATATCAGTACTTACACCATAGAAACTGGCAAACTCTACAAATCGAGATTCAATTTCTTGTTTTGTGGATTGTCTAAACTTAGAAAAGTGATGAAGAAAATGTTAATAAAGTAGAGTAAATTTAAAAATGTGTGAACTTCCTACAAACATTTTTTTTCATAGAGCTGGTTATTAAACATATACCAGCACTCTGCTGGTTAGGGATCTGAGGCTAATTAGAAATAATGGACTCTTCTCAGGACAGCACAGCCCTAGAGCAAGACTTTTATACAAGAAAGTGGTGCAAGTGAAATGATGTTTGGTGTAGGAAGTATTTTCTACTTGTTAAATATACATAATTACTATCCCTGGAGCCCCATTAGAACAACAAAGGTGCAAACCATGTTGCAGAGTAGTTTAACGTAGGCTTTAACCTTAGCACAGATCCGAGCGTGGTGTAAAGAGAAGGTGTATAATTTAAATTCCTTTTGACCCAATTCTAAGAGCAGAGAGAAGGGGGTGAGTCAGAGACTGGGGTTGGCTGAATTCTAATTGTGCTTTATTATAATAATATTTCTATCTTCAATTTAGTAATTCTGGTCCTAACCCATCAGGATCACTAAAATGATATTCTTTTGATAAGAGACCATATATTTTTACTCAACATTCTACCACCAGCCTACATCTTCAACATAACGAAACGTACCTTTGGAGCTTTAAGTGAGATGTTTTTGAAAGCTACATCCTCTCCCTTAGGCTGATGACGTAGCAAAGGGTTGGCTCAATCTTCTAAGACAATTCAATTAGAAGCCATTCATTTTCTGGAATAGGCTGGTTTACTGTCCAGGTTTCACAGGCATACCACAATGAGGTCAGCACAGCAGCTCTGTAGATCTGTGGGCTCATCAGTGTGGATGGATATTCTTTCCAGTGAGGTTTCCTAGAGTTGTCTTTATATTCCATGGATAAGAACTGAGCTCTGGCTCTCTATCAGTTATCTCTTGTTCTCTGTACATGACTATTTCTTTTTTCTAGTCAAACATTTCTTAGATAATACTTCTCCCATGTAATTACTTGTTTCTGTCACCAGACTTTGAGGTAAATCTGATCCTCTGCATATGGAGAAGGAGGCATACACAGGACATAGCTTCATGGACTTCTCAGAAACGTAGTCCAAGTGGACACCATAAGTTCCCCTCACATTGGGAAGGAAAAACTCTGCATGTGGACTCTGGTTTCATTTTTTTAGGAGCAGGAGAGTGTTTTCAACAGCAGTATGACTGTGGGCTGGCAGTCAGATAGAAAGAGAGACACACACAGACAAAGAAACTCAGAGAAATAGAGAGGCAGGCAGGCAGGCAGGCACACAGGTGCTCCAGAAGGCATTTGACATTGTGAAACTAAGATTGTGATTCTAAGATGGTTTATCCCTCTCTCAGATTTCCACTTCTCCCTACTCAAACCTACTGGTAAGGAGCATCGCTGGGAATGGACCAAGATGTGTAATAGGAGAGTGTAGTGTTTCATTTATTCTTTCCCTATCCACGTTTCCCCAATCCACCTTGGCATTTATGCCAAGATTTTTCTATTCTTGAAGGTATTCATAAATTCTGGTGGGTTTTTTTTTAGTAACTTAAAAGCTGTCTTACCCTTGAAACAAAATTAGGACCAATTGTAACTACTTTGTGATATGTGTACTGGAGACTTCAATGGAGCGAGCTAGCGAATGGAATGTCACATCCATACAGAAAGATGCAAAGAATACATGTTCTGTCTGGATTTTTGGAATGGGAGAGAAAGGCTTCTTCCTAGACTCCATTCAGGGCTTGAGCTATATGAATGAGACCCTTGTGGGTTTTTTTAAATTAATAATTCTTACAAGCTTTTCAGTTATAGAGGAAATCAGGCCCCATGATTCAGAGCAACCATTCTGCCCTAGGTTATGCAGGAGAATCAGGAGTAAATAGAACTAGCTAGTGTAAACCCAGGTCTGTTTACTCTTTTCATTGTCCCTTTTCTTTTTGTCCTTGGTGAGGGCCATAGTAAAAGCATCGACTAAGAGAAAATCCACTTCCTTAGCAGGGTAAGATAGAATTTAGGAAAGAGTGAACAAGTCCTTAGGGCAGCTGACTGGTGCAGTGGATAGAGCACTGGGCCTGGAGACAGCAAGACCTGAGTTCAGTCCAGCATCAGATACTTCCTAGCTGCATGACCCTGGGCAAGTCACTTAACCCTGTTTACCTCAGTTTACTCATCTGGAAAATGAGCTAGAGGAGGAAACGGCAAACCACTTTAGTATCTTTGCCAAGAAAATCCCAAATGGGGTCAACGAAGAGTTGGACATGACTGAAAACAACTAAAATGACTGAACCACAAGAAATTGCCCATATTCCAAAGGTGGACTCTTCACAAAGAGGCATAGAACCAAACCTTGCCCCATAGTACCACCTATCAATTATGTTTATATATGTTGCATCCTGCTTACGCTCCATTGGCCATAGGATCATTTTAGTTTCTCAGAGATCATAGTATTCTTTGAGCCGCAACCATACAGCATCATTGGAAGAATACTGGTGGTTTAAAAAAAAAAAGCCCTTGTTCCAGGGAGAAGTTTGAGATCATTTAAAAAAAAAAACTTCACAATTTCCTAAAGGCGATCCAGCCTACTCCCCTCTCCTTGTTCTGTTTAATTCTTGGCCCAATTCATTGTCCGTTTGTTCCCAGTAACACATTGTAAAGCCATTGATTTTCTCTGGGGGAGCAGTCATAAATGACAGAAGATTAGATGGTCCCATGAGCAGGAAAGTAAATAAACATGCTCTAAGAACTCAAGAGAATAGCTTTAGCTTTTGAATTGAAAAAATGTTATCAAATACATGGAAAAAATTCAAATTCCATGGAAAAAATTCAAATTTCATTACTTGATAGGAAGATATATTTAAATACTTTGCAACTTTTCCATATGAAAATTTCAGAAAGCCTTTTTGTTATAATTAATACAAAAATATTAGCTGGTTTCCTTAAGTATTTGAGATTTTTGCCCTGTTTAAAGCTGCATGTGTTTGTCTTCTAAGTGCTTTTATTGCCTACCCAAATATTTACACAGTGTAGATGCCAGCATGTTACAGGACTTTGGTTACCAGTAAAGTATGTAGAATTTGACCCTGGTTTAAGTCCATTTCTCCTAGAAGTCGAAGCTGGTAAAAATGAAGTAGTACTTTAAAAGACATCCATGTTGCTATGCTTCTTTCTTTCTATGAAAGCATGACAGCGTTTTGTTGTTTGGCTGTTTACTCTGTAGTGCTCTAGAAATTTCTTAATCCTAGATTTGTCACATCCAGAACTAGCTTGCCATTCCCCGTCAACACAAGGAGAGTAATAATATATGACATATTACTACATACACTATATTGTGTAATCTCTCTGAATCTCAGCATCTCTCCATTTTGGAAATGGAAAGAATTGTCTCAAATTTTTCTTTTGTGAATACAGTAAATACAAATTAAAACTGTTTTACGTAGCTCCCAACAATACATGGAAAGTTTTCTTTTTAAATTAAGAAACCAAGTTTTGAGCAACCCAAGTCTATTTTCTAGATTCAATTATAGTTCTTCTTTTCCTTTCCATATATTCAAAATTTCTTTGATCTGTCCCCTTCTCTCCACTCACCCAGACACTCTCATCACTCCTCTTGTGAGCTATCACAATAGCCTTATAGTTGGTCTCTCTGTCTCATGTCTCCCTTACTTCAATTCCCATGCAGATGCTAAAATGATTTTCTTATAATGCCTATCTGACTATGTTATGCCCCTTCTCCACAAACTACAGTGGCTCCCTGTCGAATGCACATCAGTGTTTTGGCTTTTAGAGCTCTCTACGCCCTAGCTCCAGATTGCCTTTCCATCTTTATTACGCATCGCTCCCCATCATCAACTCTACAGTCCAGCCAGATGGGCCTAAGAACTGTTCATACAAAATACTGTTGTCTCCTCTCTCTCTGTGCCCTTACATTGTCTGTCCTCCATGCCTGTAATGTACTTCTCCTTCACCTCTTCCTCTCAGAATCCCTAATTTCCTTCAAGACTCAGCTCAAGCACCATTTTCTGTAAGGTCTGAGTCTAGGGTCCATAGACCCCAAAGGACACTGTGGGTAGAATTAATTCTATTTTGACATGTTAAATTAACTGAAAGTATTCTAGCCAGAACCTTTAATTAACCAGAATTTTTTCTATGTTCACCATTATAAGAGGAAAATAAAATAAGCAATTAACTGAACTCCTATAAGAAAGCAATTTAAAAGAAAAAAACTCAGAGGGTGTAACTGGGTAGTAGTGATGAGAGGGTAAAGGAGGAACCGTAGATCTAACTCAGTCTCTTTCAGCTTCTGCATATACTGTACTGTAGAGTGATGAGTAAATATGAGAGTGATGACCTTGAAGTGGTACAAGACCATTAAAGAAATTTCATTCATATTTAATCTATAATAGTCACTATTATATTATATATATTATATACATATAATATATATATATTATAATATGTAGTTCATTCATATTTTAGAGATTTTTCACAATAGAGATTTTGGTATAGTGGGAAGAAACTGGTTTTAGTGTCAGAGGAAATAAGTTTGAATACTGGTTCTGCTACTGTTTGCACCTGCTCAGAAAACCAGAGTTCTTCAGGCTCTTATCACCTTCTCTAGATTCAGATGGCTACCGCTAGTTCAGGCCGTCATTAGCTGTGCTTGAACTCCCAAAATAGTCTTCTGATTGATACCTCTGTTCCTAGTCTTTTCGCTCTCTGATCTATCCTTCATACAGCTGCCACAGTGATTCTCCTTCCATCCTCAGAAAGTTTCAGTGGCTCCCTATTGCTCCAGCTGTCGTGTCCTTTTTGTTCCCTCATGACTGTAATGCTCCTTTGCTAGGAGTCTCTAACTTCCTTTAAGTCTCTATTTAGGTGCTACCTCATTTACAAAGGGATCCTTTTTTTTGATTTTCCCAGTTCTCCTCCCCATCCAAGGGATTACTTTGTATTTGCTTTGTATATGCTTTTTTCTTCTGTATCAGTGTATAGATTTTTTTTTATATCCCACCCCTTAGAACGTAAGTTCCTTGAGGGCAGACCCTATTTTGTATTTGTTTCGAATCCCCAGCACCTAGTACTTGGTGAGCCCTTAATAAAGACTGATTGAATTGAATGTAATTGAACAGGTAACCTTGGGCAAGCCTTCTGTAAAATGAAAGGGTTGACCTAAAAACAACCTCTATGATTTCATCCAACTCTAACCTTCTTTGAGGCTATGAAAGAACAAAAAGTTTTCTCTTTTAACACCTTTATTCACCAGAAAATTCACAGACTCCAGGAACTAAAAGAGACCTCAATTAACTAATCCTACTCTTTATCATTTTATAATTTTTCATAATTTGCTTGGCATGTAAGAAAATGGAGGACAGGAATGTTTACTGATTTGCCTAAAGTTATCAGTAGAACCCCAAAAAGAATTAGAACCCAGTTCTTTTTTTAATAGTATTTTTTTCAATTACACCTAAAGACAATTTTTAGCATTCATTTTTTTTTTAATTTTTGAGTTCGAAATTTTTACCCTCCCTTACCTCCCCCCCTCCAAAGACAGTAAGCAATTTCATATAGGTCATATTTGTACAATCATGTGAAACATATTTCCATATTAGTCATGTTGTGAAAGAAGAAACAGACCGAAAGAAAAAATGTGAAAATAACATGCTTCAATCTACATTCAGACTCCAGTTCTTTCTCTGGATGTGGATAGCATTTTCCATCATGAGTCATTTGGAATTGTCTTAGATGATTCTATTAATGAGAAAAGCTAATTCATCCATAGTTGATCACCATGCAGTGTTGCTGTTATTGTGTACAATGTTCTCTTGGTTCTGCACGTTTCACTCCGCATCAGTTCATGTAAGTCCTACCAGGTTTTTTCTGAAATCTGCTTGTCATTTCTTATAGCACAATAGTATTCCATTACATTCATATACCAAAACTTTTTCAGCCATTCCCCAATAGATGGGCATCCCCTCAATTTCCAATTCTTTGCCACCCACAAAAAGAGCTGCTATAAATGTTTTCGTACAGATAGGTCCTTTCCCTCTTTTTTTTAAATCTCTTTAGGATACAAAGCTAGTAGTGTTATTGCTGAATCAAAGAGTATGTGCAGGGATAGCAAGGTGGCGTTCAGGGCAGCTGGGTGGTACAGTGAGTAGAGCACCAGCCCTGGAGTCAGGAGGACCTGAGTTCAAATGTGGCCTCAGA
Organism: Phalanger gymnotis; assembly: GCA_028646595.1. Classification (NCBI taxonomy): domain Eukaryota; kingdom Metazoa; phylum Chordata; class Mammalia; order Diprotodontia; family Phalangeridae; genus Phalanger; species Phalanger gymnotis. Next base: position 284,509,545 of record CM053623.1, read on the forward strand.
CACTTGACACGCTTACTAGTTGTGTGACCCTGGGCAAGTCACTTAACCTCAATTGCCCTGCCTTCCCCCTCAAAAAAAAAAAAGAGTATGCACAGTTTGATTGCCCTTTTGGTGTAGTTCCAAATTGCTCTCCAGAATGGTTGTACCAGTTCACAACTCTACCAACAATACATTAGTAGTAGAACCCAATTCTTAAGAAATTTAAACCATTGCCCCTTCCACCAGAATACTGTCTGATTTATTCACTTAAGAAGATTCCTTATTCACTAAGCACATTAAGTTAAGATTTTTCCACATTTTCTCCATAAAGGTAAGAGCCTAAAATTTAACTAGAAGAGTACATTCTGTACTGATGATGATTTTGAGAATTCTATACCAAACAAGAAACAGCAATGAAACCTGTCCAAATTTCTTCATACTCAGCTCCTGCCATCATTTTATAATTTGTATTGTTACTTCACGTGGTTCTTGTCATCAGCCTATTAGCTTTACAGTTTTCCTACCTTTTTTTTTTTCAACAGCTAGTATTTTTTGTCTTGAGCAAAAGCCCCAACCTGTTTCCCCACTCAGCTGCCTGGACCTGCCCATTCCCTGTGTTAAGGAGCCCCTCCTCTTGTCCTCACTGCCAGTTTGTATCAATTCAGTCCTCACCCTGCTCCCCACCCTTCATTTCTTCCCTTTTGTAAAAGCAATTTCTGACCATCTCCCCATTGTCTCCTTGGAATGCTGGGATTTCCAGGCCCATACCATGGAAATGACTAACCAGTACAAGACTAATACATATAAAGACAAGAAGCCTAAAGTTCCTAGCCAGTACTGTCTGCTATGGTGTTCCCCTGGAAGACAAGGGTGATTTTATTAAATCAACTTATAAGGTAATTAATGACCCAAGCAGTGACATTGGAGTACCTACTTGGGAGGTATGTCCACAGTCATCCAGGGCCATACAAGGCAAAAGTCAATAATAAGAGGTAAACTGTGCCCCCTCTTAAATCCTGTCCTTACTAGGAAACATCATAACAATCAGGGCAAAAAGAATATGGGGAGAAGAAAGGAAGATTTTTAAGGTCTCACGCTTTAGTGCCCTCCAGACCCCTCATTTGAAGGTCTCATCTAGAGCTACCTGTCTAGGGCCAATGTTTGTGCCATTCATAAATAGGCAATTTGTGAATGTGAAAGCTTTGATAAACATATCAATAAACAATTATAAAAATATCTATTAAGCACCTAGGCAAAGAACTTGTAGAAATAATAACAATAGTATTTATATAGTACTTTAAGGTTTGCAGAGCACTTTGCAGTGTTATCTTACATTTATCATATCAACCCTGGGAGGTATTATTATTCCCAGTTTTCAGCTGTGGAGACTGAGGCAGGCAGGTTAAGGCCACACAGCAAGTAAGTGTCTGAGGCCAGGTTTGAACTCAGGTCTTTTAATACTCCAAGTCAAGTGTTCTATCCACTGCACCAAAATGAAAAATAAACACCTACCTTCAAGGAATTTACATCCTGCTGGAGCGATACTGCTACCATAAGGATGGGTAAGTACAGAGAGAGACAAGCAGACAGACAGATAAAGAGAGAGATAAGAGAGGAAGACAAGAGAAAAGAAAGGGAGGAAGGGAGAGAACTAAAAAGTAAAGGGACCAAGAAAGGGTTTTTATCGGAGGTGGCCCATAAGCTTTGAAGGAAGCAGCACAGGTGAGGAAGGAATGCCTTACAAGCATCCATGGACCAGCCTTTGCAGAGGCTCAGAGGAGAGAGATGGAATACTATATTCAGGGAAGAGTAAACAAGCTCCTTGGGTGGAATTTTTTCATTTTTTGTATCCTCGGTACCCTAGCATAGTATATGGCACTTAGGAGACATTTAACAAATGCTCGTTGATTTTATTGATTGATCAAATGAGGACATTGGCTAAATGAATCCTGGAAGGGAATGTTCTAAGAGATAGCCTCCTGTAGAAGAGAGGAGGAAATCAAAGGCCCAATCAGAGAGGTTGGCTTTGGCAGATAGAAGAGCCAGGTCGTTCTGAGAACTGGCATAAAGAAAAAGAAAGTATGGAATTATGTACAAGGGTTTTGAGGTGAAGGGAGAAAAAGGAGCCTTACATCAGGTACCACCTATTTTCTCCATAGAGCTGGGAGAACAGGGGAGTTAGTGCTTTCTCAAGTGACTTGAGTAAAAGAGATTTGGAACATCCACTCTAAAAAATGCAGTGGTCAATTGAGAAAGAATAAAAGGATGTCAGAGATTAACACAGAAAGAGGGTCTGCCCTTTGTTCCCCCTGTGTATTAAAACTCTGATACGCATTTTACTTCTCTGAATATTATTGTTTAAAACAAAGTACCTCAAGCCTAGAATTGGCAAGATTTTTATCATTGAATACAAATTAGCTTTTCTGCAGTTCCAGAATTGTGGTGTAATTTAATTCAGCACTCCAGAAGACTATTTTGGGAAGACTGGAAATGATATACTAGGAGAAAAATTACTTATTAGATAGTTTGAGAAGGCAAACTCAACAAAACATGATTGGAATTCTTTATTTCCAAGGCAAGAGATTTTGAATTAGTTATGAATGTTTATTGATACTTTCCTGTCTCCGGTGACCTCCATATTTTCTTTTCCTTAACATTTGATCATTATACTGTATGCCATTTTGCATCTCTGTATAGCAGTTTGGGATTTGGAAATGAATAATAACTCATATGTATATAGCACTTTAAGATTTGCAGAGCATAAGAGCATAGGATCATAAGTCTAAATCTGAAAGGGACCTTAGAAGCCAACTAGTCCAAGCCTTCTGTTTTACAGATAAGGAAACCCAAGAAGTCACACAGTGTCATCAAGGACAGAATTTCAACCACACTGGAATTCAAATCCTGCCTCAGACACTTACTAGCTGTTTAACCCTGGGCAAGTCACTTAACCTCTATCTGCCTCAGTTTCCTTATCTACAAAGTAAGGTTAACAATAGCACTGACCTCCCATGGGTTGTTGTAAGCATCAAATGAAATAATATTTGTAAATGCTTTGCAAACCTTAAAAGACAATATGAACACTAGTTATGATCATTGTTATTTTTGTTAACTTTGCTGCTTCTCATGCACTTTGCATCCATCATCTCATTTGATTCTCAGCACAGCCCCGGGAGATGTGTCCTGCTATTCTCATTTTACAGATAAGGAGCTGAAGCTGTGAGAGGTCAGGTGACTTGGCCAAACCATCATTAAGCATCAGAGATGGAATTTGAGCCTAAGTCTCCTAACTGTAAGCCTCGCTCACTTCCAGTCATGGAGGAAGGATTTATTAAGCACTTGGATGTTCTAGACTTGGTGCTGGGCTCTGAATATACAAAAAAGTAAAAACCATGGCCCCTGCCCTGAAGACTCTCACATTCTAGTGGGGTTAGTCAACATGCGAACAACTGTGTGTGTAAAAGATATGTCTTTTGTATACTTAGTCATTTACAAAGTACATGAAAGACAATCCTGATGAGAAGGGACTGTAGTGGAAGGCATCAGGAAAGACCTTTTTTGCAAGATCAGATTTGAACTCTTCATTACCTCTATTTTTTCCTAGCCCTACCTCTAGATACTATATTTAGGGCAAGTAAGTTGAAAATGAAGAATTGAAGACTTGCCGCATCAGGAAGCCAAGCACCAGAACCTTCCCAAAGTTGAATGTTCAGCTGCATTGAACATTCCTCACTCCACTATAGTAATTGAGAGGGGGCAGGAGGTTTTTGTTCTGGATCTGATTTCATTTGTTTAGGGAACACCTGGAATAGAAACTTCTTCCACCAATACAGATCAGTAGCAACTTACAGTCTTTGAAAGTTACCTAGGATATCTAGAGGTTTATTGACATGCCTGTAATCATGTAATCAGTATGTCAGATGGAAGTGTGAACTCCAGTCTTCTTGACTCCAAGGCTGCTTCTTTATCTACCACACCACGTGTCAGAGGTTAAATTACTTACACAGGGTCACATGATCAATATGTTTCAAAGGTAATTCTTCCCCAAGTCTCACCTCCAGAGGCCAGCTCTGTCCACCATACCCCTTTGCATCCGGTAGATTCTAAGGATTAAATACCAGAAACTTATGGGTGACATGGATTGTATTTTTCTTTTTCTTTTTTTATTATAGGGAGGATAGATTTTTTTTGATTGGAAGAAGAGCTAGCAATTATGTTCCCCCAAAAAAGAGGAGGGTTATTAAATGTGCAGAAGAAAGCAAAAGGACACTGAGAAAGAAATACAAACAGGGAGAACATCTTTGAAAATAACATTCATTCATTGAATTTATTATTTATTCAAATGTGTTTGCTTATTTTAAAAATGGCAAACCATGTATCATTGAGATTCATGAGTTTTACATATAATCCTATTTTTCTCCTCTATTTCATATATAAGATGTTCTTTTGATGTTTATTAAATTCAGAATTTCTTTAGAAAAGGAAATGTGACCAACGCAATAGATTTTAGATTTCTGATCACTCTGAGCAATAAAATGATTTAAAATTGAAAAAAAAAAATTTGCTCCATTTCTGAATAGAAGAGTAAGATAGATTTTGATTGTTAATTACTTTATCCTTTTTCCATTTTGTTTTTATCTGGCTTGGGTTTACCTTGAAGTACAGGCTCTGTGTTTATCTCTATGTAGCTTTGAAAGCCAGGGCTGTTGACCTAGTACGCTACACTTTTAGCCAAATATTACACATAAATATGTATGGTATCTTTAACATGTTAGAATATGCCAAGAATTTATAGTATGAGTAACCTTATGACTTGGCAGGGGAGTAAGAAGAAAACAAGGTAAATAAGCTTTGGGAGGACATACAGAAAAGTCAGTCCTGGCCATTCTCTTTGCTATAGTAAAAAGGAAAGCATCTTAAAAATCAGAAAGATTTTAAGCTGTCAAAGAATTCTGAATGGTCCTGATTAGTTGAAAGGAAAATTATAGTTGCTACTCATAAGAATGAGGCACTGTAATTTTTCCTTTTGGAGTGTTTGGTAATTTCTTAGTTCTTTATACCAGTTAGTTGCTTGTTACTGAATTCTTAATTAGGTGGGATAAGGATAGGAACGGTACTTGTGAATTCATCCTGGGAAAGGAAACTTCCTTCTTGGGAAGGTAATAGATCATCGAGGTTAAATTATTTTTATACAGAGAGTATGTTACAAAAGTGGATCGTTCTTCCTGGCTTTGAAGTCAGCTGCCTTGCTAGTATGCCACTACTCTGTGTGATGTTATCATATTATTATTATTTATAATATTATTGCAATTTCAGTTAAGTGGGATTGTAGGATTTAACCACAAAGCCTATAGCTCTGCCATTTTTTTCATTCTGTAGGACTGTTAAAGGAGATTAATTCTGTATTGATATACCAAAAACACTTCAAAACTGTTCAGATAACTTCATATCAAACTATGGCCAGAGATGCCAAGAAATACTCTTGCAAACCTCTGTTCATTTCATAACAGGATGCATAATAGTGAAGTGAAGCAGGTATTGGATTTCAGCTTGACATTAGTCACTGGAACATTTTAAAGATTAAATTAACCAAAAGAATTATTGTCTGGAACTCATTTATCAAACTTTCCCTTTCTTGACTTGGAACTTTTAACTGTGTAAAACCAATATTAAGCATTGATAAAGTATTAAATATGCCATGGATTTTTAAAGGACAAGAACTTTAAAATAGTAGTACAAAATCTCAAATGAATATGATAGTGATTTACCTATTTTATTATATCATGTCTCATTAGACTGTAGTTAAAATTATTATGCTTTTTATACAATGTCAATATCAGACATTCTTCTTGTGTGAATAAAAATCTGTTAGAACTTGTCATAATCCAGTATTTGCTGTCATAATGAAAATATCGTCATAATCAAAATATTTTTTTTTCATCCAGATTGGGGTTAGAATAAAAATTGAAATCTGATAAAATTCAAGAAAGGAAAACTCCTTTGCCCCCTAAATTCCTGTAGTTTCAACAGGAATGTGTGGTTAGTACACACTAACCAATTTGACTTTGTTGAAAGGGAATGGCTGAATTTATCAGACAGCATTCTGTTGTCATAGGCACTTTGCTTCCAGCTAAAAGCTAGTGACAATTGTCCAAGCAGTTCCTCAAAATGTAACTCAGCAATTACTCTAGCTTTAGGGCTGGTTGTCTAAGTTCTAGACACTTAGCTACCCTGACCTCCCTAAAATCAGGATCCCATGACGGGCTTACAAAGAAACTTGAAATATTTGCAGCTGCACAAGGTAGTAATTGTAATGCTCCTGTGCCGTAATATTCTCTTAAGTATTTGTAGGATGTTTTCTGGTGTATTAAAATAAATGCCTGGGGGACAGAAGATCATTTTTGCCCTTTTATAAGATTTAAACAATCTCTCATGTTGACAACAGAGAGTTTGAACATTCCTTTCCTTGGGACATCCTGATCACATTAGAGATTGTTTGCTGTTAAGTGGAATTAGCTGTAAATACCAAAGAAAAGAAAGAATCCTCACAGACACATTTCTCTTGACTACCATGCTCCCTGTTATCCGTGTTCAAAATCTCAGCATCATCCTCAGCTATTCATTCTTCCTCATCCCCTATAACCAAACATTTGCCAAGTCTTGACAAATCTCCAGTCATATCTCTTATATTCCAGGTCTTCTCCCCACTCACATACCTGCTACTCCTAAGCCAGACCCTTATCACTTCTTACTCTTAAAAGCTTCTGATTAGTCACTCTTCTTCAGATGTTTCCCCTCCTTATTCTGTCTGCCAAAATATTCTTCCTGAAACACAAGTCTGATCATATCACTACCCTGCTCAAAAATCTTCAATGGGTCCTCATTTTGTTGTTGAGTCATTTCAGTCATGTCTGACCGTTCATGACCCCATTTGAAGTTTTCTTGGCAGGGATACTGGAGTGGTTTGCCATTTCCTTCTCCATCTCATTTTACAAATAAGACAACTGAGGCAACCTTGGTTAAGTAATTTGCCCAGGGTCACACAGCTAGTAAGTGTCGGAGGCCTTCTTAGAACTCAGAAAGATAAGTGTTCCTGACTCCAGGCCCAGTGCTCTGTCCACTGCACCACCTAGTTGCCCTATTTAGGGTCCTCATTGCTTAGAGGATAAAATAAAACTTCAGCCTTCCATTTTAGGCTCTCTGCCATCTGGCCGCCATCTACCTTCCAGCCATATTTTATACTACTCCCATTTACTCTAGGTTCAGCACTGGCCATCCCCCACACCTGTAATGAACTTTCTCTTCACTATTACATCCTAAAGTACTTTACTTTTGAGTGCCACTTCATACACAAAGCTTTTCCTCATCCCCTCAGCCAAGATGTTAGCGCACTCTCCCCTCTCAGATTACTTTTTATTTCATTTTCTATCAAAGTATTATAATCTGTCAATTGGATGTAATTTCCTTGAGGGCAGGGACTATTTTTAATGTTATCTCTTTATTCTCGTTATTTGATATAGTACCTGTATATGGTAGGCACTGAACTGAATTCATCTTGGGATGAATAGTCAATGATGATGATCATAATCCACAGAATATTCAGTCTAAAAGAATAATAGTAGTATGGTGAATAATCTTAGGACCGTGCTTCTTGAACTCCATCAAAAAAAGATAAGAACAAAACCGACTGAAGTGTTGTCCACAATGACCCAAACATAACATTGATCTATGAAAACTTAAGAACAATATTTTTGATTGCCATCCCAAATACATTCTCCAACCTTCATAGAAAAAAATTCAAACTATAGAGTCCTACTAGAAATAGGGATAAGGACTAGACTTTCCTAAGGAGACGTCTTCCATCGGTGGAAGTTGTCACCTTCTCTACAGCCTAAAGTCTTGGACAGGTGCCTAGAAAACAGATGTTAGATGACTTGTGAGTGTCACACAGCCAACGTGTCAGAAGTGGGACTTGAAGCCAGGTTTTCCTGAGTATGAGGACAGCTCATTATCCTCTGTGTCTCTAATATGATGAATTATGAACTAATGCCTTCTTTTAAAAGATCTTTTTACCCTCTAATTATATGTTACATAGAGGTGATGATCTCAGAATGCAGGTTTAATAATATGAGACTTTAAATTGTGGCTCAGGTATGATAACATTGTCACTTACATTGTTGTTGGCAAAAAAATTAGAGCCACCTTAAGTATTCTCCAAAGTTTAGGCAACAAGCACTTCTCATTGCATTTTTTTTTTGTGTGTTTTATGAAAAAAAAAGGAGAAACACTAATCAATTTAGATGTAGGTTAAAGACAAAAAGCAGAGGGAAGTTTTCCAAATGAAGCATTTCATTTAACCACGAAAATGAATAGTTTCTATTTAAATGTTTATCATATCTTCTCTTATACTGCTCTTTTTCATGCTTGTGGAAGGTCTTTCTCCTTATGTAGGTGAATAGTTTGGTTGCTGAAAAGAGCAGAAAAAGAACTCTCGTGTAACAAGAAAGGATGAAATCAACATGTGAAGAATTCAACTTATCTCAGATAAAATGAGTAGGAAAGATAAAGACTATTAACAAGACTGAAGAGAAAACTGCCCTTCAGATGAACGTACTATTAGGATCAGTGTTCGAAAATAAATAAGTGACTGAAGTAATGATGGATAGGGGAGACATCATTGTCCATCAGCCCAGTTGCAGATGACTTTTTAGGGTTTTAAAAGTCCTAACTTACCAAAGTTGTAAGTAAAATAATTTCTTGGAAGACCATGGGAAATTAAGAATTTGGGGGTTCGTGCCTTTTGAGTTTTACCTTATAAGGTAAAGATGAATTACCAACCACCAGAAGACGCTGATTTGAGGAATTGAGAGTGTAAAAGTTTGTTGTTTTTTTTTTAAATTCTCAAAGCAGTCGTCAAGAGAGTGAGCTGACAGAAAGTTTTCAGCTTCAGTGAAAGCCGGCTCACAGGAAGGGGGTCTTTGTTTTCCTCTTTAATTAAAGAAAAGAAAGTTCACTAAAAGAGAGCTGAATCTTGTTGTTTGAGCCCCTTGCCCTTCATTGACGTCTATAACGTGAAAAATGGAAGCCTCTCAGGAGTATCTAGTTGCTTTCTATTGCTCTCTTTGGTTTGAGAAAGAGAAACGGGGGAAAGAAAGGTTTTGCATCTATTTTGCTGTGAGAGGAAATTTGACTGTCAGAGAGACAATTCTGATGTTGTTCAATCGTTTCAGCCATGTCCAACTCTTCATGACCCCATTTGGGAGTTTCCTTGGCAAAGATTTTGTTTCTTGGCAAAGAAAGGTTTACCATTTCCTTTTCTGGATCATTTTATAGATGAGGAACTAAGGCAAACAGGGTTAAGTGACTTGCCCAGGGTCACACAACTAGGAGTGTTTGAGGCTAGATTTGAACTTAGGTCTTCCTGACTGGGGTCCTGGCACTCTATCCAGTGTGTCCCTTAACTGTCCCTGAGAGACAATGCAGAATTCTGTTGAGTGAAGACCTAGCTGGGCTTGCCTGCAACTCCCAGAGAGCCTACTTGAGGATCTTTTGGGTTCCCAGGCTTAAGGGAACTACTCATCACTAAGCTAGCACTTGGTGCTGTGTCCTGTTAAGGGTGGCTTTGAGTTAAAGGAGCTTGTCATTACTTCATCAGTTCAAGAATAGCAAAGGCGTGGCTTTGCCCAGCAGCAGAATGGTAAGGACTAGAAGGGGAACAGCTAGGGGAAAGATGAATTCATGCTGCCAGTTATGCCTGAAGGGAACCAGGGCATCAAGATTGGCAGTCCAGAATTGTGAGTTGCCTTGAGTTCATGAGTTCTTCCACTCGCTCGTTTCCTTAGTAAGTTTTGTAAGTGTTCCCAGCTGTCTTAGACAGACAGACAGACAGACAGACAGACAGACACACACACACACACACACACACACACACACACACACACCCATACCCCCATTCTACAGGCCGTCCTTGACTCCATAAAAGCTTGCCTTAGTCTCTTTTTCATGATCTTTCACTGGCTCTTTTCTGTTTTATTATCTCTCTGTAAGAGCCATTTGGATCTTCCTGTTTTACTTTATCTAATGTTACTTTACAGGTTTTTCCATGCCAAATCTCAGGTCTTGCATTTTGCTGATTAAGACACACCTATTAGTTATTGTTTTTAGTGCTGTGTGTGTGTGTTTTTTTTAGAATTGAACAGCCAAGAATGTTCTATAGAAGAACTGGTTTGATTTTTGTTTTGTTTTTTTTACCTTTGAATGATCCAGAGCTCTGTAATTATCTATATTTAAAACAGCTGACTTGTGATAGAATAACAACTTTTTTAAAAAAAAATTTACCTCCTGCCTGAGACATAACAGTAGTGTAGTCCTCTGCCATGTCTGTAAGTGAAGGTTGTCTCCGTGGACTTGAGGGCTATGACTAAGAAAGCATCGTTGAGTTACAGCATTCATCTTTTTAGTAAGCCTAACCTCTAATCCCCCTCCCCTTTAAAAACAAAAAAAGTTATTTTGACTGACAGCACTGTAATCAACTGAACAGAATGACTCACAGTAGAATATTTAGGTAGTACAAATCAGAGAATCTGAGATTTCTTAGTGGTTTGGAAGGACTTTTGGAGTCATCTTGGAGTCCTCTTGTCCAACTCCCTCCTGTTAGAGACGAGGAAATTGAGACCCAGTGAGGTTGTGATTTGCCCAAGGTCCTATCTCCACTCAGTCAACTAACATTTAGTAAGAACCTACTGTGTGCCAGGCACTGTACTGTGGTTGTTAATAGTAGAATCAGAATTCAAACTTAAGCCCTGTGACTAAGTTCAGGTATTCTTTCCAATGAGCCACACTGACTCCCATACAAAGATAATATTTCTGAAATTAATGGGAAAATAAAGAGCTTTTGTATCCCCTATTTATTTGAACTAGACAATCCTGTTTTAAAGGTGTCATAACGTGGAAGACAGAAAAAGACACCACAGGTTTCAACTGCATTGAGAAAGATTTAGGTCAGACCTTAGGAAGAACTCTATGATGCTAGGTATTTTAAGATACTATAGTAGATCTTTATGTAGTCTTTTATGAAGAGTTTTTCAGTTGATCAAGAAGCATTTACACTAATCACTTACTATATGTCCAGCATTGTGCCAAGCCCTGGAGGACAATGTGAAAACAGCCCTGCCCTCAGGAAGTTTGCATTCTAATGAAGGAAAGTACCAGGACCTGTTTAGGTATTTACTGGATAGATATATTAAAAAGCACCAGCCCTGGAGTCAGGAGTTCAAATGTGTCCTCAGATACTTAACACTAGCTGTGTGACCTTAGGCAAGTCACTTAACCCCAATTGCCTCGCCTTCCCCCCCCCCAAAAAAAAAGTAGATACGCAATTACTTGAGAGGGAAAGATACTAGCCATTGGTAGGCCCTTGAAAGTCCTGCAGTCGGTGGGACTAGAACTTAGTCTTGAAGGAATCCAGGGAAACTAAGTGAAGATGAGGACAGAGAGGCTCCTAGGCACGAGGGACAGCCAGTACCGAGGCACTGAGATGGGACTGGAGCTTCATGGTTGAGAAACAGCAAAAAGGTCGGTGTGACTGCTTTTTAGGATGCTTGGAGTAATGTGTGAGAAGAATGGAAAGACAGGAAGGGGCCAGGTTGTAGAGAACTTTGTGTTTGTCCTTGGTTCTCGAGGAGGACCATGACATCAGAGAGACGATGACGTGACTTGCAGTGGACTTTAATCTGAGTGAGAGCTGTGCACGGTCACCAGCCTCACTTACTCCTCCAGAGCCATCTGGGTCCAGTGGCCAGATATTCACTGGGAGGACTGGAGATGGCCCAGGATGCATTGGGAGACCCTGGCCCTTTTAGGCTAAGGTCTTTTCAGGCTCTCACTTTGAGTGAGGTACTGCCCATTCAGTGAATAGGCCTCTTTAAGAAGTGAGTCAAGGGATGGCCCCTTTAATGAAATCTCAAAAAAAAAAAAAAATCAAACTTGGAGGGGAAGACCCTCAGTGTTCACAGCCAAAAGAGAAACCCATCCTTAAATCCAATTCACTCTGGAGCTCATAGATTGGACAATAGATCCCTGCCCTCCTAGCACTGAGTGAATGTAAGACTAAGTGGTAGAGAGCTTTAGATACCAAATAGAAGAGTTTATACAGGGTGTCCCAAAAGTCATAGTGCCGTTTTAAGTTTTTAATATTTTTGGGATACCCTATATTCGATCCTAGAGGTAATAGTGAGCCACTAAAGTTTTTTGGGCTATTAGGTGGTAAAGTGGATAGAACGCAGGCCCTGGAGTCAAGAGGACCCAATCAAATCGAATCAGGCCTCAGACACTTACTAGCTGGGTGACCCTGGGCAAGTCACTTAACCTTGTTTGCCCTAGTTCTTCATCTGTAAAATGAACTGGAGAAGGAAATGGCAAACCACTCCAGAATCTCTGCCAAGAAAACCCCAAATAAGGTCACAAAAAGCCAGAAACAACTGAAACAACTCAACAACAACAAAGTTTGGGGAGATTGGGGGTTTGGGGAGGTTTGTGTCATCAGACATGTGATTTAGGAAGATTGCTTTGGCAGTTTTTGTGGAAGTCAGATTGGGGCAGAAAGCCCAATTAGGAGGCTGTTTCAGAAATCTGAACAAAATGACAGTGAAGGTCTGAATCAAGAGAGATTTATAAGTAGAGACAGACTAAATGCAAGAGACATTGTGAAGGTAGATTCACAAACATTGGACAACTGATTGGACATCAAAAGGAGGAAAAGGCAGGAGAGAGAAGAGTCAAGGACAACTCCGGTAAAAAAAAAAAAAGTCACTAATGTTAGGCTTCCTCGTTTTCTGCTGCCTCTCTCTTTTGAGCTAGGAAAACTAATAACCAGACTTGGTAGAAGTATGTCTAAAATTTTGTTCAGTAGAGTGAAACTGAGAAGGGCTGTTTTGGAAGGTGCTTGAGCTTCAAGGCATTGCTGAGGACATCTACTTTGCCTCTTCAGAAGACCTGTTTGGCAAGCCCCAGCCCACTCTAGCCCCTCAGTAAGTTCCAGTGGCCCCCTTTACCTCCAGGATCAAATATAAAATCTCCTTCTTGGCCTTCAAAGCCCTTCATAATCAGTCTCTTCCTACTTTGCAGTCTTCTTATGACTTCCTCTCCTCCGCATACTCAATAATCCCAACATATTGGCCTCCTCACTGAACAAGACACTTTTTCTTCCAAAACCTGCATTTTCACCAGCTGTCTCTCATTCCTGAACCTCTTTCCCTCACCTGTATCTCCTGGCTTCCTTCAAGTCTCAGCTAAAATCCTACCAGAAACCTTTCCCAGACCTCCTTAATGTTAGTCTTCCCTCTGAAACTAGTCTCCACTTTATCCTGTTCCTACATAATTATTTGCATATTGCATCCCTTATTAGTATAAATTATTATGCTGCTCTTTGAGAGAAGAGACCATTAGGGACCGGAGAGGGGGGGGGGGGAAGTGGCCTTTTTTTTTAATCCCCAGAACTCATTACAGTACTTAGCAGATAGTAGATGCTTAATAAATGCTTGTTGATTTGAATTGACCCAAGTTCACCAAAGCAAAAATGAGTTAGAAATCTCACCTCTATACTCTCATTACCAACCTTGTGTTCACACTTCTTGGTTATGATGATTTTAGTCTCCTGATGAAAAAAAAAATGTGCCAATATGATCTTGCTAAAACTTTCCTTGGTATTCTTGGGAACTATGTCAGAGCCACTCTCTCCAACAAAAGACTACTTTTTATATTAAGCTTGACTTTTATAGTTAGATCCCTTAATATATCTAGAGATTCATTACAGTGCTCCCACTATAATTCTAGGATCACATTTATCAGTAACCCAGATCAAATTCTGATTAGAGAATGACAGTGAAAGAAGTGGAATGGTGAGAATCCCAAGCCAAACTGGCTTCTATCTGTATGGGCCCTGAACCATGCTTTGTATTAGAACTAGAGACGGAAGCCACTCATTAAGAAGCATTTCCAGAGTTGTACTAAGATCACCATGAGCATTGGCCTGTGTACAAAAGAATCCATTCATTTGAAACTCTAGTCAACCCACAGGGAAAAGATCTACCCATGATGTAACATAGTGTAGAAGTAGTAATAAGTGTGTTTTATTGTTGTTCTTCTAAATAGAATTTATGCAGTGGGAAATAAGAGAGTTTTCTCCAACTATCTAATAAAAGGAAGGCAAGATTCTATAGTTTTAACTTATATAAGCATTTTCTTAATAAAGCAAAGATAATTTTCCTCAAATCTACTTCACCATTCCCAAAGGAAAAGGCATGCATTGTATTAAAGTTTGCCTCTAATAAAAACTTTCAAAACTTCTGAATTTGTCAATAGTTGCTCACTTTGTACATGGCAATAATCCTGTGCCCAAGAAACTCCTCTCTTCCATTGGATTTGATTTTAACTGCCTCTAAGATGTCTTTATTAAATCGAACTAAGTTATTAGAAATCAGAGAGACTCTTTTAGCCAAATCCTCCTTTTCCTCTCTACCTGTTCCCTGGACCAGGCTCTGTAGCACACCAGAAGGGTCAAGAAACCAACTACTAAAAGCAGGTATGGGGAAATCAAAATGACTCCATTTCGTTTTCATAAACTTGCAACTGCCTCTGAAAGCCAGAGCAAAATGCTGGGGAGAGATTATAGCTTAATGGAAAACTAGATGGAAGTTCTGATTGGGGGGCCTCTTCTAATGCCAAACCACTTTCATCTTTCTGCAGCTCAGCTTTTAATTTCAGAATATTTAAGTAGCCTTAATTCCTAATATTAAAAAAATTAAAACTCCCAATGCCAGGGTTTTTTAAAATTATTATTAAGAGCCATAAAGCCATAAGGCTTAGCAAGTACCATTTCTATTTAAAAGTTAATGGGGTGAGAACAAGTGTTTTAACGGCCAGGAATTTAGGGTGTAGTCAAGGAAACTCAGAAGATGAGAACCGGGCATCACACTGCAGCTCAAATAATATTTTTTTTCAGGGTGCTCAGTAAGCAATTTGCATGGAATACAGCCACACCTGACTTCAATTTCTAAAGTAGACCTCTGCAATGGAATTGGAGAAACCAGAGGGAAGGGATTAACAAGGGTCATTGGCAGCTGGTCTGGAAATGCTTGAAAACTGATTAAATGGTTCTAAAAAACATTTTCTATTTACACTTTTTTTTCACAACTAAGTGCCTTTATCAGCTCCCTATTAAGAAGATCTCAAAATGTGAAGAAAAATTTGGTTTTGTTCTTTTTTGTTTTGTGTGGGGGTTGTTTTATTTTTTGTTTGGCAGATGCAAAGAATCTTTCACCCTGCTAAATAGACCAAGGAATAAAAGAAAAACCTTTCCTTTTGATTTAGTCTGATATCTTCTAATGGTTTTTCTGTTGGTTTTGAGATCCATAATACTGATGTAATAATCTCTAACTCTTGGGCATTCTACAAACTAAAAGACCTTATTTTCACATCCGATATTTTTCCGACTATATTTATTTATTGACTTTTTAAATCCCTAATTCATTTAAATCTAGCCATATTTTTTATTACACAGCAGTTTATTGCAATTACAAGAACTGTTTCCTTTAATTAGTGTATATATATATATATATATATGTATATATATATATATAGAGTTCTGGTGCAATTTCCCCATATCACCTGAAGTGTATTTTAATGGCATAGCAATGCTCAGACTTAAAGAAAAGTAAACCATGCTTAAAAGGGTTATTTTTAAGGCCATGGAGTATGTTCTCATGGAATAGTCTGATTAATTTCTTTCTTTCACATGTTGCCAGTTTATTTTTGAGCCTGTAGTAGAGCTGAAGGGATGCTTCCTTCGAGTAGATGCAAATTAGAAGAAAAACGAAAGGTATAAATGGAAATGATAGGACCAGTGGAGACTGCAGTTTGGTGTTCTTCGACCTTTTCAGAATTTGCTTCCATACTTTGTGTTGATTAGCAACTCAGAGTTGAATTCCCACTGCATGCCTGATAAGTAGTTACTTTTAAAATAATATGAGGGGAAAGATTATTTACTTTTTAAAGAATGGTAGGAAACTAAAGGAGTAAGCATTATAATTTAATATTTCTGCTACATTTAGAGTGAGTGGGGGTTGGGAACAGAATTATGTGACCAAATTATAAACCCATATGTCAAGTGGCGCCTGTTTCAGTGTCAACGGCCCTTTCCAGCTAGCATTTAGTATTAATGAACATTTGCAGGAAAATTCAGTCTGTCCTGGGGATTCAATAGAAGTCAGTATTTCAGTGGATTAAAGTTAGGTTTCTGTAGGTTTATGGCTAGGGTTAGGGTCAGACCTCACCTCTTCCCAACCAACAGTGGTTGTATCTCAGTCTCTGTTCTCCTCTTCTTTCTCTGTCACAAATAGATGGAGGACCTTTGGCCCTGATTCCCAGGCCTGCACTTCAGTAGCAATGCTACTACTGATTCATTAACGGATTCTTTCTCCTAGGGAAGAGGGTGGTTGGTGCCTGCTGCAGCGATTAGGAACTTCCAGCACTTTACTGATATTACCTTAGGAAAAGAGTACATCCTTTTCTTCACTCCGAACCCACCACTACCACCCGCTTTCAAAGGAGTGGATAAAGGCATAGGCTAAGAAATCTCAGAGAATAGTCTACTAATTGAGCAAAACTTTAGGTGTACAACACTTGCAGATTGTATGAATATATGCATGTGCATGTGAAAATGAAAAAATGAGGAACAGATAATCTTAAATCACAGACATGTTATACATTCTAAATACTCTAGATTCTATCAAGTTTCATCTTTAATTTCCTTGTGTGTGGTTTCCCCTGCTTCAAGACAATTTTTCAGTCACTGGTAATTAGAGCATCAACTGAAACACTACATTATTTTGCTTTTTTATCTTTAAATTATCTACTTAATTTTTTTTTACCTGTTTATTAGAAACTCTTTCACTTGATACACCTAGCCTTTATTCACATGAAGGGAGGATCTGTTGTTGTTCAGTCAAGTCTGACTCTTCGTGACCCCACTTGGGATTTTCTTGACCAAGATACTGAAATAGTTTGCCATCTCTCCAGCTCATTTTACAAATGAGGAAACTGAGGCAAACTAGGTGAAGTAACTTACCCAGGGTCACACAGCCAGTAAGTGTCTGAAGCCAGATTTGAACTCACAAAGATTTCTGAACCCAGAACTAGTGCCCCAAATAACTGCCCAAAGGGAGGATTAGAAAGACCAAGACATCCTTCTGTCTCTTGTGACTTATGCCGAAGCTTGGAAATAGACAGAATGAGTTATAGAAAAGGGCTGTGTAGGATGGAGAGTGTAATAACAGCATAGGAAGGGGCTGTAGAGTTCATCTAGACCAATAATTCTTAACCCGAGATCTGGGAACTTAGGAAAAAAAATTACATCTTTCACTTCACTGAACTCTAATTGAAATTCAGCGTTTCCTTAACTACTTAAAAACATAATCCTGGCAAGTCCATAGGCTTCACCAGACTGCCAGAGGAGTCTACAGCACACACACACACACACACACACACACACACACACACACACACACACACAAAGGTTAAGAATCTAGGGTGTAGAGAGTAAAAATAGAGTCAAATGAAAGCTTAAGAACTCCTCAAGTTTACAGATAGGGAAACTGAGGTTCCCCTCAGGTCACACAGGCATCAAGGAAGCAAACCCAGGATTTTATCCCAAGTTCTTAGACTCCAAATGCTTATTCCATCACTCCATAACTCTCATGTCAATTGACAAATTAATGAGGCGAGGCCAGCTCTGCAAGTATTCCTTGGGCTCAAGGACAGTGTCTTAGCTGGAGGCGTATCCCCTGTTGTTATTAGTATGGTACTATCCACAGAGCAGACACTACATAAATATGTGATGAATGAATTGATGACTGAATGAGTGAATGAACATGTAAGAAAACGGAATTAATGCTTTTCTTCAAGTGCATTAATGTATAATTCCAACACTAGAGCCCTAATCTCCATAGTGTACAAATCGTATCCTATATTAAATTGCTTATTTTTACTTCCAGGCTATTTGGTCTAGAGGTTAATAGACTAATTAAATTCAATAAACACAAATTAAGTACCTGTTATGTACAAAGCCTCATGCTGGACATTGCTGATAGAGATAAATAGGGAAGAGGAAGCTCTCTCCCCACGCCATAGGAACTTACAATCTAATTGCAGAGGAACAACATGGACAAATGACTGGGAAACAAGGAAGAATGCTGCAGGTACAAAGGAAAGAACACTGTTAGGTATATGTTGTAGGAAGGGAGAAGGACTTAGGAAGGCTGCACAATGGGAGGACCACCTGGAGGTAGATCTTAAAAGGGGGGAATTTTATCAGATAAAGAGATGGAGAAGGGCTAGGGAAGGTCCATTGTAGGCATGAGAGGGAGGGGGAGCAAGGCACACCATGGGAAAGAAACAGAAGGCAAGATGAGGATAGGGAATATAGATCCAGTGTCCATAGAATGTATGAGATGGAGGCATATTAAATAAGCTTAGAAGAGGCAGGTAGATGGCGCAGTGAGTAGAGCACCAGCCCCGGAGTAAGGAGGACCTGAGTTGAAATTTGGCCTCAGACACTTACTAGCTGTGTGACCCTGGGTAAGTCACTTAACCCTGATTGCCTCTTCTCTCCTGTCCCTCAA
Source organism: Phalanger gymnotis (assembly GCA_028646595.1). Lineage (NCBI taxonomy): Eukaryota > Metazoa > Chordata > Mammalia > Diprotodontia > Phalangeridae > Phalanger > Phalanger gymnotis. The sequence continues at coordinate 284,528,201 of CM053623.1, forward strand.
AAAGAAAGAAGCTTAGAAAAGTAGACTGATACCAGGTAGGAGAAAGCCCTGAATACTAGGATAAGGAATTTGTGTTTCTGAAGCTGAAATATGGTGATGTAATATAATTAATATAATATGATATATAATACATCATGTCATATGATATAATTAATATAATACAATATGGGAAGCTATGTCTTGCAGTGGATAGAGCAGTGGGCTTGGAATCAGAAAAACTCCCCTTCATGAGTTCATATCTGGCTTCAGATACCTATTAGCTACGTGTTTGCCTGAGTTTCCTCATCTGTAAAATGAAGTAGAGAAGGAAAATGGCAAACTGCTCCAGTGTCTTTGCTGAGAAAATCCCAGATGGGTCATGAAGAGTCAAACTAGGCATTGGGGAGCAAGTGAAGGATTTTTAGTAGAACAGTGTGAAATGTGGAAGATTTACTGAGGTACAAAAGTGAAGGATGGATTGGCAAAGGGATAGAGTGATAGCAAGAGCAACAATTAGGAAGCTAATGATAGTTTCTATGGAAACAAAATGAAGACCTGAACTGGGACTATGGCATTAGGAAGAAAGAGAAGAAAATGTCAGAAATGTTACAGAGGTAAATAGACACAGTTAGCAATAAACTGATTGCATGTGGGAAGAGAGGTGAAGGACTGGTCAGCCAGGATAACGGGGATAGTGAAGGGCCCATGAATGGAGCGGAGGGACAGCTTTTAGCAGGGAAGGAGATAAGGAGTTAGTGCTGACTCCTTTCCTTTGTGGGCTGCTCTTGGGTGACAGCTGAGATCCTTTTCAATTTTAAAAATTCTATCATTTTGAGAGCTAATGGTGATGCTAAGGGTGCCTTATTGGGCCTCTTCTATAAGCAGAGACAGAATATAAGAGAATGGAAAAGGGGGCATTAAGAGGATTCGCAGGAGGAAAAACAGAGTGAAAGAAAGAGAAGAGCATGTAGGACATATGCAACCTCTTATATTTGGATTACATACCCAGCGTCCACCAAAACATTGCTGCAATAGGATGTGCCAGTATATTTCTCTAGCATTCTAATACTTTGTAAAGTTAAGGCCTGTCTTATTACTTGATTAAGCCAATATACTAGATTTCGAATAGCTGCAACCGCAATTTGGCGTAATAGGTAAGGAGGCTTGATTGAACGATTATATAACAACTCTTACTGGCTTAAGTCAAAACAAAGATGGTATTAACACTCTCTTTTGTACTAAAATTATGCAGGTAAATTGTGGGTGGTATCCCCAACGTCTAATAAGTCAGCCTTTTTCTTTTCTATAAGTATGTCATAGAGGAGATTACTAGAACAGGAATGAGGAAAGACCTAGCTCAAATTAAGACTCTGACTTTAGCAATGGGCAAGTCACATGATCTCTCTGTACCTCAGTTTCTTCACTGGAAAAAAGGATAACTTTCTTCACAAGGTTGTTGTAATGATCAAAATGTGTTTGTGTAAAACTTGCACCCTTTAAAGTGCTTTGTAAATATTAGCAACTGATTGCCTTTACTCATACCCTCCCTTTTGGCTATGTCTACCCACAAACTAAACATAGACATAGGCACCCACTTAATGGTGGTGACTCTGACAAATTTAACATGTTTAAATACCCATTTGGTGTTAAATATTTGAAATCTGAAGGAAGAACATTAGCCTCTCTCTCAGTACCACTTATTTCATATGCCAGTTCTCATGAAACAAAACAAGCTGTAGATCGCAACCTGATTTTTCAGCTTCTCTTTCCTTTTTTTTTCCCCCCAGAGCTGATTTTATTTTGTTTCTGTATGTTTTCCAGTCCAGAGAATCTATCCAGCTGAATGACCTGAAGTCAGAGGTGTCGCCACGGATTTCAGCAGAGGATCTGATCGACCTGTGTGAGCTGACTGGAACAGGCCATTTTAAAACACCCACCAAGAAAACAAAATCCAGTAAACCCAAGCTGCTGGTGGTTGATATCCGAAACACTGAAGAGTATCCTTTAATCTTGAGTGAGGGCTTAAAAGAGAGGAGTGCAACTTTCCCTAACATGGCTTCCTTTTCTGTTGAAGGAATGTGTGACTAGGATGAGAAATGTTTTGGAAATTCCAGAAGGCCCCTTTTGACAATCAGAGGGGTAGAACAGTCTGTATTAGGAGAGAGTGTGTGTGTATCTGTCTGTCTATCTTTCTCGTTTCTAGGATTCAGTGATTTCTAATAGTTAGCAAAGTAACACCCCCCCCAAAAATGTCAGAATACAAATGCCATCAGGTGCATTTTCACATAAGTACTGAAGTAGATCTTTATGCATTCTGCTCATTCAAGAATATTAAGATAAGGAACATGTTTCCATTTTGTTTTTAGAGTACCCATTAGATGTTCTGGTGGGGAAAGGGGGTGAAGAAGAGGAAAGCAGGGCCTTTAGGTTACACAGCACTCAGGAAGAACAGGCCTGCTATGTTTCCCAGAAGATAAGCCTTGGTAGCACATGGACTTGCAGGCTGTGTGGTGGCACTGACTGTGCCCCATGCTCTTTGGAATCAGGTGGGACCAGAGGGATTTGTGAATACGTAATGAGGCAGCTTATTTCTTGTGATGATCCTGCAAACCTCAGTTTGATAAAATTTTGCCATTTTCATTGGGAAGTAGAACAGAATGCTTCTCAAGACCAGGTCATTTGTCCTAAAAAAGATAGACAGACAGACAGACAGACAGACAGATAGATAGAGATGCGCGCGTGTGCACACACACAGCCTTGTTTCTTCCTGATCATCCAATCTTTTCTGTCTCTGCAGTGCATCACCCATCTTTCAGAGGGGCAAACTCAGGCTTGCTGTAAAGAGAAACTTACCACCAGTTAGAGTGGTCACAAGTGTGGGATGTAGTAGGAATTCCCTTCCACTGGTTGTCTTTAAGTGAAGTCTAATGGCCCAATAGATTTTAGAAAGAATAATTTTACTCATCTACAAATAGAGATTTGCACTGATTCTGCAGTTTCTACTTTTAGAGGGTCGTATGGGTACGCTGAAAGGTGAGGTGACTTTTCCAGGGCCACACAGCCGGCACATGAGCTGGAATGAAGGTTGTCCTAACTCTGAGGATGGCCTCTGGTCACTATGTCCTGTTACCCCTAGAACAGAGGATGCATGGGATGAAATGAAGAACTCGGGGTAGAAGGGAGGGCTAGCACAGACAGAAGTTTCAGAGAGATGCTTGCAATCAAAGTTTTCTTTTCTTTTCCCCAGCATCCAATCAATTCAGTTAATGATCACTGTCCCAGACAGCAAAATTAAAGTGAGAAGAGTTACAGAAATGGTGAAGGAATGGAAGGATCAGTTTCTAAGGAAAGCTAACGGTGTAAAATAAGTCTGACCTAATGTAATGTTGAATGGGATGGATAATTGTGAAGACTTCACAGGGTATGTCTAATGGAGAGGTTTTGGGATTTGGCCTTGTAATTTTGGAAGGCATGCCCTTCCCCCTCTCTCTCAGATGTTAGAAGATAATGAATTTCCTGTGAGCTATTTGTTCTTTGCTCTAGGAAGGTCTCTCCTTCCCCTAGACTTTCAGACGCCACCCTGGCAGTTGAGTTCTGATAGGGAAAAACCTGAATGGACAGGATCAGCCTGGGTCCTTTGTGTAGTTTTCGCACCTAGACTGTAAGCCTACCTCCCAGCCAATGGTGAGAAGGGATAGAGGTGGGTGGGGATCTTTTTCATTAAGAGTATAAATTAGGGCAGGTTCCCTTTTACCTCGCCTCCTCCATTATGGAGGTGTGCCCAAATTTTGCAAGGTTTGTGAAATAAATTTACCTTGTTCCTCCTAAGGATATCTCTCCTATTATTTAAAAACTCTGTCCCATACAGTGTCATTTAGGGAAAGCTGTAACAAATTGGCATCAGGGGGAAGGAAGGTGTTTGGAGAGGAGAGTTCAGTGGTGAGGACATCACAGGAAGAGGCTTCCGTGAAAGTATGACTTGGGGGTTCTCTTAGGCTAAGTTCTCTTGCAGCTCTACATCTATGTTCCTGCGATCCCAGCTTAAGTGGCTTGTCCAGGGTCACCCAGATAGTGAACATCTGCTGACTAGAACTCGGGTCTCCAGACTCTTTCTGCTCTGCCCCAGCTGCCTCAGTAACCCCAGAAGTACATAAATGGGTCACCTCTGAGGCTGCATCAGCATTTCAATTTGTTTTTGCTCCTTGGTAGAGCCACCCTGGGTGAAAATACAGAGCTGAGAACTCTGGGTTGTTTGGGTCTTTTTCCTTTGAGCTCACCAAGGTAATAGCCAGACTCCACCTTACTCTTTTGTTCTTGCTTTTTTCTTTGAATTCCCAGTGCCTAACTCCTATTAAGAGCACAATGGATTCTGCCTTGATTGATTGACATAGATGTCTCCCTTTTTACCTTGTGTTAAAATGTGAATACTCTTGGGAATGGTAACACATTCAGCCTCATTAATCACTTATGCTATCATTCAAATGAATTTGTCAGAACCTTTCCCAAGAAAGTTTTCATGACAGAAGCAGCACAGTATTGGAGAGGATGCTGGAGACTTGTATTCAAAGCCCACCTCAAACATTTCTTATCTGTGTGACCCTGGACAAGTCACTTAATGTGTCTGGTGCTTCAGTTTCCTCAAGTATAAAATGAGAGGAGTCAGATCAGATGGCCTGTGAGGCCCCTTCCGCCTCTAAATCAGTGATCCTTTGATAAAAAGGGAAAAAAGAGAATAAGAACACTAACACTTGAAGTGGAGTAGAAGAGGAGGCTTGAGGAGGGAAGATGGGCATCGATCTGACGGGTTCAGGTTCTGGAAACCCCCTGGAACTCTCCTTGAATCTTCCCACTTGATCTGGAGTTTGCCTGAGGCATACCCCGTCAACTGGCCTTTCCTTGTCTGCACCAGGCCCCACCCTAGGCTTCCCTCCTTGATCCTATGTAGACCTTATTCTCCCTTGGCCACATGGTCCTGGTCACTGACATTCCTCTGTTACCTCACAGTCACCCCAGCCTACTTGGTTAACCCTAGATCCCTCCCACAGTCTTTCTGTATATAAGATCCCTCTCCACCTCTATTAAGGTGCTCAGATTCATTCTGGCCTGCTTACATTAACGATACAAATGATCAGATTTCTTAAGAGTGTGGCCAATATGGCAGATCTTTAATAAACCTTGTTTTTCTTTGGCTGAAAGAAGGCTTGGGTCAAATTCATTCGGGCAGTGTCACTATTTCAGGGTCCCAACACCCCTAAACCTCCACAGATCCACCTCAGGGTTTTGCCTAAGACCCCCGCAAGCTCCAAGCCCCGTGATCCTCATTCAATTTGTCCAAGCCAAAATGCTTTCGCTCCCCACTCCTGAGCTCTGACCTCTACGTTGCTAGACATGCATTGAAGCTTGACTGCCCTAGACTGAACTCTGGTTCCTACATGAGGTGTTTCAGAAGTCTTAGTGAAGTTTTAAGTTATTAAAGCTTACTAAGTCAGAGTCTTGGAACAACTTCTATTTACTCAGAGGGAGCAGCCCTTCCCTGGGCTTATAGACATGCAAGGAAGCAAATTAGTCTTGTCCTGTTCTGAGGTGTACAAAGCTGAGATTGCTGGTGAGTCACTGCTCTTTAATTAAGTGGGGGAGGATAAGTGTTACGGATTTTTGGATGTGCTTCTTTCCTTAAGCTATGCATTATTTCAACTGTCTTAATCTTTTCTGACTCTTTTTACTATATTTCTTCCACAAGTAGTTCAAGTCTGATAAATGTTATTTTTTTGAGGGGGAATCGTCTTAAATCAAGGATGACACAAGGTGAGATGTGGGTTTCTTCCCACAGTCCCACAGTGTTTTGACATTGGTTAATAGCCCACATAGGTTGCTAGCCTGCTCTGACCCAGAGCTCATGTAATCAATGTTTCAAGAAGGGGTGGGCCAGAAACTGTGGCCTCAAGGCCACATGTGGCCCTCTAGTTCAGCCCTTTGACTGACTGTAAAATGTGGATAATGCTAGTACCTACCTACCTGTCAGGGTTTTTGTGAGGATTGAATGAGATAATATTTGTAAAGCACCTCTCTGCTAGGTGCTGTATAAAGGCTAGCTATTATTATGGTAACTAACATCCTCTTATGGTAACTTCTGAAGTCATGGACATCCTGCTTTTCCTTTTCAGCTTTTATTCATTTTTTTCATGGGTTTCTGTTGTGCTGCAAGATTCCAAGTTCTCTATTGTTTGGTTTCTTATAGTTGAGATTTCAGAAGCTCTCTCATCTCAAATTAAGTTTAACTGTCAAACTATATATTCTAATGGGAAATGAGGCTGTGAATATTGTAATAAAATATTTTCTGGTTGCTCTGTTGCTTTGAGATTGTTAGTGCATGGCGTATAGACAGTTTCTTCACTGGCAGCTTGCTATATGAATTAAATCATAGAAGCATTCACCCCCCAAAAAGTTATTTTGAACTATAGTCTTTAATTTGAGAATTACATTAGGTATTCCTAGGCCTTGTTCTGGCTTCATATCCAAAGGTGCCTCCCAGATAGAGCATGTCATTGGAATCCAACTTTGTTAGAAATCCAACTTTGAGGTCTTCCCCTCCCCCAATTGACATTTTTGTGATGGTAAATTAGGCCATCTTTTGTCTCTATTCTTACCTAGCCCTTAGTCATTGAATGGGCATTGCCTCAGACAAACTGAGGCCTGGGATAGACCTTAATTTAGAAAGGTCAAGATCACCCACTACATCCTGGCCAGTTGTCTTGACTTATGTTTTGCCTTATGTTTTATGACTTACGTGTATAACTCTGGGGGAGAGAGGCTAATGACTTTATGACTGCACAGCACTGCCTCACTTAAATCCAGTTAACACAAAAGTCAAGATGTCACCCTTGTGTTGGCATTGGTCTTCTTCAAAAACAAAAAAATAACAGCAACTAGAGAGAAGGTAAGTATTTCCAAATTTGTTTAAATGTGTAACCTTGTTTCTTCAGGAAAGACTGTTCTTAGAAAAAACAGTCACCACAATACCGACCCAGAAAGGCAAAATTGATTACAGTAAAACAAACTAACTGCTCATTTATCTGAACACATGCATTAGCTCAATTATATTGATTAATGATGCTTAGAGTATAGTTCCCCCTCCCCCTGTGAAATATCCAAATGAATGTGGGGTTCAAGCAGTTTTAGAAAATAAATCATTTGTTCTAAATTGTTAAATTATTTTATATCTAATATGTAATCTGTATAGAAAGGCAAGATTTCTTTACAAGATAAAATTGTAGAAATATCTAATGGTTTGATCTTTGTGCTTCATGCATTTTCAGGCAGAATTTGACCTATATAATGTTATTCAGCCAAGACCAAATTACAATTTCTGTTTCCTCGTCAGAATTCAGAAAAGCCAAGGAAAAGAAAAGGCTTATTGCAACTTAGTACTTTTTTGTGTGTTGTTGAGTCGTCTCAGACTCTTTGTGACCCAATTTGTGGTTTTCTTGGCAGAGATGCTGGAGTGGTTTGCCAGTTCCTTCTGCAGCTCAATTTACAGATGAGGAAACTAAGGTAAACAGGGTTACTGCACCACCTAGCAGCCCAGAGTATTACTTAGTACTACTATGTGATATTATCCTGGCTTGACTATAAATGAGACCATCTTCTGGATTTACACCTACCCAAAATATGTATAATATAATACAGTACAATGCAATACAATACAATAGACAAACCTCATTGTGACCTGTCAATATTGTTTTATTCCTGATTTACTTGTTTAAATATCAGTTGACAATAGAGGAAAGTATAGTTCAGATTTGAGAAGAACTTAGAGCATCAGAATATACTCAAACTTACTGAAAAGTCTTTTGAGGAATATCTGCATTGAAATTATAAATTTACCCAAATTTGGAAATACTTTCCTTCTTTCTAATATATGTGGCTTTGAATTCCTAAAAATAATAGCTATTCTGTAGCAGGTGCTTTCCAAGTGAGAAAGCCTGGGAAGACCTAACTTCTCAAGTTAAAGCCCCATCATTCAAAATTATCTTCTCTCATACCTTCTTTGGGGGAGAGAGGGTTATCTCACTTTTTCCACAAATTCAATTACCATTTCTCTCCAAATGACTCCCAAATCTATATAATCAGACCCAATCTAATTCTCCTTCTGAAACCAGTCCCTCATGATCTACTGAACATCTCCAGTTTGGATGGAATGTCCCATTAGTACCCCAAACTCAGTACATCCAAAACAAAACTTATCTTCTCCCTTACCCCAAACTTCCCTATTTCTCTTGAAAATAACATCATCCTCCCAGTCACTCAACTTTGTAACTTCCCCAATCAGTTGCCATGTCTATATATCTATATATGTAGGGTCATCTAGGTGGCACAGTGGATAGTGCTGGGCCTGCAGTCAGGGAGACTCCTCTTCCTTAGTTCAAATCTGGCCTCAGATACTTACTAGCTGTGTGACCCTGGGCAAGTCACTTAACTCTGTTTGCCTCAGTTCCTCATCTGTAAAGTGAGCTGGAGAAAGAAATGACAAACCACTCTAGTATCTCTGCCAAGAAAACCCCAAATGGGATCATAAAAAGTTAGACATGACTGAAAAATGACTCAACAACAATATGGTTAATAATAAATATTTATAATTAATTTAATTAATAATATGACTAATTAATAATGTGTATTGAATGGATAGTTTTCCTTTTCCTTTGACAAAAGTATTATCTTTGCTAGGAGATAGGAAACCCCTACATTTGGTAACCACTTTGGACCTCCATAGTTATAGTGATTGGAGGGGATTGGTTGAGAAAAGAAGCTAATATTAAGGACAGGGCAGCCTATCTAGGTGTACTCTAATATCACTGCTAAAATTATGCTTAAAGTTGAGTTTTTATAGAGTGAATTTAAGTACTTCAAAATTGCCTGTAAATCTTGAAATGATCTCTGAGCCCTCAAAGCTATTGCACTTTCTGACTGGAGTCAATTAACTAGTAAAATGATAGTTGGGGCTGATTTTTATTCACCGAATTGGTCAAATCAGCCAGTGTTTTGACTTTGTATAGACAGAGCCAGTCAAAACGCAGTGTCTTGTTTTTTGACTTATCTCCTTTTTAGCATGTTTTAGGGGCAGAATTGAAAGGTTTGTCTCTTCATCTACAAACTGAGTTAATTATAAAGATTTTAATCCACTTAAGACCCTTTGTTTTAAGACTTCCCCAGTATTATCTAAATACTTCTATTCTGGTACATTCTAAGTAAAATTCTTTAAAATTCTTGTATTTTTTTTAAAAAACGTATTCTCCCATAAATCTTCATAGACTAACTCTTGGTCCTTGCCAAAGTAAATCCATGTAATCATAATTAAACTTTGGGATTTGTAGGATTTTTCCAAGTTATTTGATAAGAAGTGGCTGTATATTTGGTCTTGAAATAATTCCACCTAACTTATGCCAAAATTTCTATTTTCTTTAGAGTAGAAGAAAAGAAGCTCTCTGCACTAATCATCACTGTCCCCAAAGTAAATTAATTTTGAATTGTGCTCCTTTGGATTGTCCCAAATATTTCATATTCTTCCTGTATCATTTTCATTGTTTTTCTTTTCTTTTACTGATCACTTCAATAGGAAAACTTTGTCTAGCATAACTTTCCCTTATTTATATAAGTAAGTCAGTCCTTTAGCTTTTTTGTAAATGGAATGTTTTAAAAACAAGTCCATAAATTTAGAGCTAGAAGAGACAGACCTAGCACCAAAACTCATGTTCTCTGATGCCAAATCCAACACCCTATTATACTATAATGCTTTTCTACCTTCCTGTTATCATTTTAGTCTGCCTCTATAAAATAATTGAAACTATTGTAAATAGTCACCTAGATTCAAAGCATTAAAATCATCTTTGATCTCCCCTTTTCTGACAGCCATCACAGTGTACAAGTCATGTGAATTGAAGCTAGAGGTGAGCTGGAGCCAGCTTGAACCAACTCACAAGAGCCAATTGTTAAATTTTCTGTGTAAACATTTACACCTTAGAAATTGCTACAAAAGAGGATTCAGTTTATTGCTTTGTAGATTGTCTTGACTTAAAGTGTTTAAAAAAAAAGTTAATAACACATTAAACTTTAAAAGGTGTACTTTTTTTTTTGGAGAGCCAGTTGTTAAACATTTATCCAGCCTACCACAGAATTTGGACATATCGCAAAATTATATGCAATAAAACTAAAAAACCTTGGAGGTCATCTAGTTCATCTCTTATTCTGAGGTAGATGAACCTTTTCTATAATATCTTTGACAAGAATCCTTTATGTAACCTTCCCATTCTCTCCTCTACTTGAAATCCTCAGTGATGGCACTCACTTGCCCATGAGGCAGTCCATTCTACTCTTATACCACTCTCATTATTAGGAATTTCTTCAAAATATTTCTTCCTTCTATGGGAGAAGCCACATAGAATAACAATATCTTCCATATGGCAGCCTTTAAGACACTTGAGGATGGCTATTACATCCTCCCCAGTGTTTCCTCTTCTCCAAGATAAATGTACCCCTTGGCTTTGACTGATCAAAGTATAAGTGACTCTGCCTCCACAGACTCTTATTTTCCCCTAAGTGGCAGGTTGTCCTTCTGTGAATGAGCTCCATCTCGTCAGTATATCCCTTCTAAAACATGGCACCCAAAACCGGACACAGTACAGTAGATACAGTCCAACCAAGGGTGGGACTTCCCATGGGACTTACTGTCTCCCTTGTTTGGGCAGGCATGATGTTTCTATTAACCTAGGCAAAGATCACTTTAGCTTTTCAGCTGCTGTGTCAAAGTGTTGATTCTTGTAGATTTCCCAGTCTGTTGAAAATCCCAAGTATTCACATGAACTATTTTCTAATTACCTCCCTCTCACTATATGCATGCAGTTGATTTTTTAAAAACCAAAGGATAGGGTTTTACATTTTTATTAGTAAATTTGATCATATTGAATGCAGCCAGTCCTTTTGAAATCTGATCCTGTCATGAGTATATTAATTTTCCCCCCCTTGCTTCTTGTCGTAACATACTATCTGTAAACATGTATTGAGTTGAACAGGGTAGCTTTAATAGGCAACTTCTACATTAAATGGAAAGTCCTTGCTGCCCCTAAAAGTATCTTTCCTGCAGTCTCAATGGCAGACTTTTGGTTTAAGTGAATTTAAAAAAAAAAATTTAATCTTAAATTTAGAACTAAAAAAAAAAAGAAAAATTAAGTGAAAATTGCAGCTGTACAAAAGGGCCTCATGGATAATAGGTTCCTCATCAGAAGAGGTTTTCAAAGAGAAGCCCATTACACTAACTGCTACCATTTTCTTTCCTCTCCTTCCTTTATCTCCTGTGGTTTGGTTTTGGGCCCCAGTACTCAAATTAACTGACAAATCCAATGACCTTTTCATCTTTCTTGATCCCCCTTACGAAACTCTTGACTACCCTATTTCCTGAATACTCTCTTCTGCCTAGTTTTTCATGACACTGTATTATTCTGGTAGCTTTCCTTCGTCCATATCCTGCTCCCTTCCCCCCACCCCAGCTGCTCCTCCCCTCTCCCAACCCTCTCAATGCTTGGATGTATGGCAGAATTCTGTCCTAGGCCTTCATCTGTGAAAAGGTGATTTAGGCTTTAAGGAGTTGTATTCTCCAGTAGTTCTAAATATTTAGCAGTTGGAATTTCTTGGAATTTATGTTTTGTGTGCTCTGTTTGATACAAATGTTGATCCAGTTTCTAAACAGAAACCCTTTGGTGGAGACTCATTCTCAAGTCAGACCTCATGTTCTACATCCTTAGTCCTAAATATGATTATTCTTACTTTGGTCTGTAACCATCAGAAATGATCCGAAGGACCTAACCTTCTAAAACCATTAGAGGTAAATAAGGCCAGATTTCTTCCATGCCCATTTTTCAAAACTTCATAGTATATATTGCTTGTGCTGAGTTGTTTCATGTGTTGTCTCCTCCCTTAGACTCTGAGCCCTTTGAGGGCTCAGGCACCTTCTTTGGTCTTTGTATCTCCACTGGCTAGCACAGTCTCGATGCATAGTAGATGCTTAATAAATGCTACCTGGCTGACTGATTTTTGGTTGGAGTGGTGTCAGGTTGAATTCGGAATTGAAACCTTATCTAATATTGACCCAAAGAGTCTGGAAATCAAGGTGTCCATCAAGTGTCTAGAGCTACTTTGAGGTTCACCTTAAATATCTATGTGGAAGATCTCTGAAGGAGTTTTCTGAATGCCCCAGGGATATATCCTTAGCCCTCTACTGTCTAACATTTTTAAGCAGTGACTTGGATAAAAGCACAGGTGACATGCTTATCAAGTTTGCAGATGACTCAAATCTAGCAGGGATAGCTGGCAAGTGTGATGAAAAGAGGCAAGGGAATTCAAAGAGAATAAGTATTTACATAGCACATACATATGCTAAGGACTTCTTACAAACATTATCTCATTTGGTCCTCATAAAAACTGCAAGGTAGACGCTGTTATTTTCCTCATTTTACATTGGAAGATACCGAGGCAAAAAGAAGTTACATGACTTGCCCAGGGTCACACAACTGGTAAGTATCTGAAGGCAGATCCAAACTCAGGTCTTCCTTACTCTAGGCCCAGCACTCTATCAAATTACCCCACCAAAAAGACCATGACGAGTTAGAACATGGGACCAAACCTAGTAAGATGAAATTCAATAGGGATGTGTGTTGGCATACACTTGGATTCTGTCAGTTTCACCAGAACGAGATGGGAACAGCATGACCAGACTCCAGTTAGTCTGAAAAAGGCCTGTGGGGTTAGGACTGTGGGAAAGCAGGATTTGAGTCAGTAATGTGATTTGGCATCACAGACAGAGAGACAGACAGAGACACAGAGAGAGAGAAGTGAAGTGATTAAATAAAGCTAATGCAATCTTAGGCAGGATTAAGAGAGTCATGGTTTTAGAAGGATGGGGTTAGAATTCTTCTTCCATTGTACTCTGTCCCAGTCAGTCCACATCTGGAGTGTTATAATCAGTTCTGGGTCCCACTAGACGAGAGTAAACAATGGTAAAAGTCCCCAAGATCCTGCCATGATCACTTGAAGCATTGTTTAAACCACAGAAGAGATAATTGGGGCCAGGGAGAGCTTTGATGGTGCTTTCAAGTATTTTCAAATACTTGTCAAAAGAAAAGCAGTTATAAGGTTGTACAATGAGTTAGACGTGCACAGATGCCCTTGAGCGGTATGTTCCACCATTTGATATGATGCTGCTTTAGCAAAATTCCAATGCACGGACAATGGATAGAAGTTACAGAGAGGTAGGTTTTGGCTTGATGTGAAAAAAAAATTTCCGACAAATCACAAGTGATAGAATGGACTGTCTTGGGAAGTAACAGGCTCTCCTTCAGGTAAAACCCTGGACGTGTTGATAATAGAGGCTTCATGAGTTATACTAGATGAAAGGCAGTATAGCACACTGGACTTGGGAATCAGGAAGACCTATGTTCAGGTGTTTGTGAGCTGTGTGACCCTAGGCAAGTCATTTGATTCCTCTGGGCCTCAGCTCTTCATCTGTTAAATGAGAGGCTTTGCCTCAGTAGACATCCCTTCCATTTCTAGATCTGTGATACCACATGGTCCTGCCCATTGATTTTCTAGAATATGAAGTGCATCACCCCACAGCAAACATTATTCTTAGTACAGCCTCATTGAAAACAAGATGTACTGTCATATGATGACAGTAAAATTGGCAACCAGGGGTATTTTGGGGCCATATAACTCTCCTTGTGGCCCATGAGCATCAGTCAGCATCTCTCTGGTGACAAAGGGGTTTGCAGATTGGATAAGTGAACTCCTCTAGGGCAGGGACTGTCTTGCACCTCCTTTTTTTTGGTGGGGGGGAGGTATTCTTTGTGCTTAGCACAATGCTTGCACATGTGTCTAGGGTAGCTGAGTAGAGCCATGGATAGAGTGCTGGGTGTGGAATCAGGGAGACTCGTCTTCCTGAGTTCAAATCTAGCTTCAGACACTTACTAACTGTGTGACTCTGGGAAAGTCATTTAACCCAGTGTGCTTCAGTTTCCTTATCTGTAAAATGAGCTGGAGAAGGAAATGGCAAACCACTCCAGTGTCTTTGCCAAGAAAACCCCAAATGAGATCACAGAGTCAGATACAGGGCAGCTAGATGGGACAGTAGATAGAGTATGGGACCTAGAGTCAGGAAGGCCCATCTCTGTGAGTTCAAATCTGACCTCAGACACATACTAGCTGTGTGACCCTGGACAAGTCACTTAACAAATGTTTACTGACTAACTGATGAACTAATCTCTATGCCACCACTTTCTTAGCACTGGAATCTTGCTAAAGCAGCCTAGTATCTAATGGTGAAATACCTCATTCAAGAACATCTCTGAATGTGTTGATGTCTGAGTTATTGTACAACTAATAACTGCTTTTTTTTTTAAACAAGCAGTAATGTGGCCAGATTCTTAAACCTTCAATTCAGAGAATTGAGGTATCTGTCTAAACTACAAAGAAAGCAATAGGGTGACAGTCCTAATCCAAAAATATGTATAGTGGTGTGTTCATCTCTAAACTTAGCTTAACATGCAGGACATGTGCCTACTTGTCTTTTCCATTAAAGTCCACTAGAATGAAACCCAGAGTCCCTAGGGCAAAGGAAAACTGCTTATCTCAGAATATAATTAAACAACCTGTTGTCTTTGCCAGATTCATTGCAGGATTGAGCACAGTTAGCTTGGGTCAGAGGATTTTGAAGGCCTTCATATATCCATTACTACCCTGCCCCATCCAGACAAAAATTGCAACAGTTTATGATGGGCTCATTTTTCAGAGGCTTAATTTTTTCATATGTATAATGGGAAGATCTAGGAAGTTGATAAAAGAAATATCTTCAATAGTCATAAAAATTATGAGAATGAGAATAAAAAATGGCCACTTCATGTTACACACTTTTCCCTTCCTTTGCCCCTGAGATCTTGGATTGGAGGTGGTAAAGCTGCAGTAACGACCAGGGAAATCAGTTCCTTGAATAATCTGTTTTATGCATTGCCTAGCTTGATTAAACAAAAAATTATGGCCATTATAAAGGCACAAATGTGCACCTGGGACACCCCCCTTTCTTCTTGCCCTATTTGGCAATATTGCAGTTAAGAATGAAGGATTCCAAGATGCCCATTCATAAGGTTTCATGCTTAACCAAACTTATTTGGATTGGAAGTTTCTTAAGAAAAGTAGGTATTCTTGGATTATTTCCAATACTTTTTGTTTGGGATACAGTGGGAATCATGGAAGACACCATTTTTTTTCTTCTTATATTTTTTCCTGGCTTTTGTGTGTGTTTCCTCCCTTAACTAAACTTAGGAAGGTTCAGAGGAAGATATTAAATTAACCAAACGTGTTTAAAAGGTTTGGCCCTTTTTTAAGTTTTATTATGGGCCACCCATCCCCAATCAGTTACATTCTGGCTGTAGTCTTGTCTTATTAAACATTCCATTATTCATACTGGAAATGTATTTATACCTCAAACCAAAGGACGAAACCATAGAAAACTTAAGCAAGATTACAAGTTCAGATTGTTTGTGACTGAAGGACACTTTTGCCTAAAGGAGACGTAAACAGGTATGAAAATGCACACACCCAAGTTTGAATTCACAAGAGCAGAACCTTGACTTTTCTGAAACCCATCCAGATGTCCGGTGACTCCCAAATGTGCTGATTAGGGCTCGAACAAAGAGTGTGAATGAGCATTATAAATCAAAACGCTTCCAATTTGCTTTTTTTAATTGCCTTTGTTACTAGAGTTGGAATACTAAATTTTCAGTCTCCCAGGTACTGTCCATAGTATGTGTGGTAGGCAGGAATAAACCTTAATAAATAATTACATTTCGTTTCAGGATATCACACACTTTGTGGTCCTTCATATGTTTAATCCAAATTGCTTTTTAAAAACTAGGATTCCTGTGACCTAACCTGCAATGAGCCTTGAGTGTAACTGATTTATATATTGCTTGGCTATTAAAACACTAAGAAAAAGAAAATGTTATTAGTTGCAAAGTGCTGTTTAACAAATGCAGCAGCTGTTTCTGCCAACCTGATTTAGGACTGGCAAAGATAAATTCTCCAGATTCATTCAGGTTGTCAGGTTCTTAATTTGTGGTGTGGGAAACTTTGATTTTAAGGTACTTATTTACCAAAAGTGAAAGTATTGTCAAAGCAATTATGTGCTCAGGGCTGTTGTTCATGGAAACTACCATTTTTTGCATGTTGAATGTGTTCAAACCTTTAAACTCCCTGTGCTGATGAAATCCAAAAAGAGGGATGTATCAGTCATCATTAATTCTTAGCCTCTTCCAAATTAGGTTGACTAAGCAATGATCACCAGGATGTTGGAGTGACTCCTATCTCCCTCTGATATTTCCTGGAGTTTTGTGATGCTTTTCCTCATGAAAATAGCCCATGCTTTTCTTCCCTCCTCCTTAAAAAAAATTAAGAATAGGAAATGATCAGTCATCACAACTATTGCAAGGGAAAGTAGCCACAGATTTAGACCGTTCCCTCTCCTCCCCCCTACTCCCCCCTCCCCACACACAAAGAAACATGGACCAGGAAACAGTGGAAGGCAGCAAGGTAACCATCAGGTCGAGAACAATCATTGGCAATTTTCTCTGTCTCCATTTGGCCAAGTGACTAAATGAGATGTTCCTAAGGACCTCCCCTGCCTTTGGCTTTATTCTTTAAAAAACTTGACAAATTGTTCTGGCTCTCTTAAATATATTCGAATAAGTATCCTAATGACTTTATTCAGATTGGCTGAGGGAAGAGAAAGGGAGATAGTGAGGGGTTTTTTGAATGGACTTATTGTTAAGCCTTTGATATGGCTTGAAAGGAAAAAAAAAGTGTAAGCTTTCAGTGAGATTGGCACTGGAGAAACAAAAGAGCTTTTGTGATAACTCAGGTGAAGAGTCTGGTTTGGAAGGAGGAAAGGCTTCCATGGATACACAAACATCTTTTCAGGTTTTCAGGAAGAATACATAGTTAAAGGAAAGAAGAAAGAGTCATTATAATTACATTTGATATCTATGAAGATGCATTGTGGAAAACAATCCCAGAAGGCTTCCAGCATTCTTCCTTTTGTACTTTATAGATTTCAGGGGCTCAGTGAGAAATACTGTGGTGGTGTGGATGGTACAGAAACACAGGTGCTAGAATTCCAATGACTGTATCCCAGGAAGAACAGCCATTGCCCCCATTTCAAAGAGCAGATGGCTGAAAAGAGGAAAAGGCAGCAGAGTCTAACAGAGAGAAGATTGAGGTGTCCCCATCTAGACAGGCAGACATACTCTCTAAGAGCCCTGACCCATAAGCACCATTTAGTACTTGCTTTTCCACAGCAGGTATTTCTATACAACTTTAGGAAGTCCCTAAACATTGTTCTCTAAGGCATTTCATGTGTTTTGGTCAGTTATTTGCTTCTCAATATGTTAGGTCCACAAGCATTTATTAAACTCTTTACTATGTGCCAGACACTGGGCTAAATTCGGGTACACGAAAGGGGGCAGAAGCAATCCTTGCCCTCAAGGAGCTTCCATTCTAATGAGGAAACCAGCATGTAAAATAAATAGGTACATACAGATTAGGGGGAAAGTAATCTAGAAGGGAAGGCAGTAGCATCTGGGAGTACCAAGAAAGGCCTTCAGCAGAAGGTGGGATATGAGCTGAGACTTGAAGGAAGCCATAGAAGCTAGAAAACAGGTGAGAAGGGGAAACTTTAGAAGCCTGAGGCCGTTTGAGGTGCAAAAACAAGAGATGTCATGTTACAAGAACAGCATACGGTGCATAGAGGGTGATAAAATGTAAGAAGACTGGAAAGGTAGGAAGAGCTTTGAATGTCAAACAGATGATTCTGTATTTGATCCTGAAAGTAATAGGTAATAATGACGTGGTCAAACACGTGCTTTAGAAAAATCACTTTATGATGAGCAGAGTGCTCTCAGAAAAACCTAGAAAGACTTATGTGAACGGTTGCAGAATGAAATGAGCAGAACCAAGAGAACACTGTACACAGTAGCAGCAACATTGTAAGATGATCAGCTGTGAATGACTTAGCTATTCTCAGCAAGACAACTGAAGGACTTAAGATGAAAAATGCTCTCCATCCCCAGAGAAAGAAATGATGGTGTCTGAATACAGAATGAAGCAAACTTTTTTTTTAACTTTCTTTTTATTGGAGTTTTTTTGGTCTGTGTTTTCTTTTGCAACATGAATAATATGGAAATATATTTTGCATGACTACGCCTGTATCACCT
This sequence comes from Phalanger gymnotis, assembly GCA_028646595.1. Classification (NCBI taxonomy): domain Eukaryota; kingdom Metazoa; phylum Chordata; class Mammalia; order Diprotodontia; family Phalangeridae; genus Phalanger; species Phalanger gymnotis. The sequence goes on from CM053623.1 coordinate 284,546,488, forward strand.
ATATCAAATTGCTTACCTTCTCAATGAGGAGAGTGGGAATGGAAGGAGGGAGGGAGGGAGGGAATTTGAAATTCAAAATTTTAAAAACAAATGCTAAAAATATTTTTACATGTATTTGGGGAAAAAATAAAATACTAAGTCATTTTTAAAAAGACAATAAAAAAAGAAAAATCACTTTAGCAGCTACGTGGAGGGTGAATTGGAGTGAAGAGAGACTTGAGCCTGAGAGACCATACTTTCATCTAAGGTCAAATGACATAATGAATGTAAAGCACTTTGTAAAACTTAAATACTTTAAATGTCAGATAATATAATTTATTATAATTATCACCTGTTTGGATATATTCCCCCATCAAGGAAGATTTCAAACCATTCACACATTTTCATTGGATGAAACATAATAATACTGGCCTGTACGTCTCCACAGGAACCCCCCTCCCCCAGTCTTTCTCTCATTGCTCAGTAAGCCCACCTCCTTTCCCAATCATACCTTTCTTTGATGATTTCCCTCATGTTCCTTCATCAATGAAAATAAGCTACAGCCTCCTGGAGTCTGCATTGTCCCTCTCCATTGCTTTTTAGGTCACACTAGATAAATGCTAGTTATTATTGTTATCATTAGTGTATTCTCCTGTACTGATCTTAAATCTAATGTGCCATAAATACTATGATTGTGGGTTTATTCTGATACTTCTTTAAAAATAAGATTTTTCCGTCGCTCTCCTGTTTGCACTCAAACCACTGAATTTTCCTTGACCTTCCCTATTCTCAGCTTTAATCGAGGCCACATTTCAGGCAGCATCAGCATTCCCTTCAATTCTGCATTCACTACGGAAGGGGAGCTCTCCCAGGGCCCTTCCACCACCATGCTCCAGAATTTCAAAGGGAAAGTCATTGTCATTGTGGGAAATGTGGCAAAACATACAGCCGAGGTAAGTCAATCCCTGGACAACAGTCCATACCTGTGAATTTTCTTCTCCACCCACTATAGGTTTTTGGTGAGCATACTTACCAAGGTTCACAAGAATGTAAAAGTTGAAGATTGGTTTTACTTATACTTTTTCCACTGGGAGGGAGAAAAAAAGGAAACCAATATTCTTTTTTTCAATATTGAGCATCAGGATCATCAGTGGGTTTCTTTTCTACCTGCTTTCTGAATTCGCAAGGAAAGTTATTGAGAGAAGACTGAGCAGAAGTGTTCCCTCAGTCATCGTAAAAGAAGACGGACCTTGACGTAGGGAGTAGATGTAGGGCTTGGGGAAGAGTGAATCCTTCTGCAACAAGCCTCTGACGCCTTTTTTGTGAAGTGGCTGGAGTAATGGCAGATCGAAGGTGAAAGTTCTTTATCCTAGATTCAGAGCTTCCTCACAGAGAGACTAGAATAAAATTAACTATTTGAGAATGAAGACTTTATGAAATGAAGATGGGCATTAACTCGTGTCTTCATCCAAGTTGTACAGCCAGTGATGCACACATTGTCAATGGGGGTGATTCATATCTGGAATTCTGGCCAGAGGCCATTTCAGACAAACACATCTTCTTCCTAGAGACACAGGCTGTTGGAAGCTTTGTCTTACATTCTTCAGTTAGAAGCAAATGCACGTTTGCCCCCATGATTAATCTTAACTGGCCATGTTACAGAAATGCTAATGGAGGTGTGCTGAGCATCACAACCTAAATGAATTTTAGTGGGAGGTCCTCCTTTCATCCAGGAACACCTGGGTTCAAATCCCACCTCATATACTTATTATGTGACCTTGAGTGAGTCAATTAACTTCTCTGGGCCTCATTTATAAAATTAATATTTTTCTCATTTTTTTTCCTCATTTATAAAATCGGAGAAGAGGTGGACTCAGTAGTCTCTAAGGTTCCTTCCAGACACAGATCTATGTTCTTATGATCCCATCTACCCCAAAGGCTGTTGCCATGGGAAAAGCTCTTTGTAAATCTTATAGTGCTATACAAATCCACCTAGGACCAAGTGTGGCATAAGGGAATCTAAACTTGAAGTCAGGAAACCTGGGTTTGAATCCCATCTTTGTTACTGTCTCCGTGATACTGAATGAGTCACATAGCTTCTCAGCCCTAGTTTTCTCTGGGGATGCTTTGTCTATAAAGTCTACTTCACTGGGTTATTGTAAAAGTCATATGAGATGTCTATAAAATGTTTTGTAAACCTCATGCAGGCACAGACCTCTAATCCTGTAACTGGCTCATGGCCTTAAAGGACTATGCCAATATTGGTATTATAACTAGTCATCATATTATAATAATCATGTTATCTTATTTTCATTGTTTTTTTAATTTTTTTAATATGTTTAGTTTTCAGCATTGATTTTCACAGGAGTTTGAATTACAAATTTTCTCCCCATTTCCACCCCCCCACTCCAAGATGGTGTACACTCTGGTTTCCCTGTTCCCCAGTCAGCCCTCCCCTACGTCACCCCGCCCCCCTCCCATCCCCCTTTCCCTTCCTTTCTTGTAGGGCAAGATAAATCTCTATGCCC
>CM053623.1:284549494-284597077 GCA_028646595.1 Phalanger gymnotis
GACTAAAGAGTTCTATGTTCCAAGCTTGGGGGGATGCGCTGCCTCACCAGCACTCCTCTTTCCCCAAGAACCCCATTCCCAGACTGGGCTTAGATCTTCAGCAGGCTCTTTACTCCTGCTCTGATCAGCCACTTAATTCCTCCCACCAGGTGGGCCTGGGGCCAGAAGCAACTGCAGCTGTAGTTCTAAAGCTGCCCCACCTCTGCTGCCCCAGGGGTGGTGGCCAAACCGCAAACTCAGTCCCTGCAGCTTTTCCCACTAACTTTCTCTGTTGTCTTTGCTGTTTGTGAGTTGAGAGGTCTGGTAACTGCTGCAGCTCACTGATTCAGGGTGCTAGGGCACACTCCACCCGGCTCCTGGTCTCCTTGGTCCGCGCCACCAACGCTGTGCTCTGCTCTGCTCAGCTCCCCTCCCCTCAGCTCCCAGCTCTGTGTGGGACAGACCTTACCCAGAGATCATCCAGGCTGTCCTGGGCTGGAGCCCTGCTTCCCTCTGACACTTTGTGGGTTCTGCAGTTCTAGAATTGGTTCAGAGCCATTTTTTATAGGTTTTTGGAGGGACTTGGTGGGGAGCTCACGCTAGTCCCTGCTTATCGGCTGCCATCTTGGCTCTGCCCCCCCCCATCTTATTTTCATTGTTATTATCATGGTTACAATTAATATTCAAAATTCAGTTTGAGGAACATTTCAAAATGTCATTTACCAGAACTGGAGAAAACCCTAAAATTTTTACTTATTTGCATTTGCACCTACATTATCTGTTTGTTTTTCTACACTGGCATTTTCTTCTCTAGGAGCAAGCATAAGGAAGATTTACCTGACTTAACTCAGGTCAGCAATTCAACTGAATAAGTATTTATTGAACATCTACTGTTGAGGGCCGTTCTAGGCACGAGCGCATACTTAATAAATGCTTTTGGATGGCACAGTATGAGGCAATGGAAGGAATACTGGCTCTGGCATCAAATACCTGGGTTCAAATACCTCCTCTTACACTTAATATTTATCTGGATTACTTTGGGTAAGTCACTTAAACTCCGTGGGCCTCAGTTTCCTCATTTGTAAAATAAAGAGGTTGGATTCCATGGCCTTTCATGTCAACAAGCATTTATTAAGCACCTAGTATATTCCAGGCACTGTGCTCAGCCTTAACTTACAAAGGAACAGCAAATACAAAGAAAGGCAAAACGAACAAAGAATCTCTGCTCTCAAAAAACTCACCATTTTAATGTGAGGAGACAACACGCAACTATATAAAACTATATATAAATAACTATATACAAACAAAGTGTGGACTAGATCAATGGGAGATATTAGCAGGGGTGGGGGTGAGGGTTGTGGGGGGACTGGGAAAGAGTTCTTGCAGAAGGGGGTAATTTAGCTGAGTTTTGGAGGAAGCCATGCATGGGGAAGAGTTAATAAAAATGCCCAGAGCCAAGAGGTAGTGTTGTTGGGTTCAAGGAACATCACAAAGGCCAGTGTCAGCAGATCAAAGAGTGTGTGGTGGGGAGTAAGGTATAAGAATGCTCAGAAAGCCAGGAAGAAGCCAGGTTGCAAAGAGCTTTGAAAGCCAAACAGGTGACTTTATATTTGATCCTTCGGGTAATAAGGAACCACTGGAGTTTATTGAAGGTGAGGGAGATGGGGGCCAAACCAGTGTGAATGAAAGATTCCAGATCTGAGCCCAGCCTTCCAGGCCTCCACCTCCAGTGTATTAAAGTATACCAGAAATTTTCATAAGATGGTATCTAAGGGCCTTTTGAAAAGGTGTAGTCTACATTTTCTCTACAGGTGTATATCCTGCCTAGCACTGGTTATTTGGGCTGCTTTGATTTGAAAGAAGTAAGATACCAATTCTTCTGAACTGAAGTCAGTCCTTGGCAGCTGGAAGACTGCTAGCTTCAAAACCTAGTCAAGTGTTATGCAGAGATGCTGGAGGTGCCAATAGTCATCATGACAAACTGGGATTTCAAAAGACTGTGATGTTTTGCCAAGTTCAAATTTAGGCTTGGGAGGTTTTTTTGTTCACAAGACAGGAGGCACTGATTTTAATTCGATTTTACCTCCTTAGAAAGTTCTGGTTTGAAAAGAAGCAAGTGCAAGTCAAATATGGCTTAGCCATTGAAAATTCACAAGTGGCAAAATGGGTCGTGGAAACTCTAGGAAAGAATAATTGAGCTATTTGTTTAGTGTGCACCTGCAGGAAATTATAGCCACCCATTTGCTGTGAGAATTATGTAGGAGGCTCTGTCTTTTAATATGGGTATGAAGAAATTGCTCTTAAATGACCAAATATGTTGGAAGTTGGAATTTACAAAGACCAGGAGAAACAGTCAGCCAACAAGCATTTTTTTTAAGCTCTTACTATGTGCCAGGCACTCTACTAAGTGCTGGAGATACCAAGAAAAGGCAGCTATGGGAATGACTACTTATTAATACGACTGTCCCTAATTAGAAGGTATTTGACACCATGCTAATTATGCCTCTACTGACTACTTTGCCTAATTTAAATTGATTTTCTGCAAGGCAGGGGACCATCTAGGTTCAAGTCTGGTCTCTACCATATACCATCTTATGACCCAAAGCAAATCATTTAACTTCAGGAAGGGAGAGAGGAAGGAAGGAAAGAAGGAAGGAAAGAAGGAAGGAAAGGAAGGAAGGAAGGAAGGAAGGAAGGAAGGAAGGAAGGAAGGAAGGAAGGAAGGAAGGAAGGAAGGAAGGAAGGAAGGAAGGAAGGAGGACAGAGGGAGAGAGGACAGAGGGAGGGAAGGAGACAGACAGACAAGCATTTATTAAGCACCTGTTATGTGCTAGGCATTTTACAAATATCTCATTTGAGAGCACCCAGCTGCCTCTGCTTAGCAGGTGCCAATCTGCTTTGGTAGAGGGAATTGTTTATTCAAAACTCCCTGCACCAATCAAATCAAAAGTTCAATTAAAAAATAAAAATAAAAATTTAAATCACCGAGTTAATTTAGGAAGACTACTGCCTTTCTTCTGCATTTTCAGCTCTGGTTCATCAGGCCTGGGTACAGTGGTCTAGCTACCCTCCAGTGCCACGTTGAGGAAACCCTTTGAATCTATAATCCCTCCTGCAGACAAAGCCCAGTTCTCAGCCAGAGAAGCGAAGAGCTGGGGTGGCAAAGACCCTAGTGTAATATGGAGCTCCCATAGAAAGGGTGCCCAGGGTCAGGCTTAAGTTGTACTAAATCCCACTCCAGTAAGCCCCTTAATTTTCTTCACCCTAAAGGTTGAAGGAAGCAGTGAACTAATGTCTAATCAAGCATGTCTGAATGTGCCATGAGCAAAATTATATTAGCATAAAGGAAAGCTGCATTCAGAGCTGAATATCCTTAAGTATGCACAGTTTATTCTTGAACCCATGGAATGTTAGTTATTCCTCTCAGGGTAAACTAAATTTTGCTTTGCTCTCTGTTGCTAGAGAGGTAATGAAATTAAATTGACAGGCCAAAAAGATTGTTAGGTGGAGGAAGAGTGAGAAATAAAGAGTAAAAAGGAGTATGAAAATCAGTTCCAAGTCGAATCGTGCCAAGAAATAGCAGAATCTCCTGCTTGTGTTAATACACAGATAATCATCTGCTTCAAACTCACGTGGGAAACTGCTTCTCAGGTTGCTAGACTGGAGTCAGATTTCCTGGGCAGAGAGGAAACCATTCCAAAAGGTAAAGCCACGCACTCCTTGAAAGGCTGCAAGTTGGGTAAGCAGTCTTAGAGAGCCTGTGAGAGAATTGATCGGTCTTTGCAATCAATGGAGAAAGTCTGGGATCTGACTAGAATAGATTAGCTTCAGTACATCAGATTTGCTTAATAAAAGTACCACTTTGGTCTCTTTTTCCTTTGTATTAACTAGACCTCAGAGAATTCAAAGTAGCCCAGCTACTGCACCTATTGTCCAGGCTTGGTTGTTTCAAAACGGAGTTCACCATTTTCTTGAATTTTACTCCTCAAGACATGACTCTTAATTTTGGTTAAATAGCTGATCAAAAAAAAGTCAGTATATTTTATTTTCAGCCACATAGTCACCCGCTCTGCTGCCCTTGGCCCACTTTCAACCCCATTACAAGCTCTCAGATTTCTCAGATCTACAAAAAGCTTCACAGTGACCCTTCCAATGCCATCCTGTCATTTCCCAGAAGTAAATTAAAGCTGTTAGCATGGATGATGACTTAAAATAGAAACATGCATAGTGGACTATCTGTAATAATTAGCCCTTCAGTTCTTTTTTTACTGTGGGAAAAAAATATATGGCCAGATACAACTTTGGGAATAGTGATGAACCTCAGCCTGGAGAAACTAGCCAATAAACTGTGGGTCAGAACAAAATGAATCCTCCCTGCAGTGTTTTCATAATGACAATGAGGCCTCAGTAGCATATTGTAAACTCCACGTTATTATGTGGGCCTCTGGGGCTCATAAAAACTCCAAAAATTATTGTTTATTTTTACCTAGATAATTTTGGGGTCACTGGACCATGAACATTTAATCCTCACCAGGATATATCATTCAAAATGTTATCTCAAAAAGAGACAGAAGGAATCTTTGCTTTCACACAGTCTTGTCAGCCCTTTGGGACAGTTTCTAGTTTAGCTCATCCTTAAAAATGTCATATCCTTGGCACAAAATCAATGCCTTTCTTTTCTCATTAAAGAACTGTCTTGCCTAGGTGGGTGTGATGGCCAATCTTAGTAAGAAACTTTCAATGCTGTCGCTATCTATCCTCATCTTAAGAACCCACTTGTGATCACACCCAGGGAAGATTCTTTTGTCTGACAATTGGAAACCTGATCCAGGCTTGAGTTGTGAAGAAGCAGATGATTATGGGAACATGCTTGGGAAATCAGCAAAATTTGAAATTTGGGGGCCTTATGGTTAAATACAGGAAAATTCAAAATGAGTAAGGTTTTATTATTGCAGTTCACTTTAATAAGACAAGTTCCCACTGTGAGAGGCATGTAGTGCAGTGTCTAAGAGCTGGTCTCAGTGTCAGAATGAGCTAGGTTCAAGTTCTACCTCTGAGACAGACTGACTGTGTGACTCTGGGCAAGTTGCAAAATCTCTCCATGCCCCAGGTAACACCCTGAAACTGCCAGTTATAGGGAAGATAATCCATTTGCATTGGTACAGGGTCAGTAGACCAATTAAGTTATAGGCCCAGTCCAACAAAAGTGCTATTCTTGTATTTCTTTATTCTGTTGGATATAGAATATAATATAGACATGAGTTTTTTTATTTGAAGTTTAGTTTTCTCTGTGATAAATCAATGTATTTCCCTCCCATCTTTTCCTTGGTTGCTGATCCCAACTGCACCTCATAGCTTCGCCTGTAGTGATCACTCATGCATTGCTTTGCCTTGATGCATTTTACTTGCTTCAATGTATTTCATTTGCCTCAGGAAAAAACCAGGTTTCTCTCTGCTTCCTCTCCCCTACAACCAAATCTCACTCTTGTCTTCCTTTCCTCTTCCTTCCCTGCCTCAGGCTTTGTTCTCTGAGACTTAATCTCGTTAACCTGCTGGGTACAATTTTGTGATCCAGGGAGAAAAAAAGAAATGAGCCTCTTCCACTGCTTTGGAAATTTCAGAATGATTGGGTGTATTTGTTGTTCCTACCTCTCTGGCTCCAGATAGTATCTACCCAGCTCTTCAGATTAATAGGACACTTCCAAGCTACTTCGTATGAGATCTTTTACCTGTCATAAAGTTTCTTGGAACTCTTGGTAGTTGTTCCTTTAAGTACTTAGCAAAAGCATGAAACATGTTTCACCTTTATCAGTAAAGTATGCCAGGAATTCCCCTTCATCTTGATAGACTTGTAAGCATTTGCTGTGGTTCAACTTTTAGCTTTCTTTCTAACTTTTTCCTTTCTTTTCAACGAATGATAATGTTCCCTGGTTTGACCTCAGACCATTTCAGTATAAATGGAACTTGGACTCAGTGTATCTCATCAGAGAATTATGGGTAAAAATTCAGACTCTTCCAATCTAGTTCAAAATCTGGCCAGTGAAAGATCACTTACAATGAGAAAACAGTTAAGTATCCATGCACAATTCTTGGGCCCTTAGTTTTTTAGAAGTGTTATAAAATTAAAAGCATGCTGCTGGCCAAGTTTTACAGTATAGGTGCCCTGTAACTCCTAATCTGGGTTCTGACATCAGGTTTCTGTGTTTGTATTGACTGTATGATGTGACAAAACAACCTAGAATTCTTTTTAAAAAGTCTCCAAAGTTTCAGCAAAAGCCGCTGAGTCACTTTTTTCAAACCTTATGGTCTCTGGCCCTATTTTCATGGCACAAAGCAGAATGAAAGTTATCCTGTCTCAATATGTGTTATTCCACACGCCCACCCTGCCCTCCACAGCCCACCATTTAATTACTCCTTACCGCAGGAATGTCTGTAGATGAATGAGAAACTAAGCATCGTTGCCCTCTCTGTCAACCTGAAGAGAGTTGGAACTTGGCTTTGATCCATCACCGTTCTAACTGGGTTTTGTTACCTCTTTAGCGTATACATTCTTTGCTGAGCATTATTCACGTGGTGTAATATGACCAATGTTCACAGGCACAGTTGGAGTTTACTGCCCCAAGTGGGCAAGTATAAACAAAGATTGATAAATTGGCTTTGGTGGTTTTCAGTTCCTAGGTTCCTCAGACCAACTGGAAATATACCATATGAGGTTCATTATGGCTCCTGATACATGATGGTACTTAGTCGGTGGAGGTCTCACCCACAGTGGGTACTCTGAAGAAGCTTATCTTCTGATGTAGTGCTGTACAAAATGTTCTTTATTAAAATAAGAAACATTTGCTGGATACCTTTTTCTATCACATTTCAAAATGAAATCTGTAGCTAAACCTTCACCACCAAATTTAGGATTTCTTTGTGCTTATTAGTGTAAAACATTTCCATACTTGTTGCTGTGAGAACTAGCCAGGATAATAAATAATAATAGCTAACAGTTATTAAGCACTTACTATGTTCCAGGCACTGTGTGAAGTGATTTGCAATTATTGTCTCATTTGAGTCTCACAACAACCCTGGAATGTAGGGGCTGTTATTATGCCTATTTTACAGATGAACCGGTAGGAAGAAACTACTTTCTTTCCTTTTTTTAATTTAGTTTTTTTTTTTAAAAAAACCACTTTCAACTTAAGTCAATAAGAATTTTTTAAGCACTACTATGTGCCAGACACCGTGCGGAACACAGAAAGGCAAAAAATAGTCTCTGCTCTCAAGAAACTCCCTGTCTCCTTGGGACTGTAGGAGAGACAACAGGCAAATAACTATGTGCCAACAATATATGTTCAGGATAAATAGTCACAAAGGGAAAGTGCTCGTGTTAAAGTGGGCAGCTGTAGAAGGAGGTGATTTTTAGGTAGGACTCGAAGCAAGCCAGGAGGCAGGGATAAGGAGAGAGAGAGAGCTCCAGACATTGGAGGGATAGCGGGTGAAAAGGAAGGCAATCAGCAGACAGAACATCCTAGGTAAGGAAGAGCCAAGAGGCCAGTGTCACTTGAGGTGTCTCTTCTCTAGGATACCGTGAAGAAAATTTTTTAAAAAATGTATTTTAATAAAACTAAAGTTCAGTGCCAGCAGAAATACAAGATGGCTTTAGCAACTAGAAAGGCTTCTGAACATGGACTTGGCATTGTACTGTATATCTGTCATCAGAGAAACAACTTAGCTAAGTTTGGAAAGGCCCTTTATTAAGACATCCTAGGATTATAGATCTGAAGCTGGAAGGGATCTCAGCAGCCATCCAGTCCAGTCCCCTGCCCTCTTTTACAGATGGGAAAACAGAAGCCTAGGAAGACGAAGTCAACAAGCATTTAGTATCAGAGGTGGGATTTGAACCCAGGGCCTCTGACTCCAGAGCCAGCAATCTAACCATTCTATCATACTGCTTCCGCTTGGTCACAAGCCAAAGGATTATTTTGACCACAGCAACTCATTAAACTAAGTAAGCCATGGAGAGATTATGATCTGCATCTCTGAAAAAGTACACATACCAGTGAAACCATAGATCCCTGAGGTATTGAAGGAAGCAAAAGACATCTCATACCACAACCTAACCTCAAACCATTTAGGGCAAACCTGCTTTCAGTGTTAGGAGCTATAAAATTTTACTATGATTTGCTGCGTTCTGGACTTTGTAATTGATTCAAAACTAGAGGACTGATTGGGCTTAAGTAGGAAATTCTTCTGACCTCTTCATTACTGAATGTCCCAGGATGAGTAAATAACTTGCCCAAGGTCTTACAGGTCATGTGTGGCAGAGGGAGGATGATAACCCAAGTCCTTGGACTCTGAATCCCTTGCTCTTTCCAGATCACAGATTATCTGTGCTTTTCTGATCCAGTAGAACTCTTGTCCTTGTCTTCCTAATAAAGCTTCCAGGAGAGTTCAACCAACACTCTAGGGATCTTCCTCTAGACCCCTCAACATTGCCTGAGTAACATAGATTGCCCACCAGTTATCCTTCCATCTTGGTACATGACTAGTCCACCTCCTTTTCCAGTCGTACATCATCTCTTTTTGTACAATTAGCAAAGAGTTTTTTGTTTTTGTTTTTATTGAAAATGTATTGTAGCTTACCATGTCTCTCTTTGTTGGCCTTTAGGTAATTCACATCTTTAGTTCTCCTAGACTGTGGTAGTTGACGATTCACAGCCATATGGCACTAATCTAGGCGAGAGGCAATAGGGGCCTAAACTAAGGTTGTAGCTTTGTGAGTAAAGAGAACGTGTCTAGCATGAGTGATTTTATGAGGACAGAAATACCAAAATTTACTGATTGGATATGTATAGTGAGGGACATTGAGACAGCTAAAGGCTCAGTAGAGAGCGCATTTGGTCAGGAAGATCCGAGTTCAAGTACAGCCTCAGAGACTTAGATGTGTGCCCTTGGGTAAATCACTAAACTTCTTCGCCTAGGAGGCAGCTAGGTGGCTCAATGGATAGAGTCCTGGGCCTAGAGACAAGAAGACCCGAGTTCAGATTCGGCTTCAGACACCTACTTGCTATATGATCTTGGGCAAATGACTTAAACTACTGTAGCTTTAACCCCCTGGAGAAGGAGATGGCGAACCACTGCAGTATCTTTGTCAAGAAAGCCTCGTGGACAGTATGGTCCGTGGAATCACAGAGAGTCAGACATGACTGAACAACAGCAAGTGAGGGGGCTTGAGGGACTGAATATTGTGCCAAGGTTATAAACTCGGGAGAGTGGAAGATTGGTGAGAACTTTGACAGAAATGGGGGCGTTGGAAGAAGAAAAGATCACGAGACCATGTCGAATTTGAGATGTTTCTAGTCCATTCAATATGAAATGTCCACTAGGCTATTGGTAATTCAGGACTGAAGCTCAGAGGAGAGACTTATTAGGATGTGCATTCCTTAGGGCTGGGACCATGCTTTTGCCTTTCTTTGTATCCCCAGTGTTGGGCACGGTGACTGTCACGTTTTAAGTGCTTAATAAATGCTTGGTGACTCGGTGACTGACTGACTTAGCCTAGGGCTGGATAAAGAAATCTGAGGGTCACCTGCATAGAGATGATGATTAACCCATGGAAGCTGGCGGTGACTGAGAGAATGTATAGAAAGAGAAAAAAAGGAGATCCAGAGCAGGACCCTTGGGAAGTTCCCACAGTTGGGATATGGATAGGGATAAGGAAACTGAGCAACACTTAGACAAAGTAGGAGGGAGACCAGGAGAACCCATAGAGGAAAGAGCATCCAAGGTAAGAGAGTGGTCAGTGGTGTCAGGTGAAGAAAGGGAAGACATGAGCCTGAGATCCCACAGCTAAGATGGTCATTGGAGACTTTGGAGACTCCAGCTACAGTTGAGGGATGACATCAGAAGCCACATTACAAAGAGTTGAGGGAATTAAGAGGAGAAGTATAGAAAGTAAGCGTAGACAACTTTTTCTAGGCGTTTGGCTGAAAAAGAGAGTAGAGCTATAGGACGGTAGTTGGAGGGGATGGTAGAGCTTAGTGAAGGGTTTGTGAGGATGGACAAATCTGAAGTCAAGAGAAAATGAACTAATAGACAGGGAAAGGTTGAAAACGAGGTGGAGGGAGACAGTGCAGGATGACTGAGTTCACTGTGCTAGAGGAGACAGGAAGGAATGGGATCATGGACAAGCATAGGGAAGTTAGCCTTGGCAAAGAGAAGGGATGACTCCGTGTCAGACTCTGGGGGAAGGAGGAAAGAATAGAGGAGGATGTCTGGGGTTTTTAAGGTGAAGAGAGTGGGAAAAGAGAGGGTTCACATTGGATGTCCTCAGTTTTCTCAATAAAGTCAGAAGCTAGATCCTTCACTGAGAGACGTAAAGGGGAGGTGTAGCAAGCTCGAGAAGAGAAGATCGCTTCCATCTACGGGGAACCTGTCCTGCATTTCTGCTGCACAGTGTACATCCTCTCCCCTGGCAGATGCCCCGGGCTGTGTTAGAGCAGACTCTCAGGCTGGCAGAGCCAGTTGTTAAATATTCAGTGAGAGCATTTAAACCTCAGAAGTCGTCAGTGCTACAAAGTTACTGTTTTGTTGGTTGTCTAGACTAAAGAAAATGTGGATTATGCTGATTAAACTTAAAAGTACATGAGCATATTTTCTCCATAGCCCAGTTGTTAAACATTCACTGTACACCCCTCTATGGCTCTGTAAATAATAATAATATTATTAGCTAAAATTTGCATAGCACTTACTATGTGCTAAAGCACTTTACAATTATTATCGCATTTGATCCTCACAACAACCCTGGGAGGTGGGTGCTGTTCTTGCCTTAATTTTACAAATGAGGAAACTGAGGCAAAAGACGTTAAGAAATTTGCCCAGGATCAGACAGGTAGTAAGTATCTGAGGCCAGATTTGAACTCAGGGAGATGAGTCTTCCTGACTTCAGGCCCAGCATTCTATACACTGTGTCACCTAGCTGCCCCCACAAGTTTTTAGTCCTCGTATCTCTTATTCCTAGCCACATTTTCCTACATACTTTTCACCCTTCTTCCTTAAGCCCAATTTTACATTAGTCAGCAAGTATTAAAGTATATGTTGACTTGATTTGGAGAGTCTCATTAAGTTATTCGTAGGATTTCTCTGTTCTTTCATCCTCTGCAAGAGATATTGGTGTGTGAGCTGCAAATTCATTCATGGTGGGATTTTTTATTTCAGTCTCAGTGCAGGAGTCCAAAAAGACCTCTGATCTTTTTTGGATATAGCATTTCTTGCAAAAGGGTGCCCATATCCTGTGCATGCCTCCTCACCTTTGCCTGGCATACCACCCTTCCTCTCTAACTACTCCAATGCAGAATCTTCCTTGATGGAAACTTCAGCCTTCCTAGGTAATTGACACCTATCTGCCTATGACAAGAATGGTGGGAAACTATTCCGACATACCTGAGTGAGACCTTGCTCATCCCTATAAAAAAAACACAAACCAAAAACCAGCTTGGTCTTCTTCAACACCCTAAGCAGCCTTGTTGTGTGGAAAAACCCAGGTATACCTCTGCTGAACCCAGAGGAAGAGTGAGAGCCTAGCTCTGGATTGAGTCCAGGTGCCATTCCTTCCTTCCTCCCACTCTGATCCCAAGGTGATCTCACCCAAAGCACAGACTCCCCCACTGGCTAAGCCATATCTTGTCCTTCCAATGATCCAATTTTATCCTTGTTATCAGGGGCAATCCATAATCCATAGATTTTTATTATCTGTCCCCCATGCCTAAAATGCTCTGCCTCCTCACCACTCCTTCCTGGCTTCCCTGAAGTCTGAAATTTCACCTGCCACAGAAAGCTTTCCTACACCCCCTCATTGTTGTGCCTTCCCTCTGATATTCCTTCTAGTTTCCCCCTATATACTTATTTGTGTATGGTTCTTTGCATGCAGTCTCTCCCCACAGGGTGTGGACCCCTTGAGGTCACAAATGGTTTTCCCCTTTCTTTGTATTTCATTGCTGATAAAAACCTACCAGGTTTGTGTTTTGCTGCTGCAGGAAACCCAGAGTATCCTACTTGCCTCCATGATACAGGGAAACAGATCTGTTGTGGAGAGTCCTAGAATAAAGATGGAATAAATGATTCTTTTTTAAAAGACCTGTACAGCTGGAATTTTTTTTTCCAAGAAACTTTGTTAAAAAATCTATTACCTCAAACTATAGATTACATTTAGTTTGTAGCAATAGGAAAAATTAGTCATAGTCCAATGATAAGCAGAGGAGATTATGTGAAGGGGTGATATAGCCAGTGGGAGGGGGAATCTGAAGTTTGGAAAGAAAGAAAAACTAGAATGTTGGAATAAGCAAAATTTAAAAAAAAAACTTGTCAGAAGGTATTTTTTTGTGAGGCTGGAATATTGAATTATCAAGGAAAATATTGACTTTCTCTTCTTCCCTTACTTTTCTTTGAAACTCTCACTTCCTTTCAAAATGCTTTAAATACTCTTCTCTCCTTTACTTTAATATCATGTTATTTAGGCAGAATTACCCATAATGGAGAGAGGTAAAAAGACAAGAAAATGAGTCCTTGACATTTTCTTGAAAACTTTAAATTATCTCTTTGAAAAGTACATGTACAATTGAAATACCTTCTACCTTAGTGGATCATATTTGATTAGCACAAATCATGCCAAGTCCTCCTGTTGGGGGAATGGTCATGGACCGTCAAACTGGGACCTGGAACACTCTGCAGCTTTCCCAAATCACTTTTGGTCCTTTATCTCTGATAAAATGGAATCAAAGTCCCTACATTTTGCCCTTATGACCATACAGAACTTCTTTTTTTTTTTTTTGGAGGGGGGAAGGCAGGGCAATTGGGGTTAAGTGACTTGCCCAAGGTCACACAGCTAGTACGTGTGTCAAGCATCTGAGGCCAAATTTGAACTCAGGTCCTCCTGACTCCAGGGCCCGTGCTCTACTTACTGCACCACCTAGCTGCTCCCCATACAGAACTTCTAATATATGAAATGATCACGTCAACATATATTATTCCTTCTCTTGTTAATAATAACGATAGCCAGCACCAGTATGAGCATGTTAAGGTTTCATAGCACTTCAGAAATATCAGCTCATTTGATCCTCACAACAAACTATAAGGCAGGGGCTGGTATTATCCTGATTTTACAGATGGGGAAAACAAAGCAGGCAGAGGTTGGTAAGTGATTTACCCAGAGTCACACATCTGGTGAGTGTCTGAGACAAGATTTAAACTCACATCTTTCTTACTCCAAATCCAACCCTCTGTCAGCTGGACACCCTAGCTCAACAATTGATACCATAATTCTTAACACTACCAATTTACACAAGCTTTGAGCAAAAAGTATGTACTCAAGGGCACTGAAGGAAGCCAAACAAAACTGTAAGGCAATTAGGCACGTCCCTCACCCTTGACCCTGAAAGTACTTCTGCCCCTCCTGTGGGAGTGATCTGGCACAGACAAAGAGTAAATTAAAACATGAAAACACATGCCCTGACAACATTAGACAACAGCAGTGTCATTCCTTTCATTTTCAACTCCCTATATTCACTTGCAACTACATGAAGACCTAATTCGAGACTCTGCCAACAGGTTTGATATGGGTGAGTTCCTATCTTAAAAATGAACTCACTGATCACCCCACTTAAACTTGCACCAACCACCTCCCTCTCTCCAGCCCAAACCACAAGAACCCTAAGCAATTGGTCACACTAGAAATCCTCCGAGATTTGTTCCAGACCTAGTAGAACTAACTAGAGAATAGTTTATCTCCCTCCTGGTGCACAGAGTCTCATATGTATACATCAAACATAAAGATTAAGTACCCTTAGTTGACTAGGTTAGATGCCACAGGAATAAATACAAATCAGCCAACTTTTCTTCTGTTACTAATCATTTCAACATGGTATGTCCAGAAGTAGCCATTCTTGAGGACTCTTCTGTTCTCCCATCTCCCCCCTTTATTTTGGCATTAGACAATCTTCAGGGTGTCACAAAATAAACTAAGCCATTGGATTCTTTCCTCTGTCTTATCCTTTACAAGTCCTGGTGGTGAAAATTTAAAATCTTTGTCATCTATTCATTATTCTTCATTGCCTTTTTCTTCTTGATGCTTGTGAACAGTAAAGTTAAAAAATTTGCAAAGCAGTTCAAACAGGATTGAAGGTAAAATGAAAATGAGATAATTTGGTCCCGGATTGGGAAGGGGCCAGATGCCTCTGCATCCCTTTTTGGGAGAGTCATACCTAATATTCCATTTCTTCCCTCCTCTTCTAAGTGCTACCAGGTCCTCTTAATTTCAATTTCTTTTCAAGTTATGTAGATTAACATTCTCTCAGTGTTGCCTGAACCCTGATGATCCTTCTGACCCATCCCAATAAACCCTTCTAACTTTCCTCTCCATTAGATTGTGAATTCCTTGAAGGCAGGAACCTTTTTTTTATATATACTTTCTCTTCATCTCCAGAGGTTGGCACTATGCCTGGTGCATAGCAATGGCTTTAGAAATGTTTATTGACTTGATAAAGAATAGCACACATTAAAGGAATAAAAATAGTCCATCAGTTCCATAGGACAAAATGTAGTTGGCATTCACCTAAGATCATTTAGTAGGCCCCCTCATGAGAAAATGACCTTTTTCTATATAGGTCAGGACCTTTTTCTGCAACTTGTCTTACAGAATTTCCTAAAATACTTTGGAAGTGACTTGTCTAGGGTCACATAGCCAATGTGTATCAGAGGCAGGACTTGAATCCAAGGCTTCCTAGCTCCAAGACCTCTATATCCTGCTGGTTGGACAGGAAGACAATGGATAAATGGCAGATCATGCAAGTGCTTTCCCCCTTTTTAGGCCTTCCTGTAGTTTTTTTTTCCCTATATCTTTGTTTGCAATATTGTAATGATGATCAGCTGTGAAATATTTAGCCATTCTGATCAAGACAACGATCCAAGACGACTGGAATCCAAGGTCCTGTGTGAAAAATGTTATCCGCCTCCAGAGAGAGAACTAATGAAGTCTGGATGCTGAATGAGGCAGAATCTTGCCCTTTTTTGTAATGGCTAATATGGAAATGTTTTACATGATTTCACATGTATTATGGATAGCGTATTGCTTGCCTTCTCCATGGGTGAGGAAGGAAGTAGAGGAGGAGGAAGAGAATTTGGTACTCAAATATTTTTTAATGAATAACAATAAATAATAGAATTTATTTAAAAAAAGAAACAAAGGAACTTTGGGAAAATAGATAATAGAGCATCAGGGGTGATTATAAGATCATAGATGTAGAGTCAAGATGGATGTTGGAGACTATCAAGTCTAGCCTCCCCTCCCCACCCACATTTTTCTGATGAGAGAATTGAGGCACAGAAAAGTTGATTTGCCCAGGGCCACAGAACTAGTAGGTCTGAGTCAAGATTTGAACCCAGGACCTAACTAAACCAATGCCAGTGTCTTATCCAGTAGGCCGCACTGCTTCTCTTTTCTAAGTCCAAAAGACAGAAGAGGGATCTGGGTAAATCAGAACTCAATCCTGTGACTTCAGTTGACTGAGACAGTGGGAAGATTTCAGGTTGTTTACTTACCCTCTTTCCCATCCTCTAAAAGAGAATGACAGTGCTGCTCCCTTGTAGATTCAAAGCAAGATCAGAGAAGATCATGGAAGCTTAATATGGGGGCAAAAACAGTATTTTATTTTCTTGCTGCCATTAGTGGCTTCCTTGGGACTTGTTTAACACTGTGGGTAGAAAAAGAAATCCTGGGATTTAATGAATGATCTTTATTCTCATCTCAACAAGTTTCAGGAAACTGAGAATAGCTGCTGGGTACAATCATATTTGCATTTGGTTCCCAGCCAGCAGGCAATAAGAAATCAATCAAGATGGCGGAAATGGAGAAGAGACAATGGCACAGAATTGGGAGAGGAAAGCAGATAGGTATCGATGTGCTCCAGCTAAGGGACAGAGCGGTAGACATATGGACTGTGGGACAAAGAGAATGAGGATCAGGGTTGGGACCGTGACTTCATTGGGTTAGGGAACTCCCTGATGAGAAAACTCCCTCTTTCAATGTGGATTGGCACTTTTTTCTGCACCTCACATATCAGAGTCAAGACTTGAATTCAGGCCCTCTAGCTCTGAGGCCACCTCTCTATGCACTCGATCCTGCTGCTTGGACAGAAAGATGAAGGACAGATGGTCCCTTACATAATTAGACCAAGAGCCAACAAGAGCCTTCTTTGTTTTCTACCTCAATACTCTGGTTAATTTTCAACCCCCCTAGGTATTTCACATCTCCTTGCTCTTCTCTGTCTTTTGACCCCTCAGTTAACAGTGAACCTTTTTGCTGAAAGTGTTCTAGCATTTCTGCTTAGCCACTACTTTCTGCCACCTTTACATCTTAGTTATTGCCCCTCCCCCCCACCTTTTAACAGAACTACTCTAAGAGATCCCCCCCGCCCCCGCCCAGCTCCACAGCCAAGTTTAAAGGGAGGTTAGTTAAATATGTGGTAAACTCCTTCCTTACTCGTATTCTGACTTCTGAGGTATTAAAAAAGCACTAAGAAAGTCAAGATTGATTATCCTCAAGTCTTATTTCAGGAATGTGGTGCTTATCTCCGAGTTCTGGCTTAAGCAGTAATAATGTCATCACGTATAGAATATGCTGAAGCACAAAACACAGAGGGTGTGTGTGTGTGCGTGTGTGTGTGTGCGTGTGTGCGTGTGCATGTGTGTGTGTGTGTGTGTGTGATATGCTCAGGTGGCTTGAGCTGGGTGAAGGCTGGTGCCTTGGTGCATTGGATACCCTACTTGGCCTGAAACCTGGGGAGAGGAACAGTAACGCAGGCAGCCTGAGCCTCATTCCTCTAGCTCGCTCCATTTCCCTGGTTTAAAATGCGGATAGAGTACGCCTCTTCTCACTGTTGTTAATCTGATAAACATAAAAAGAGGGAGTGCAATGGGAACAACTATTTTGATCTCAAAGAAAAATAGAGAAAAGTCAGAGGAAGGGTAATGTTGCTGGAACAAGTAACCAGATTCATGGCATAATTTTAGGGATGCCCAGGAGGTCCCAGTGCCATTAAGACATTCTTCCACTTACTGATCTGTGTCTGAATTCCCACCATTTAGGCTTCATCTCATTAGTTTAAGGTTTTGCTGCATGCTAAAAATGCAGAAATGATCTGGGGGAGAATAGCACTTTAAGCTTCTTCTATTATGTGAAGAAAAGATTTGAAATCAGGTATAATAATAAATAATAATAATAATAATTCTCATTTACATAGCTCTGTGTGCTAGATACTATGCCAAGTGCTCTTTGTAAATATTATCTTGTTTGAAAATAATGATGGCCAACATTCACATAGCCCTTCTGTGCTAGGCGCTGTGCTAAGTGCTTTTTACAAATATCTCGCTTAGTAATAATGATAGCTAACATTTATACAGTGTTTACTGTGTGCCAGGCACAGTGGTAACTGCTGTACAGTTATCTCATTTATTTGATCCTCACAACAATACTCCAAGGTAGGTGTTATTATTATCCTACAAATACAAAAATACAAATTCTACAAACCAGGTCTTGATTTCTTATTTTGTTGATTATCTAAACTTAAGAAAGTGGTGGAGTAAAAGTTAATGCAGATTAAACTTAAAAGTGTATCTTGTGTACTTGGGGAGGATCAGTTGTTAAGCATGTGCCAGCACACCTTTGCCTTTCTTTTGCCAATAAAGACATTGAGGCCTACAAGTTTAAGCTACCTGCCCGCAGTCGCATAGCCAAGGAGGCTGAGCGCCTAGAGACAAGCTCTGCCTTTATAAACTGGCCCGTGACTAACCCTGAAGATCAACGTTTGTCTACTAGTGACCCGGAAGAATATTTGTTAAAAGCTCTTGTGGGTCTAGCTCACACGTAAGGGACCCAGAGAGTTTTTGGAAATTCAGTTCAGGTCAGTGATGGAAGTGTTGATAATCACGTCTTCACTGGGACTCGTGTGAAGTACGCTTATGGCTGGAGCTCGATTCCAGTACGTTACTGCTGCTACTAGCAGTCATAATAATAGTAACAGTACTACTAAAAATGATAACAGTGGTGCTCCTAACAGTAACGATAACAACAACCACAATAATGCCTCAAGCTCGCGATGCCTTTCTGCATACGTTACCACCAGGGTATGCGGTTAAATGTGTAACCGCCTGCTCTCCAGAAGTACACAGGACATGCTTTTAAATTTAATATGCATTACCAACAATTTCTCCATCACCTTCTTGGGTCTGGATAATCCACAAAACAATAAATCAAGCCGTGATCTGTACCATTTGCTGATTTCCAGCGTGAAAGTGCTCACATTTAAATGACAACAATCGGCTGTCTCAAGCCACATCTGAACGTCCCTTAGTGCTTAAAAAGCCCTCGAAGCAGATATTTTTATCACTGTTTACAGATGAGGAAACTGAGGAACTGTACCGATTATGAAATACATCAAAGCTCTCATCCTTCCTTGCAGTTTCATTGGTAAGACCGAAGATTATTCAGAATAAACTTATGATACCCTGGGCTGTTGATATGAAGTTTATTTTGCCGTACTGTGTGAGAGAGAACAAGATTTAATGTTGGGAACCAAACTTTATGTCTTAATCCTTCATTGTACAATTTGGATGTTGGTCCCAGAGGATTTCTGTCTTTCAAACAAACTCTCAGTCTAAGAAATAGAGTCGCTGCCATGTGTTGGTTGTACTTGCTGCTAAATGTCCTCTTCCCTCTAGTTTGCAGCTCATCTGGTGAAGGTCAGATATCCGAGGGTCTGTATCCTAGATGGAGGCATTAACAAGATGAAGCCAACAGGCCTGCTCACTGTGCCGTCACCACAAATATGAAGAATTACAGATGTCAAGAGAGTCTCCCTGTCAAGTGATAAAATAATGCCAGCAGCATGTGTGTCTACCATGACAGACCTCTAAGGGTTATCACTCAGAAACAATGCCAGTGATCCACAAGGTATTATTGCCCTGAGATTCTGTTATGCAGAATGGTTTTTTTTTATTGTATGTTCATCTGTCAACAGACTTGAGTACAGGTATCTCGGAAGGAATTTTATTAGCAATGAAATCTGATCATGGATTTTTACAGAGTTACCGTAAAGTGCTAGAGGAATTCAGCTGATAATAGCTAAAATCAGCCCTGTCCAGGAAATCTAGCCTGACACTGATCTCACCTCTCCTTGACAAATGGTCTTAAAGGCATTATTTTGTAAATACAAGTGTTAAGGGACAGGCCAACAGCATACTGTCCCTGTGTTTATGATAATATGGAAATTGTTCCCAGTTCATTCTTTGTAAATAAAATCTGCGTTTTGTGATCAAAAATTAAGTGATTTTATGATCTGGTTTTTTCTTCAGCTAATACATTTTCAGCTACTGCAGAAAGCTGGTAAGCTTTTGTCTCAATGCCAGTCAGTAAATTAATCTATTAAGCATTTATTAAGCATCTACCAAGTGCCAGTCGCTGTACTAGGTGCCAAGAATACAAAGACAAAAATGAAGCAGCTCAGGGAGCTTACATTCTATTGACATGTACATACGTAAGTAATTAGAAAAAGGATTTATTTTATTGGAGCTGTGATGATTAATTATGTAGGATAGTGCCCCGAGATGAACTCCTTCTACCAATGCAAATCAGCAAAAACCTGCTCACCAACTTCACAGTCTTAGAGTTGGTTCCACCACAAAGAGATTCAGTGATTTACTTGCCAAGGGTCCTGCAGCTAGTAGGTATCAGAGGCAGGATTTGAACCCAGGGCTTCCCGACTCTGAGGCTAGTTCTGACTAGCCCATGCTGCCTTTCTATACAAAATATATCCAAAATTTTGTCGTTGTGGTTGCTGTTTGATTGTGTCTGAGTCTTCGTGACCCCATTTGGGGTTTTCTTGGCAAAGACGCTGGAGTGGTTTGTCATTTCCTTCTCTAGCTCATTTTAAAGACGAGGAACTGAAGCAGACGAGGTTAAGCGACTTGCCCAGGGTCACACAGCTAGTAAGTGTCTGAAGCCGCATTTGAACTCAAGAAGAAGAGTCTTCCTCACTCCAGGCCCAGCATGCTGTGCACTGCACCACCTAACTTTCATCATATTCAAAATAAACACAAGGAAATTTGGGAGGAGAGAGGCAATGTGACAGCACTCTCCTCCCCCCTGAAAACTGATGCTTGGTAGCAGTTCTAAAACCTAAATAGAGCTTTTGGCCATCCATTTGTCTGCTTTATAACTGAAAGATGTTTATTCACCATTGTCTTTAATGTCTGACTGTCCTTTACAGAACATTTTGATGGAAGTATTCAGTTTTTGTACTTTTCAAACCAAGAATTCTTTTCAAAATTAAATGAGATAAAGGGAAAAATCACACAGTGACAATTCCCACCCCCCCATGCATGTGAGCACGTGCACATGTGCTCACACACACACATACACACAGCAATGAATTTAGTTGCTGCCCAATGAAAAACATCTCAAGAGCTTACTAGAATGAAAAAATAATTCACCATGCTTACTTTGACTGCTCTTTTCAGGGCACTCTGCATACTAATTGGAGATAGGTCATTAGGTCATCCTGCCCCTTGGCAGTTAGAATTCACTACCCCACCTGTAATCCAGAATGTGAGTGTTGATAGGCAAGCTGGGCTGTTGTCTCTGTCTGAAATAAATGTCTCTGGAAGAGATTAGAGAGGGGTAGAAGGAAGGGCAGTGATGTACTAACTGTTAAAGTCAGCAATATTGAGGAGGATAAATAAATGATCATGGACTCTGACCCCCACTGGGTCAGTTTTGAACGAGATGAAGCCTGTCATCCTCAAATGCATGTATTTAAAGCGATCAGCTTTGCAGAGCTATAAATTTAGCCATATTTCAGAAAATGGAAATGGGAAAAAAATTACAACTGATTAAGAGCATTATTCATATTCCAGTCAACAAATCAACATGCTGAGTACAGCATTGATGTCATATTTACATGTGGTAGGAAAAATGGACATGGCAAATCATAGGCCTCAGTCAACCATTGCTGAATTAAAACAAAAACGTTGATGCTTCTTCAGATCTGAGCTATCCCTACAGAATCCTGCAACATCAATACCACGGTGGCCCTCAGCCAAAGAACAGCAGCAGGAGTTCATGTGATCCTGTTTGCAGTCTCATTGAACAGACAAATGCAGCTGTGGCCTGTGTGTTTGTTTTTGGTTTTGTTTTTATTAATTACCTGGAAAGATCATCTCCATTTGGGGGCTAGCTATTCACTATGGTTGTTTCTAGCCACAAAATGCTGTCATTCTATCCTTCATTCTGCCTAAAAATTTTAACTTTATAAACCCTTAAAACAAAGGCTCTTAGCCAGGGTCCATGAAGTTGGTGGGGGCTGGGGGGTAGGAATTACATCTTTATTTCAATATAATTAGTTTCCTTTGTAATCCTGTGTGTTTTGTTCTATGTTTTTAAAAACATTATTCTGAAAGGGGGCCCATAGTCTTCACCAGACTGTAGTGAAAGGGTTCCATGACGAAAAAAGAGTGAATTCCTGCCTTAAAAGACAATTCTTTCAGAGTCAATGAATGCTTATCCAAATTATCTGCATCATTTTTTATAAAACAGTTTTTTGGGTTGAACCTCTCTCATCTAGTGTGTTTATAAAAAAGAAATCCCATTAGTATTTGATTGTAAAGTGATGTCAGCAGTCAATAAAAAAAATAAGTCAGTAAAAGGGTTGAGTTCTGTAATTGGTTATATATGGTGGCATTTGGTCTGCAACTTGTATCATAAAATGTAAAAGTTTGAGTGATAGGTATCTAGCCTTAAAACAGGCTTTCCAACGTGTGTATACCTGACTGTTTGAAAGTGCTGATGATGAATTATTTTAAGTTTGTGGAAAATGCAGGTGGTGCCAGTTCGTTATTTTCCTGCACTCCTCTAGCAACAATTATTTTCAAAAACAAAGTAAAATTGAAGTACTGATTACAGTCTTGGTTAGAGGTTAATATATATGTGTATATGTATATATGTACCATATATACATATATATGTATATATGTACTATATATACATATACACATATATATATATAAAAAATACAGAATCTTACAACAATAGACAACATAGACTTCCTGATTGAGGGTTGTGTCTTAAATAGAACATTACAGTCCTAAATGCTCAAAGACTCATGAGTATCAATCATACTTTCAGTTTTCAGCCAGGTTCATACATAGTAATCCCACAGGAACAACTCGTGTTCTGAATATAATCATTATTCTGGGAACTAGATCTACACTATATCCTGACAAGAACTATGGGTCAACCAAGCATTCTTCTGTGGGGAGAAAGCCACTGACCCAAACAGGAACATATGCAAGAACAAATTAAGAACAGACTTTTTATCTGGAGGGGACCACCAGACTAGAAATTAGACAATAAATATAATGAGAGCAGACTCTGTAGTATCCATCTTTGCGTCTCTTGTGCCTTATGTGATAAATGCTGCTCTCGAGAGAATTAGGGAAGAAGCAATATAGAAATGTAGAAAATTTCCTGAAGACGCTGAGAGACAGCTGCAGCCTCAAGACCTTCAGAACCAGCACTGACCTAGACCTGCTCTTCTGTCCATGCTGCCCCACCCCAAGCATCTCCATTAATTTCTTCCTGACTACCTATCCCCTAACTATTAGGGCAACTGGGATATTGAGGCCCTTTCCAATTTACCCTCATTCTAGCCTCAGGTGGCCTGAGCTCACAACCAATCAGAGAAACACCAAAACCTAGAATAACTGGCTTTCTGATCCAGTCTCTACCCTGAGAGGAGAGGTCACCCCTATCCTCATCCAAGCCATGATGATGAAAGCTCAGAGAATTCTTAATCTGCTCTGACTAGCTTCAACTAAGAATGATAGGTCATAACCCTCAGGTCCAAGACCCCCAAAATCAAGTCCCATTAAAAGCTGTCCTGCCTCCCCTGCTCCCCCATGTTCTCAGGAGTGGAAGAATGAATGTTCCCACAGCCAAAGTACAAAGTTTGTATTGAAAAGGCAGGACTACAGGACAAAACTGGCCCAGCTCACTACTATAGAGAGATGGGGAGGGACCCCAAGATCCTGCTGAGAGCCCAGCCCAGTCCTTCTCAACCCCACATCAGAAAATTTTCTTCTATTCTCCCTCAAAATTCTTCCTCCTCTCCCCCAAAAAACTGGACCACAATGAGCATGCATCCCTCCCCTATACCTAAGCAAACCAAAAACTTCCCACCTACTACAATAACCCTGCATCACTCCCAAGGAACTTTTCCTACTGCAATCCTGGAAAAGAAAAATTAGTCATAAATCAAAGAAATCTTCAACTCAATTAAAAAAACTTCTATAATATAAAAGACCTAATATAAAATTCCTCCAGAAACACAAGTTGAAGTATCAATAGACAAGATAGAAAAAGTACCAATGGAAAAATTAAATTGGATAATATAGGAATTAATATCTCTAAAGAATTGTTTAATGAGAAGAAAGATCTGAAAAACTAAAAATGAGTATCACACAGAGGTTAATGAAAGGTGCATAGTGGATACGAGCTAGTTGCAAAGCATAACTAATGAGGAACTCCAAAGAAGAACAGAATTAGAGAATATCATCAATGAATAATATGACAGTAAGAGAAGATGGACTGATCTTAGGCCAAGAGCAAAGGGTGACAGGTTGACAATTATAGTCTTCACATTAATATTCTTGTGGCATTGAGAGAAAGTGAAAAAGGTCTTCAGTGCAGTACTCAAAAGCACAAACATCACTAAAAATGGCCACATATTACCTTAGAAAACCATGAATTAACATTATCTTTGTTGCATTGTATTTTTTTATTTATTTTGTTAAACATTTCCTAATTATATCTCAGTTTGGTTTGGACTTTAGTAAAGACTTTTTCAGGTTACTTGCAGCTTGCATACCATGAGTTTAACACCTCTGTACCAGCATACTAGGTAGACCCCTCATGGCAAACTTTTAGAAGATCATAGACAAGAGTCACATAGGTTGGGCAGGCATCTATGAGTTGTAATCTGAATCATTCCTGAATTGATGGGATCACATATGCATTTGAGTATTGAGTGAGAAGAGATGGAGCAACAACTTAAAGAAAATGGAAGTAGCAAGAAAAAAGATAAAATCATGCAAAATCGATAGATTAAAAACAAATTGAAGAACAAACCCAAGATGCAGCAGAACCAAAGTAAAACAAAGTAACAAAAATGTGGGACAAAATAACAGATATGAAAGACAAATTAAGTGGTGCAAGCAAGCAAATTAATTGGCGTCTCAGAAGATGTTGAAAAAGAAAAAAATAACTAGTTAGTGTCAGAGAAAGTTTCCCACAGTGAACTATATCAGGGACTGTTCTACAACTAGAAAGAATGCACAGGAAACTAACAAGGAGAAATCCTAACTTGAATTCCCTAAGGCATACAAATCACAAAATTATTAAATTACAAAGACAAAAAAATGCCAAGGGGGGATAAATAATAAGAAGTGACACTTGAAATACAACTTAGAATAACATTAGTTTTTAAAATAACAATAAAGTCTTATATTGATGGGGTTGTGGATAAATAGGTATACACATTCATTATTGGTAGAATTGAAAACTTATAGAATATTTTGGCAGGATAATCTAGCAATAGAAAATAAAAGTTTTTAAAATAAAAATAAACTAAAATAAGTTCAAAAAACTAAAGTGTAAAAACTAAAAACCAAAAAAACTTTAAAATTTTCACAGTAACATTCTAGGAAATTGCCCATTAAAAACAAAAACCTGCCTACCTAAAAAGGGGAATAGTTAAATAAATCATGGTACATTAAAGTAATAGAGTAGTATAACTGCAATCCAGATCAATGGGTGTAAGGAATAGAAATCTGTAAAGACTTCAAAAATAAGAAAAAGTAAAAAATAAAACTGTAGAATGAAGTGCACACTATGACCATGTAATAGGCAAAAAGAATAAGAAGGAATGGACAAAGAATCCTGGATTTGGAGTGATGAAAAAATTGTTCTACTTTCTCCATTGAAATTAAATGATTTAAATATAAGTAGTTACTAAGCAAATTGGGGTGGTTGTATTGAAGTTCATATAATATTTTTAAGAGAATTCAGAGAGCTTGCCCTAAAATACTTTCCATCTTTATTCCTTTTAATTTTCCTATTTCTCTTTTGAACTATTCTAGAGTTTCTGTTTTTGATCCATTATTTCTGGGGGATCTATAGGATTTGTTTTCTTTTTTTCTTTCTCGTAGGTAGTTTTCTGTTCACTTTCTGTTATGTGATAATTTTTCTTCATTGTGTGGTAACCTTTCCAGGTTTCCTGGTTTATTTTTAATCCTTTTTTAACCTCCTTGCTAGTTTTTCTGTTAAGAATCTTGATTTATCCTCAAAGTGTCAATCTTCCTGCTCTCAGGTTTTATTTACTTTCTGTTAGTCAGTCAACTAGCATTTATTAAGCACCTTAAAATGCCAAACACCGTGCTAAGTTCTGGGGATGCAAAGAAATTCAAAGAATAGTCCTGGTACTTAAGGACCTCAGAGTCTAATGGGGGATAAAATATTCAAATAACTATGTTCAAACAAAATAGAGACAGGATAAATAGGAAATCATGTCAGAAGGAAGGCACTAAGATTCAGGAGAACTGGTAAAGTCTTCCTGCAGAATGTAGAATATTAGCTGAACCTTGAAGGAATGCAGGAAAGTTAGAAAGGGAGTGTGCCAGGCATGGGAGACAGCCTAAGAAAATGTGGAGCGTTTGGAATGGAGTGTCTTGTGCAAGGAACATCAGTGGGGCCAGTGTCACTGGGTTGCAGAGTATGTAGCAGGGGCCAGGGGAGTAAGGTATGAGAAGACTTGGGGTGGATCGAGTTATGAAGAGCTTTAAAGGCCAAACAGAATTTTTATATTTGTTCCAAGAAGTAATAGGTAGCCACTGGATTTTAATATATAGGGGGATGAGATGCAGACATGTTTTGGGAAGATCAATTTGACAGCTAGGTAGAGGATGGGTTGAAGTGGGGAGAGACTTATGGCGGGGAAAGCAAGGAGCAGACTATTGCAATAATCCAGACGTTCAGTAATGAGGATCCCCACCTGGGTGGTTCCAGTATCAGAGAAAATAGGGCATGTATAAGAGAGGTTACAAAGGTAGAAACAATAAAACTTGATAACTGATTGAATATGGGGGGTGAGAGATAGTGAGGAGTCAAAGATAACACCTAGGTTGCAAGCCAAAGTAACTAAGAGGATGATGGTACCCTTGACAGTAATATGGAAGTTAGGAAGAGGAGAGGGCTTTGGGAGAGGAGATGATAATTTCAGTTTGAGACATGTTAACTCTAAGATGTTTGCAGGACATTCAATACAAGATGTCTAGTAGGCAATTGGAGATACAAAAATTGAGATCAAGGAGTTAGGGATAGATAAGTAGATCTGAAAGTTATCTACATAGATATGATCATTGAAACCATAGGAGCTGATAAGATCACCAAATGAAATGGTGTAGAGGAAGAAGAGAACACCCAGGACAAAGCCTTGGGAAGTCCCCATGGTTAACAACTGTAATGTGGATGAAAAGCCAGCAAAGGAGAGGCAGAAAGAGCAGTCAGTCAAGTAGGAGGAAAGCCAGGAGAGAGCAGTGTCACAAACATCTAGGAAGAAGAGAGTATTGAGGGGAGTATGAGCGACAGTGTCAAAGACTGTAGAGAGGCTTTTCTCTCGTATGAGAAGGAAGATTGAGGAAAGGCTATTAATTTGGCAATTAAGAAATCATTAGTAACTTTGGTGGGAACAGTTTCAGTTGAATGATGAGGTTGGAAGCCAGACTGCAAAGAGTTAAGAAGAGGGTAAGAAGAAAAGGAATCAGAAGCATCAATTATAGCTGGCTTTCTCAAGGAGTTTAGCTACAGAAGGGAGAAGAGCTATACGACCATAGCTAGTAGAGATGGATGGATGAAAGGAATTTTTGAGGATGGGCATGAGTAGAGAAGTAACTAGTAGATAGAGAACTGGAGAAGACAGGATGGGATGGGATCACTTGTGCACACAGAGGGATTTGCTTGGCAAGGGCCACCTCTTCATGTGAGGAGGCCTGATATTGACAGAAGGCATCCAAATGGTGTGAGATAAGGAACAGGGGTAAAGAGGAAAGTCCCTTCAAATGGCCTCAATTTTTTCAGTGCAATATGAGTCAAGGTTTTCAGATGATGGCTGTGAGAGGTTAGAGATAGGATGAAAATGTTTGGAAAGGATAAAATGGCAAATAGGATAGTGAACAAATTACAGAAGTGTCAAAGGATTGTCTTGCCTAGTGAGGGTCCAGTCGAGGTTATGTAGCATAAACTTGTACTGAACCCAGGGAACAGTTCCATGATTTTCTCCAGCTTTATTCGCCAGCACATAAGTGGGAATTAAGGCATCAGATGGACAGATTAGTCCAAGGTAGGGTTTAACTAGGCAAGATCTTTGATAGGGTAGAGGGTCAAGGGACTGAAGACAATAAGACAATGTAGAGTTGAGTTGGTTCATCAAAGGGTCAAGATGAACAAGAGAAGAAATTGGGTAGGGGTAGTTGAGGGTGTTAGTCTGGAAAATAACAGGTTTAGAGAGGTTGGAGGTCTGGGTGAGGGTGAAGAAGGTGTTTGGAAGTCATAAAGCAGAGGGGAGTTGGACTGACCATATATTATGATTAGATGGAGGAATTTCAGAGTTCATTAACATAGATGTAGAACATTGTAAGTAATGTCAAGATCAAGGCTATGACCGTAGCTGCCTGCAGTCATTGTGAGCTGGAGGAGGGGATCTTGGGAAATAAGTAAATTGATGAATCAGGAAATCAGGGCTTTTGAAGGACTATGGAGAGACAGAGACAGACAGCGAAAGAGACAGAGAGTAATCTTTCTCATCATCTTCTCTTCTCCCTACAGTTTTAAGGTCTATATATCAGGGAAATGACTTGGTTTGAATCAGTGGCTTCTCGGCATTATACTGGGATTTATTCACAACTATTTTAATTTATTTAAATAGTTAATATATAGTTAATAAATAGTCAATAGTTAAGTAAATAGTTAAATAAAAAATTATTTAAAAAATTCTTCCTCCTCTACAACCTTAAAAAAAATTGGACAAGTACTTGCCTAGTAGTTCTGACTCTCTGCTGACACCACCTCTTTCATTTGCATGCATTTCCTGTGCACAAGTATCCTTTCCTTCCCCTCTTCCCAGCACCCCAAGTGTGTTGTCTTCCCCACATTGGAATATAAGTTCCTTGAGGGCAGAGACTGTTTCATTTACTTGTATTTATGTCTCCAGTGATTCACACAGTGCCTGTCAGCTGGAAGAGCTTAAGAGATGTTTCATCTCTCTCTATCTGGTTTCTAAGGCACGGCCCTGAAGCCCATTGTGTTAACTGGGCAATGTTGACCCCATTCATTTGCCCATACTTATACCACATTTGGGAGTTTGTAGTACCGCAGCTATTTAAAATATCAAGCATGGAAACAGGCTAGAGAAAAACACTAGACGTGGAAAAAACCAATGCCCACATTTATTTATGACTCTTCCTAGGACTTTTCATGTTGAACGGCTCACGCTAGGCGTTCGACCTGTGATGAGGTGTCACGTGGGGGCCATACTTAAACCCTGGCAATCTCAGAGCTCTATAGATAGCATGGGATATTCATAGCCCCCCTGCTGTGGAAGTGCAAGCAAGCATCTTCAGGCCTGAGACTTTAATGTCTCCTCTTGGATTGCTAAGCGTTCTTTAATGACCGTTGTCAGCTGTCAGAAGTGGGCTATTGATGTTGTGGATTATTTTCACCATTTCAATAATCCTGTTCCGTTCTGAAGTAGTGAGAGAATGAACATGTGCTTGATAAGGACCAAAGCACATTGTGTGTACACATACACACATATATATTACATACATATACATGTATGTATATGTGTATATACACTATAAATATGTGCATATATGTATATATTTAGCTGTCTATATTTATTTAAAACTTCAGCGTAATGTATATAGTTTATATGTTGCTGTTGTTTGTCCTTTGTAATAGACGAGGACCAAATAGGTCTTATGGGGTGTCTGGAAAAGACTAGCACCTCTGGTGTGAGGCCTGCCCTGCCCTTTTCCAGGCTGCTCATCCATCTTTGGTGTCCACTTGTCACCCGGCTCTCACCTGTGGCTCCAAGAGTCTGTAGCATGCACAGCAACCACACCCCAGTAAAAGCATCTCAGCAGACAGGCTAAACTAGGTTGAGGGTAACCAACAGTTCTCAAACCCATTAGTGAGTTAGGGGGATGCCTACCCCAAGCATATGAAGACTTTCCCCCAGCAGAATGGGCAGATGAGAATAATTTTCTCCAACGGCCATGAAGGTAATCGAAGCAGGTGCTGTGGCGCACTTAAAGTTTGGTAAGGCATTTTTTGTTTTTTTTTGAAGGGGGGGAAATCAGGGCAGTTGGGGTTAAGTGACTTGCCCAAGGTCACACAGCTAGTAAGCGTGTCAAGTGTCTGAGGTTGGATTTGAACTCAGGTCCTCCTGGTTCCAGGGCCGGTGCTCTACTCACTGCTCCACCTAGCTGCCCCTGTAAGGCATCTTATGATTAAGATGGGTTAAAAAAAAGATAGTCATGATATGTCTGTGTAGGGAGTTGCCACACTTGGGGTATATACATACTTATATAAGCACATATAGAGCTATACATACACTACAGCCCAGGCCATCACCAATCATCCTGACTTGCCACTGGACTTCAGTGGTTCTGAACCAGAGAGTGAGCATGGCAGCTTTGTGCAACTCTTCCTCACTTAAATCCAGTTCATGTGCAAGTCAATCGCCCATATCATTTTACAATTTTATTAGTTTACTATTTAACTATATATTCTATATACATATGGGTCTATGCAAATATGTGTACATACCATACATATAATATATATATATATACATGTGTGTAAATACCCTATACATAGATGATACATACACATATTGTGTAACTACCCTACGTGTGTATGTGTGTATACTGGGTCTAAAGAACTTGCTAGCCTTTGCATTCGTCTTTAAACCCACAATGCACTTAGCGCTTCAGGTCTGATTGTGTTTAATTGCCTTGTCCTGCTAGAAGATAAGGCTGCTGAGATTGCTCCTGTCTGCAGATGTGATATACAGCTACAAAGACTTGATTTGCCATCCTTTCCATGATCACAAAATTGCCGTAAAGCCTGTGCTAACCTAAATGCTTGGGGAATAGGCTAGTCACTAATTAAATTTCCTTACTACCACTGGGTTTACAGAAAATCCTTTCTTTCTGCCTTTATCGTTAGGAATCTTTCTAAACTCATTCTGCCATAATAAGCTTCACAGACCCAACATTGGCCTGAGTCTCTGCCAGAGAGCTGGCCTCAGAGTCAGAAAAGGCTGGTTCCTACCCGTCTCTGACACATACTGACTGTATGACCCTGAGGAAGTAATTTAATTTCATAATACACCAGGCAATTATTTAAAGTGGAGGTTCTTATTCTAGGATCTAAGTCTCTGGATAGATTTTGAGGGAGAAGATCCATGAATTTGAATGGAAAATAAATTTTCCCACCAAACTCTGATTTAGCATTTCCTTCAATTATATATTTTTTAAAAAAGAAATTGAGAAGAGATCCATAGCCTTCACCAGATTGCCAAAGGATTAAGAAACATTAATAGACAGGAAATGCCCTATACTTAGGAAATCACAAGTCCAGAGTCCCTCCCCCTTAAAAAAAAGACAGTTGTGATATGATTGTGTAAGGAATTGTCACACTTGGATTATATGCATACTTACATATAACACATACAGAGATCATACATACATGCATATCCATTAATTACATGTCCCATGAAATCAGATTGTTTTTAGCAGAGAATATCATTTGCTATAACCACTATTTTCAAAACAACCTCTATTTGTGTCTCTACTACTGCATTCAAAAAAACAGAGCATCTCTAATGGAGAAAAGTGTGTTCTCTCTTCCTTCAAAACCCTTATTACACAGAAACCAAGTTTGTTCTCATCTTGTCCAGCTGTCAGACTCCAAACCCTGGAGTCACCCACACAGTTATGGAGGAGGGGACTTGTTCCAGAGTCTGTTGGGTGAGGAAAAAAAAGGAAAAATAGAGGAGCTAGGCTCTAATTTAGAAAAAAAATTACTTTTCATGCTCTGTGATAAAAAGTATTCTAGCAATTTATAGCCTGTCTTCCATAACACATACTTGTCTTTCCTAAAATTATCTTTGAGGTCATTAATAATGCTATGTACCACACGCCTGAGTCACTGGATACTATATATGGGATCATTAAGGATAATAAAGGCATGTGTGGGATATGACAGCTGGAATGAGACAGAACAGCACAGTGGATAGTTTGCCATTGGTAGCCAAGAAGGAAAAGCTTAGTTTTTGTAAATTAGAAGTGAAATTAATCCAATATTGTTGAGTCATTTCAGACATGTCCAACTCTTGGTGAAGACACTGGAGTGGTTTGCCATTTCCTTCTCCAGCTCATTTTACAGATGAGGAAACTGAGGCCAACTGAGTTAAGTGACTTGACCAGACTCACATAGCTGGTGCCTGAGGCCACATTTTGAACTCAGGTCTTCCTGACCCCAGGACTGGACCTCTATCCACTGTACCACCTACCTGCCCCATCTTAACAGTAAAATGATATCCAACATAATAGTCTGATTTAGTCTGATATGATAGCAGACATAAACCTCATGTTGTAAGAGTCTCAACATGACCCCAGAATATTATCCATTTCTCTTCTCTCGCTTGACTACATTCTGAAGATAACCTTTCAGAGGTTCATTTGAAAATCTAAGCTAACATTTGAAATCTAGATAAAATATGGCTAACAGCTGAAAAAACTCAGGATCTGTTCCCCATTCTTCATTCAACCAAGTGCCAAAATGAAATTACTAGAAAATTTTAATTTCGGAACTACCTGGGGCCATTTGATAGTAATTGAGATATGGTTAAATGTTTTTAACCTCAATTTTCCCCAATTCAAAGATGAAGTAAAGTGTGGAACTGGAATCTCCCCTTTCCCATTTCCTCATACTTCCCTTATTTTGAGTTATGCACTGGGAATGTTGGAAGCCTGTGGCTTTACAAAATGATCCCTCTACAAAAAGAGACTGACGGTTCTCTTATAGAAACAGGATGACAAGTCTTCAAGTTTTTCATTGAATTAACCAATAAGTAGAGAAATAGCCCCAGAGGCAAATGCTAAATCAGTATCATTGAGATGAAGAGGCAGCAGAGCTCCATGCAGGTCGAGGGCCAGCCTTAGAGTCAGAAGGCCCAAGTTCATGTTGCCTTTTACATATACTATCAAAGTTACCATAGGTAAGTCATGTAAGGTCTCAGTGTCCCAGGCATTTCTCTGGGACTGTAAGTAACAAATTGCTATCTGCACTGACTGGTCCGTGGAATTTCCACAATGGGATTTGCTTAGACCAATGAAATCATAGGTACAGAGGCATCCCACGCCCCCTCTCCCCACAATCGTTTGGGTTGCATGCAGTGGCTGTATCAGGTTGCAGAAACAAATAAACCTAAATACATGCATCCCTTGAAATATCAAGCAAAGGATTGAGAAAATGGAAAATCTCCCTCATGGCTCTTTGTAGCCATCCAACGTATTTGCGGCGTACTTAAGATATGTAAGTTTAAACTTAAAACTCTTTCCCCGAATACATTTAACAAGAGTTAAAGATTAAGATTAAGAAATCACTGGTTTCTAAAAACACAGTCATATTTGCGTTATTGATTTTTCAAACCCAAGCATAGGACTTTACCTTTATCTCCATGATGAAAGTGGTAAACCGCAAAGAACCCCAAATGACATCTCATCCCACCCCAGATTTCACCTTATTAACTCCTCCCCACCCCTAAGATAATGCTTGAGCTGCAAAGTGTCATATCAGCTTATCACTAACACCGATAAAGATCAATAGGCTATAGGCTCTAGTAATTTTCTCTCGTGTGTGTTAATTACTCTCCAAGCATCACACAATAATGAAGCCGCTTATTAGTTGAAGATGCTCCAGGTGTCCAATGGAGCCACCTCCTAAAGAGCCCTAGGTCACTTCAATAGAATGTGCTCCAGTGGAAGGTGCAGGCTCATCAGGAGGTCTGACCTGAGGCCGTTATCACTATTAATTGTGCCTCGGTCTCCAGGCAGATCCGAGTCCAGTACTCTCTCCTTGGGGCTACAAAGGTGTTCACTGACCACCTCTTATTCTTAATTCCCATCCCGTGACCTTAAAAAAGTTACTAAAGGAAGAAGCTATGAATCTTATTTCTCTATATAAACATATAGATAAAAACAATTAGAAGAAACATCATATTTGTCTTCAAGTATATGAAGGACTGTCATGCAGAAGAGGGCTTGATTTGTTCTACTCGCCCCCTCCACCCCCAAGGATAGAAATAGAGACAATGGATAAAAGTTACAGAGAGGCAGAATTCAGTTCCATTAAAAAAAAAACAACCAAACCAAGGTCCCTTATAATATCTATCCAAAAGGTTGCCTTTGAAGGTAGTTTGCATTAGCTCATACCAGGAATTCTTTCTTTTTTTATGCCATAGAGTCCTTTGGCAGTCCCTTCTTAGAATAATGTTCTGAAATGCATTAGTGAAAATGCATACAGCTATAAAGGAAATCAATTAAATTGAAATAGTTATGAATTTTTTTAAGTTTACAAACCTCAGGTCAAGAATCATTGTCACCAGGTGGTCTCTGAGATCACTTCCAATTCTGAGATTCTGTGGTTGTTATTTAAAACAATTCATCTCTACTTTATTTCAGTACAAGTACCTAGATTTCATTTTAGTTTTCATGCTCTACTGACATTCATTTGTAACCCCATTCCCTAGTATAGTGCCAGGCACATAGTAGATACTTAATCAATGCTTCTCAATTAATTGGTTGATTGCCATATAAATTGATTGATTATATATAAATAGCATATTAGGTCCTATTTAGAAGCCATCCCAGATGACAACAGCTTAGGGAGAGAGAGGCTGGGGAGCTATGTTAAGTGCCTTATGAATAATTATGTGACATTCTGTAATGAATTAAAAATGAACCTTTTTGATTAAGCGAAGCAATAATAAAGTACATTATTGTCAGCAAAATTAATTCTGTTAAATCAAAGAGAATAAGTTTATGGGGAAATTAATCGTTGCTATTATTTAGCCATTTTAATTAGTCCGGCCTGCCCAGTGCATTAGCTGAGATTTTAGGAAAGCTGTTAGACACTGTAAAGCATGATTGAATTTTTATGGGAATATATTACTGGGTGTGTGCTTCATTATGTATTATTCAAAATTAAGTGACTTGACATTTCAGGTCTGGACAAAATACTGAGATGCCTATCTGGCATCAGTTTGTTCCACAAAAATAAACAAATAGGATTACAGCAAATGGAGCAAAAGTCCTGACAGCTTCAGAAATTCAGTTGATATAGCTTGGTTACTGTGCCCCAAGACCTCATTCCATACTTTTCAGATGGCTCTGCATTAACACGGGTGTCCTGTCAAAAAGAAGTGAGAATTTCAGCTGTCCATGCCTTCCTACTTACATGTGAAGCTTTGTTTACCCATCTCAGAAGCCTGGAATGAGGAAGGAGAATTCCAGGCAAGAGTTTCTGGTTGGATGGAGTTTGTTTGCAGGGGGAGGGGAAACCAGGGGGCAGAACTTTCCCAAGGATCTTTCATTTCACAGCTCTAAGCACACTTAAACCCACCAGAATAACATTAAATCCTGTTTCTTACTATGTTATTTGGAGACTTCCACACAGGCTGCTCTTCTGAACCATGTTTGCAGTTCTGAGCAATTCTTCAGATGACAGGATTGAACATATAGATACCTGGTGTAGCAAGGAACTTGTCTATTCGCATCAATTCTGAGAGTGGGAAAGGCTTTCAAGGACCTCACAGGAAAAATAGCATTGATTTGGCAGGAGTGAGAAGGCTGGGATGGTCTCCTCTCTTATAAACCAGTAATTCCTTGTAAAAGCCACGACCGTATTCTGCTGATAAAAACCCTAAACTTTCTATCAAGCTGGAATTAAATGAAATGTTTAATTCATTATTATTGAATCTAGTGACTTCTCTTTTGTTTTATTAATACATGTAGGGGGTTTAAATTCAAAATCACTTCCAATAATGATGCCATAATATTCTACCTTATTTTTGTCTTTTTTTTTGTATAGTCCTGTGATTTTACTATCATAAGGAGTTCCTGGTGAGCAAAATCTTTATATCAGTTCAGATCAGCTGTTTTTCTGTAACCTCATTCTCCTAGGCACACTCAGGGCTCTGAGAGATAAAGTGATATGCCTAGGATCACAGCCAGCATATGCCAGGGTCTTCCTGACTCTGAGGCATATTCATTATACAACAAACTGTATGATAGCAACCAAACTGACAGAGTATATACACATTCTGCACCCATAATCCACTACTTCACGACAGAAGTCATCTGGAACCAGTGTGATCACTTGCATTATGTGAATTCAGTTGTCTTTTTGTATTTTCATTTGCTTCATTGCAATTACTGTGTATTGTTCTCCTGTTTATGATCTCTATGAATCAGTTCATTCTTCCCTAAATTCTGTATATCCTTCATTCCTTACAGCTTAATAATATTCTGTTACAAATGGTCAACCATTCCCCTTTCAATGGGCACCTATTTCTTTCCTGGTGTTGAAAGTAAGTCCACATATACCAAAATATTTGTAGACATGGCCATGAATATTTTGGTATATATCTACTTTTCTTTCATTGACCTCCTTGGGGTATATGCTCAGAAATGGGATTGCTGTGTCAAAGGGTTTGACTATCCTTGTTTGTCTAAACTTTTCAAACTTTTTGTCTAAACTGTGCAAATTTTTCAGAAGGTTGAATGATTGTCCTTGGATATTCCCAAACTGATTGGAATCTTCATTTTTCAAACTAATGAGTTGATTGCTGGCTTAAATCCCCAGAGCAAAAGAATAACATGTAAAAAAACGTCATTTGTAAATTACAGTAAAAACTTTTTTTTAACTAAAGTAAAAACATTTATTAGATGGCTAGTACTTTCAATAGTTATTTGTTTGGTTCAGTAATAGTATTTTACTGTTTGAACAGATGAAAATGCATTATTTCACTTGATTCAGTTTAAAAAAATTCCATCCACTTTAATGGCAGGCTGCTCTTTCACACTCCACCCTCCCCCAAACCATGTTCTACCAACAGCCAAGCAAAACCTTTCTCTCCAATGCAGTTGCCTCTAGATAACATCATAACATCAGGTTGTTTCAGCTCTGCCAGTAAACATCTCTACCTAGATGGCAGAGATTTTCTTCCTTTCAAATGTACTTTTCCTTCAATTTTATCTCCACTCACCCCCCCTCCCAGCTCGCAGTAGTTCCCTCCTGGACTTCAAAGCAGCTTTGTGGTTTGCCTTGCAGAAAATCAATGGTTAGGAGATGAAAAGGGGCTGTTGTTTATCTCTGCCCGTTGAAGGTCATTCTGCACAGGAGAGTGCCTGCCTGATCCCCATTTTCCTTAAACAAGGGAGCAGAAGATTGATGAAACCCTGGAGGAAAAATAGTTCACAAAGAGAATGGTGCACATTTTTAAGGGTCACCTCAAAAATTTAGCTGTATTTGTGAGAATCAATGGTGTTTCAAATGCAAAGTTGTAGGTTGTGCAAATTCCTAAAATTAGCCTGTTTCCTAACCTGTTACTAACTCATTTGGGGATCATAAATCTAGAGCTGGAAAGAATGTTAAGGGTCATCCATCCAACTCCTTCATTTTACAGATAAAACTGAAGCCCTGGGAGATTATGACTTACCTAAGGTCACATAGGCAGGAAGCAGTAGAGACAGGATTTGAACTCAGATCTTCCAGACCTACTTATGAAGCACAATTGTTCAAAGGCAATCAGAACCGTTTCCCAATTTGGGGATGACCAATAGAAGTGCCTCCCAGATCCTTCTTAAGTGGCAAGAGAAGCTTCAGCACTTAACGCTGTGCCCAGCACGTTATTATTGTCCAGTCATATTTGACTCTTCGTGACCTCATTTGGAGTTTTCTTGGCAAAGATACTGAAATCGTTTGCCATTTCCTTCTCCAGCTCATTGTACAGATGAGGAAACAGAGGCAAACAGGATTAAGAGACTTGCTCAGGGTCACAAAGCTAATAAGTGTTTGAACTTAGGAAGAGGAGCCTTCCTGACTCCAGGCTTGGCATTCTAGCTGCCCTGCTTGGTGCACAGTAGGTGCTTAATAAATACTATTGACTTGTTGACTTGATTCACCATAGCTCTGAAATTACCAGAATTCCTGCTGAATTAATAGAGGAGAAGTAAAGGAGAAGGGCCAGCGGCTCCACAACCCTGATCCCTGGATAACTGAGTTCACAAATCTCAGAATCTTGAAGCCAGAAGCAACCAAAGAATGAAGTAAGTGTCAATCTTCAGGAGGGTGGGTCCAGTGCAATAGGAGACCAAAGGAGGAGGGAGGTTGCCCATTCACCCACAGACCTGTGAGCCTACATTAAGTGCAAGAGTTATTGAGTAAGAGACAGTGCTTTCCTCAATAACTCAATAACAATAATCCCGGTGTCAGATTTTATTCATCCCTCCTATTAGCCCACAAAACCTTCTCTTCACCTGCCAGGTTAAGGTTCTTATTATTACGAGGCATTCACATTGTAGAAGCTCAGTGAGGCTCCTAATTTCTTTTTGGTTTAATTTTTCCATCAAAAAGTAATTAACTAGTCAGAACAGTCACTTTCTAGTCAGACCTCTGCAGCAGGCAGGATGGATGTGAGGCTAGCAGGAACCAAATGAGGTTCCTTTTTTAAAGGAGATCCCATGAAATGAGGACAACCAGAGTCTGGCAGTGGCCAGTGCTAATAAGCTCCCAGCTAGATAGGCCCCCTATTGTCATGACTTTCAAAACTGCCTTTATTATGCTAGGGCTATAAGTATTTATCGAATAACTACTACTTAATTCAGCAAACATTTATTAAGTCTCCTACATCAAGGCATTGTACTAGATAGTCACTGTCCTCAAGAGCTTACAGTCTCCAACAGGTACACAGATAGGTAAATGTAACATTTTATGTATTTTTTAATTTTTAATTTTTTAACATCCATTTTAAAATTTTCATTTCCAAATTCTCTACCTCCTTCCAGCTCCTTCCTCTTACATTGAGAAGGCAGCCAATATGAAGCCCATTATACAAGTGAAGTTATGCAAAACATTAAATATAGCATTTTTGAAATTATTGATATATTTTGTTTTTATATAATCTTTATTTCCAAATCCCCAGAGACACATCTCTCGTAACAAAAAAAATTTTAAACAAAGAAGGGAGGGGAAAAGTTCAGCAAAACCTGTGCATTAACTGAGGCTGAGAGTATATGCAGTATTCCAAATGCACAGTCCCCCGCCTTTGCAGAAAAGTGAATAACACTTTCTCCCCTCTTCTTTGGGGCCAAGGTCAACCATTAAATTACACAGCATTCAGTTTTGTCTTTTCCATCTACATTATTGGAGTCAGGTACCAAATGGTACTATTCCCTAATCCATGAGCCTCAAATATGGTTTAAGAAGGAGAGCTTGAAGTGTGGGGGCGGGGAGGGGGCAGAAGGCCAGGGCAGGGAAGAAGAATCAGGAAAGGCTTCCAGTAGGAGGCGGTCCCTGAGCTGAACATTAAAGAAAACAAGAGATCCTATAAGGCAGAAGTGAGGAAGGTGCAAAGTTGAAGTGGGGGCAGGGGAAGGGAGGAAGAATTACCTAGTCCTCAATGGCTGGATGAATGATATGTACTTTTTTTTTTTTTTTTGCAATTTCCTTAGAAAAAAGAAAATTAAGAAAATAGGTTCCAGTGGCCTGTTGCTTCTGTAAACCCTACTTAGTGGGTCTAAAGGAGTGGCCTAAGATTCCCTTTTAGCCTCTGGCCACTCCTAACATGTCTGTTTGGCCTGTATGGAGACAGCTGTTGCCCAGATAAGAATTCATCTCCCAAGATCACAGCAAGGCACACACCCGGCAGTAGAGACCATGACCGGATTCTCTTCTTTCCCAGGCACCTCAGGGCTGGGGAAGGGAGGGAGATCCTACATCTTTTGCTTAAATTTTAGCACATGATTCTGCTACTCTTGGCAGCAGAAGTATCATGATGAATCTTTCTTTGGCAGAGAGATCATCGCTAAATGGTAATAGGTGGGTTATTTAAATCATCTTGAGGGCGCATGTAAAGGTAGACTTTGTTTTGCTCCTTTGGGAAAGACCCTTTCTATTTTCTCTCTAAGAGGTAGCTGAACTGACTAAAATATCAGGAATTACTTTGAACCTTTAACAAGCCATTTATTGGAACTTTAAAAAAAAGTTCTTGATTAAAGTTGCTATTGCAAACCCAACATAACAATAAGAGGTTAGAAGTTAATGTGTCCAGAGCCCCATGGTATATACTTGTAATTCCTGTGACCGGAGGATACTGAAACTGGTAGATTGTCTGAGCTTAGAAGTTCAGAGCTGCAGCAGGGATGAAATCAGAACCAATATCCGTACTAAGTTTGACACCAATATGGTGTGCCCAGGTGAGCAGGTGTGCCACCAGTCTGCCTAAGAAGGGATGAACCTTCTGGAACAACAATTTTGCTTGTAGCTGCTGTAGAAATGAAAGGCCAATAAGATCAGCACGTAGGAGGGCTACTAGCACAGGTTCTTGGATCTGCTTTTCTAAAGGAAAGCAACTTTAAAGGGGTTAACAATCTTACTTTAATTAAACATATACATCATTTAATTAATTCAGGGGAAAAGTCAGCACCTTGAATTTCAGAGAAAATACAAATAGAAATTACAATCAGAAATTATGATAGAGAAAATAAACACAAATCAACAGACAGGGCTTCTAACTGTCGGACCAAGACAATACATACATAGTTACCAGAGAGAGAAGCACCAACGTCTGGGTTTTCAAAGCTGGAGTGGGGAGGGCTCCTTAATGGCTACCCAGAGTCTCATCTGGCTACATCATAGGAACATTCTTCCCACGAGTGAGCAAAAATCTCACCTCAGAGTACGTATACTGTTTCTAATCAATGACTCTTGATTCAATCAAAGACTCTTGATTCAAACAAAGGCAAGACTCAGTCAAAGGAACTTGATTGCCTTAGTGCTGAGAAGCACTCCAAAAGAAAAAAACATCAAAAAGCCCCCTTTGCTTGCCATTACACCTTCACAGATCAGAAATGAAGGAGGCCAAAGCTCTTATGTGGGGAAACCTGACTCAGAAAAAAAAAAGTTCATGTATTTTTTTAGATATTGATTTCAGGGGAGTGGAAAACTCCTTGATTAAAACTAAGTGCTCATGTTTGCACCTATAGAATGTAGCTTAAGGAGAGGGATGATTCGTTTTTGTCTTTGTATCTCCATTGCTTAGGATGGGTACACAGCAGGAGCTTAATAAATGTTTGTTGGTTGACTGTTGTTGGTTGATCTGTACCCTATAATCTCAGAGAATTGCCTTGGCTATTGACTTACCTATGGTTGTACAACTAGTATGGTGGATTTAATCCCTTTCAGCTTCTCTGCCCTGGCTAAGGAATGCCTCACACAGCCTACTATAGCTGACTGCCTCTAGCAATGCTTCCCCTACTCTGCAGACATCTTCTCACCAGCCACTTTTCTTCCACATCTGTACCTTCCACATGCCCCTTTCCTCTTCTCAGTCTAAAACCAAATCAATGTTGCTACTGAGATGTGAAATGAGGTATCATTATACTCCCCATCCCATTAACTTTCCAAACCAAAATACCCCTCCCTGACTATCATTCTCTATGCGTTGCCTCTTCCTATTAGAATGTTAGCACTGTGAAGGCAGGGACTGTCTTACTTTTATATTTATATCCCAGGAGTTAGCCTATAGTCAGTATTTAAGTATTTTTTTTAATAATTCATTCGTATGTTTTAGGTAGGACTTGAACCCAAGTCTTCTTGACTCCAAGACATCTGTCTTCTGCACCAGGTTGCCTCTCCAGTGTAAAAGCATTTGTCTTCGGTTTCCTTCCATGAAGAAAGGTACTGATCAACTCTCGGATGTATAAGGGTTTGTTTCTTTAGAAAAATTGTTTTTGTTCAATTATTTCAGTCACGTTCAACTCTTTGTGACCCCATTTGGGGTTTTCTTGGCAAAGATACGGGAGCAGTCTGCCATTTCCTTCTCCGGCCCTTTTTACAGTTGAGTAAACTGAAGCAAAGAGGGTTAAGTGACTTGCCCAGGGTCATATGACTATGAAGTGCCTAAGACCAGATTTGAACTTAGGAAGAGGAGTCTTCCTAATGCCAGGCCTGGCATTCTATCTACTACACCACTTAACTTCTCTGAAAATATTTAAAATTCACTCATACTAGTAGGAAGAGGTAACAGTATCATGCACCAGAAGCAATGCAATTGGCAGAAAGAGCAT
This sequence comes from Phalanger gymnotis, assembly GCA_028646595.1. Classification (NCBI taxonomy): domain Eukaryota; kingdom Metazoa; phylum Chordata; class Mammalia; order Diprotodontia; family Phalangeridae; genus Phalanger; species Phalanger gymnotis. Next base: position 284,591,042 of record CM053623.1, read on the forward strand.
TGGATAAAAGTCAGAAGGCTTGGGTTTTATTCTTTGACCATTGGTCACCTGCCACAGTGACAAACTACTTAAATGTGCTGTGTCTCATTTTTCCTATCTGTAAAATGAGATTAGACTAAATGATTATAGATTTAGAGCTGGGAGATACCTCAGAGGTCATCTAATACAACACATCATTTTGAAGATGAGGAAACAGGTAAGTGACTTGCCCAGGGTTACACAGGTTGTAGGTAGCCCATGGTAGGATTCAAACCTGAGTCCTCTGGTTTCAAATCCAGTATTCTTCCCACTACCCCATACTTCTATTCATAGAACCTTTGCAGCTCTGATATTCTCTGGCTTTCTGAAGTCTGTGAATGATAAAGAACTCACCTCCACACCAGTGTTTACCACTTCCAGGCTTTCCAGCAGCTCTTTTAATTACCTACCCTGTTTTAGTGATTTATGTCCCAGCTATGCACTTCCAATAAACTTTGGTCAGAGCCAATTTGCTTCCTTACGTCTTGCGTTCTCCAATGAGCCAGCACTGTTAAGGCTGTCTTGTCCTACCTGGTTCTCCTCAAGCTCTCAGGTAAACTCGTTCCCACCCCCCAAGCTACTCCAGTATAATCCCTCTAGATATGATACAGCCTTTTAAGAACAAAATACCTACTTGGCTTTCCAGTTAGATCAGGGGTTCTTAACATATGTGTGCATGTGTGTGTGTGTGTGTGCTCACATGCGCATGCACAAGAGTCCTAAACCACTTTTACAATCTGATGAAGCCAATGGACCTTTTCTCAGAGTCACCTTTTTAAATGCATAAAATACACAGGATTACAAAAGAAACCAATAAAATTGAAATACTGTTATCAAAATATGTGTTTTTTAAAAAACAACTTCATGGACTCCAGATTAAGAACCCATGACTTAGATGATAAGCAAGGAACAAAGTCTAATTTTTCTGTATTTCCCCTAATAGAGCCCCTAACAGATATTCAGTCAGTACTTTTTGACTTGGAGCTGAAAGGAAAAACTCTGAAGACAACTTTTCCAGGCTTCCTTCCTTGCAGCCCCCACTAGGACTCTTTATTACTAAAAGCAACTTAAAGCCAAACCAGAAATTTGGAGTAAATCAAAAAGCCTTTTCACCAGATGTGTGTGTGTATGTGTGAGACAGACAGACAGAGACAGAGACACAGAGAGAGAAAGCAAGAGAGAGAGAGACAGACAGAGACAGAGAGAAAGCAAGAGAGAGAGAGACAGAGAAAGCAAGAGAGAGACAGAAAGAGAAAACGAGAGGGAGAGGGAGAGAGAGAGAGAGAGAGAGAGAGAGAGAGAGAGAGAGAGAGAGAGAGAGAGGGAGAGGGAGAGAGAGCGAGTGAGGGAGAGAGAGAGAGAGAGAGAGAGAGAGGGAGAGAGGGGCAGTAACCTCTCACTGGACAGGTGCAATGGATATTCCATCCTAGTCAGGCCCATAGATCTTCCCAAGTGCTTTTGATCTCGCTCAGGCATAGAGATGCCTGGAGGCATCCAGCAGCATAGATATTTTAGAAATCCACAGTCCCTTGGTGCACTATGTGTATCCCCACTCCACCCCCACTGCATGAAGGACAACATCCATTAGCACTGGTTCTTAGCCTTTTTCATATCGTGGACCCCCCTTTCAGTCTGATGAAGCCTGTAGACCCTTTCTTGGCATGTTTTAAATGCATACAATAAAATATATAGAATGACAAAGGAAATAAAATATATTGAAATGCAATTATCAAAGTGTTTTTTACATACAAACAAGTTCACATTTTCTAGGTTAAGAATTCCTCTGCATTAGGAAAAGTTTACATGTGTGGGTGCCAGATCATTAGTGCATAAATGCTGTTTAAATGAAAGCTTTCCTTGATTTACAGATTCTATCTTGAAAATTTGTTTATAAGTCAGCTCCTTTGATTATAAAACATATTTTTCCATAAAATACTGTTATAAATAGTGGTTAGGATCTTAGGCCAATCCTTTACTGAATTCAGACTCAAGCTGTTACCAGGTGCATTATGGCTGTGGTTGTAGAGCTGATTTGGGAACCTAAGCACTAGCTGTAACACTTTTCTGGTGGAAATTAATTCTGAGCTGGAGGTTGGGACTCCTGGATCACATATTGCACATGTGAACACTCCTTTGGAGGGAGAAGGATGTCTCCTCACCCAGTCATAACAATCACTAAATGGTAAGCTGGAGTCTCCAATGTCTGGCTCCCCAGGGTTTGGGGAAGCTCTCCCCACCTCCCACATTTCCCTCAGGATGGTGCCAGTCACTCTTCTACACAATGTACTCATGAGTCAACTGTGTTTAAGATTCAAGGAATAGCTGGTTGGGCTTTAGACATTTTAGAAAATAAAAGCAATATATATGAAGATTTGCCTATTTTGAGCTTTGTTCCATATTTCCAAAATCTTTAGTGTAGAAACAGGTCTTTGGGAATTGATTTTACAAGTGACCCCTTCTTCCCTCTCTTCAATTCAAGTGAGCAAATAGTAGTATCTCCTATGTTTAGAGCACCATGCTAGAGTAGGTGCTGAGGAGGATGCTTGTCATGTCTAATTGCCATGTCCACTGTCTAATTGGTGTGAGTACCCCCTTCTCCAGTAAAGGTCACGACCAATCCAAGCCTTCTTTTCCTGTGTGATTCCATAAATCCTTCTTAAGGGACCTTCCTGGAGGCCCCCCCCCTTGGTTCTCCTAATATTCTGTGGACACCAGTGCAGCATTCAGGTCGAATATGTTATCTCCCATCTTTAGTACATGACCTGCAACACTCTGAAGTCAGAAAACTGTAGGCCTAATGCCCCTTATCTTGGATCTTATGTTCTTATTGAATCAATCAATCATTCCAATCCCCAGCATCCAGTCTATCTACTGTACCACTTAGCTGTCTCACTAAGTACCTGTTATGTGCTAGGCGCATAAGTATCACTACCACTAGTTGCACCCATATTGGCAATAATCTGTAGTCTAAGCATACCTACCTTGTTGGAAGAGATATAGAAGTTAAATTAGCATGGTCTTGGTCTCTGTTGGGCTTCTAATCTCTAATGGTTTCAGGACATATGTTCCCAAGGCTGACAAGAATCTCAGGAGCACCTGGCACAAAAGTGAATATAGACAGGGAATGGTAGAGACCTCCATGACTTCCCAATGGATTGTTACTATAAATGAATGAAGACAAGCAGACACTGGGCTGATATTGACAGCCTTCCTTCCCATCAGGTCACATTCAAAGTTGACCCCAACAACTACCCTCATAAAGTTCAATCCTAGTAAAATAAAAGAGTCATTCATAGATTTCTAGGAAGATTTAGTCACCCTGCTATCTCTTCAGATACAGAGCTTTGGCAGTTGGGGGTTTGCCTGACTTCACACAGAAGGGAAATCACATTTCTCACCACTCTCTGTGGTGAGATCAGCCCTCACTTTTCCAGCATCATCATCTCAGAAATGTTGGCTGCTCTCCCTCTTTTTTCCTATGTGTTCATTGTTTTGTGACATAGACTGAAAGAGGAATTCATGAAAATAGCTAATTACACTATCTTTTTTGATGAACAAAAGACCGATGAAGTCTCACCATAAAACACTACCCAATTATCTGATGTGACTGGAATATACTGTAATTTTCCTCTTGCCTTTCTCCCCAGGGTCAGATTAATCTGCAGGCTGATTTTTTTCAAGCTATACAGAATATGAGTTCTATGGGAGCTTATTCTTTTAAAACATTTATCCAGAAAATTAGCTCATGGAACCATTTGTTAAACTGATCCTTCTTGAATGCTATTACCTTGAAAGAGTTAAATTACTCAACATAAGCAATTTATTCCTTCTTTTTTTATGAGAGAAAAGGAAGGAGATCGATGTACATCTTCACCTTTTCTGCAGTTTATAATTCCTAGAGAGTTACCTGGAAGCACTGAAAGGTTAAGTATCTTGCCTAGAATCACACATCTATTATATGTTCCAGGCAGAACTTGAATCCAGGTGTTCCTAATTCTATCTATTACACTACACTCCTCCTCCACTCTTATTTCTCTAATGTGTGTTTTACTCACTACTCCTCCACCCCTGACCCTACCTCCAACTGTTTATCAGAATGAGAAAAAAAAAATTTTTTAATGATGATAAAAAATAGCCTCTCAACAGCTCCATAGACAAATGTTCTCTTCACCTTTCCTTCATTTAATGGCCTTATACAACTATCACCAGTTATAAGATTGGATGCTGTGCCCTACCCTTACCAATTCTGTATTGTATTCAGCAACTTGGTGTGTAGGAAAGACAATGTGTTAAGCTTACATGGTATAGATCAGACATCTAGAAGCCCAGGAAATAGAATTCTTGTTGAATCTATGAGATATCCTGGAATTGGTTCAAGGGTGGGTGGGGAACCTGCCTTGAGGCCACATGTGGGAAGGCTCTATCACACCATGCTGGGAGCAGAGCATAGCCCAGCCCCATCAGGACAGACCAAGCCAGAGCAGACCAGGCAGAGGAAGCCCCAGGGCCCTGAATATCAGAGCTCTAGTGGTTTACAGACTTCTCAACCCAGAAATGCCAAAGAAAACTTAGCAGGTCAGTGGGAAAACTCTGTTGGACCTGGGTGAGAGAAGGGTGTGGTCCACCCCAGGCCCGGGGCAGCAGAGGTGGCTTCAGGGGCAGTGGCCCCAGCAGCAGCAGCAGCAGCAGTAGCTGCTTCTGGAGCTCCAGGCCCACAGACTGTGGGGGGAATCAAGCTGGTGATCAGAGCAGCCGTTCAGGGTTCTCTTTGCTGGCACTGAGGCAGGATTCTCTTGCTTGGATCTGGAATGCAGTCCTGGTTGGTGGTCCTGGAGTGAGGAGGAGCACAGGGTTGGCAGAGTTTGTGGTATCTGTGGAGAGGGAGTACTCCTGGTAGTTACACAGCAGAAAGGAGTACTTGAGCTTACTCACAGACCAGACCATAGGCCAGTAGAGGAGTAAACACCTCTCATTGGATCATACCACCTCAGAATAACTGAAAATTCAGAGGTGCTTAGAATTAGCTCTGAAAATAGCAGTGCAAAAACCCTGAAGCTTGGAACAGAGCACTCTCTACTCTGGAAGCAGTCATACCCTGACAAAGAGCTCAAAAGTCAAGTAATTGACTGAGAAAATGAGCAGATAGCATAAAAGGACTCAGATTATAGAATCTTACTTTAGTGGCAAAGAAGATCAAAACACAAAGCCAGAAGAAGTTAACAAAGTCAAAGATCCTACATCAAAAGCCTCCAAGAAAAGTACGAATTGGTCTCAGGCCATGTAAGAGCTCAAAAAGGATTTGGAAAATCAAGTAAGAAAAGTAGAGGAAAAATTGGGAAGAGAAATGACAGTGATGCAAGAAAATCATGAAAAATGAGTCAACGGCTTGCTAAAGGAGACCAAAAAAATACTGAAGAAAATAACATCTAAAAAAATAGACTGACCCAGGTTGGAGTAGAGCCAAGATGGCAGCTGGAAAGCAGGGACTAGCATGAGCTCCCTGCCAAGTCCCTCCAAAAACCTATAAAAATTGGCTCTGAACTAGTTCTGGAACAGCAGAACCCACAAAATAGCATAAGGAAGCAGGGCTCTAGACCAGGACAGCCTGGACAGTCTCTGGGTAAGGTCTATCCTGCACAGAGCTGGGAGTGGAGGGGAGTGGAGCTGAGCGGAGCAGAGCCCAGCATGGGCGGTGGCAGGACCAACCAGACCAGGAGCCAGGCGGAGTGTGCCCTAGCACCCTGAATCAGTGAGCTGCAGCAGTTACCAGACTTCTCAACCCACAAACACCAAAGACAACAGAGTAGGTTAGTGGGAAAAGCTGCTGGGGACAGGGATAGAGTTTGCAGTTCAGCCACTGCCCTGGGGCAGTGGAGGTGGGGCAGCTACAGAATTATAGCTGCAGTTGCTTCTGGCCCCAGGCCCAACTGGTGGGAGGAATTAAGTGGCAGATCAGAGGAGGAGTGAAGAGCCTGCTGAAGATCTAAGTTCAGTCTGGGTTGGAGGTTCTTGGGGAAG
>CM053623.1:284597577-284612721 GCA_028646595.1 Phalanger gymnotis
ATTTGGAACTCAAAGTTTTAAAAATAGATGTTAAAAAACAAAAACAAAAAAGTTTTTGCATGCAACTAGAAAATAAGATACACAGGCAATGGGGCATAGAAATTTATCTTGCCCTACAAGAAAGGAAGGGAAAAGGGGATGGGAGGGGAGTGGGGTGACAGAAGGGAGGACTGACTGGGAAACAGGGCAACCAGAATATATGCCATCTTGGAGTGGGGGGGAGGGTAGAAATGGGGAGAAAATTTGTAATTCAAACTCCTGTGAAAATCAATGCTGAAGACTAAATATATTAAATTTAAAAAATTTTTTAAAAATAAATCCTATAACAAAAAAAAATAGACTGACCCAAATGGCAAAAGAACTCCAAAAAGCCAATCAGAAGAAGAATGCCTTAAAAGGCAGAATTAGCCAAATGGAAAAGGAGGTCCAAAAGATCACTGAAGATAATAATGCCTTAAAAATCAGAATGGAGCACATAGAAGCTAGTGACTTTATGAGAAATCAAGACATTATGAAACAGAACCAAAGGAATGAAAAAATGGAAGACAATGTGAAATATTTCTTTGGAAAAACAACTGACCTGGAGATAGATCCAGGAGAGATAATTTAAGAATTATTGGACTACCAGAAAGCCATGATCAAAAAAAGAGCCTAGACACCATCTTTCAAGAAATTATCAAGGAAAATTGCCCTGATACTCTAGAACCAGAGCGTAAAAAATCCATTGATTGCCTCTTAAAAAAGATCCCAAGAGGAAAACTCCTAGCAATATTGTAGCCAAATTCCAGAGTTCCCAGGTCAAGGATAAAATATTGCAAGCAGCCAGAAAGAAACAATTTGAGTATTATGGAAACACAATTAGGATAACACAAGATCTGGCAGCTTCTACACTAAAGGATTGAAGGGCTTGGAATATGATATTCTGGAGGTCAAAAGAGTTAGGATTAAAACCAAGAATCACCTACCCAGCAAAACTGAGTATAATACTTCAGGGCAAAAAAATGGATTTTCAATGAAATAGAGGACTTTTAAGCACTCTTGATGAAAACACCAGAGCTGAATAGAAAATTTGACTTTCAAACACAAGAATCAAGAGAAGCATGAGAAGGTAAACAGGAAAGAGAAATAATAAGGGACTTACTAAAGTCAAACTGTTTACATTCCTACATGGAAAGATGATATTTGTAACTCATGAGACCTTTCTCAGTATTAGGGTAGTTGAAGAGAATATTCCTATTTATACATACATACATACAAACATACATACATGTATATATTATATATGTATATATATATACATATATATATATATATAGACGGCCACAGAGTCATTTGAATATAAAGGGATGATATCTAAAAAAATAAAATTCAGGGGTGTGAGAGGAATAAAAGGAGAAAGAGAGAGATAGAATAGGGTAAATTATCTCACATAAAAGTGGCAAGAAAAAAAGCTGTTATAATGGAAAGGAAGGCGGGGTAGGTGAAAGCGAATGAATGAACTTTACTCTCATCGAATTTGGCTTAAGGAGGAATAACATACACACTCAACTGGGTATCTTACCCTACAGGAAAGTAGGGGAGAAGGGAATAAGAGGGGGCAGATTATAGAAGGGAGGGCAGATTGGGGGAGGGGGTAGTCAAAAGCAAACATTTTTGAAAAGGGACAGTGTCAATGGAGAAAATTGAATAAAGTGGGACAGGATAGGATGGAGGGAAATATAGTTAGTCTTTCACAACATGATTATTATGAAAGTGTTTTGCATAATGATACATGTATAACCTATATTGAATTGCTTGCCTTTTCAAGGAGAGTAGGTGGGGAGAGAAGAAGGGAGAGAATTTGGAACTCAAAGTTCTAAAAACGAATGTTAAAAAAATTGTTTTAACATGAAACCGGGAAATAAGATATACAGGCAATGGGGTATAGAAATCTCTCTGGCCCTACAGGAAAGTAAGGGGGAAGGGGATTGGAGGGGAGTGGGGTGATAGAAGGGAGGGCAGACTAGAGAAAGGGGTAATCAGAATGCATGCCATCTTGGGGTGGGGGGAGACTAGAGATGGGGAGAAAATTTGTAACTCAAAATCTTGTGGAAATGAATATTGCAAACTAAAATAAATTTTAAAAACCTCCTCAGTTAACTGAAAGTTGTTGAAACACCAAATCATTCCTTGACATACACTATTCCTATTTCACCAATGGGCAAAACTGAAGCCAAGAACGTTTCAGCAATTTGCTTTGAGTGACTGAGAGTTTACAGATTTACTTCTGGATAAAGCTAACAGTGGCTGCCCTTTGAGATCCCATATTTCATTGGTTCCCCTGTGTGGCAGTGTAGAGTTGATGAGCCCTATCTGTGTTCTTTTATGTAGAGACAGATTGCTTTAGTTCTGCCATGGAAATAAATCCCTAAGCTGGGATCAGTCATGTACCGTGGAGGCCAAAGTACAGAGCTCAGTGACAAAGGCTTCTTTGGTGTTCTCCTGGAAAGGGGAGGCTTTTGGCATGTGGCACCCCTCTCCCGTTGGTCAGGATATTGCCCCATCTCCCCTAGCTCCCCTTCCGGCCACCCCCTGTGCTATAAGATAAAGAGAATAAACAATATCATCCATTTCACTTTGAACAAGCTTTCTTCTTTTCCCATATTGATGTCGGTGACATTTGAGACTAAGGTACCAAGATAAACACCTTTACCTTTTATAGAGTTACTAAGAAGTAGTGATAAAAGGATAAGCTGGCTCATTGTTGACAAGGTTCACTGCTCCCTTCCACTGCTGTGGTCTCAGAAATTTAGCCACGGCACCAGGATACATGCCCTTCTTGACAAAGAGCTGCTGCTTTCCTGGCAAGGCAGAAAGAGTCTTGAATTTTAAGAAACAACATTCTAATTGGCTTTTGTGCTTCCCAAGGGGTCTTATAAATACACCAACCTGACAAAGACATACCCCAAAGTGTCAATTACAGCAATGCCAATTAGTAGACTGGATTCCTTCCTCATATTTATAAGTCAAATTTTATTTTTCTCACTCATTCTGTTTGGAATGCCTTCTTCATGCCCCACCCCTATCTCTACCTGTTAAAATCCTACCTCAAGTCTATCCCTTCCCATAAGCCTTCCTGAGCCTCTAACCAGATGTGATTTCCACCTCTACTGTATTTCCCAAGAAATTTGTGCCACCGTTGTGGCCCTCCTCACATCCTGGCACCAGAGAGAGCACTGACTGGGCTTGGAGTCAGGAAGACCTGAGTTCAAATTTCACTTAACTTACTCACTAGCTGTGTGATGCTGGGGCAAGTCATTTAACTTTTGTCTGCGTCAATTTCCTGAATTATTAAATGGGGATAATAATAACTCTTACCTCCCAGGTTGTTGCAAGGATAGAAATGAGATAATATTTGTAAGGCTTCTCACACATAGTAGATAATATATAAACCATTCTTATTATTACTAGGGATTGTTTTATCCCTTCACTAGATTAAAAGTTCCTGAGGACAGAAACCATTTCTTAATTATTTTTAATCCTACTCCATTGATTATAATATATCACACATAGCATTCAGTATACTTTTACAATTTTCAATTTACAAGCATTTATTTTCTCTCTCATATCTACTCATTGGGGAAAAAAGGGAAAACTGAAAACTGTGTAGCAAATATGCATTCAAGAAAACACATTCCCATATTGGCCATGTCTAAAAATTCTCATTTTGAATCTTGTATCCATCACTTCTCTGTCAACAGGTGGATAGCTTACTTCATCATTTGCACGAAGCCCATCTGGGAAGCTCCTCTTAAACCCATCTGGAGTTGTGGTTTGTCATTGAGTTGGTCAGAGTTCTTAAGTCTTTCAGAATTGGTTGTCATTGTATAAATTGTTCTGGTTCTGCTCGCTTTATTTTGCATCAGTTCACACTTGTCTTCCCATTTTCTCTGAAACTACTCCCTTAGTCCTTCCTTACAAAATTCCGTTACACTGATGGACTATGTTGTGTTCAGCCATTCACCAATTGATATGGAACCCCCTTGGTTTCCATGTCTTTGGAAATAGTTTCCACTATAGAAAGAACTGCTATAAATATTTTTGTACATATGGGTCCTTTTCTTCTTTCTTTGATAAGACTAAAAATGGGTCTAAGACTTTAGGGACATAGTTTTATATAGCTTTCCAAGATAGCTAGACCAATTCACAGCTCACCAGCAGTGCATTAATATACCTGTTTTCCTGTAGCCCCTCCAAAATTGTCATTTTCCTTTTTTGTCTTTGCCAATCTGATGGGCATGAGGCAGAACCTCAAAGGTGCTTTAATTTTTGTTTCTCTAATTATTGAATTCAACGAATATTCATAGAATCAGAAGACTAGAGCTAGAAGGAACTACCCCCTTCATTTCACAGAAAAGGAAACTGAGGCCCAAGGAGGTTAAATGATTTCCCCAGGGCCACACAGGTAGTAACTATCAGAGGTGGGATTTTTACCCGGGTTCTCCCACTCCAGATCCAATGCTCTTTTCATTTTGCCTATTTGTCTTAAATTCATTTTTCTAAGGCATCTATTTGAAAGATCTATAAATTCCTTCTGGTATCAGGCTAATGATAGAAATAGTCTTGCAGTGATGAGCCTTTAAAGCTTTCTGTTCCTAACTTGAGAACCCAACCTGGACCCTTCTTTTGGACAGGAGAGTTGATGGGAGGAACAGATCTGAAACAGAAATTTAGGAAAAATATTTACCTTCCGTTTTGACTTTGGACAAATCACTCAAACTTTCCTGGCCTCAATGACAAATAGGGATCATAGTATTTGTAACTAATTTTATAAATAATTACCTGTAATAAATCCCCAACTGTGTTTAAATTGTATTTCCTGAAAGAGATAAGTAGCCTTGCCTATTCATCATATGTCCACTACTCCCCCACAATAGATATGACTTCCCAGGAGTTGTTTGGAGAAGAGAAGGAGCCAGTCAATATTGGGTTCTCACAGCTATGGATATGGAAGAGGTGTTAACTCTTACGCTATCCCTCCCCCTACTATTGCATTGTTGGCAGAGTTGTGAATGGATCCTACCATTCTGGAGAGCAATTTGGAACTATGCCCAAAAGGCAATTAAACTGTGCATTCCCTTTAATCCAGCAATACCACTTCTAGGTCTGTATCCCAAAGAGATCATTAAAAAGGGAAAAGGACCCGTAAGTACAAAAATATTTCTAGCAATTCTTTTTGTGGTGGAAAAGAATTGGAAATTGAGGGGATGCCCATCAATTGGAGAATGGATGAACAAGTTGTGGTATATGAATGTAATGGAACACTGTTGTGCTATAAGAAATGGTGAGAAGGTAGATTTCAGAAAAACCTGGAAAGACTTACATGAACTGATGCAAAGTGAAGTAAGCTAACCTAGAAGAACATTGAACACAGTAACAACATCATACAACAATCAGCTACCAATGTCTCATCTTTTCTCAGCAATACAATGATCCAAGACAATTCTAAAGGACTGGTGATGAAAAATGCTATCCATATCCAGAGAAAGAAATGATGGAGTCCGAATGTAGTTTGAAGCTTACTATTTTCACATCTTTTGTGTGTTTTTTTTTTATCTTTCAGTCTCTTCCTTCTCTCAAACATGGCTAATATGGAAAAATATTTTACATGATTGCACATATATAACCTATATCAAATTGTTTATTTTAAGGTGGAGGGAGGTGAGAGAGGGAGGGAAGGAATAAAATTTGGAACTCAAATTTTTTTAAATAAATGCTAAAATTGTCTTTACATATAATTGGGGAAAATGAAATACTGTTTAAAAAGAAAAAAAAGTCTGCACCTTCCTCCTCATCCCCAATTCCTTTGAAAATGGATTAGAGAAACAAGAATATTTGTCCTCATTGTCCCTGGAACACATCGTGTTCCTCCTCCTCTTCTTCTTCCTTTTCTTCCTCTCCTACCTCCTTCTCCTCTTCCTCCTTTTCTCCTCTTGTTCCTCTGTTTCCTCCTTTGTCTCCTCTTCCTCTTCTGCCTCGTCCTGCTCTTTCTCCTCTTCCTCCTTTTCTTCTCGTCTTCTTCGTCTTTTTCCTCCATCTCCTTCTTCCTCTTCTGCCTCCTCCTACTCTTTCTCCTCTTCCTTCCTTCCTTCCTCCTTATCTCTTAAGTTTTATTCTCTTCTCTCTGCCTGGAATGCAGAATACCTTACTCTCACCTATACAACTCCTCCCCATCTTTCAGAGAGCTGAACTCTGATCAGAAAGATCTGGGTTCAAGTTCCCACTGATTGTGTGACCCTGGGTAAGACATTTCACTCCTTAGTGCCCCCTGCCAACTCTTTAATATAATTAGTTGCAAAACAAATGCCAATCTGCATTTCCTCTGAGTGGTCCTTAAACCAATGAAATCACAGGTCTGGTAACAAAAACAAAACAAAACAAATCCAACTGCACATTTTGGCACTTAATTGTACTCTACCTGTTTTGGTCTCTAATAGTATAATGTTTGTTAGGCCCATTATATTAAAAATATGTTTCTTTACAACAGGGACTGAGGATAGCTAGGTGGTGCAATCTAGGCCTAGAGTCAACTCATCTTCCTGAGTTCAAATCTGGCCTCAAACACTTACTAGCTGTGTGACCCTGGGCAAGTCATTTAACTCTGCTTCACTTTCTTCATCTGGCAAATGAGCTGGAGAAGGAAATGGCAAACTGTTCCTCTATCTCTGCCAAGAAAACCCCAAATGGGGTCATGAAGAGTCAGACATGACTGAAAAACAATACAACAACACAATAGGGACTATTATATGTTCCCTTTGGGTCCTCCATTAGTGTCCAGCATATGGGCAAAAAAAAATGATGCTTGAAAACACATCCATCTGTCCATTTTACTGTAAGCTCCTTGAGGTCAGAGACTAGGTTTTGCCTCCTTTTGTATGTATCCTCAGTGTTTAGCAGTGTTTGGCACACCTTAGGTGTTTAATAAATGTTGATTGATTGACATATTGAATGGAGTGGAAATGCGCATTGAATATGTTCTTCCTTACTTCCTAATCCTGGGGATTTCTCCCTTTCCCTTTTTTTTTACCTCTCATGGCCCGTTCCATTTTAGGCCCTTTCCCAGAATTCACTGATACTCGGTCAACCCTCAAACTTCCCTGTAACTGAAAATGAATGAGAAGTAAACAGTGGGAATTTGAGTGCTTGGTTTCCCCCATCAACCACTGAGGATATAGTATGTATACTGTAACCTGATTTGCATTTGTAATTACAGCTCACACTAAATCCAAAATACTTTCAGATTTTTGAGCTCATTTAATCCAGCTAATACTGGTGCCCTTTCCCTATCAACCCAGTGGATATCATCATTCTGAATGTGGGGGTGAAGATGTTTCATTGCAAAGATCAGTCATGAAACTTTTAAGATCCATACTTAGCTGTCTCCCCTCCCCTCATCTGCTATACTCTATTGTGGGTTATTTTTTTCCTTTGGATCAGATCTATGATTGCATTGGTATTTGCAGCTCCCTGTGAGGAAAGTCCCTCCATCAGTACAGGTTGACTAACTTGCACCCTTAAAGAGTTGCCTGGGGAAGAGGGATTTTGACTTGCCCAGAGTTGCACAGCCAATGCTTGTCAAAGCTGAGATTTGAATTCAGATCTTGCTGACTCTGAGAGTCTCTCTTTGTCCATTATTCCAAATCAAATACCCTCTCCTGTGGGCTGCTTAATTTCCTTCTAATAGAAAAAGGTCAGACCAGATCACTTTGACCTTCAAAATGAGCCACCGACAATTCCCAAGAAGTGTTTTCTGATAGGAATTGGAAGCTTAGCTCTTCAGGAAGACCTAATTTCATGGAAACAAAGTAGCCCCTTTCTCAGGACTATATAGGGTTTTGAGGAGCAGGGGATTTTTACCAGTAAAACTTTGAATTAAAAAAAAACATGCCCAAACTCATGTCAAAAATGTAAATGAGACCCATGTTCTGTTAGTGCCCTACCTTCTCTCTTGTTCTCATGAATTAGGATAGTGTTTCTAGGTGTGGATGTGTGTGTCTGTGTTTAGACGCCTGGCAATGCTCGCTGTTGGCACGTGATTTTTCCATCATTGTCCTGTGATGAGACAGATACAAATTCAATTGCTTCCTTTTGGTCTCAAGCCCAAGTTAATTTGGGGAAGTTTTGTTTGTCTGTTTCCATGTTGCAGAGATAGACAGAATATGTGAATGTCAGGTGTGGTCATGGTAATGTTGCTATATTATTCTCATTTGATACCTGACCCATCCTCACTTCACTCTTCTGGTGCTGGAATTTGTAGCATAATGGTGCTGGCTTGGAGACCCTGGCAGTTGAGTTTAAGCATTAATGAGGAAGGGCTGAGTTACTTCCCCTGACTTGTCTGACAAGATGTTTATCATATTATCCTCACTATCTGCCATAAGCATTCTTGTTACTCTAAGGGCTCCTTGTAATTATACAATTGGCTTCCTATTTAGATTATTTATCAACTGTGAATGCTGGGTAACTTAGTTTTGTGTCAGACTTTGGCAATAGCTTTAATGGAGGCTGTGAAGCTTCCTCTGGTGGTTTACATATGAGACTGAAAGTTCCATATAAGCCTTCATTGATTCATTCTCTCAATTACTCTGAAAGAGTTTTAAAGCTCTAGTGGTATTTGTGAATCTTGGGCTGAGAAAATAATGACCCTTAAAAATTACATATAAATATGTTAGAATAGAGACAACTGTATATACCTACTGAACTTGGAGACATAGAGCGTGACTTCTTATTCTATGGCCCATGAACTTGTTTGCTTTAAAAAATGGATAAGTGTATCTCACTATAGTAGGTTTTCTTTGTAATCCTATGTACTTTATGTTATACATTTAAAAATATGATTTTAATAAGGGACCCATAGCTTTTGGACACGCCAAAGGAGGAAGGAGAAGAGGAAGAAAGAAGGAGAAGGAGGAAGAGGAGGAGCAGGAGGAGGAGGAGGAGGAGAAGAAGAAGAAGAAGAAGAAGAAAAAGAAGAAGAAGAAGAAGAAGAAAGAGGAGGAGGAGAGGGAGAAGGAAAAGGAGAGGGAGAAGAGGCAACCCTGGTTTGTGGCACACAGATTAGTATCTACCACACATGAAGGAGAAAAATGGCAGTAGAGTTGTCCAGTAATTAGCAGAAAGCAAAATCTAAGAAAAGAACCAACAATGAAACCCATGGTTTCAGACATCTATGCACAACTGCATAAAGTGTGAGTGGCAGGTAAGAATACATAAAGATTCTACTCAAGGAAGCAAATATGACTTCCTAGCTACCACTGAGACTTAATGGGACTGATAAGTGGCCTTGGAAAAGTAGACATTTAAAAAGAACAGGATCGATGATGAAGAGGGCTAGTATTGTATATGCATGTGTATATGTGAGTGTATAGTTTAGCTATAGTTATCTTTTCAAAACAAGTGTTGATGCCTTTTTCTTTTACACCAGCTTATTTCCCTATAAAAAAACCCTCTTTAATGAGCCCTCCCTTGTAAGGAAAAAGGAAATAGGTATTTCTTAAGCACATACTATGTTCCAAGCACTATGCTAAGCTTTACAAATATCTCATTTGGTCTTTACGACAATCCTGGAAGGTAGATGCTATTGTTATCCCTATTTTATATCATAAAGCAGACAGAGGATATGACTTGCCTAGGGTCATATAGGTAGTCAATGTCTGAAGCCAGATCTGAACTCTGGTTTTCCAGAGTTCACTATAAACACAGAGTGACATCGTTACCTCAATAAAACAATGAGGTTAAATAAAAACAACCCATACCATGACCACGTCTGAGAGCATATGCAAGATTTTGCTCCTCCCCATCTGCCAAGACAGAGGGATGCTTCATCATCTGTTCTCTGCAAGCAAGACTGATGTTAACAATCGCTCAGCCACACTGGTCATTATGACTACTCAGAGTTCAGCTCTTTCACGTTCTTTTATTGTACATTGTTATATTCATTTCATATACCATTCTCCTTGTTCATTACTTTGTGCAAGTCTTTCCATGTGTCTCCAAATTCTTCATGTAATACTGGCTTTCTGTGTCTTAAGTACCACCATTCTTAGGCCTACTGAAATATATCAAGGTCATCATGTTAATTTATCCAACAAGGGAGTTTTAAGGAGTTAAATGCAGTATCTGAATTGTCCACCTCTCTGTTTGAAGGAGCTCTTTCCTTAGAGGCTACAATACTTTCCTTGGTTGCCAAGGGGTGTTTAAATGTATAAATACCTGGTCTACTCCCTAATACCACATAGAGGCAGTGTGAAAAATACTTTGGTTAACTCTTTCTTCACTAGCTGCCTCCTAATGTAATCTAAGGGATGGTGTAAACTATTGTTCAAAATATACAATTTGACAAGCCCCCAACCCAAATGGATTCTGCTAGCTCAGATTACTTCTCAGTACATTCATAGATTCAGCCTTAGCATGCTGTGATCTCAGTTTATTATATATGGTATAAAGCAGGAAAAAAAAATTCTAGGCTAAACACTTATGTAGGATAGCTGGTGGTGCAATGGATAGAGTGCCAGGCCTGAAGTCAGAGAGACTCCTCTTCCTGAGTTCAAATCTGGCCTCACACCCTTACTAGCTGTGTGACCCTGGGCAAGTCACTTAACCTTGTTTGCTTCAGTTTCCTCATCTGTAAAATGAGCTGGAGAAGGAAATGGCAAACCGCTCCAGTCTTTGCCAAGGAAACCCCAAGTGGGGTCTCAAAATTTGGACACAACAGAAATGACTGAACAACAGCAAACGCTTATAAGTAGATATTTACCTCCAAAATCTCCTAATTCTCTTCATGATTCCCTCTCAGATCTTCAGGTATAGGAGAGAGAAATCTCAACAGCAGTCCCTCACCGCTTCTAGAGAGGAGTGGTTGAAAAGGGCTTCTAGCTCCCATTTCAGGATCACCAGCCAAGCAGCTGAAAGTCTTAGCAATTCTAGATTCTTTTCTCTTTGAAACGTTGTCATTTTCTTTGCTTCATGATGGGAAGGTCTCCTAAGGCTACATGGGTCACCTTACCTCATATAGTCACAATTTGTGGTTCTGTATCATGCTCCCATCTTCAAGGAAGTTCAAATCAAAGGGATGAAACATGGAAGAAGAAAGTACCACAAAAGCAAGAAGAGAGTACCACAATATACAGACAACATGTCTTTATCCCACTGAGTGACCTCTACCACTGATGCAGATAAGATGTTCGCTGTGACCTCAGATAAGAAGGAAGAGGTAATCAGACTCTCGAGCTAGGATCCTCAGAAGTATATCTCTTCCAATCTCTCAAGATGATTCAGTAGGCCCAGAGGAAAACAATTCAAGCAGAGGCACCAGTTGGTATTTGTATTAATCAATTTTTACTCCACAGTAACATGCCATCACATTTGTAGACCAGTTTGTTTAACCATTCTTTAACCCACGACCACCCATTTTGTCTCTAAATATTTGAGTAGCCCTTTATATTAAAAGATAATTTCTATGAGAATATGCAGGAAACAGAGGGAATGAGAATGGTGGAGAACAGAACACCAACAAAGGCAGAAACACTAACCATATTGTCATGGAGTATACATCTACAGACTGGGGCAGCTAGCTGGTGCAGTGAATAGAGTGCCAGGCCTGGAGTCAGGAAGATTCATCTTCTTGAGTTCAAATCTGGTCTCAGACACTTACTAGCTTTGTGATCCTGGACAAGTTACTTAATCCTATTTGCTTCAGTTCCTCAACTATAAAATGAGCTGGAGAAGGTAATGGCAAACCACTCCAGTAGCTTTGCCAAGAAAACTCCCAATGGGGCCACAAAGAGGCAAACGTGAATGAATGACAACAAAAGAAGAAAAAGATGGGGTGGGTAGTTTGGGTCATTGGCCTGGCACAGATGTAGCAGTGATGAGGGTCTTCAATTATCTGGACATCCATTGGAGCTCTCTGCTCAAAGGAGCATAGCTAATGCAAGCTTGACTTAGTTTAATGATAATTTTATTCTTCAAAAGCTTTAGGAAATAATTAGAGGAACTGCTATCTCAAACTTTATTCCGATTAATGGGGAGGAACTTGTAGCTGAAGTAGAAATGATGAGAACCTTGGGGGGAAGTGACAGCTTTATCTTAAAATTTGTGACATAGAAAGAGAAGAAAATCAGACATAATCTAGATATGGGAAGAGAACATTTATAATTATATTGACTTTTTTTTACGTCACACTCATAATCCAATATAGCTCTTCTCCCTGCTGTACCTATGTGCCATCCCTTACGTCAAGGAATAAAAAAGGAAGCAATTCAGCAAAGCTAAAACATCAGTTGAGTGTTACAATATATGCAACATCCCACATGCATGCTCCCCCACCTCTACGAAGAAGCAGCATTTTTTCCTCTCTTTTTGGGGGCCAATTTTAGTCTTTATAGTTATATAGCATTCAGTTTTGGTTTTGTTCTCGTAATTTATTCTTTCTATTTACACTGTTGTGATCATTTGTTTATACTCTTTTCCTGGTTCTGCTTGCCTTACTATGAATAAGCCTAATAATCTAGCACCCCTGTCCCCTTGACCTAAGGGACCTGACCTGTAGTACCCTTTTCCTTTCCCCTAAAGGGTCCCTCTGCTCTGTTCCCATCATTTGCAAATGGTAACCAGTCTCAGTCCTGGTGAAATTGCAAGCTAGTGAGAGGGTTTAGGCTCCTTTTCTTGAATTCTTTGGTTTGTTATATCCCACTTAAAAATCCCAGGGAAAAATTACTTGAATCTTAGATTTGTTTCCCGTCTAGGGGTTCTCCTAAGTGGGTAATAGAAAGTACAATACATAATATGAATTAGTTATAGTACAATTACACTTCCTACACCCAAAAGAAATACCTAATATGAAAGACTCTCACATTGACAAGATTTAATCAGTAATTTGTGATTATTGTTATGTTATCTCTATCTATCTATCTATCTATCTATCTATCTATCTATCTATCTATCTATCATTATATTCCCCAGAGAAATGGAAACTTAAACATCACCAAATGAAGTAGGTAGTGGGATTGCTGAATAGGTATCTTACATTTCACCTTGGCTCTGCATTGTCCAGTTTCCTTGTCTTCTGGCAATCCAGTTCGGGGGAGGTGAGCTCCTTCCCTAAATGGTGATATCCTCTCCAATGTAGAAAGTCCGCCTGATGTCAGTCACCTTTGCCCAAGAGACCAAGGATCTCTGACCTCTCAAACTCACAAGATGACACATCCATCTCAGGCTTGTTATTCAGTCACCTGTACTCAGGAAAGAACAATGACTGAAGAAGTATCCCCAAACCAAGGCACAGACTCACGTAGGCAGTGTACATATGCTTGTGGTTTACTATTTCTGCTGGGGGAGGGGAAGAGTAGCGCAGGGTCAGTATTTGCCACAAGGAGAGTCAAAAGGAGTAGCCTGCAGTCACTATCTTTCTAACTGTTCCCTGAGATACTGGCTCTTCCTGCTCCGTGACCAATAAGCAGATTGCTTTGTTAGCTCCCAAATGTCCAGGTCCTTCAGCATCTGTATCACATACGGCCAACAAGGAGCAGTCAGAAGCTTCACTATCCCCAAAATGCCTGCATGGTGATTGAACACATGTTGTCGCCTAGAAACAGGCAAGGCAGTTTTGTTCATGCCCCGCGATATGTCCTCCTATTGGGCTGTGATTTCCTTGGTGAAAAGAGCTTCCATTGAAGGACTTCCTCTACCAATCTGAGTTTGGCATCTTCTCCATAACTTAGCCTTAGAGAGTTAGTTACCTAAGACACTGAGCAGGTGAATGACTTGCCCAAGGTCACACAGCCAGCACATGTCAGAGGCAGGACTTGAATCCAGGTCTTGATTATAAGGGTGGCTTTCTATCTACCATGCCACGTTGCCTCTCTAGTCTTCCCAAGTTTCTATGAATTCATCATTTATATCATTTCTTATGGCAGAGTAATTAATATTCTTGTACTCCTGTATCACAGCTTGTTTAGCCATTCCCCAATAGATAAGAATCTTCTTTGTTTTTATTTTTTTTTTACTTCTATGAAAATCTGTTTATTTATTCTCCCGGGATGAGTGGAATCTTCCATTAGCTACAAAAAGTGCTACAAGAATGCCTGGGCTTATATGGGCCCTTTCTTTCTGTCTCAATCCTTCCTGGGTTATGTACCTAGCAGTGGGATCTCTGGGTCAAAGTGTATGTCACAGATTAAAAAGCAAAACTAAATGAATTCAGGAAACACTTGGCTTTCTTGGTTAATGTTTCCAGCCTCCTTCAGAGAGATCCCTCTTTGTACGACCCTCCCCCCAAAACACACACACACACATACACACACACACACACACACATATTTGCTTTTTTATTTATATTAGAACATTCTGGTTACTTTAGTCACAAGAATTAGGTTATACAAGAACACACACACACACACACACACGCACACCACCCCCAGCTTTTTGCAGAGCTATTCACTGTAGCTGTCTTACCCAATACACTCCAAAGAAACTTTGTGTGGTCACTGAAAAGCCTGGAGCGTCCAAAGGCCTCAAATTTAGTGGAACATTAGATACTTAACTGGGGATCTTTGAAGAATGTTTTCTCACTGGAAGCCTGGATAGCCTGTTTTAATTAATGATTTGCTCTTTAGGGAACTGTTTCCCCAGAGGGTCACAAATGTGATTTTTTGGAAGACTTTACTCTTCACTGTTTCTAGGAACTGGCATTTGGAGAACAGGTTCATGGGATCATAGAATGCATTGAAAATACCTCAAAGACCATGCCTTCACTTTGCAGATGAAGAAACAGAGGGCCAAGATCACACAAGTACCATATTTCCCCATGTATAAGATGCACCCTTTTTCGAAAAATTTGGGTTCTAAAAACTTGGTGCATCTTATACAGTGGTTGTAGATTTTTTTTAACTTGCATTTCCCGCTTTTTCATGCTTGTTGTCTTTCCTCTCATTGTTATGTATTTGTTACAAGTATGTTAGGTTACATTTTGCCACATTCTGCCCAGAAATGGCTCAGAAAAGATTTTCATACAGTGTTGAATTCAAGTTAAAAGTGATCCAGTTTGTATGGCGGCTGGGAAGCAGTGACTGGCGTGAGCTCCCCACCAAGTTCCTCCAAAAACCT
>CM053623.1:284613221-284638319 GCA_028646595.1 Phalanger gymnotis
GTCCTGCGGTGGAGCCCTGCTTCCCTCTGCCACTTTGTGGGTTCTGCAGCTCTAAAATTGGTTCAGAGCCATTGTTTTATAGGTTTTTGGAGGAACTTGGTGGGGAGCTCACGCCAGTCACTGCTTCCCAGCCGCCATCTTCCAACTTCTTAATTTTATAGGTAAGAATATTGAGGTTCAGAGAAATTGTTGTTGTTTGTGCTTTGTTTTTGAAGAGAACCAAGGGCATCATGGGTGATGTCTTGACTTGCTTGTGATTTGGATTTAAGTGAGGCAGAGTCGGAAAAAGTCATTAGCCTCACTCTCTCTTCCTAAGTCGTTGAAGTCTAGTGTCAAGACAAAAGTCAAGATGATTGGCCATGGCCCAGGATACAGTGGATGACCTCAGTCTTTGATGTTGACCAAGCTCTAAGTGCTCCACACACATGCTTCGGCCACTTTCATGGCCGTTGGAATAAATTGTTATTATTCACTCATTGTATCAGAAGTTTTGACATGCCTTGTGTAGACAGATCCCTAACTCACCGGTTTTGAGACCCATTGGATACCCTCAACTTGGTTTAGCCCTTTTACCAAGACAGTTTACTGGGGTATAGTCGCTGTCCGTGCTACAGCTCCTTGGAGCCACCAATGAGAGCGGAATGCCAGGTAGACACCAAAGGCGGATGAACAGCCCTGAGAAGGGCTTGGCAGCCATCACACCAGACGTACTTGTCCTTCCTGAACACCGCATACACCCCAAGAAAAGTTAAGCAGTAAAGAATAGAACAAGTCTTCATATTTAAAGCACAAATGATCCTAATTAGAACTTAGTCTCCCTAAAGAGAGTCTACCTCAAGAGAGTCTCAAATACAACAATACCCTATAAGGCAAAGAATCCATTAAGTGATTAAGATGTTCATACATGGCATCTTCTGATGGTCTCAGTGGCATTCACTGCTGTACTCACTAAGCCAGAGAATCTAAATCCTTCCTTTTAGGACAATAGGGCCATATGATCCAGCTTCCAAGTCTCTTTACACTTCTAAAGTTGACCTGGTGTATTTAAATTTGTATTAGAAAACTGGGAGTGTTTTCAACATTCTCACAATAGGTTAATGTTTCAGATCTGATTATTAAAGAGCAACATCTTCATGTCAGAGGTGCTGTGTGCTCTGAAGATTTAATTTGTTTTTAATTTGACCAGTCAGGCTCATGAGCTTAGCAAACAAAGCACAGGGAGACCCAAACATAGTAAAGGTTATAACTGAGTTTGTTTCTGCCCAGAATTTTGAGGACAAGCTTGGTTAGTTGTTAGATCCTTTCTTGTAAGTTCTGAGGCTACCTTTCTCCTCCATCTTTATTTAACCCCTCACTTTCATGATAAAGTGGCCTTTGTTGCTATAAAATGTTT
This sequence comes from Phalanger gymnotis, assembly GCA_028646595.1. Taxonomy (NCBI): domain Eukaryota; kingdom Metazoa; phylum Chordata; class Mammalia; order Diprotodontia; family Phalangeridae; genus Phalanger; species Phalanger gymnotis. The sequence continues at coordinate 284,614,615 of CM053623.1, forward strand.
CCTGTCATATGCTCAGTGTCTTTCATGGGATGAAGGTATTATGCGAATGAAAACTTGCCCTCCTGCATATGTATAATGTAATTCATCCCTGTTTTCTGTTCAGGTTTATGTTTCTAAGATGTCTATTGATAGATAATAAATGTTATGTAATATAACATGACATAATGTGATATGATATGATATGATATGATATGATATGATATGATATGATGTGATATAATACATGAATAACAGGCAGCTAGGTGGTACTGTGGATAGAGTGCTGGGCCTGAAGTTAGGAATACTTGAGTTCAAATCCAGCATCAATCATCGTTGTGTGACCCTGGGCAAGTCACTTAACTTCTGTTTGCCTTGGTTCTCTCAACAACAAAATAAAGATAGTAACAGTACCTGCCTCCCAATGGTTGTTGTGACAGTCTAATGAGATATTTGTAAAACCCTCAGAAGAATATCTAGCACATGGTAAATATCCCACCTGTGACTCAGTGGGCAAGTTTTAGTCTTAAGCAGTTGTTTGACACACGTAGGGGTGAAGAGCCTTGTCCAGCTCCAAAGCAGAATCTGAATCCCAGTCTTCCTAACTTTAGGGCTAGCATACTGTCACTATTGGTGTTACCTCTACCATTCTAATATGTGAAAATGCAAAGGATCTGTGATTGTATCTATGCAAGGAACTTCAAATGCGGGAACTCCTCTTACTGATACAGATGGCAGCCTATCACTTAACAGGTAAGTCCTAGGGAGCTATATGCGGGACAAAGAGATTAAAAACAACTTGCCATGGGTTGGTCACATAGCTGTTTAGTGACAGAAAAAGTATTTGAACTCAGATCTTCCTGATTTCAAGCCCAGCATGCTAAGCATTATGACACACTGTCTGTATAGTAATAATGATGATACAGTATCAAAAAACCGTCAGAGTACAGAGTACCTGGGTGAATGCTAACAGAAGCTTTTCTCTTTAAGCACCGAAGTTTAAGAAAAATTAAAAATATTTTAATGGCTCAATTATTGTACTATCTGTATGTAAAGTGTTTGTTACTTGTATATGTAATATGTTTGTTACCTGGTAATACATATGTTCACATAAGTTTGTCTAAATAGACTCACAGGAAGGCATGAATACTTATCACTGAAATCTTGTTTACTCATTTCTAAGGGAGACTTTGGATTTCTGCCTAGAGCCGAGACCATGAAGCTGGCCACTCTGCTTTCCTTAGAAAGGGAGTCCCAGAATGGAATTATATTTATCCATCCCTCTAAATAGTCTACGGTAAATTAATTTTTGGTTTCATGCTTCTTTGCTAGTCACTATCCCTTAAAAGAGAAAGAGAGCCCTAAGCTTTTATCTGAACTCTTAACTTCCCTTCCCTCCATTAGTTACACAAAGGACTAGCACAAACAATGAATAGCAAATAAAGTCACTTAAGCCTAGAGCAAAAAGAAATCAGAGAAATTACCCAGATTAAATACTGTACACTAGTTTACTGTACACAAAGTGAATGAGTTCTCTCACTGAGTGTGCAATAGCTCTATCAGTCTCACCCAAAGGGAAATTCTCTCAAGTCTCTAGGGAGATAAGCTAGATACGTCAGTGATGTGTTGAGGAGCCAGATGCTCGATATGTCTCTCTCCGGGGTTGACTCTCTGAAGAGAACGTGGAAGTGTGTGTCCTTTCTCAAAGCCAGAAGCAGGAAGGCCTTTCCTGTCCCAGCTTTTACTGACTCTACCCATCACACAGGCTGGTGATGTCAAGTAATCATTTTCTATACCAGTCAGTAGAGTCTTATGTAATGAACCAGCATTAAATTCTGGGTTATATGCTCACCCATGGATTTTCTCAGAGATCATTGAGGTTTGTAGGCCTGGTGGTCCCTGTACTAGATGGCCCTATAATTTTCTACCTGTTGATTCTTTGGTCATCCCCCTTCCCAATGACATTTCCCAGCTTCTACAATGATGCTGTTCTTTTTTGCTTATAAATGATTGGTTGCCTATGCCCATATTAGATATTTGCATGCTGATTGATGGTGGAGATGTTCTGGGGGAATAGGTCAGTGTGGTCCGGGGGAATAGGATGGGTCAGTCCCTTTAAATGCAGGAGTGCTGGATCCCACCAGAATGAGCTACAAGGGGGCAGGAGCACACCTCTGTAAAAAGCAGCAGTAGCATCTCAGCTCTGTAGGAGCGCTGCCTCTGCTTTATACCCTGGTTCTCTACCTTGAAAGCCTCCCTCACCAGTCTGTTGAAGTTCCTAAAGGCTTTCTCCCTCATGGGCATATTTCCTCACTTATATGACCAGTTCGCCTCAGCTCCTTTCTTTGTATAATTGGATCTGCAGAACCAGTTCATCACAGAGACAAACACATGTGACTTTGCCATCCACTGAGATTTGGTTTTTGATAGATATTGATGTAGGCATACTTATGTATTGGTGTAGGCAGGGAAATCTTTGTGGGAACTCCCTCCAAAGATGAAGATTTACAATTTACAGTATTTGATAGTGGCCTTTGGGTCTGAGCGTGTAACAACATCCTGGAAAGATCTCCAATAAAAGCAACAGCAAAAATCAGTTGAAATTGAAAAGCTCCAGCACTTGACGGGTCAATCTTTAATGATTCCAAAAGCTGGACCATCTACAGCCAGTCCCCTGTGAATTTCCAGACAGATAATCAAGAGCATGCTGGATCCAGCTCCTATTGCCTCATGAGAGCTGATTGTTAAATTTTCAATGTAAGCATTTGCACCATGGAAATTGGCAAATGCTGCAAATCAAGGCTTGATTTATTGTTTTGTTGACTCTAGATTTAAGAAAGACCTTTTGTGTCCTGGGCCCCTTTTGGAAGTCTTTGACTTTTCCAGTATCCTTGAATAATTTGCATAGATCTACCCAGATCTTGCTCTCCCATTGGTCCCCCTTTATACATGGTAGGTTGGCCAGCAAAAGCTTGGCCAGGAAAATAGACTTTGGTTATAAAGCGAAGTGAAGTTAATGGGTCCACACAGTTTTCAAATCCCTAACATCATTAGCACATTCTCATTAGCCCAATACTCTAACCAACTGGGCTAATCAGTCACAGATTATCTAAAATAAAACATATAATATCTTGAATTCAAATAGTTTAAGAATTCTTAACCTGGCATCCACAAACTTGCTTTTCAAAATAATTTGATAACTGTATTTCAATATAATTTGTTCCCATTGTAATCCTATATGTTTTATTTTGGTCATTTAAAAACATTATTCTGAAAATAGGTCCATAGGTTTCACCAGATTTCCAAAACGGGTCCATAACACAAAAGGGCTGTTCCTGAAATACTGGCTTAATTTCAAAATGATCGAAGGGTGTCACATAACATTTTGTTCATTCTTATCATGTCCCTGAGAAAGCTACAGGGAGAAAGTGTGGGCTTCCATCTGTGAGGACTGGGGAAATCACTACAGAAAGGAGAAAAGTAAATTCCTGGGGATCAAATGGCTTACTTAGTGTGTGCTACAGCTGGGACAAGAACCAAGGAGCTTGCCTTAACTGACTAAAGGTAAGACTCACTTTACTAAAGTCTTGTGGAGAAAGCCTAGGAAAGTAGCCTGGAAAAAGCTGGATTGTTACCATTTATCCTTAACAAGTAGTAAAAAGATACAGAAATGCTGTGAGTTTTCCTGCCTTGAGCATCTGGGTTCTGACAGCCACATAGTCTCTTTGTTATGAAATTTCATTTCATCTAAAGTTATTTTTCTTGAAAAATGACTCAGGTTTGCCTACGTGCTCTATATATCATTTTGAAATATAGCTGAGTAGGCTGGTGGTCTGAAGGCCATAGATGCAAATGGAAAATAGTAAGTTCTCTGAGAAACCAAATCACTGGCTTTTCAAAAGGAAAATGAGGAAAAGTAATGTATTTTTTTGTAATCATATGCATTTGCTTATCACTTTCAATTGCCCATGACCATTGCTGCTTAAAACAGTCTAATCCTGGTCCTTGATATAAGGACATAGGCACAAGTAACTGACTACAGCCAGTGGAGTATACTAGAGTGTCTGCTTCCAGGTCTGTCCTACCTGAAGGCCTGGTTCTCATTTTCAAAGTCTTTGCTGCTTCTTTGTTCTTACATTACCTGCACTCAGATACCATCGCATGGAAAATTTCCAGCTCATCTCCCATGCCCTGTCATAGCCCATTTCTTAATTAGAGACTTAGTTTGGGTTGGGATACCACAAGGTTCATGCTCCAGTGTAATCTGTTCTGTGTTATCTCCAACAGGATTCGAATTCCCTATGCCTTCTGACTCATGCAGTATGTTACAAGACACATTTACTTCAAAGGCGAACAAGCTCGATCTCTTTTTCTTTTTTTAAAGATAAAGGTTTATTGGCATGCCTTATTTAACATCAGAATTTCTCTCAATAACCCCCTCTCCCCACCAGAGAGTCACCCCATATAACAAATAATATTTTTTAAAGAAAAAAAAGAGGAAAGAGCAATAGTGATCAATAAATTGAAAAAGTCTAAAAATATATGCAATGTACCACACCCATGGACCTCCTACCTCTGCAGAGGAGTGGGGAAAGATCACTTCTCATATGTCTTTTTTGTGGCTATGCTTTGAACAAGAATAATCTCTGCATTTATAACTACTGGGCTTCTTCCTCTCTATTTTTCGAAAGGAGTTCCTTACCCTAGAATGTTTCCCACAATGTCATTTTACACTTACAAGACCATTTTTATCTATATTAAATCCCTCACTTTCTACAAGACTCAGTTTATATACCACTTTGGACATGATGGCTTTCCTGATCCCACCATAGCTATTACCCTCCCTCTCTAACTACCTTGTATTTATTTTTTTATTTATTCTTTATGTAGGATCCCCTACTAGGATATTGCCCCCGAATTTGCACTTGCCGGATGGGTACCCCAGAGGGCAGATACTACCTTAGGATTCAACTTCTATAACTAGAGCTCACAAGCCCCCACTGGTGTGTTTGCCATTAAAAATTAGCCAATAGATGCAATTAACTCATAGCAAAAATATAATCAGAACAGTAGCTATAAAACATCTTCCCCACAAACCTAGGGCACATGCTCCCAATAAAAACACACTTTATTCATGGGAAGTATGGGCCCAAATGGAGAGTACAATGGTGGTGAGGCACACATGCAGGGAGCAATATGGCCAAAGCAATTCAGGACTCCAATACCATAGGGTCTTGACATCCTTCCTGTCTTCATAGGGTCCAAATGTAACCTTCCCTGGGTGCTGTCTCTCTGCTGAGTGGGTTTCTTAGCTGGGCTCCTGAGGTCTTTTTTCTTTTCCATGGGTCAGCTCCTATGGCTAGGGATAATTCTCTTCTCTAATGCTTCCTCCCTTGAGCCACTGGCTCTCTCTGTATCTGACTTGAGAGCATAAACCACTTCTCCTTGACCTATGTCTCAAACTTTTTCAAACTCTTTGACTGCTCAATGGAGAGTCTCCTACAGGAAGAAAATGAATCTACTGCTAGGCACTATGGTCTATGGAGGAGGGAGGAGCGATATATTCTCTCCTCCCTACCTGCTATCCTCTGGCAGAGGTCACAATCCAAAAATTACTCTTGGTTTTGTCTCACAGAATCTGAGTCTTCTTGAGTTACTATTTCAAAACTTCATTGTCTATCCTTCACTTTCTCTAATTGCTTTCTGAGTTAATTGCACTAGGCAGTGGTCAAAGATCACCTCCCTAGTATGTATATCTTCGTTCTTGTTTATGTATATATTCATTCTGTAGATGGTTGTAAGAGTGCTTTGGCACATATCCAGAGGCACCCGTGAGGGCGAAACGGGAGACCTGCTTCTGGAAAAACACATTCTATCATATGGGCACATGGCTTTTTCTATTCGCTGCATGGCCAGAATTGTCTGTCTTTTGAACCACCAAACTGGGACAGTCTCCCTCTTTCTCTTTCTGTTGATGTCTAGAGGTGAAGGTCTCATTCATCCATAGCATGTATATCATACAGTAGGTTGTGAGGGAAGAAGGGCAATTGTAGGCCCTGTGACCCTAAGAAACAGGCTTGGGAGTTTGGTTTACCTCATTTGTCACTTTCCCAATACTGTCATTCCATCTGTCCTCTGCTGCATTCTTATGACTTTTAAGTCTTTTCCTCTGCCCAGCAGCTGAACTATCTAATATGCTGTCTTCCTCCAAATGTGAACTTGACCACGGACAATCTTTCTCTAGTTCTTATCTCTAGTGCTGAGCATGGCACTTGGCATACTTGGCCTCGTAGCAATAGTTGCTTTTTCATTAATTCATAATGTCTGGTTTATGGCCACTCTGACCCTTCTCATAAATATCATTCTTACTTTATGAAACACCTCTTTTTCCAGTTAAGATTTGGCGACAGTAGAAAAAAATCAGCAACAAGGAGGGACTTTGACTAAAATGGATGTTCAGTGATATTCTGACCAATAATGATGTTGAATATTTCATATTTAAATTTTGTTCTTCCCTTTTTGTAAAATGGGCTTTACTTTTACAATTGGGGCTGCAATTACAACATTGGTTGCTCTTACAAGTTTGTAGAAGTTCCTTAGAGATTGTGGATGTCAAGCTTTTGAGTTGATGTAGTTGCCTGATATGCTTCTATTTCTTTCTAAGCCAAAAGGTTAACATAGTTAACATAGTTTATTAGTCAAAGTCAAATAATTAAATTGTTCCTATTAAATGGAAAAAATAATATAAAATTAATACTCCATTGTAAAAGTTAATCTGAAATAAGTAGTTAAATGGAGCTGGGATGCCGGGACCTCTAAAAGCGGGGAAGCATAATCAACAGTGGCTCGAGCCAATTGCAGAGATGAGAGACGCCCAAGAGTACTAGGGGATCCTGGGGGATCCTGGGGGAGGGGGTGAAGTGTAACACACATAGCCTTTAGGCAATGGGGGAACCAGGGTAGTCATTGTTACCTTACACATGTAGATATTGTCTACCTTGATTGAATGTAAGGCCCTCTAGATTAGAGTCTATCTTTAAATTTCTTTGTATTCCCAACATTTAGCATAGTACCTGGCACATAGTAAGTCCTTACAATAAATGTTTCCTGATTGACTGATGAGAAGAGGAATTGTTTCATTTTTTCTGTGTGTATTCCCAGTCAACAAGCATTTATTAGGGTGTTTGCTATACCCCAGGTACGGTGCGCTAAGCCCTTGGGATACAAACGAAGGCCAAAATGTCATCCTTGCCTTCATGGAGCTCACGTTATAATCCAAAATGCAAAAAAATTATACATATGAGATACATTCAGTAAAAGTGGAAGATGATAACCCTCAGAGAGAAGATATTGGGGTTAGGGGTAGGTGGAAGAGACCAGGAAAAACTTCCTTTGGAAGGTTGGATCTTAGCTGAGTATTAAAGGAGCCCAGAGAAGAAAGGGGGCGGAGGGGAGAAGGAATGTCCCCCCTTTCAGATGGGGGACAGCCTGTGAGAAGCCATGGAGTTGAGAGATGAAGTGTTGTGTACAAGGAACAACCAGAAAGTAGAGAGATCCGGAAAGGAAGGAGTCAGGATGGGAAAACCTTTACAAGCCATACAGAGGATTTTCTATTATCCAGGAGGTCATAGGGAGCTATTGTACCTCACATAGTAGGTGGTACAGAATAGGCCAGTACTATGCTGATTGATTGGCCTAAATAGAGGATATACTTTGCTTGTCCCCCTCTCCTTGTCCCAAATTTGGCTTGCTTGTATAAAACCTGAGCACAACTGGTAACTGGTATTATTTTTCAGTAAGTATTTATTAACTTTTTCCTTTCTAAGATATCTTACTTTAGGGATGTGGCTTATATTTCGGGGAAGTCTATATCCAATCAGCATGGTATTCATCCATGGGAAGATCTAACAATGATCTTGCTGGTAGAAATACAAAACAAAGGCATTAATGTAGACACGGGACAGAAGTCATAGCTCAACCCAGATTTTTCAGCTTTACTCCAGGTTGAATGGCATGGCAACCAGTGGCATTCTGGAGGGTTAAAAGAACCTAGTCACCTCTGTTCCATATAGTTGCTTTGCAGTTTTGCCAAGTGGAGCATGTAGGGGTATTTCCAAGGAACAGAGAATAATGACTAGGGGAAAATGGGGAACACTAGCCTCAAGCCACTAATCTAGCAAGAGGTGTTCATCCAAAAACAACCACAAGAACAACAGATAACCTTAGCCCAAGGGCTTCTCTTGGTTCCTGCTGACTGCATGACAGGTTGAGGCTGCTAATAACCCTGAGCTTTAGCCTAGGATTAGGACTAAAAGAACTGAGCCTTCTTACAAATGAGCTGTGCAGAGCTGGGCTGACTTGACTCTTTTCAACCCCCATAATGCCCCTGTTTCCTTTGTGAGTCAACTTGGAAAAAACCCAGAAGAGCCAGGTGGAGCCGGGACCTCTGCCTTGATTTATTTGTTCTCCAATCCTGCCATTATTATATATTTAATGGTTCATCAGAAACTGATAGGATTTTATCAGTGGAAATAACATTAGAGAACAAGGCATTACAATCCCATGGGACTTTTCCATTTGACTCACAACTGAAACTTTTCCCTTGTGTTGTTTTCTCCATTAGAATGGGAGCTCCTTGAGAGCAGAGACTCTTTCTGCTTTCATAGCCTGACCCCTTCCTTTATAGGCATTTTATTTACTCCTTTCCATGTATTCTTTCATCCAGCAACACTGGCTTTCTGGCTGTTCCTTGCCTGTTCCTTGCACATAACACTGCCATCTCCCAGCTTTTCACTGGCCATCCCTCACTGAAATGGAGTTTGTTATGGAGATAGGTCCACCTGCTTTGACTTTCTCATGTAAAGGACCAGTGCTAATTTGTCCACATTAGTATTGCACATTAATGAATGTAAGCATCGAGAGGACATGAACGAGATGGAAACACCAAGAATCACTGATGATGCCATGAATTACTCAGTAGTAATATATGGTTATACTTTGGTGAATATTCCTTTCCGATGGTGAATGCTGCAACCCATCTAAACCAGCTCATGGTAGGTCACCCTTCTGCCCTGTCCTCAGGGAGGGACCCATACAAAGTGCAGAAGTATTACTCCTGGTGTTTTAACATTGAGTCAATACCAGCGTAGCATGTGGGTGGCACTGTCTGTCATCCCTTGCTTTTTGCTACATGACCTGCCCACATCCCCTCCATTTGTCATTTTTCTTTCCTGTCATATTAATTTGTATCAACAGTGATTTAGAGAAATTTTATGTGACTATAGATAACTTTGATTACTTCGTCTGAAAAAAATGCCTGTTCATATTATTTCACCATTTATCAACTGAAAATTGGCTCTTGTTTCTATAAATTTGATTCGGTTTTCTATATATTTGAGAAATGAAGTCCTATCAGAGAAACCCACTGTAAATTTTTTTCACAGTAATGATTAGCAACTATGTAATTCCCTCCATGCTATTTTCTTCCTATTTATCCTACTCTGTTTCTCTCCTTTCCTTTTACCCTGTCCATTCTCAAAGGTGTTTTGCTTCTGACTTTTACATCTCCCAAACTGCCTTTCCTTCTATCAACTCTGCCCCCACCTTATCCTCTTCCCTTTCTACTTTCCTATATGGTAAGATAGATTTCTATACCCAACTGAATATATATTATTCCCTCTTTGAGTCAATTCTGATGACAGTAAGGTTCATGGACTCCCCTCCCCACTTCCCCCACTTCCCCTTCCACTGAAGAATCTCTTTTGGTCCTCTTTTATGTCAGATAATTTATCCCATTTTACCTTTCCCTTTCTCCTTCTCCCAATGCCTTCTTTCTCAACCCTTAATTTTATTTTTTTAGATAATACCATCACATTCAACTCACACCTCAGCTTTCTGTCTATGCATATTCCTTCTAACTGCCCTAACAATGAGAAATTTTTTAAGAGTTATAAGTATAATTTTTCCATGTAGGACTATAAACAGTTTAACCTTATTGAATCTCTTGTGATTTCTCTTTCTTGTTTACCTTTTTATGCTTCTTTTCCATCTTGTATTTGAAAGTCAAATTTTCTATTGAGCTTTGGTCTTTTCATCAGGAATGCTTGAATGTCCTCTATTTTGTGGAATATCCATTTTTCCCCCAGAGGATTATACTCGGTTTTGCTGGGTAGATGATTTCTTGGTTGTAATCCTAGCTCTTTTGCTCTTCAGAATATCATATCCCAAGCCCTCCTGTTCTTTAAAACAGAAGCTGCTAAATCTTATGTTATCCTGACTGTGGCTCCACGATATTTGAATTGTTTCTTTTTGGCTGCTTGCAGTATTTTCTCCTTTACCTGGGAACTCTGCAATTTGGCTATGATATTCCTGGGAGTTTTCATTTTGGGATCTTTTTCAGGAGGCAGTTGGTGAATTCTTTCAATTTCTATTTTACCTTCTGATTCTAGAATGTCAGGGAAGTTTTCCTTAATAATTTCTTGAAAGATGATATCTAGGTTTTCTTTTGATCATGACTTTCATGTAGTCCAATAATTCTTAAATTATTTCTCCTGGATCTATTTTCTAGGTAAGTTGTTTTTACAACGAGATATTTCACATTTTCTTCTTTTTTTCATTCTTTTGATTTTGTTTGATTGTTTTTTGATTTCTCATAAAGTCATTAGCTTTCACTTGCCCAATTTTAACTTTTAAGGAATTATTTTCTTCAGTGAGCTTTTGTACCTCCTTTTCCATTTAGCCAATTGACTTTTTAAGGAGTTCTTCTCTTCAGTGTATTTTTGTGCCTCTTTTACCATTTGGCCAATTCTGTTTTTTAAGGTGTTATTTTCTTAGGTAATTTTTGTGCCTCCTTTACTGGGCTGTTGCCTCTTTTTCATGATTTTCTTGCATCATTCTCATTTTTCTTTCCGACTTTTCCTCTATCTCTCTTACTTGGTTTTTAAAATCCCTTTTCAGCTCTTACATGGCCTGAGACCAATTCATATTTTACTTTGAGGCTTTGGCTGCAGGAATTTTGATTTTGTTGTTTTCTGAGTGTGTTTTGATCTTCCTTGTCACCGTAGTAACTTTCTGTGGTCAGAATTTCTTCTGTTCTTTGATTATTTTCCAGCCTAGTTCTTGACTTTTAACTATATGTTAAAGTGGGTCTCTGCTTCCCAAGTGGAGGGGGCAGTGTCCAAAGCTTCAGTTTTTTTTTTTCTGTGTGTGCATCTGTTTTCAGGGGTAATTCTGGATACCTGTAAGTTTTTTGGCTCTCCCAAAGTGGTATGGTCTAGGGAGAGGTGTGATTACTACTCTCTTGTACTGTGCAATGGTTTGTGAGTGACCACAAGCATTTTTTCCTACCTTGGAACTGTAACCAGGGTCCCTGCTCCCCTGTGGCCATAAGCTCTCTGTGCTAGTGCATATGCTTCTTTGTTTCATAACTCCTTAGAGTTTTTACAACTTGCAGACCATTAAAATTATCTTTACTAACACATCAACTGGGCAATCTTGTATAATAAGCTTTGTTTGTGTAAGCCAGGTGGCATATTGGGTAGAGCATCAGACTTGGAATTAGCAAAACCTGAGTTTGAATCCTGCCTCAGCTACTTGCTAGCCGAATGATCCTGGGCAAGTCATCATTCACATTTCATGGCCTTAGTTCCTTGTCTGCAAAATGAGAAGGTAGGACCAGATGGCCTCTGAGGAACTTTCCAACTCTAAATTATGATCCCATGAATGGCTTTAGAGCTATGTTTAGCAAACAACAAGCATCCTAGGATACTATATGCCCTGCACTTTTTTGTCAGTGGTGTGACTGTGAAGACGTGGCCAGCTGTGAAACACAATTTATGAAAGCCTGCCTATTTCTTTCTTGTACTTTCATGAAGTATTCTCTTGACACTTGTGTAGCTCATTCTCATGACCCTTTAGTAGAGATGAGAAGATAGCTTTAGTTATCAGTGTTGTGGTAAGACCAAGATCTACCAGGATTCTTCTCTTCTGTCCTCCGCTCCCCACCACTAACATAGGTAAAGCAAGATTTTCCCTAAAGAAAAAAGAATAAAGCGAAGATTTGATTGTCCTGGCTCAAGATGTGCCTCCCTTGATGCACTTGCTGGTAGCCTCTGCTTGTGTCGATGTGGCTTCCTGGTCACCTAGAGGCATAAAAGTTCTCATCCATGTAAGGTTAGGAACCTTCAGGCTCAGTAAATGTCTAAGAACCATATAAGTCACTACCCCCATCCCAGCGATCAAGTGAATCACTATATAGGGAGGAGAGGGACCCCATCTACCCAAGGTAAATGCTGTTGTTCGTCCTTGTTATATTAGAGTTAAGTCAGACTTTTGTTTACTGTCCAATGACCTGTGAGTATCTCATTTCATTCTAACAGCAAACCAGACCTAATAGGGCCCTTCCCCAATAAATGTTCCCTTATTGGTAGCAATGTAATATTTTTCTCATCATGTGATATCTGCCTATTTCTCTGAAATCTTGAGACTCAATCAGCACTCTCACAATGATGTTGCCTCTAACAGAGATTTTGTCTGTGTGTACTTGGTCTGATTCAACCTGCGGCAAATGTGGAAACAAGAAGGCTGTCCACAACTGACTTAATGCTGTATTCTCCCTGAACATCCTTTCCATGCTATTAGGAAATGAACATTTGTTAAGTGTTTACTATGTGCTAGACACTATGCTAAGCATCTTATACATTTTTATCTCATTTGACCCTCATAAATATTAACAAGTAAAATTCCTTTTGTTAAATGCTAGATAGTTTATAAGTGGCTCATTTCATTCCAGGCCTGACCCTAAACCAGTGGACTGGCCTGAGTCAGACCAAAAAATAAAAAAAAATGGATAAAGATTCAGCATTTAAAGATTGAGTGAATAGGGAACACCCTGACCCAAGGTCCAGGGTTAGGGCTGCATGATATTAAAGGGACAGCAAGTGGTTTAGTTTAGTGCAAGTGTAGCCAGAGGTGGAGAGTTGCAGTGTGTTATGACTGGTCAGAAAGGGTGGTCCCAAGATTGAGAAGGGCTTTGAATGCCAAACTAAGTGGTTTCCAATTTGTTCTGCAGGAAGTACAGAGTAGTGGAGTGATATGATTAGATTTATGTGAAAAGAAGTTGGGAAGGTGTGTGAGGCATGATTGGAGCAGGAAGATAAGAAGGGTGAGAGATGGGGGATACCCTTGGGGAGGTTTGTGTTCTTAATCGGACTGTGTTTGAGGTGAGGTTGGGGTCACCACCAGTCCAGTCCCTCCCAATGGGCCACACCCCCACCTTTGCCCTCTGGTCAGCATTTCTCTCCTGGGGAAGTCCGCCTGCACCAGGTCTCCTCCCCCATAGTACTGAGTGAAATCCTCTCTGCTGTGGGAGTTTACGAGGCCTTCTGATGTTCTCCCTGACCTGGCTTCCTGCCTAACGCCTCTACTGGACATCTGGCCTCATTCCCACGATGTGACCTAGCGGCAGGAAATCCTGAATTTGGCTTACTGGCTCATATCCCCAGTGCCCTCCTGGGGCAGGACATCCTGCTTTTTGTCTGTTTTCCTGGCCATGCCCACTCTGCAAGCCCTACTGCCCACAGTGCTTCCATAGCATGAATCCACTCCCTTCTTTCAGCCTTCTTTCTAAATATACTGTAAAGGAGAAAGAAAAAGCTCCTAGGAATCATATAAGCAAGTGGGGAAGAAAGAGAAGGCATTGAAAGGCAAAAGGAAACAGGAAAAGAAATCAATAAACAAAGAAAAGGAAAGTAAAGGAAGAAAAAATTGAGGAAATGAAAAATAGCGTAAGATAGATTCAGAGATGCAGCGCTTTAAATTTTATGATAGATTTCTTTTGTTTTTACAGCATCTTCATTTCCACATTTTTCCCTCCCTTCCACCCTTATTCATCAAACTAGCCCTTGCAACAAAGGAGAAAAAAAGTCCTTAAAATTTCCAAAAGCTAGTCTTTGGGAAATGCTGCTATACAATGATGACCTTTGTGAAATGACCTGTGTGGGCCAAGGGCGGTGGACAGTCTGCCAAAGAAACATATCTAGGACTTTGCATTCTTAGATAACATCAAATTCATGGACAGGAATAATTCTTAATCCTATTTTAGTGGCCTGTCTTTTATTCTTGACTGATAGTGTATATTAAAGTGCTGACTACCCCATGGAATGCTTAGGTCATACGTCCAAAGACATGGCCCGAGAACTGCCCATTTTCCAGTTAACTCGCGTATTTGAAATTGTCCCTAACCACTGGATTCTATCAGGTATATGTCAGCTCAATGGCAAACTTGGGAGTTAAAGGCTAATGCAGGGAGCTAGGAGTCTGTATAATGACCCAAAAGCTAATTTTATATAGGTGACAAAATAGTAAGTGACTTCATCTTGGAGGTTGGCAACCTGAGTCTGCTAATGGGCAGGATTTCCTTCTTTGCCCAAGGAAATGGTTGGGTTTCTTTTGTAGGAGAGCAGAAGGAATGGAGCAGAGCCAGAATTTAGGTGTGGTAGCATGTCCCTATCAGTCCTACCCGAGCGTGTTAATAAGCAGGGCCCAAGAGTTCAGCACAGAGGAATGTTCTTTAGACAACTGGCTAATCTGTTTGGATTTGTGAAATCAATGTAAAGCCCCGAAGATGCGGTAAGAATAGCAGTGTGCGTCTGACGGAATGCCCCATTACTTCACTACTGCTTTAAAAATACCTAGGGATTTAACTTCTTTATAAAAATAACTCAGCACTTCGTGTATTAGGGTGGGACAGGCTGAAGGAAAAATGCTTGACAGTTCGATTCTTTGACCCAGATCCTTCCTACTTCTTTCCAAGTCATCTCCTAAGAAAGACTGGCTGGTGATTTCATTAAAATATTAATAGAGACCTTTGATTCTTTTTAGTGAAGGGCACTGCTGAAGTGAGCAGAATTAACCCTTTATTATCCTCTCCTATCCAAGAGAGGGAGGGTAGTATGGTAGTGTGTTAGAGCTGGAGTCAGGATACCTGTGACTTATACTATCCATGTAGACACAGATATATCCCAGCATCCAATGCCCCAGCCCACCAAACCAGCAGACCCAGGGTTTTCTCCACTCATAAAATCGCAGGTCCAGATCAAAATATTTTTCCAAAAAATATTTTGCATAATAGCATTATATATTATATCCAGATCATATCTGTGGTTTCCAATGTTTCCAGGAAAGCTAGCATAAATATTCAGAATGGCAGAGTGGATAGAACATTGGCCTTGGAGTCAGGAAGACCAGAGTTCAAATCCTACCTGAGATATTCTTAGACAGCTGAGTGACCCTGGGTAAACCTCAGTTTCCTCATCCATAAAATGGGAATAGTAATAGGCCCCACCTCACAAGAAAGTTAGGAGGACAAAGTGAGGTTATATATATACACACACACACACACACACCCATACATGTATACACACATATACATGTATGTATATATGTAGATATAAATATAGATATAGGCAGATATCACTTTGCACATTTCAATGCACTATGTAAGTGCTAGATATTATTATGGCATATGTATAGCTAATATTATTGGGCAGCAAGGTGGTGCAGTGAATAGAGCGCTGGACCTGGAATCAGGAAGACTCTTCTTCCTGAGTTCAAATCTGGACTCAGACACTTACAAGCTTGTGATCCTAAGTAAGCCACTTAAGCCTATTTGCCTCAGTTTCCTCATCTGTAAAATGAGCTAGAGAAGGAAATGGCAAACCGCTCCAGTACCTTTGCCAAGAAAACCCCAAATGGGATCACAGAGAGTCAGACACAACTGAAAGTGACTGAATAACACCAACGAATATTACTGTTACTAATTTGTTTTAATCTACAATACAAGGGCCACAACTGAAGTTATTTAGGGACAGCTCAAAGAAAAGAGAGCATCTCAGTTTCTTCATTATAAAATGAGCCTATGATATTATCTGTTTCACATATAGCAAATGACATTTCTGGAAAAGGCCCTGGACGGATCTCATTCACTTGATTTGTGTCTGGCCACAGAATGGTTATGTGCGTCAGACATGACAGGTAAAAGAAGAGGATTGAGTGAGTCAGGAGCAGAAAGGAGCTTGGTACAGAAAGAGGAGTCAAAGGACGTGGGTTTGAATCCTGGCTCTGCTGCATGATGCTTATGGAAGATTGGGTGGGTCACTCCCCTTGTCTGGGCCTCTGTAAAAAGAAGGGGTAGGGCTAGCTATCCAGCACTAAATCTGGGATTTCATGGATTTCTTTAAAAAAAAAATAATAAAACTACATTTTAAATAAGGCTCCAATATACACACTATTGGTAAGACAGAAAAAAAAAACAGATGTTTTGTATATTTTCAAACTATCAGAATAATCACTACCTTGGCAACACCAAAGTAGCCAGACAGACCTGAAAAACGGATGCTTCCTTTGAAAGGACATTGAATAAATCATCACCACCATGACACTTGATAATGTGTCTACTTACCCTCTATTATTTATCTGGGACCCAGGAAGAAGTAATCCAAATATAATGGCAGAAGTGGAGGACTTGGTTTTGAATTCTGGTTTGGCTACTCAATACCTGTGTGACCTCAGTAAGTCGTCTTACTTTTGTTTCTCCGAAATGAAGCGACTGGACCAGAATATTTCCAAGGTCTCATCTATCTCTAAAAGCTGCTATCTAAGATATTTTTAAAGATTAACTCCAATGCAAACAAAGAAGCCACATGTACATCTTTCTCATTCCTTAAGACAAACAGTAATAGACTCTGAAATGACCCTTGAAATCTGGGGCTTAAAGGTCTTTTACAATGTGACCACCTGCTGTGGTTTGGGATTGAAGGAATTAAATGGAGGGGGGGAGGGGAGGCTTAAAGGAAAATCCCCATGTGGGTGGTAGGGGTGGGGTTCACTGTTTTGTATTTGAGGGTGTAGTCTGCTTTATCTTGAAAAGACAAGATTGCTTTGGCCATGCAGGAGGGAGCCCAACCATTCATGACTGTGGTGTCTTCTTCTGCCTTAGAAATTGCCCTGGGCATAAGAAGGTTGGGAATTTTGACAGATTGCTAATCCTGGCTGCATTCAGATGTCACCACACAAGAGTGAGACTTTTCATTTAAAACTAGCACAGAGACTTCTATTTTAAAAGGCAGAATTTGAAAAGAGATGAGTGAGCTGGCTAAGGTCACAACTGAGTCAAGATTTGAAGTCAAGATGGAAATAAGGGAACCAGGTTAATAAAATTTTAAAAAAATTGAAAACTGCATACATAAAAAACTGTGTATGTGTATATGCATACACATATGTATATATATATACATGTGTGTATGTGTTGGTCTATGTATACACGTGTATACATACATGCACATACACTGTGTGTGTGTGTGTGTATATGTATATATGTATGTATGTATGTATGTATGTAATATTGTCTTTGGAATAATTTAAGCCCTAAATAAAGCTTCCCTCTCCCTCTAGACCCAACCCTTGTTTTGAGTTCTAATAGAAGCTCCTTCATGTTGCTGTCACTGAGTGAAGGGGAAGAAGGAAACAGTCAAATGACTGCATTAGTCATAATAATGATAATGATAAAATACCTCCCACTTTGTGTAGGAACTGTGCTAAGTGCCTTATGATTGTTAATCTCATTTGATCCTCACAACAACCCTGAGAGGTAGGTTTTCTATTATTCCCATGAAACTGAGGCAGACAGAAGTTAAGTGACTCACCCAAGGTTACACAGCTAGTAAGTGTCTGAGGCCAGATTTGAACATAGGTCTTCCTGACTCCAGGCCCAGAGCTCTATCCCCTGAACCTCCTAGCTCATCTAGAATTAGCAACTTTGGGGAATATGGCGGAGACCAGGTTCTCTTTCTTCTTTAGTGCTAATAAATTAATTCAACTGACTAGCATCTACTAAGCATCACCATGTGCCAGGCAGTGGGCTGGGACCTGGAGATACAAAGACAAAAGTGAATTAGTCCTTGCCTCAAGGAGCTTATGTTCCAGCCAGGACTGACAACATGGACATATATTATAAAAAACAAATATGAAGTAGACATAGTGTAATTGGGGTGAGGTGGGGGCGCCAGCAACTGAGGGATCAGAAAAGGTTTCATGTGGAAGGTAGTCCCTGAGATGAGTCATGAAGGAGACCAAGAATGATAACAATACTGGACTAGGAGTTAGGAGACCAGAGCTCCAGTGCCAGGGAGGGAAGGGGAGGGGAGAAGGAACAGGAGGGGAGAGAAGGGGAGGGAAAGGGGAAGGGAGGGGAAGAGGAGCTGAGTTGGCCAACTGCACCTAAGTTGGCATCAGGAACTAAGAACAGAGTGGACATGATGAGGAAAGGCGGATTCAAGGTTCTACAAAGAGCTGAAAAGAAAAGCTGTATCATGTCTTCATGAGCGACCAGGGGCTGAGTCATCCCTTGGCCGTATGGACTCTCTAAGCTGAAGCCACTTTCTCCTGGACTCTGCATGTACTTGTGGGAGAGTATGGCATGGACTTTTGAGGGGTACGCTTTGTACTGAATGTTCTTAATATAACACCTTTACCTATACCCTTCTCTAAAAGCTGATTATTTCTGGCTGACTGATGTCAAATGATAATCATGACAGGAAGCAGAACAGTGAGAGCTTCAAAACTGCAGTGCTAGAAACAGTCCCCAACTCCTCAGGGTTAACCCTACAGCACTGAAGGGATGTGGCAGCTGTTTTGTGGGGACTCAGCCTTCCAGTACCTCTAGAATTGGGAGAATAAGTCCAACATATACTTATATACACATTAATTAAAATTGTGTTTAAAATAAATTGAAAAGATATATAAAGGTAAGACATTTTTGTTCATCTGGATTTACTGTTTTAAGCATTAAGCGTCCTAAGTAAGACTTTATTACTTTTTTAAGTTTATTTGATTATATCTTTGTTGATAGATATTGTTCATAACTTTTAAAAAATTATTTTAGGACATAGGAAAGGACCAACTAGGTTGCCGTGAAATATTCCTGAAAGAAAGACTCACTGGTTCATGGAAGAGGCAATGTGGAACCCATTGGTCATTGAAGGAAGGGGTGGGTTTCCCCAGGCAGAGGTGAGAGTCCAGTGAAGTCTATCTAGAGAGAGGCCATTGTGTAGGAAAAGGCCTGAGGCAGGAGGCTGGAGGCAGAGAAGGAGGGGCGGAGTGAGACTAGGAAGGAGAAAGCAATCCAATTTAATTGACACAGAGAACAAGTCAAATGCTTCCAAAGTCAGCATTCAGGCTTATGCAAGGGCATCTTGGCAGAGGTGCTTAAAGCATGCATAGACAGCACAGACTGGAGTAAATAATTCTTATTATCTCTGCAGAACTTTGTCTCAGATCCTCTGTGTACTAACCTGACCTAGTTGGACTGAAGCCTGCGGAACAGCCCTTTTCATCGGGGTTAAAGATACTGGCAGTTACAGTTTATTTGGGTTTATCCTTTTTGTAGCCTATGTGAATGACTATTATTTGTTTGAGCACATACATCTCTGGGTTGGCCTCACAGCCCCTAGGCTGTGACTCAAAGTGGGGCAAGTGTGAGATAAGGCTACCAGGTAGGTTGGAGCCAGACTTAATGACTTTAAGTCTTATACTAAAGAATTTGCACAGATGTAAGTAGGAATACTGCTGCCTGGAGAAAACTCAGTCACTAAATCAGTCAGTCAACAAGCATTTATTAAGTGTTTACTATGTGTCTGGTGATGGGCTAAGTCTTAGGGATACAAAGAAAGGCAAAACATAGGCCTTGACCTCGAAGAGCTAATTATTCTATTATTATATTCTAATGGAGAAATAACATGCAAATAATTATGTACACATGTGATATACACAGCATAATAGAAGATAATCTCAGACAAGGGGCAGCTACCAAGTGGATAAAGTACCAAGCCTGGAGGCAGAAAGACTCATCTTTATGGGTTCAAATCCAGCCTCAGACCCTTACTAGCTGGGTGACCCTGGGCAAGACACTTAATCCTATTTGCCTCAGTTTACTCATCTGTAAAATGAGCTGGAGAAGGAAATGGCAAACCACTCCAGTATCTCTGCTAAGAAGAACCCAAATGGGGTCACAAAGAATCAGACATGACCGAAACAACTGAACAAAAGCAAATCTCAGAAGAAAGGCAATAGTTGGGGATGGCTAGAGGACTGGTGGAGGCCTCCTGGGGCAAGTAGGATTTGAGATGAGATTTGGAGGAAGCCAGGGAAGCAGGAGTGGGAACTGAGGAGGGAGAGAATTCTAAGGAAGGTGTGGGGCAGCCTGGGCCACAGAGAGGTTGGCTTCAGACTCAACTCGGGAGAAGGCAGAATGAGGAAGGGGAGACTAGGAAAAGCCTCCTGAAGAATGTGACATGAATTGAGTCTTGGAATCCCCTAGGACCTATGAGATGCTGGGGCAAATGTCTATGGTTTGCCACAAGGAGAGAGCATGTGCCCCTTCCATCTAATGTTCACAACTTGAGACAAAACTCCATTTGCCCATCCTAATTATCACTTTAGAGGCTTCACATGGCTGGTAGAGGATTAAAAAGCACTGGTAACAGAAGCATTGAAGTCCCTTGAAGGAAGGAAACATGCCCCTCTGACGCAGGTGCCCTGGAAAGAAGCACCAACTATCCTATCTTACTTATGGCTCTGGGTATTTGTATTTTACTGGGTAGGGCCCTGGGGTACCACATTAGTTTTGAACAGGGGGTAAAGTAAACAGTCCTGTGTATACTTAGGCACCTATGTGAAACCTGGGTAGGAGATGAAAGAACCAGGAGTCAGGGAGACCATTTAAGAGGCTACTATAAAAAGTAAGGCCAAAGGTGATGTGGGTGTGAACTTGGGTCTTGGCAATAGGAATGGAAAGGAGGGAATGGATGGGGCTTATCAGGGAAATAAGATAACTAGAACTTGACTACTGATGGGATGTGGAGGATGGAGAAGATGAAAGAATACAAAACAATATTGAAGTTTCAAGCCTAAGTGACAGAAGGGATATTGGCACCATCAGCAGCTATGTGGAGTTTAGCAGGAAGGACTGTTCTGGCCTAGAGGAGGAGTGGGAAAGGGAACAGGTGTTTGAGGCACCAGGTGGAGATGTTGAGATCTGTATATATGGGAAGGGGCAGAAAATGCCCCCCAAGTAATCCTGATATCTGCTGGCCTTATTGCCCAAGATCATTTTAACCCTTCACTAGAAATTATCATGGGTGTCTCTATAAACTCAATTACTTAAATCAAACCAGGCAATTACTTAAAGGGATTATTTTTTCCATCATAGGATCACAGGTCTAGAGCAGAGGGGGACCTCAGATGTTATCTAGTCCAGTCTCCCCATTTTAAAATTAGAATTCAAGGCCCAAATCCTCTGGCTTTTGAAGCCCTTCATAAGCTGAGCCCTTCCTACCTTTCCAGTCTTCTTAAACTTTATTGCCTTGTACTCCCATGTACCCTGTGATGCAGTAACAATAGCCTCCCTGCTGTTCCTCACCCAAGCCCTACAACTCCTGACTCCCAGTGTTTTCACTGACTGTCCCGCATGTCTGCAATGCTATCCTTCCTCAACTCTGCCTCCTGGTTTCCTTCAAGGCCCAGCTAAAATCCCACCTTCTGAAAGAATCCTTTCATGATCCCTCTTAATTTTAGTGCCTTTCCTCTGAGATTATTTCCAATATGTCCTGTACACATCTTATTTGTACATAGTTGTTTATATGTGGTCTCCTTCCTTAGGCTGGGAGCGCCTTGAGAACAGGGACTCTTTTGCCTTTCTTCATATCCCCAGAACTTAGCCTGGCCCATAGCGAGCATCTGCAAAATACTGATTGATTTGACTCACATGCCTTGCCCAAAGTCACACAGGCTTGTCAGAAGTGAGATCTAAATCCAGGTCCATTCCATTCAACCATGCTGCTTCCTTTGGACTGGAACACAGCAGCATGCAGAAATAAAAGAAGTCAAAAGAGGGGGAAAAAGGTAATGATCTAGTGTAATTGCCTTCATTCCCTGATGTCGAAACAGATTAATCAGCAGTCAGGTGACTTCCTCAAGGCGTAACAACAATGCTGCTTGCGGCTGCTATGGGGGTGTAAGGCCAATAACACCAGCACATAGGAGGGCTGCTAGCACAGATTCTTTGATCTCTTTTTCTAAGGAAAGCCACTTTAAGGGGTTTACAATCTCACTTCAATTAAACATACATATATCATTCACTTAGTTCATAGGAAAAAATCAGCACCCTGAACTTCAGAGAAAATACAAACAGAAAGCACAAGCATAAATTATATAAACAGAGCAAATAACAAAAAACAGCAGACAGGGTTTCTAACTGTCTGTCCATAGCAATATATACATAGTCACCAGAGAGAGAAGCACCAACATCTGAGTTTTCAAAGCCACGGTGGGGGGATGGGGAGGAAGGCTCCTTAACGGCTACCCAGAGCCTTGTCTGGCCACATCAGACAAACATTCTTCCAATGAGTGAGCCCTCAAAGCAAAATACTAACCTCAGAGTATGTATACACTTCTTCAGAGTCAACCGACAAAGGGTGTCACAACCGTGTGACTCAAACTCATGTGACTTAGGCATTCTTGTGTCTTAAGCAGGTCAAAGACTCTTGATTTGAACAAAGGCAAGGCTCAATCAAAGGCACTTGATTGCCTTAGTGCTGAGAAGCACTCCAAAAGAAAATACAGCAAAAAGTCCAACTTTGTTTGTCATTACACAAGGACACAGAAATCCTTAGTGGAAGAGCATCACTAGAAGCCCAGATGTCCTGACTCCAGGGTCAATGGAGCACCATTACCCCATTTTACAGGGGCTTTCCATCCACTTTTGAAAACATTTCATAGAGCAGAGCCAAGATGGTGGCTAGAAAGCAAGGACTTGTCTAAAGATCTCCCCCAGGACCCTCCAAACACCTATAAAAGTGGCTCTAAACAAATTCTAGAACTGCAGAACTCACAAAATAGCAGAGGGAAGCAGGGCTTCAGCCCAGAACAGCCAGGATGGTCTCTGGGTAAGATCTATTGCACCATGCTGGGAGTGGAGCGGGGCAGAGCAGAGCCCAGCATGGGCCATGCCAGGACCGACCAGACCAGGAGCTGGGTAGAACAGGTCATAGTGCCCTGAATCAGTGAGCTGTGGCAGTTGTCAGACTTCTCAACCCACAAACACCAAAGACAACAGAGAAGGTTAGTGAGAAAAACTGCAGGGACAGAGTGAAAGGAGTTTGCGGTTGGCCCTAGCCCTGGTGGCGCAGCTGTGAGGCTGCTTACAGAGCTATAGCTACAATCGCTTCCAGCCCCAGGCCCACCTGGGTGGAGGAATTAAGTGGCAGATCAGAGCAGGAGTGCAGAGCCTGCTTAGATCTGAGTTGCAGTCTGGGTTGGTGGTTCTTAGGGGAGGAGGAGCACTGCTGTGGCAGAGGTTGCTGTGCAGAAATAGCTCTGAAAACAACAGCGCAGCCCCTCAAGCTTGGGAAAACACACTCTCTACTCTACAAGCAGTCATACCCTGATGAAAAACTCAAGGGTCAAGTAGTTGGCTGGGAACATGAACAGGCAGCGAAAACAGACTCAGATTCAAACTCAGACTTTGGAATCTTTCTTTGGTGACAAAGAAGACCAAAACATACAGACAGAAGAAGTCAACAAAGTCAAAGAGCCTGCATCAAAAGCCTCCAATTAAAAACATGAACTGGTCTCAGGCCATGGAAGAGCTCAAAAAGGATTTGGAAAAGCAAGTT
>CM053623.1:284638819-284812550 GCA_028646595.1 Phalanger gymnotis
TAGGAAGGAGCAAAATATAGTTAGTCTTTCACAACATGAGTATTGTGGAAGGGTTTGCATAATGATACACATGTGGCTTATGTTGAATTGCTTGCCTTCTTAGGGAGGGTGGGTGGGGAGGGAAGAGGGGAAAGAATTTGGAACTCAAAGTTTTAAAAGCAAAAAGTTTTTACATGCAACAAGGAAATAAGATATACAGGCAATGTGGCATAGAAATCTGTCTTGCCCTGTAAGAAAGTAAGGGTAAAGGGGATGGGGGGAGTGGGGTGACAGAAGGGAGGGCTGACTAGGGAACAGGGCAATCAGAATATATGCCATCTTGGAGTGGGGGGAGGGTAGAAATGGGGAGAAAATTTGTAATTCAAATTCTTGTAAAAATTCAAATTCTGAAAACTAAAAATATTAAATAAATAAATAATATTTTTAAAAAAGAAAACATTTTGTTATATAAATTAACAAAGCTGAAATAGTTAAATCATTTTGAGGGTACATAAAGAGGATACAAAGAGTATCTGGGTATGGGGATTTTGCTGCTACAGCATCTGTACTCTTGAGGAATCTTGCAAGTTTGCTTAAATAAAATTTGCTTAAAATTAGCATAAATATTCCATTATTTTTGTTGGTCAAGTGAGGTATAAAACCATAAGCTTGTGTGTGTATGATAACTTGGTTTTCGTGAAAGACAGCTTCAGAGCAGTTATTATTCACCTGATTCCTCGAAACATATTGTAAATCTCAGAAGGGAGGAATGAACTTAGGTGGGGTTTCAAGAAATTCACCAAATAGAGATTTTTAATTGAGGCATTTTATTTTTCCCCACACATGCTGATTATAGTCAAGAAGTCAAACCAGCAATTATTACTATTTAGTTCCAGTTTGGGCTCAATTGAAATTAATTTGGTTCAGCTTGATTTCACACCAATGATATCAATTCCAAATTGAGCCAGTTCAGACCAGTCCTAACCAGATTATTAATTCAGTTTTGTGGGGCCATAAACCTGTTTCCCCCATCTGCCAAACTGATGAGCCTTATAGAATGTCTTATGTTGTTCTTAACTTTAATCTTAGAAAAGCAGTCACCCAAACTATGGGAAATTGTCAAGGTTTTAAGATTACCTCTCCATTTTGAAACACAGGCTCTAGCCAAGGCAGAATAATCATTTATGATTTAATTTAACCATACATTTGAAGAGATTGGTTTCTATGTTAATTGCTGAGCTAAACAGATAAGATGCTGGATATATTAGAAGTCTAGAAAGTAGCCATTCCATTCGGTATTATTAAAGTATGATCTAGGCACCTTGGGAATCATAAGTGATAGAAAGATTGATGCTGCCAATTGAATATAAGCTCCTTAAAGTCATCCTTACCCCTGCTAAAGTGGAGACATCTCATTAATTTATCCCCAAAGGTCTTTTCCTGAAATCTTTGTATACTTCCGTGAAAATGGAGCAGAGAGGTAACATCTATCCTCTTATGCACACAGAACCTTTTGAGGGATTACGGATTTCATCTGTTCCCTGAGCCTTGCCCCATTATTCTAAGTCCAGAGCATCCAGTTTCCTTTTCTGGAGGTAGAAGACATTTGGTTGTATTTAGCTGCATTTCAGCCTCTCACATGTTTAGCCAGCCTTTAGACAACCAGCTGTTCATTCAGAAGCTGCCTTCGCAGTCAGATCTGCCTTTCCTACATGTGGGCAAGTGGAGAGGGACATCTTGGCTTGAGTTCTTTTTCCTTATCCTGGCTTTAAGGCAATGCTCACAACTCATGCATAGACAGAAGCCTTCCAAACCGTAAAGACCCAGGCCAGAAACATAATACCCAAATCATGGATGGCAGGCTGCTTGCTGCAGTCAGAAAATTGTGCTTTGGACTAACAATGCCCTTAAAAGACCAGAAGCACTCTATAATTTATAGCCTATGGACACACATTCCTTTCCTATAAAAAGAGGGTACTCCTGACCTATTATTGAGCAGGTCAGTATTCATACTTTTAGCCACAGCTCTGCTCTGTAGAATTTTTGGTCAGCATGCTTAACCCTGTTGAATGGAAATCATTTTATTTCTGATTTGCCAAAATGGTAGCTGTCATCTGCCAAGGAGGCCAAGACATTTCCTGAGAGGTAGCATATAGATGCTACTGATATCACAGTAAAGTCCATCTAAGAGTAAAATCATAAATCTCTTCATTAATTTTCTGGCCCCTCGATACTCTGAAATCTGGTCCTGGGATTTCCTAACTTTTTTTTAGCCAAGGACTACATTTGGCTACATCAGACCATGTGTTCAAAAGCTGTTGTTTTCATGTGTAGGTTTCTTTTTCTCATAGTTCCCAGCCAGGATTTCTTAAATCTTTTAAAACATCCCTGTCCCCCTTAAAATTTTTTTTTTATTATCAAGCAGACTTTTTCCTTTCATTTCTTTCTCCAACTGAAAGATAAATGAAAAAAGAAAACTTTTGTAATAAATATTCACAGTCAAGCAAAATATGCCCATACTGGCCATATAGAAGAATGTCTCATTTTTTGTATTAACCCATCACTTCCCTATAAGCAAGTGAGCAGGATTCTTCTTCATCAGTCCTCCGGAATCATGGCAGATCATGGCATTGATCAGAGTTCTTTGATCTTTCAAAAGGGTTTATTTTTACAATGTTGTTACAGTATAAATTGTTTTCCCAGTTCTACATACTTAATTCTGCATCAATTCACGCATTCTCAAGTTTTTTTCTGAAAGTTTTTCTTTCATCATTTCCTATCTTTTTCTAAAATTAAATTTTATTTTTTCAATGAACAAAAATAATTTTTCTTTCCTACATATAATGCCCTCCATCATTTAAAAAAGAAAAACAAAACCCTTGTAAAATATGCATGAACAAGCAAAATAAATTCCTATATTAGCCATGTAAAAATATGTTTTATTCAGCACCCTGAATCACCTCTCCATTAGAAAGTGGGTAGTATTCTTTATCATCGGGTCCTTTGGAATCATAGTTGAGCATTTCTTTGTGTCA
Source organism: Phalanger gymnotis (assembly GCA_028646595.1). Taxonomy (NCBI): domain Eukaryota; kingdom Metazoa; phylum Chordata; class Mammalia; order Diprotodontia; family Phalangeridae; genus Phalanger; species Phalanger gymnotis. The sequence goes on from CM053623.1 coordinate 284,641,834, forward strand.
GAGTTCTTAATTCTTTCAAAGTTGTTTTACAATGTTGTCATAGAAACTGTTCACGTTTTTCTCACTTTAGTCTGCATCAGGTGGTACAGGTGTTCCCAGGCTTCACCGAAGCCATCCCTTTTATCATTTCCTAAAGTAAAACGGCATTACACTCCATTCATATACCATAAGTTGTTCAGCCATCTCCCATTTGAAGGGTACTCCCTTAATTTCTCATTCTTTGTCACTACAAAGAAAGCTGCTATCAGTATTTTTGTATATCTAGGACATTTTCTTCTTTCTTTGACTCCCTTTGGGATATGAGCTTAGTAGTGTATCAGATAGTATGTAGATTTGTAACTTTGGGGGCTTCATACTCCTTTCCAGAATATCTGTCCCATTCACAGGTTCACCAGTGGTTCATTGAAGTAGCTATTTTCCCATGACTACTACAACATTCACAATTTTCCCTTTTTTGTCAACTTTGGCAATCAAGTACAAAGTTGAATTTCAGAGTTGCTTTAATTTGCATTTCTCTAAATGATTTGTAGTATTTTTCCTATGGCCAATAGCTTGTATTTCTTCTCTTGAGAACTGTCTATCCATATCTTTTGACCATTTATCAACCAAGGAATGACTCTTATTTCTTATAGACAGCTAGGTGGCACTGTGGCTAGAATGCTAGACATGGATATATTCAGGAAGACCTAAATTTGAACCCAGCCTCAAATACTTCCTAGCTGTATGTTCTTGGGCAAGTCACATATATCCTCTGGGCCTTGGTTTCCTCATCTGTAAGATGGGGATAATAATAGGACCTATCTCAGAAGGTTATTGTGAGGATCAAATGAATTAAGCACTTTGCAAACCTTAACAGTCTATAAAAATGCTAGCTGCTATCGACATTAATCATTTGAAACAGTTCTTCATATATTTTGAAGATTAGAATTTTATCAAAGAAACTATTTATTTGTGCTAAAAATATTCTTATTTTATGTAATCAAAATTATTCCTTTTATCATTTGTGTTCCTCTTTGTCCCTTATTTCGTGATGAACTCTTTCCTTATATATAGATAAAAAATAATTTATTCCTTGCTCCTCTAATTTGTTTATGATTTGACCTTTTATATCTAAGCCATGTATCCATTTGGAGTTTTCTTTGGTATTTGTTATCAGGGGATGGTCTAGACCTAATTTCTTTCAGACTCTGGTTTTCCCAATGGTTTTTGTCAAACAATGAGTCCTTATTCCAGTAACTGAGATCTTTAGGTCTACTCCATCCTCTTCCCTAGTGTCTTTTCTCTTAGTCTCCTTTACAGCCAGTCTCATATATATATATTTTCCCCAGGCCATCTTTCTGGCCTTGGTCTTCCTAATGAGAGAAATGAAGTCTCAAGTTTCTTCATGGTGAAGGGAATGGGAATAGTAGGTGAGAAGGAAGAGGGGAAAGCACCACTACTTAGTTTCATTCTTCTTCTCTCATTGATGTACTTAGAGTATAACTACTTCATCTCTCTGAGCTGTAGCTTTCTATTCTGGAAAACCCTCCCCTCCCACATAACCCACCAGAGTTTGCATGAGACATAGGTTCCTAAAGTGGGAGATACTGCTCCTGGGGGGGGGTGCTAGAGCAATCCAGGGGGGTGGGAGTAGTCTCCGGTGCAATTGGGGGGGTGTTGAATAAAAATAAGGGCACAGTAGAATCATAAGGAAAGAAGAGAAGAAAATTTTGAAAAACTTTTCATACATATTTCATCTGTGGTGTAACAGAGTTAAAATTGTAGTGATTACGTTGTTTTCCAGACAAACACACAAAATCAGCGGTCAAGTCCACTAACAGATCTTAAGCAAGTGTTGGCAAGCAAGTATGTCGCACCTTGATGGGAAGTCCAGCATGCATCAGCAAGTATATGTGCGCATAATGACTTGTTTACAGTATAATATTATATGGTTACATGATGCAATATTGCATCATCAAAATTTCGATGCAGGAAAAAACCCATAAATTTACAATAAATTATTAAACTTAAGATGCATCATTTTAAAATATATTATATATATTTTTTGAAATGATGCAAATTTTAAAAAAACATTGAAAGGTTAAAGAAAATAGATTTCTGGGAGGTGCTGAGTAATTTTTTAAAAGGGTGCAATAAGTCAAAAAAGTTTGCGAACCTCATGTTGTGAGACAATGAACTAGGTCCCACTGAGTAAAGAATCTGCCTAGTCCCATAGGAATAAGTCTGGTGCTGTGAAGCTATATTACCTGTGTATTTTGAACTTTTATTAGAATCATGTGGAAAATATGAGAAAATCAAGCTGGAAATCACCTTTCCCTCTGCAAGAAGGTTACACAGAGTATACATCATCAGCAGTGCCTGCAGGACAAGATTGATCCTAATGCTACTTATATTTTTGTATGCCAGAGACCTGGAAAGCCCTCTTAAGAAGCCATTCATAATGTATAACTATCTTTTTGCCTTTTGCCAAGACAGACAATGGAGGTTATCTGCACTCGAATTCAGGTATCTTAAGTGGTGTAATCTCTATTTTATCATGAAGACAATGTGCCTTTTGTTAGGGGAAGAAATATTCTTACCCCAGGAGAACAAATCTAAATATATCACATAAGTTTTTCAAAGATGTTATTTAATGCAAATCCTTCAGTGAATTACTTCAGATGGGAAACTGCAAGATCAGAGATGATGGAATCTTCCATTGTTAATGATAATGCAGAGAAAATAGCTTTAATCTCCCCTCTTTAGTATGTTTCTATAGATGCTTCCATCTTGTCTCCCGTTACCCTAATTAATCATGCCATCATTTGGCCACCCACCCTAATAAGTTGTTTTTGAAAGAATCTTTTAAAATAAGCAACTCTTTGCAATTCAACTTCCAACTTTATCATTCAATTAAAACTTCTTTCTCCAAATTTACCAATGATCTCTTGTCGAACTGCTGGCTTTTTCCTCAATCTTGACCTCTTTGCAACATTTGGCACTATTGACTAATCTCTTTTCTCTGAGTTTTCATGACTCTCTCTCTCTCTCTCTCTCTCTCTCTCTCTCTCTCCCTCCTCCCATGAATTTAATGATCATCTCTATGCCAGTAACATATAATATATATATATATATATATATATACATATATCTCCCTAATTCGCTCTCCTGAGCTCCAATCCTGCATCATCAATTGCCTGTTGGATATCTATAGGCATCTCAAACTTCACCTGTCCAAAACATAACTGAATATCTCTCTCTCCCCAACCCATCCTTCTTCTAAAAGTCCTGATAACTGTCAAGGACATCATCATCTTTTTAATCACACTGATTCTCAACTTTGGTTTCGTCCTCCATTCCTTACTCATCCCACCTGTCCAATTAGTTGCCATATTTTATTGTTTCTAACTCTACATGTCTTACTTATGCTCCCTTTCTTTCCATTGACAGAATCATAAGTCTAGGTCACTCATTACTTCTCACTTGGACTATTAAAATAACTGGTCTCCTTGTTTCCAGCCTCTCCTGGCTCCAATCCATTCTCTACATAGCTGCCAAAATGATTTTCCAAAAGTACAGGTCTTAAAATATCATTCTCAAATTTAATAAGCTCCAATAGTTTTTTTTTCACCATAGGATCAAATATCAATTCCTTTATTTGGCATTTAAAATCATTTACAACCTAACCCTAAACTTTCTAGCTTTATGACACATTATTCCTCTTATGCACACTGTGGTTCAGCCAAAATGGTCTTCTGCATCCCAGCTTCATGTCTTTGCAATGGCCTATGCCCAGAAGTCTCTCCCTTCTCACCTGTCTCTTAGAAGCCCAGCTTTTCTCCAAGGCTCAGCTTGTGGCACCTTCTATATGAATCCTTTCCTGATCCTTCTAGCTGCTACTATCTTCTCCACCCCTCCCCCCACCAATGATCCTGTAGATATTTTGTATGCTTTTTGTCTATGCATGCATGTTGTTTCCCATCTCTAAATTGAAAATTGGGAAATGCCAATGCCCCTCGACAGCAAGAGCTGTTTCACTCTTATTTTTATAATCCTAATGCCTCAATAAGTATCGCTTATTGTCTCACTGCAAAAATTACAAAGAATTAACAGCAAATGAAGAATGTGCTGTAGTTTGTCCGTTTTTGATTTGTTTGTTTTTGGTCTGGAACTGGAATTTCATGAATGTAGGAAACTCAGTGTGGAAAATTTCCTTCACTAATGCAGTCAGCAACTTGTCTGTAATTGAAAATTTTAGAGGATGTTTGGGGGCACTAAGAAATTAAGTAATTTCCCTAGGGTTATACAGCCAGTACCTATCAGAAGTAAGACTAGAAACAAGGTCTCCCCAACTCTAAGGCTAGTTATCTGTTTATTATGGTCACAGGCATGCATATTATTAATTGTCCAGAAAAGCAATGCTACATAATGGCTAGCATGTTGGACCTGTGATTAGGAAGACCTGGCTTCAAATCCCTCCTCTAACACTTACTAGCTATGGGATGGCCATGTTGTTCAAATGCCAAATGTATGCTTGCCTAAAAGACTATTTTATGGAGAACTCACATAGGGCGAGCGCTCACATGGTGGTCAGAAGAAACGATAAAAAGGCAATCTCAAGGTCTCCCATAAGAACTTTGGAAGTGATTGTGTGACATGGGAGGCACTGGCACGGAACTGTTCAGCATGGCACACCCAAATAGAGAAGGTGCTGTGCTCTATGAGCAAAGCAGAATTGAAGTAGCTCAAAGGAAACATGAGATGCTCAGATTTGGAGTATCCACTCCAAATGCTCACATGGACTATTTGTGCCTGACCTATGGTAGAACATTCTGAGCTCCTATTGGTCTGATCAGCCATAGTCGGACACACTGAAACTAGGCTCTAGCATAGTAATGTCATTTGGTCCTGGAGAACAAAGGACAACAACCAGCTGTATTACCCATGCAAGTTATTTTAAACTCTTTTGGTGTGTTTTTTATTTGTAAAATGGGGATTGTATTATAGCACCCATATATTATAGCACCCAACAGGATAGTGTTGGAGGTAAAATGAGATAATACATAAAAATCACTTTGCAAACCTTAAAACATGACATCGATGTTAATTATTCACCTCTACATGCCTTCATACACTTTAGGACTTCTCTACTAAGTACTCTTTGAGAACAAAGGATGGAAAAACAACAAACTATTTGGGACAGTAGAGAGAATTATACCTTCTCCCTCCCCCCATGAAATTACTGATATTATTATCCAAGAAATCCTAATGGAGCCCCAGATGCTAAGTTCTCATGCTAGGTAAATCAATCAGGATGTGGTAAAGCCCTGAAACAGAACCCCTTGCTAAGCTACTGTCTGTTATGTCAAAGGTTCTGTCACTTTCTCCATAGAATTCATATGTAAATCATATCTCTGTCCCCTAGCCCAGCCTTACAATGGAGCTCTGCCTTCTATAGTGTGCTCTTGTATGTTCTTGTGAAAGTAATAATGAACCCCAAACAAACCATCACCCAAAATGATCAAATACCAATTGGAATTTACAAAGAAACATTTTTATTTTTAGCCATTATGGAAAACCATTAACTTTTTCATTTTAGAAAACATTAAATAATAAACCAGTAAGATGTTATACAGTACTTTTGATAACTTCTTCCATTCATTTAGTGCAATATCTCATTGGCACCTACAAGCCGATTTTTCAATTTTCTCCTTCAATTTTTCCCTGTGCAGTTATTTGGCCAGAAGAGAAGCAAATGGTCTAAAATGTTTTCTGTGTAGAAGTCCAAGGTCATGCTTCCTGTCCTTTAGTTTATATGGACCTCAATGAGTTAAATTTCTTACCTCCTACCTTCCCTTCTTTCCCAGTAAATGATAGACATTCAGTGGTTTCCACTGTTCACAGAAATGTGGCTGTTTGAAAAAGTGAGAAACCAGACTGGGCTTTCCGAGGGACAAGGGCCCCTCACACTGACATGCTCAGTGGTCAACCTTTTGCTCAAGAACCTCAACTCCATCACTTAAGAGGCTCCTGCCCCTTCTGTGCTGAACAGAATTTTCCTGACATTCTCTCTGCTCTATACGCAGTCTAAACCTGGCCAGAGTATTTTTCAAAAGAAAAAGTGAAATTCCCTTATACTATACCATCGAGCATACAATAAGCCTACATAGTGTTTATTTTGTGTAAGGAAAAGGTATCTAAGAGCATTAGGGATACCATGAAATAAAAGGCATCTGCTGGAATCTTGGCATTTGGCAGGCATGGGACAGTGGAAAGAGCACTGGCTTTGGAGGCAAAGGACCTAGGTTCAAATTCTGCCTCTGTCTCTTACCTACATGTGCAACCTAGGGCAAGTGCCTTAAATTCTCTTGGTTTCAGTTTCCTCGTTGGCAAAATAAGGGAGTTAGACTTGCTGGACTCCAAGGTCCTTTCCAGATTTAACATTTGTGATTTCCTTGCACTCAACCATCATTCGACCTATAGTTAGTAGAACCTGAAGATGAGATGGGCTGCCACCTGTCCTGGGGAATACATGGATCAATGGGATATATGGAAATATCAAATTAGGACAAGAGCAAAGAAGCTATGACACATCTTTCTGGTCAAAGTCACATGGTTTGATCTCAATAAAGCCATCTTCGGGTTGGAAAGGTGTTTGGGGAGTTTGTTTAGTTTTTTTTTTTAATCTGTCTTGATGTAGAGCTAGACATCCCAACCAGACAAAAAGAGCTATCATTTTTTCAGATCCTCTTGGAGAAAGTCCCCCAGTTCCCCTTCCTTCAGTAAACAATTCTAATCTAATGATTCTTCCAGTTGGGAAATTCCCCTGTATGCTACAGGCTAAACTTGTTTCCTCTTGTTATCTACATTGTATGTGAACGACAAAAGGTCATCATTCTCCGTATAACCGAGCTTCGTAGGCTTGAAAATCAACATTGATTTGCCCCCAAATCTTTTCTTCTCCATGCTGACTAATGCCAGTTCTTTAAATATTTCATCATAGACCTTTCTCTCCCAACCATGTTTGTGATTCCTGGCAAAACTGCAGAAACTATTTTCATTATTTCACTGCAAATAAATAATAAAAATCAAGGAAGTATCATTGCCATTAGGAGGCATTTATTTTTATACTTAAGTTGAAATAAGTTGGGAGTTAATATAAATTGGGATTAATTTAGTCTAAAATGGTGACAGACCTTATAAGTGGCTGCCTATGAGTTGTAACGTACACATTAATCCCGATGGACATCTCATGTATCCTCCAACTTTCTTCATATCCTAATCAGATATTCTGGTATATAAATTACAAGGCAATATTTTAAAAATTATTAAAATATGATTAATGTTTTAAATACTGGTCCAACAGACTCCCTTCTCACCTTCCCAATAAGAAGCTTTTAGAAATTCCTTGAGAGAAACATAGGAATATGGCAAATGGCTGTTAGTTACCATGCTTAGCTTTGAAACTATGGCTGCAAGCAGTGAGGAATGTCAATGTGCTCAGGAACCAGCGTGACACAGCAGGAAAAGCATTGGTTCTAGAATCCAAGGACCTGGGTTCAAATCTTGCCTCTGTCATTTACTTTTGGCAGACTTGTGGAATCTTGGGTAATTCATTGGACCTCCCTGTGCTTCATCAATAAAAATGGAGTGGGTGGAGTAGATGGCCTTTGAGTTCTTTTCAACTGTGATCTATGACCCTATGAGTCACTCTGGGCCTTAGTTTCTTCATCTGTAAAAAAGGGAGTTGGACTAGATGAACCCCAGATGCCCTCTAGATCTATGATTTCAAAAGTAGAGATTTACCCATTTATAAGATGGCAGATATTGTATACTATGAAGCAATGGCTTCCTATCCTTAGCAGGAAGGAAGGACCTGATTCTAATCAAAATTGTCTAGCTAAGTGATGCTAAAGTCAAATAGAAACTGGCCACTGCACTTGTATATATAAGGATTCCTGTGGGCTGCATATGGACTGAGAAAACCACATATTAACATTATCTATGTCCTATTGCATTTTTATTTATTTTGGGAAACATTTTTGATCTCCTTCTGTCTATACTGGGGAGCGTTGCCAGCAGCAATATGGCCTGTAAGTCACCGAAAACTGTGGCAAAAAACTATTATTTGTTAAAGAGCTATTGTTGCCTTTGAAAGGCATTAATTTTCATTGTTAAGTTGAAATAGGGTGAGGGTAAATATAAATTGGGATTCATTTAGTTTAGAATGGTGATAGGACTTTGTAAGATACTGCCTATGGGCTGCCAATACACACCTCTGGTCTAGGTTAATTAGAGTTAAGAAAATTAACATATAAAAATATGTATTTAGCTCACACCAATGCCTTATCCTGTCAAAGTGAGATGATATTTAGAATTTATATCTGGCCTACCACACAGGGTCACAGAAAAGGATGAGATTTCACATGATGCATCTTTTTTAAGCTCGAGAGATCACAAGCTGCTTTTACCTTACAGCTAGAGTCTGTAAATATTAGGAACACATAAATACATAATATCAATAGCACATTTACAGAAAACACAACTCTATCGATATTAAAGGGATGCAATACTACTCTATATAATTGTCTTTTTTGAAAAAATGGATACAACATAAGAATAAATGTAATCTGACATAGTACACATCCTTCTGTCTTTAAAAAAATGGCAGTAAGTAGATAGCCAGAGTTTGGGTCCAGGCTAGAGCTAACTTAAATTAGGACAAACCATTTCCACAGGTACACTGTATCACATGTGAAATGGTTATTACATTTGGTACAACAATGGACAGGATGCCCTTTTGAATGGGATGTTTTTTGTTTGTTTAGAAAACTCCCCACCAAAATGTACTCCTCTTCCTTTATGTCCAGAGGCATCTTAGATCCATGACGAAGGATGTGATTTGTCCCATGTACACTGCAGCACCAGAAGAGACAATGGATGAAGGGGTGGGGGTTTTGCCTGATGGCTATCATGGGGGGGGGGTGGTTCTTTATGGAAAGGAGAGTTTTAGTCTTCATTGGGAATTGCACAAAGCAGGCCAACAAGAAGTGGGTCACCACTTGCTCCCAACCCAGCTCTTCTCAGCCTGATAGAAAGAGAGACAGGAGGGACGAGAGGGAGCCAAGCAGATGCTCATTGCCGATGTTGGTGGCACTAGGGTCCTTCAGAGCACTGGCCTCTTTTCAAGCTCACGTCATCCAATGCAATCTCCCCAGTGTGGCCATGCCTTTTTTCGCCTTTGAAGATGACCTAAGCAGAAGAAACCCACACGGTCAAGACTTCTAGTCACTTCCACTTATTTAATGACCATTTTGGCTGGAACATTAACAAAAAATTAAATATTAAGTTGCTTCTGACCTCCTGTTTTTACCCAACATGAACAGCTAGAGAAGCGTTACCGTCAAGAACTTGAATTGTTCATAAGATGTTAATGAGATTGTATTACAAAGTTGCTCTATCAAAAACCATGTTTAAGTCCCGAACTGTAAGGTCTTTATCTATGGACTACAAGCTACTCCCACTCAGGAATGCTAACTAAGGTGAAAAATATTGGGAAAGAGTCCAGAAGTTAAAAAAAAGTGTGATAAAGTATAGCGTGAGAAATTAAATAATGCAGTGTGTCACGGGGGAAGATATCTCTCTCTCTCTCTCTTTCTCTCTCTCTCTCTCTCTCTCTCCCTCTCCCTCCCTCCCCAGATGTGTCTTCTTTCCTCAATGTCCCCACCCCCAACCTCACAGTAATTTACTTCATCCCTCTCACAGTCAGTCAGTAAATATTTACTAAGCACTTACTTCGCGTGGTTCCACAGGCAGTTAATCTCTAGGTGGCTTCACATGATCCTCTTGCTGATAGATAACAGCCAATAGGCATTTATTAAGTTCTTACTATGTGCCAGGTACTATACCGAGAGTTGGAAATACACAAACAAGTGCCCTGTCCTCAAGAAGCTTACCTTCTAATAGGGGAAGACAAGGCATAAAAGGAAGCTGAAAGCTGAGAGGGGGTGTGGAGGGGAGAAAGGTACCCAGCTGGGGGACATGGTAGAGAAACTCTGGAGTGCAGCCTGGAGAGGAATGAGACATAGCTGGCCTGAGCACCCTCCTCCAGTGAGAGGAAGAAGCTACAGAGGCAGAGGGTACAGTCACATGGTCATAAAGCATTTATGAATCGCTTACTTTATGCCAGGCACTGTGCTAAGCACAAGGGATACAAAGAAAGGCGAAAAAAATTAGTCCCTGCTTCCAAGGAGCTCCCAGTCTAATGGGGAAGACACTATGCAAATGGCCAATATAGCAGATATGTAGAATAAAGATGATCTGAAAGGGGGAAGCATTATGTGTGCATATGTAATACACGCATGGTGATGCAATATGTGCGTATACGATTGCCAGCTCTATTTCTATTATTCTTAACTAGGTTACGAAGGGCAGGGACTGTGTTTTGTCTAAATCTCTGCATCTCGCCCAGGGCTTAAAATAATAGTACTCAGTAAATATTAGGCATTCAAGAATGTTTACTCAAGTTGAATGTCATGCAGCCTGACTTGCTTTTCTCAATAACCCAACAACGCAGTTATAACTTACAGTCTCAAGAGAGCTGCTCGAGGGTGGGATGTGGGGGCTGTGTCTCTGAAGGGTTAAACAACCTGCTGGGATCAAAGCCAGTATATGTCAGATGTAGGACTTGAACCCAGGTCCTGCTGACTTTAAGGCTGTCACTTCTATCGACTCTGTATGGAGTGCCTCTTCTTTATCATAATCATAATTAGGTGATGCCATCCATGTTTGCCAAAGAGTCTTGTGGGTGCGAACATCGTAATCTAACTCTGAGGAGACGCCATCATTGTATAATTTGTGAAAACATTCAAGCATTCTCTTATTTTAACCAGAAGACAACAGTACTGGTAGTTCCAGTAAAGAAAAGAATAAAAATAGAAAAAATAGAATGAACATTCGATTCTGAAAGCAGTTATGTTCCTTGGGTCCCGATGAAATATAGAAAGACACCCAGAATCCGAGAGCCACCAACCTGACCTACATCAGGACATCCTCTCATGGTGACCTTGCGCAGCCCTCCCTCACTCAAATCAAAGTCAACTGCAAGTCATGTCATCATTTCCCTGATGCCATGATCCTCTTTGAAAGTGAAGGACAAACATAGTAATAATCCAGAAAATTATTCGGAAGCAAAATAGTATAAAGAGTTTTATGATTTAAAAGAATTATGATCAAAACCTCATTAAATTGTGGCTCCTTGAGGGTAAGAGCTGTTTTAGACTTTTTAAAACAATTCCTAGCACTTAGCACAGTGCATGGCACTGACTGATTGATTGATCCTGACTTGGCTTATTAGCAACAACTCTAAGCGCAGTTTATTATAAAGACTAATATTTTGCCACCTTTGCCCAAATCTCATTTTTTTTGGAGTCAAGCCATAAGAGATATTAAGTATTCCAGTTATGACTCAAGAACCTTTAAAAATAAATTTTACTTAAACCAGAAACTTCTTTTCTATTTACTCCTTTGTCTGTGTTTTGTATTGAACTGAAAAGAAAACCACTAATGTTATTTGAGGGATGCTTTACAATGTGCTCTGTGATTTCAGATTTTAAAAACTATTTCAGTCTTTCAAATATTTCAATATTTCAGCCTTTCAAAGAATATCTATTGATGGTTTATGGTTTTTAAAAGTTTGAATATGAGGAAATGGGAAGAGGAAAGCAGAGTCTCCACTGGTAAAAATAAACAAATAAACACACACATACATATCATTATATCAGTCTCCACCCTCTTTTCCTCTCCCACTACCATTTTTCAAAGTCTTTCCTAAAAAGACCATGATAGATCTTTGGTTCTGTCTCTGTTCCCAGGGTAAGCCTGCAGTGAATAATAGAGTGAGTAGAGACAATTAGCGACGCTAACTGAAGGAGAAGAAACCTGAACCTTTACTGAGCCTTAATTGGTGAAGAGACCAAGACTTTCTCCACTCTGGCTTTTTAATGAAGAATAATTCACAATGCTTGTCACTCACTCCAAGCTTCTCTGCTGTAAAGGGAACCTCACAGGCACTGATCACTCTGCAGTTTTACTTACGCTCTTGATAGTTGAATCCCTCAGGGTGATCTGTGTTTGCCTCCAGCCATGGCCGCCATTTCTTCCCCACAGGGCTGCTCCATGGGTGCCATGCTTTCTTATAAACACCTGCAGTGTGCCAGAGTGAAACCCAGATACCTTGTGCCTGAATGACAAACACAAATCGCCCAAGTTCATGAGATGGCCGAGAGGCAGCACTAATCGGGCTGCTTTTCCGCCGGGGCCTTTGGGTTCTGAGACGATCAAATAGTATCCACCTAGAATGGGAAGATCAGAAACAGTGGTGTTTTTATTCATGTTGGAAATCCTTTCTTTTACACATGGGTTGCTCTGTTCTTTAATCAGAAATCTGTTGGTTGCTAAAGCTGTGTGAACTATCTTAGACTTTAGGAAATTAAACAAAGCATTCAGGTTAAATGATATTAGAGTTAAATTTTAAATTCCGTGCTTTAATTTTCTCCTGACAATATAACTCCCTCTATTAATTCATGTCATGCTCTTCTTGGCCACTTCATTTTACAAAGCTTTCTAGAGCACTGAGGAGTGACTTACCTGGGTCACACAACCACTACACGCTGAAGCAGGGCTTGAATACAGGCAGTCTTGGAGTGGATGCTGGCTATCTATTCATCATGCCATGATGTCTAATAATTTTAAAATCATTTATATGTTGCTTAATAGAGTCAGAAACACACTCAGACATGCTTGTCCATTTGCACTGAGGATCCCATAAAGCCTATCCTCCTATACCAATATTTTTCTTGATTTCAAGACTATTACCAGTTTAACTTTACAATCAGTAGTATGAGAGTTTAAGGGGAAGAAACTGATCAGAAAAACATTTAAGTATTAATCACTTGGTAATTGACAAAATTGATAGTAATTTCCCTTTGTCTGCTGAATCCATCATTAAAAGCCCAGATCAGGTGTTAGGTCCTTTATTGTGTATGTGTGTGTGTGTGTGTGTGTGTGTGTGTGTGTGTGTGTGTGTGTATACATATGTATTTATATATGCTTAGCACAGTATCTAACACAAAGTAGGTGGTTGTTATAAATTCTGTTGACATGACTTTTTAGTACTCTCTGAGCAGTAAGTACCTTCCTCCTCTTAAACCTTCCATAATACTTTGTTTGCCCTTCTCAATGCCTTCATCTGTGAACTCTGTGAAGGTGAGAGCCAAGTCTTAGCTTTGTATGTCCCTCAACAAATAGTACGCAATGCTTTGTATGTACTGGGCACTTACTGTCTACTGAACTGAATTCTGAATTGCTTCTACAAATTACTCCCAACCAACATGCCAATGTCTTCTATTTTAATATATTATTAATAATATATTACTAATTATTAATTATAAATGTATAATATAGTATAAATTCATATTACACTAATTGGAAATTATATCATGTTATATTGATTTTTAATTAACAATTAATCATTAATTATAATTATTAAAAACATAATATAATTTTTGCAGTGGCCGTTGACCATCAGTGAGTCATCCATAAATGACTGTCCCATCTTCCTTTGTAGTCATACATGTCTTAGATGATGTCCTTTAGGCTACTTTTTGTCATCATCATTAATATGATGCAACCTGATCAACACCCACCAAATATCTCTGCATTGGTCAGCTACCATTTTTATTTTTCTGAAAGCATGGTATTCTAGGATCATAACATGATTGATGGTATCTTAGAGGCCATCGTGTCCAACTTTTTATTTTACATATCAGGGTGAGGGGAATAAAGACAGAAACAAGTATTAAGTGCCTACTATGTGCCAGACACTGCACTAAGTGCTTTAAAATATTATCCCTTTTGATCCTCACAACAGCTATGGGAGGTATTATCTGCATTTTTACAGTTTAATCAATAGAGGTTAAATGACTTGCCCAGAGTCGCAGAACTAGTAAGTGTCTGAAGTGGGATTTTAACTCGGCTTTTCATGACTCCAAGCCTCCTGCTCTATATAGTACACATTGAGCTGCCTCGAGGTAGCTAAAGGTGACCATGTTTTAAGTGATATCCTTTATATCATTTCCTTTCAACATCATTAATGTGCTAATACCCCTCAAGCATCTCTGCATTGGTTTTTGAGTCACCTGCAATTTTGACTCTTCTGAAGATAGTGTGTTCTAGGATCATAGCACGATGGGTGAAATCTTAAAAGCCCACCTCGTCCAACCATCCCATTTCACACAATGAGAGAAATGAGTTCGAGGAAGAGTAAGTCAAATATCCAAAGTCACACAGATAGTTAAGTAGCAGAGTTGGGATTTGAACTCAGGTCTCTCAAATCCCACAGCACCGGGCGTCTTGACATCACTAGAAGAATATTAATGCTAAAACACTGGTCCTGACGCTGGGAAAACAAAATGATAAGTGCCATACAAATGCCCATAGTTTTCATTAAAAATCCTGAGTTGAGAAAGACTTAATCTCTTCACCGATTCTTCACCTCAGTAAATGTACCTGTTTCTTATACTTTCCATTATTCACTGCATTGCACCTTGAGAAAACTATTGAACAATTTCTCCTTCATCTGATCTACTGATACTTATATTCCACTTAAGCCTTCATCCTATTCTAAATTATACTATACTTATCTCTTTATATATCTCACCACCCCAAACTAAACTATAATTATAAATTATACACCCAATAATTCCCGGCAAACAGCATTTCCGATATGTCGGAAGCCTTCCTTCCTCTTTATTCTTTGTCATTTATGCTCCATAGTTTATCTTAGAGAGCAGGATCCAAATGCATATAGAATGGGTTTAGTGTTTGCTGAGTTGATGCTCAATTAGGATCATAGATCTAGAGCTGGGCGGGACCTCGAAAGACACCTAGTCCAACCCTCTCATTTTGCAGAGGAGCAGTCTAAGGACCAAGAAATTTAAGTGACTAGCCCAAGGTCTCAGAGCAAGTAAAAATCAAAGGGGGGATTTTAACCCAAGCCCTCTAACCCCGGAGCCAACAGCCATTCCATTCTCTCCAGGGAGATGGTGCTGGTACCATGTTTAATGATCCCGTAAGAAAGAGTTAAAGTTGATGGTCATTTGACCCCAGCTGTCATGACATCTAAGTGATGTTAGTCCATCTCTACTTTTTTCATGAATTCTAACTACTCTGCCCACTTGATCCATGGTTAAGAAATGTTTCTGAAGGCATGGGTATGTCACAAAGTACACTGGCAGAAGGAATATCCACATCAATTAATTATGGAAGCAGCAATATTATTATTGTTATTAATAATAATAATAATAGTGGCTAGCATTTATCCAGCACTTAAGGTTTAAAGGGCCACTGACAATATTACTTCATTTGATTGTCCCAACAACCTGAGGCGGTCGGAGCTATTATTATCCCCATTTTATAGATGAGGAAATTGAGACAAACAGAAGTTAAATCACTTTCCCAGAGTCACACAGCTAGTAAGTATGTGAGGTGGGATTTAAACTCAGGTCTTCCTGACTCTGAGACAGCTGGGTTGCACAGTGGATAAAGCAACGAATTTTGAATCAGAAAGACTGACCTTCGGGAGCTCAATTCTGGCCTCGGACATTTACTAGCTGTGTGAACTTGGGAAAGTCACTTAACCCTGTTTGCGTGTTTCCTCTTGTGTAAAATGAACTGGAGAAGGAAATGGCAAACCACACCATGATCTTTGCCAAGAAAACCCCAAATGGAGTCACAAAGAGTTGGACGTGACTGAAACAACGGAATGACAAAAACTTCCTGACTCCATGCTCAGCTTTTTAATCATTGTGCCACCAACTGCATCAAAAACGAGAAAGAAGATTCAGAGTATCCTCTTCATATACCAAGGGCATGGGCATGTAGGACCAGGAGAGGAAGATTAGACCGGTGTCATGGTGAATGCTACATTAGAATCCACTAAATATCCAGAGAACCAGAGGGGGAAGACCTTTAGTCTGTTAGTAGATCTTCTACAAAGAAATGGACAAAAATCATATAGAAGGACAAGGCCTAGTTGGCTTGTGACCTGTACCAATGGACAAGTACCAATATCTGTGAAACCATGGATCCATTGAAAAAGGGAACTCCTGCCTGCCCTGACATCTCCTAAACTTGTCATGCCAAAAACTCATAACAAAATAACAATTATGAAAAAATTTTAATAAAAATAAAAAAATTATAATTAAAATAAAAGTTCCAATAAAATCCCCTAATCTTAGGCATTTACATGAAAATAGAAAAGTCTTTCCATGGATCAACTTTTGAATAGTCACAGATATTCAGGCTGTCTGGAGTGTGAGATTATTGTGGGTAGATAATGTTCAATTAAAAAAAAGACAATAACTAAGATTATCTTAATCCTCCCTGTAATACTATCAATCTGCTCCATGGTGAACACAAACAAGAGGGTTTTACAGAACAAGTCAAAGTAATAACAATTTTAAATGATCTTTTTGCAAAATGAGGCTACTATTTATCTCACTTTGTCTTTAAGATATCTGAACCATGACGTGGAAAAAATTCTTTCACTTTGAATGAAACAGGAGGGTTTTCTTTTTCAAAAGCAGGAATGATAGCCTAAGGGAAAAACCCGATCCCTTTTTTTCCCCACCCAGCAAAGCGGGTTAAAAAAATAGAATGAGAATGCTTGTCTGTTAGGACCTACTGGCTTAAAAAAAAATGTTTTGGAAAATATTTTTCAAAGACATTAATGACATTTCTGTAAACAAGAAGATGCCACATAATATGATGAGGAAAAACTCAGAGAAATTTGAATTAATCCATTTACAGAGGTTGAATTACAGAAATTCGGATCAACTTCTTGAGAAAGAAAGCCAGATTGCTTTATAGCTTGAGAGCTGTCCAGTGAGTAAGCAAGACTTGAGTTCAAATCCTGCTTCTAATACTACTGACTGTAGAATCAAGGACAAGTCATTTAATTTCTCTGTGCCCTAGGCAGCTCTCTAAAAAAAAGGGTTCTTCATTTTTGGGGGGTTCATGGTCCTTATGGCATTCTGATGAAGACTGTGGGTGGACCCCTTTCCAGAATGTTTTAAAATGCATAAGATAAAATGCAAGATGATAAAGGAAGTTCATTATATTGAAATAAAGGTGTAATTTTTTTTCCCCTTCAAAGTTCACGGATGCCATAAAATCTAACCATGGATCCCTTGGAGAACCCATGGACCTCAGGGTAAGAACTACTGTTATAAGACAAAGTAGAGAACACATGAAGACCTGCATTGGTAGAGGGAGCTCCCTCACCAGGAATACCCTATACATATGAAATCACAGGTCCTGTTTCCCCTCCACCAAAAAAAAATATCTATCTATATTTTGTTTTATAAATTTCTGATTTCTATCTATTGCACAAAGGGAATTCAATAATGGCCACTGAGTCAACTCTATGTTCTGGGATGGTTATGCTATATTCCCCAACTACTGAATCAATTAAGGTAAGGCTAGGATCCATTGTGTTTGTTATGGATTCCCACACCCACCCCCACTCTCCAAAAAAAAAACAGAACAAAAAAAAAAACTTTCTGCAGGGTGATATCCTCTAATAAGAAAGATGTATGGCTCATAGGAACCCAATCAATTCCTTCAAATCAAGTGACTGGGAAATAGTAATAGGAGGTCTAAATTACTTTTAATTTTCCAGCATTCAATTAACCATTTAGCCAAAGTCTAACAAAACGGTTTTCAATAGGCTCATGACTGGAGGTGATCTTCCACCCACAGTGAAAGGCAGACCTATGGAATGGTTGGAGAGAGCTGGGACTCATAACCTGGGCTCACACCCAGCTCCTGAGGGTCTAAGTCTTAACTTTGGGTATTCCCAGGGTCATTGTAAGGATCAAATGAGTTCATATTTGTAAAGCACGTAGCAAACCTAGAAGCATTACATAAATGCTAGCTAATTATTATTATTTTTATTATGTTGATAATTATAGCTCATTGTTGTTAATTTCCTTTATAATTTTATGTAGTATATTTTATGCATTTGGAGTCATTCCATAGGCTTCACTAGACTGCCAAAGATCTATGATCCACTGATCTTAAGGTATTCTCTCTGTCTACTTACTGTACCATACTGTCTCTCTTCCCTCTCCTAATTACATTAACTATATTTAGAGGTTTATCCTAGCATATTCAACCTCTCATCAACATACTCCACTTTTCTGCCAGGTAGGATCAGTGAGCATGGGGAATCCAGTCTTCTGTTCTCAAGTCCTTGACATTTAGAAATTTTCAATTATAATAAAAAATGGAAAAAAAAAACCGAGAAGCAACAGCATATACAAAATGGTCTTCTGAAAGGCTTTGAACCTATTGAATTTGTACGAAGCAAGCCATAGTTTATATACACTGATTGGAATTAATTCTTTAGAGGAAAACCATAATGAATCCTTTTGTAAATTAAAGCTTTTAATTTTTGTAAAATTAAAGTTCTTTTACAAAAAGAACTATGCTCGCTAATTTATTTTGTTGGTTAGGGGTTTTACACATCAGATTTTCTTACAGCAGGCCCAAAGTGTTATTTATTAGTGTTATAATCATCACCATCATTTTTCAACTAGCACTATCTATTACATTGACCACCATCAGAAAGGCAGCTTTAAGTAGCAATCAACTTTGTGTTATTAATGAATCGAAGATACTTGATACATCTGCAATCTGCAAAGCTAATGCAAGCACATCCTTCTTAGTAGTCATGGTAATGAGGGTCCCAAATAGCCTATGAAGCAGTTGGGAGCCAAGGGAAGACTGCAAATACTTTTTAGATATAGATATGCCTAAAAGATCAAATCAGAAGAATTCGGTGAAATGATGAAGCCATTCTTGAAATGGGCTTCAAAAAGTCAGAGATGGCAAACCAATACAAACCAGGATTCCAGGGGCTGAAGATGAAGCTAGTTACCTACCTCCTGCCAGAGACAAGGCGAATTTAAAATGCAGAAAGTGATACAGATTTTCAATCATGGTCAATGTGGAGATTTGTTTGGCTGCACTAGGCAGATTTATTATGAGGTTGCTTTTTCTTTTCATTTTATTTGTGCAATTAGGAGTGGGGGGTGGGAGGGAAGAAAAAATGCTTACTGAAAAATAAAAATAAACATTTTTTAATTAAAAAAGATCACAGACCAAGGCATGGATTATTAAAAATTAGACACTATGTTTTGTGTAGTTTGACATAAGCAGTTTTTAACCCTTAAAGTCTTCTACAAGAATATTATCAAATAAGCTAGTTTTAGTTTCTAGAATGCTTTGGAAGGATATGTGTGTGAGAGAGAGAGATGTGATATATATGCATATATGCATGTATGCATATATATATATATCTTTTTTCTGCATTTCTAGCACTTAGCACAGTGCCTGGCACATAATAAGCTTTTAATAAATGCTTTGTCTGCCTGATGGGCATTTTTCTGTTTAGTTTCAGTTAGATTTACAAGCAGTATAGGATTCTCTCTTCTTCTATCTTGTGTGTATACATGTATATGTACATGTAAGCACCTCTGTGTTCTCACTTGGTTATACGTGTTATATATGATATATATATATATAATTTTGAAACCCAGGAGTGTCTATAGACATCTTACACAATACATTATTTAAAGAGATTTTTCCTCCCTCTTCTAATAAGTCATGTTGTTGCTGCTTGGTCTTGAATCATGATTTCACAAACAAAAAAAATTCCCCATTTAATTTGTTTGCAGTTATCTGGGTAATTTAAACATTGAAGAATCAAAGCAAGTCATATGTGTTTCTGCTTCCTAAAAGGGAAGGGATAAAGATGAACTACAGAAAATGCTACTCAATACTGAGATTTTAGATAAGGAAAAACAAAATATGGCAAACTTAGAAGCTTTCCAGAGGGCCATTTCCAGAACAATTCACCTAGCGAAAAGCTTTGGCCTAATCCTGGGGTACATCATGGTGGATGCTTGTAAGACTGAAACTCTCAGACTATTGTAGATTGGAAATCTTCAGAATTTGACATGAGTCACTGTGGAGGATTTTCTATTTTCAAACCCTCCTCTTCTCATTCAGTCAGATGTGCCCCAACTGGCCCTGCCCAATGACTAGTGGTGTGGCTTTGGACAAATTAATCTCTCTGAGCCACAGTTTCTTCACATGCCACCAGCCCAACTTATCCTGTGAGGTTGCTTACTGTAAGGATCAGCTGAGATAATTCAAGGTAAAAGGTTTTGAAAAGTGTCATGTAAAAGTCAGGTGATGGTGCAGTGGAAAGAGCGGAGGAACCGGGTTCCCAACATGCCTCTGTCACATACTGCTTGTCTGATCTCAAAGCAAGTCACTTAACCTCTAGGGACCTTGTTTTCCTCATCTGTAAGATAGCCTCAACAATTATTGCTCTAAATTTATGATCTTACAATTGCCCATTATCACAATTGCTTCACATGTCTTCTGCCTCCTAACAGGCAGATGGAGCCTTAAATCCAAGATAATGTTACTAAACGCTTTTACCTGCTGGATCTCTGGCTAGTTCCCAGTGTAAGTCATCATCTTTTCCCCTAATCCATCCACAAAGACCATGGTCAAAGTTACAGGTGTGTATCAGAACACCTAAAAGAAAAGAGTAAAACAACTAAGTCGATCACAAAAATAGGCACTTGGAGAAAACTTTAAGACAGTCACATTTTACCCAAAATTCAAACTCCCTTCCATCTTCTCCTTCCTCCATTTCTGCTATCTCACCATTCCAATTTTGACTCAACCATTCTGAGAAACTGCGTGAAACTTCTCCCAACATAACTGCCAGCTGGGGCCATTTGTAAGAAGAGACTATAGAAAGTGGTGCCAAGTTCTGACAACACAACTTAGATGTTGTTTGATTCCATTAAAAATCAAAGAGAGAAGGAAGAATCAAACGTTTTGGCTCAAGTGCCTCAGCTTCAGAGGAAACAAAGGTAGTGTGAAAAAGTCAGAATACATAGTATTCCCGGGAGTCAACAAGTTAAGATTTGAAATAACCATCCTTGGAAGGGGGAGAAAAGGAATAAAAAGTTTATTAACATGTAAATAGGGACGCTGGAATCTACCTGGATCATCTCTGGCTTCATCCTCGGCGCTGATCCCTCTTTCAATTTCAAATATTTCAAACAGGTTATTGTTCACTCCTGAGTGGTGGGGAACTGCAAGAGAAAGTCATTTAAAAAAAAAATAAAGGTGGTAGATGAGGAAGTAGGTCACTAAGTACCATTATCTTTAATGAGGGACAGAGAAAGAATGCCTTAGGCATTTTACTCCTCTTGGAGAACCCAATATACTTAATTACATTGCCCTTGGAGATTCATAAACTTTGCTCTTCAATGATTTATGATGTAAGAGTTATCTGAGCACAGTAAAAATTGATTTTCAAAGTTTCTAAACTTCTACAGAAAAATAACTAAAAAGTCTCCAGCTGGATAGTGTTTTATTAACAAATGTTTTGGCCTTAAACTTGCTCGTTTCTAATCAAATGTGTCAAGCCAAAAGACCTATCTCTGCAAGAGATGAATTATCAGGGCCCCTGAATTAAAGCTGTGTTAAGGAGAAATGACGGCAGTTATAATGAATGTAGAAATGTTACAGGCCACGTTGTTTACAATCAAAATCCTTTGCAATAAAAGCTTACTACAAAGGACCCAGATAGAATTTGTTTCCTGATGGAAGTTAGAAATGATTGCTAGCTGACCTAAAAATCTGTCCAAAATCATTGATGCCACTTTTCAAAATGAAATGAACTTGGTAGTAGGAATGTCTGTACAAGCTTGTTTCAGGGCACTCTCCTCAGGGGCCGAAGTGGTGGAGGAAAAAGTGGGATCCTGTTTAGGAAGATGAGAGAGGAATGTGTTTTTATTTCTGGTCCTGATATATCTTCTCAGTAAATATCCCTTTGTAAAAGTTATATTTTTTAAAAGAATTGTCTCCTTTAAATTAATTGTAGCTTGGAAACATGAACCTAAAGAACCAGGAAGCTGGCAGCTATTAGATCCTCAGCTTGCTCGTTCATTTCCATCTTTCTTGTCTTAGGTTCCTCCTGCTTTTCTCTGACACCTGGGAACCATTTGATTTAGCATCTGATCGTGCACAACTTTATACTCAAATACTCAGAAAGGGAAATGTTCTTTAGAAATCAGAAACTTGAAACCATAAAGACCCCTTGACATTCCATGAGCTTTGGATTCTAGGGGCGACATGAGCAGTATGTATATAGATTTATCATAAATACTCTTGAGTCTGTGCTGAACTGTTATAAATAGGATTAAAATCGCATATACCCTTTGTTAGAGGGCAATTTCACAGACACAAATGTTTTAAGGGTACCTTATAGCCTCTTTCCATACGATGTGAGCATGTTAAATTTAGGTCTTAAAATACTACTTTTAAAGGTCTTTTAAAAAAGCATCCA
This sequence comes from Phalanger gymnotis, assembly GCA_028646595.1. Taxonomy (NCBI): domain Eukaryota; kingdom Metazoa; phylum Chordata; class Mammalia; order Diprotodontia; family Phalangeridae; genus Phalanger; species Phalanger gymnotis. The sequence continues at coordinate 284,664,311 of CM053623.1, forward strand.
AGCTTCTATCAATCCAAGATATAATCTAATCCTTCTCTTTTTGAGAAGGAAGTCTCTCTATCCACATCCCTCTACTGGTAAACCCATTGCTGGAAACCATGAAACAAAGGCACATCTGTGGAAAAGAAGCATTTAAAACATACAACTTTTTTCTTTCTACTGCAAATTTAACTTCTTTGGCCCCTTCAACGTGGTATTTTCTATGACACAAAAGAACAATTATGCAGATGATTGTGTAAAGGGGAGCTGCCGATGGGGGGCCCAGTTCTCAGGGCGTTCTTTGTGCTACAAATCACCCCACAGACGATTTGCTGGAATCTAAAAATGGAAATGTGTGATAATACATGGAGTGGCCCACCCCATACTCAGAGTATGATATGTAGTTATTTGACTATTTCCTACTGGCTTACTGCATAGTTAAAAATATCTTTTAATTGTCTGCTGATGCCAATTAAATCCACCACCATTTCCCAGCCACCTTCTCACTTCTTGAAGAACTTAGCCTTTTTCACCCTGGAATATCCCTCCACTCCTGAAACTCCTTCCTCTGATTGCCTAGTTCCCATTGGAACCTCCATATTCAGAAAGAGTCTAAGCTAGCCACATTCCCTCCTGCATTCCTCTCCTGGCTGTTTTTTGACTCCTTGGGTTTCTTTTTTCCACCATACTTCTATGTAGGTACCACTTCCCCACCAACCCCCCCCCCCCCCTTGAGCTTCCTTTTTACATGTACTTTTCCCTCATTAGAATGTAAACTCCTTGAGGGCAGGAACTTTCTTTTTGCTTGTATGTTTACTCCCAGCATTTCGCACACTACCTAGCACATAGTAATTGCTTAGTCAATGTTTGTTGACAATTCAAAGAGGTGACATGGAGTGAATACAAAAGATTCCAAAATGGAGGAACTTGAGAGTTCTCACTCGATTGAACTTTTCTTTCCTCTGACTCTGGAGTATTTATTTATTCTTCCTTAATCCTAATTCTCCTAATTGGAAACCGAACTTTCTCTACCAATGCAGATCAGCACTTGCTCAACGGATTTTAGCCTTAAGAGAATTGTCAGTAGCACCAAGAATTAAGTGACTTCAGTGCCACGGGACCACCATGTGTCAGAGGCAGGATTTGAACCCAGGTCTTTATAACTCTCAGGTCCAGGCAGCTTTTCAAGAGAACTATTTTAAGACAAACACAAATGCTTTCTCTCATGCTTTCAAACATAAAGCTTCAGTTAATCCAACAAAAACTTTTAATGCCATTTCACCAATATTATTAAGGTAGATTAAGCCCAAACGTAGAAGTCCTGGAATTCACAAACATGTAAGAGTTTTGATAAATGTGTCAAAGGACAACAGGTTTATCACTAAATTAAATTCCTCTTTCTTTTCATAATTTGATTGGATTCTTGACCAACTTCAATTATAAATTCTTGCGTTATCTTTTCAATCTAGTAACAAAATTATAAAAAGACTCTCAAAATCATATTCTCTGTGGGTGTTCTGGGTTAACATAAAATTAAAGTCAAAAAAGTTTCACACGAAACACGTATAGATTAAAAAATGCGATCTGTATTTATTCCTGTCACTTATGGTGTCACTGTAAACATGAGTAACAAAGAGGTTGGAAACAGGAACTCGCCACCCACAACTTCTCCTGTTCTGTGACCTGGCCAAATTACTCAATTGCTCCTACTTTCCCCCCAATATAATCAAGATGACTAAGAAGGCTTCACAATTATGTAAGAAAATAAGAGCCTGACAGCAAAAATTTGTCCCTATAGCTTTTGCAAATGTAATAAATAAAAATCTGGATTCCTCTGAGAGAATTTATATCAAGTACTGCATAGTATCACCATATGAGAGTAACCAATAAGGACAATCTATTAATTAGGTTAATGAGGATAGTCATTATCTATCCAATGACAATGGCCAAACATGAGCTAATGTTCAGGAAAGAACAATTAGCAAAGTCATTAGTCTTATGCTTTTATTGTGAAGGATAAAAATCCCTTTAAGACTTCATATTGTTTGCTGGCACCAGAACATGGGGAAAAAGTGGCTAAACCCTAACACCTCTTGTGAAACACAAGACAATAAAATGACAATGTATTTGTGAAATCAAAACTTTTTTTTGTACCAAAACTATTAACTTGTTAAAAGCAGAACATCTTGTTGTACTTGAAATAATTATTAATATTAAAATAATTATTAATTTAAAATATTAACAATACAAATGTGTTTTTATATTGTTAATATGATACATTGATTTATCAATCATTCTTTACTACTGCACATGATATTTTATCCTTTTATGTGACTCGTGTAATTTAATAGACTCATCATCTCATTAATGTGAGTACAATGTGAAAGGTACAGATCATAACCCATCCCTTCCTCCTTAATCCTACCTAACTCATGTCCATGACCTCTAATAAATACTCTAATTGGAGTCTACCCAATGTGCCATGGGTCTTCCTCTTGATCTCTTACCACTGCAAAAATATCAAAGGAGCACAATAGCTGTCAAGGTATTATTCCTCACCCCTACTACATGATTGAATTAGCTCCTCCTATGGCCCTATATGGGGTAGCTAGGTGGTGCAGTGGATAGAGTGCCAGGCCAAGAGTCAGGAAGACTCATCTTGTTGAGTTCAAATCTGACCTCAGATATGTACTGGCTGTGTGATCCTGGGAAAGTCACTTAATTCTGTTTGCCTCAGTTTCCTCATCTGTGAAATGAGCTGGAGAAAGAAATGGCAAACCACTCCAGTGTTTTTGCCAAGACATTATAAAATGGGGTCTTGAAGAGTCAGACATGACTAAACAGCAATACCAACAACAAGAACATGGCCCTATATGTCTTTCAGATAATATCCTTTATACTCTTCTCCTGCACATTCTCATTCATTGGTAATATGTTTAAGCCTAATCATACCCACAAAGTGCCCCTCTCTACTGCTTTTGAGGTAACGTACAACTTGAACTCTTTAGAGATCATGGTCTTCACTGACTTGCAGCCTTCCGGTATTACTGGATGAATATTCTTGTTAAAAAGATGGACCTTTGTTTCGGGGAGAAAGTTGAGGTCATGACAATCATTGCATGCTCCTCAAAGGCTATCTAGCCCACTTCTCTTCCCCCTATTCAATTTTAGGCCTAATTCTGTGTTCCTCCAAGGTATCTGTCCAATACAATATATACATGCATACATACACACATACATAAATATACATATACAAATATGTAATATACCTGGTATAACATATTCTCTGTGGGTGTTCCAGACAATAGGTATTCTTCATTTACTTGGCTTTTCTTTTGTGGATAGTTTGGCTAAAATCTTTCCAGGGATTTGATCTGGATTTTTCAATTCTTTGGTGTCAAGGACTAGAAATCTAGAGGAGGGTCTAGTGATGCAACACCTTAACCAACCAACAATATCCCTGCAACTTACAGTCTTAAAGGGTCACCTAGGGCACTGAGAAATTAAGTGGCTTTCCCAGGATCACACTGTCAGTATATGTCAGAGGTGGTTCTTAAACCCAGCTCTCTTTACTCAAAGTTGGCTATCTACATTTTTTTCAAGGAATCTTGTATTATTTTAACATTTTGGATGGGAGACAACTTGTTGGAAAAGACCTTCAAGTTGATATTTTACTCTACTAAATGAAATGTTCTTTTTCAACAGTCAGTTACCACAGTGGGACCTGATATGTGCTACACTATTCACTTAATCATTTATCTGCAGATACACAGTTTGTTGAGGAATATTTGCAGATATCCGCCCAATAGTATTTTATACATTCACCTTGGATACTGTTCATACTCCCAAAGATTGTTCTCATGATGATTTTATGGAAATAGAAGAGTGGGTCATTGGTAATTGATAGTTTAGGGTTACCTTTGGGATGGTAATAATAAGAGCCATTTTTTTCCCTCAAGCCTTTTATATTTCTTTCTTCTCTTTCACACATCTTGAGAATTACATCTGAATTTCCTCTAAACTGTGTCATCTTCAGCATAGGTGTCCTTTGTGTGTACACGGCCTGGTCTGGCCTGCCTTCTTATCTCTGTTTTTGTTAGTCATTTCTGCTACTTCATGGATCCCACCAGAGATTGCGATTTGGGCTGGGGATAGAGGTGGGAGCAAAGGAAGGAGAATCAGAAAGCATTTAATAGTGGATAGAGAGCTGACCTCGATGCTAGGAAGACCTAGCTTAAAATTATGCTTCTTTGTTGTTGTTGCTCAGTCGTTTTAGTCATATCCAATTCTTTGTGACTCCATTTGGTGTTTTTTTTGGCAAAGACACTGAAGTGGTTTGCCATTTCCTTCTGTAGCTCATTTTGCAGACGAGGAAACAGAGGCAAATTGAGTTGTGACTTTCCCAGCATCACACTGCTAGTAAATGTCTGCAGCTAGATTTGAACTACAGAAGATGAGTCTTTTTGACTCTGGGCCTGGCAGTCTATACACTATGCCATCTAGCCACTCTCTTTATGCCTATAAATTGTAGAAAAGGTGCCAATCTGTATTGGTAGATGGAGGTTTCCTTACCTGGAAGTTCACAAAGAATTCACATATTTAGTTCCTATACACACATTTCTGGGTACATATACATAAAGGCAAATATATGAGGATTTCTACCCCTATTGAGTATACTTGGGGATAGGCCTGAAGGGGCATGTAAGATAGACTTGAGCTTTGAGTAATTTTCCTTAGAGGTAAGGGTATAAAAAGTCAAAGAATATGAGGGAAAAAGACCTTGAAATCTCTCTTTAGGGGTCAGACTTAACCAAAACTGAACCTGGTCTGCATGAGTAGGCAGAGATAGTCTCCTTTTAGCATGAGAGGGTGAGGACAACAGCCTTCCCCCTTTCTCCCCCCAAGGTGCTAAGAGGTTACTGTTTCATGTGTACACAGAGTTAAAATATTTTTCTTCTTTAATTCAACATTATAAGAACACAATATATTGTATTCTTATAAGAATGCAATTCTATATAAGAATACAATATAATACAATGTATAAGAACACAAAAGAAAGGTGTTTTGTTGTTGTTGTAAGTGAAAGTGTGAGGTGGGGGGGGGGACAATGGACTTTGCTTTAGGAGGTTCTGATTTCAAATTCTGCCATGGACATTTCCCGGTTATATAATACATTTGTAACATAGAGATAATTTGGTGCAGGGATCCAATAAGATACTACATACAGAAGACTTTGCAGATCTCAAAGCCTTTTATAAGCATTACTTATTATGTCTATAACTATATGATGCTATGTTATTTTTGACAGCCATCTATCTGCATAAACTAAAAATAAAAAAGTAACGCGCTCACAGGCAAGTGTTAGAGGTTCTCAGCCCTCTATTCATGATGCATATGAAAAGAAGGGTAGCTGAAGAAATCACTTCTATATACAAAGCAATTTCCTACAAGAAACTCAAATTTTGATGTCCATTACCTCTCTTCCCACTCCCTCCTCGCTCCCCCACATGGGGCTTCATGAGCATACCTCTGATAAGTTCTTTAACGTTAAAATAAATTTGGATCAAGAGAGGATACTTAATACTTAACAATGTGAAATACAACAGCTTGAGGGAATTACACACAAGCACACTATGGGATGAAAACAACATTCAAGGGAGGGTTGTCACATAGTGGAATGTAGATTGGTTCCATAGACAAGCAAAATGTAATTCTTTTCTCTAATGCTTAAGACATCTTTTTCCCCCTTGACATGGTCACACCTTACCCATAATGGGTCGTTTATAAGAACAGTCTGAATTAGTCTGGATTAAGGAATTGTAGTTCTAACACTTACAGATGTATGCAAGAACTGAACTTGAGTCTAATACAGCTCTTTAAGGGAATTTTGACACTTGCAATTTTGATGATCTCTTCCAGCTCCCCAATACTAAAGTCTTATGGTTCCATTATTTATAATTAGCATACTAATTATACACAGGGTGTCCCAGAAGTTCTAAGGAAGCTATTAAAGTTTAAAGCTGCCCTGAGATTTCTGGGACACTCTGTATAACTGGAGTCTTCTAAATTTGGAAAATACCTTCAAGTATTTTAAACAATTCCCTACAGTCTTGTTTATACTGTTAATTTGCACTTGACAAGCTAAACTTTAGCCAAACTTCTTTCTGAATTAATATAAACTCCATATTAGGACAATCTGAATTAATAAGGATTTACAGTATTTATACAATTGTGGAATATTTTAGTATTCAATTTACCACTATAGGCTACATATTTATATAAAGATTATATACGAAAGACATACATAGCTTAGATACTTAAAAAAAAAAAGCTAGACTCAGGATTTCATGAGTGTGGGGACCTTCCTGTGAAAAAGTCTTTCTACCAATGCAACCTGACACTTTCTTTGCTATTTATAGTTTTTAGGAGTTGCCTGGGGGCACTGAGGGGGTCAGCTGCTCAGAGTCACACAACTACAGTATGTATGAGTCAGAGGAACGAAGCCAAGTATCCCTGTTCCCAAGCCAGCCCTCTATCCACTGGATCATGCTGTCTCTCAGATAATACATATATTGGAGATAATGTGTGTGTGTGTACATATATATATATATATATATATATATATATATACACATACATATATTTATATGTACATGTATATATACTAGCTATGTGTAAGTAAAATTATATTTTGTAAATTAGCAGAATGGTATCATTGACTCTATTTCAGATGGTTTACAAAGTTTGCTCCCAGAACAATCCATTTCCCATTTTTTGTTAAGATATTTTTGTTCCAAGAAAAAAACAAAAAACGGGGAAATTATGCACTTTATCTAGCTGTTTTTGAGGGCAATCCAGGATCTGTCCCCTTGGCAGTCTTCATAACTTCAAGGATAGAAAAATCATACTTATCTGTACTGACTATGTTCTAGGGTAGACTCATGAGAAGAATGCTTGTATAGGGGTTGGGTTTGTATTTTACCATTTAATAACTAAGTGGCCTTGGACAAAGTTCATTCATATATTCCTGTGGATTTGTGATCCCATAAGTGAGAGGGAAGATCACATTTACATAATGGGGATAAAATTATTATCTTAGTGGACCAAACTGAAGGAAGGAGACGGTACCAGATATTTTCCTGTCTTCCTTTCCAGTTTTTCTCTGATGATTTTAATTTCAAAATATGGTTGCTAGAATTTAGCATTTACCACAACTGCAAGTCACCAGAAACCAGGACTTTACTATGGCTTCTGCTGCTGAAAGCCATGACCTGCAGTGATAGTTTCAAAGCAGGAAAAATATAGGAAAAATATGAAATTATATGGATGAAACATTTATTGATGCTATTCTTCTAAATGGGGAGTATAGAAGGTTAAAAAATACATGAGTAAATACATAGTTTAGATATGGATTACAAATGTACAAATATCAGAATTCTACTTAACAGAAAGCCCAAATGTATATAATTTACAATATTCAATGGAATATTGATTAAGATCAAGTAAATACTGCCTTGTTGCTCAATTTCTCCAACCTAGAGTGAGTGGTTTAGAGACAAGGATTCTGTGCTTCATAAATCCTCAGTAACACAGAAATGGTTTATCCTAAAGTTATAGCAGTAAATGCTAGCAAGCATAGCATTTTTAAAGCACTTCTAATCTAAAAAAATCAACCCTGCATATCAGCATCTGTCCAGTTAATTATTAACTATGTTGCTAGGGAATTAATGAAAGAAAGAACATGAATTTTAGAGAGCTAGCAACATTGATGCATATAATACAAGAGGAATTCTCTACCAAAAGGTTAGAGAAACTGCTTAAGAATAGATAATGGGAAGACTGTCTATATTAACTGTATAAAGAGAGCTTGCTCTTCATGGTTTGAGTGACACAGGTAGGTGGGCTGTGACCTAGCAGTTATTAGTCCCTTCCCTACTTCCCATACTTTTTCCCAGCTACTCTAGGCTAATTTGCATGAACCAATACAGCTTCTTTGGAAGAAGTTGAGACATAGGAAGACAAGCTGAAGACAGTAGAAGAGGTGGAACATGTAGATGGCACTGGGTCTAGGGTCTGGGGGTGGGGAACATGTGGCCTTCTAGGTCCTTGAGTGTGTTTGTTTGACTGAGTCCAAGTTTTACAGAACAAATCTTTTTATTAAAGGGATTTGTTCTGTGAAGTTTGGATTCAGTCATGTAGTCCTGTAGGTCATTTTGTGTGGCCTTTTGACTAATACCAAGTTTTATAGAGCAAATCCTTTTATTAAGGGGATTTGTTCTGTGAAGTCTGGATTCAGTCAAAGGGCCACACTTGAGGACCTAGAGGGCCACATGTGCCCTCAAGGCCTCAGGTTCCCCACCCATGGATATGGAGAGAAAGGATACCTTGGATTTGGAGTGGGAAATGGAGGCTAAGATTCTTAAACCCAAAGCAAATATTGGGTTGTAGGAACAAATATCCTGGAGCCATTCTGGCCTGACTGAACACTAAGCTTGTTGACCAAGCTGTGGTATAATCCCACTACCATCCTATTTTTCAAAAAAGTAGCATCATCATTGGTCATATAAAGCAAGAGGGCATCTTCAGAAGGATGGAAAAACATATCTATGCAGATAAATAAATAAAAAGTAATTGGGGGAGGTGTGGAAAAGGAGAGCATAAATGCCATCAAATTGGAAGGTAGAGGACATGGAAGAGACCAATAGGTTGGATCGTAAATAGGGGTTCTTCAACAATCTTGAAGACTTACAAAGATCAGATACAAGAGAATTCAAAATGCAGAAGGATGCCTGCTATAGGGCATCTGCAGAAGGAAGGAATCAGGAGAAGTAGCTACAGCGGTAAACTCTGACCTTGACTCCTGCTGGAACCCTACACAGGGCGGTTGCGTGATTCCATATTTCTGTTCACCATAGTGCACTGCCCTTATGACATCTTTAGACATCCAAAAATGTTTGCACATTTGACTTTTTACACTCCCTTCTAAGGCTGGGTATATGCCTGAACTTGACCCTGGGCACCACTCCAGTATGAGTGTCTCAGGGCTGTATTAAGGTTAGACTTATGATTGGGATATAGACCTTCCAGCAAATGTTTAGGGCTGTCTTCCTCAATTGTCACAGAATTTAAACTTCTCAGCTAGATTTCCCTTCAAGTTGTGGTTCAAAAATAGGGCCTTAAAGAAAGAAGTGGCACTAACTGCCAACTTCTATCTTTTTGTGAAAAAGGTAGAGTGATTCCCTATTACTGCCAGATCATTCTAGCATTGGTGAGCAGTTTCTGGCCAAGTTGTTAGATTTTTGGTGTAAGCATTTACACTTCAGAAATGGCTACAAATCAGGGCTTGGTTTATTGCTTTGTCAATTGTCTAGACCTAAAAAAGTGATGGAGAAAATATTAATAATGCAGATTAAACTTCAAACTTCAAGCGTGAGCGGCATACATCCTCCCCTCCCACCCAAGAGCCAGTTTTTCGGCATACCTCTGGCTATATCGTATGTAAATTTTTTATCTCCTATAGCATCTACCACAGTGCTCTCTGCACACAGCTAGTACTTAATAGTGTTGAATGAATGAATGAAAGTTGTCATTACCTTCTGTGTTGTTTACACAGTAAGGAAACTTACTGTCATTGTTTCATTAAGAAGATTAGCCACCTTCACCAGAAAGAAAAAGGTGATAGTTCTGCTGTTTTCTGTCATGGTCCAACCTCATGTGAAGTATCATGTTCAGTTATAGGAAATACAATTTTAAAAGACCACAGACAACATGGATTAGTCTAGAGAGTGGAAGGGAAGAGGAATAAGCATTTATTAAGCACTTATTAGACATTAGGTTAAGTAGTAGTACTAGGTACTCGTACTCTAAGTACTTTACAAACATTATCTCTTCTGAGATAATAGGAAGGAGACCAAGCTAATGAGGGGACTAAAAACTAAGGATATAAGAATGACCAAAAGAACCAGGGATGTTTATCCAGAAGAAGAGAAAACTTATGGGAAAGACAATCATATCTTCAAATACTTGAAACGTGGCCGTATGTAAGAGATGCTAGGCATTTGTCCGACTCGGCAGAAGTGGCACCAAAAGGGGGGGAAGTTAGAGAGAGGCAGATTTTGGTGCCAAACAGAGCTTTCCTAAAGAGCAACAGGATTTCAGTAAGTAGTGAGTTCTCTATCACAGGAAATCACCAGGCAGAATAAATAGTTGAATACATCAAAGAGAAAATTTTTGCTCAGGCTGGTGATGGGATTAGTTTACCTCTGGGATGCCTTCCAATTCCTGAGATTCTATAATTTTATATTTTATAATTCTTATTTCTATATTTTGTGTTTTAAATATGTAACTCTAGCCTAAATAGCCCTTTTATAGAGATTTTACATGTTGTTGTTTCTGTCCTTCGCTCTTGAAGAGGACCATGACATCAGGGAGGTGATGCCATGACATGCCGGTGAATTGGATTAAAGTGAGGGAGGGATGTGCAAAGTCACCAGCCTCACTTCCTCCTCCAGAGCCATCTGGGTCCAGTGGCAAGATATAGATCAGGATGACTGGAGATGCTCCCAGATTCAATGGGAGACCTTTTCAAGTCAAGGTCTTTCCAAGTTCTCACTTTGACTGAGGCAACCCCCATTCAGTGATTAAGGCGAGTCCTTCAATTGTTACTATAACGTTACAAAGATTATCTTGAAAGCAGTGAGAATGGCTTAACCAAACTTCATTCCTGAAGAGACTGAGACAGTTAACTTCCACTGAGAACAAGTCTGGGATGGACTTAAAGAGTTCATCTCTGAGAGACAGTGCGAAGAGGTGCTCGAGTGAACTGAATTTAATTGCCACATTCCACAGAGTAACCGATCTTCCCTTCCTGATAAGAACATAGCTGAATTATTCTCTAATTCCATGGAGAAGACATCCTAAGGAAAATCCCTAAAGGGAATGGAGAGACTTGTAACTGTCACCCTGAGGTGAATTCCACTAATTGTTACATCTAAGAAGAGAGGAAGAGTTAATTGACATTTCTGAATAGAACTGAGTAAAATGTCGTTCTGAGAGGAGTAGAGTTCCAAAGACCATTGAACAACTGGACTATGGCTCCAGGGTTTTGGAGTGCACAGAGATGAGTCTAGCTGTGATCTTTCTCACAGCTGATGTGCTATTTAAAAATTTATCTATGTCTTTATGTTATCTGTTACTGCTAATAAATTGCATGGTTAATAACACTGTTACTTGTCCAATATTACTAGCTCAGGGTTTGAGACTGAGGAGTGATTTAGCTTATGGGAAATGAAATTTTCCTCAGTTGTGCTAGAGTTGGGGCTTGGAGCTAATTAATTAACAAGAGAGATTTTTGCATTTTAAGTAATTTTCTAGAAGCAATTTTTGATATCTATTAGACTGTTTTTCAATACATTTAGAGAAACAGGGCTTTGTATGATAATTACTCATGAGCAGTCTGAAAAGTAGGAACTTGATATGTTTGTCCCCAAAAGTACCTTAGGAATATTATATTTTACAACCATACTTCCACAGTGTCTCTGAATATACAAAAAGAAATTGTAGTGATAAGTAAAACATTCACTTACTGTGTTTCTAATCATTCTCTCTGTTTACACAAAACTTGCAAAAGGAAGATCCCTGATTTATATAAGCCAACAATTTCACGAACATAACCAAAGACTACAAGACAAGATAGCTGGTAAAGTTATGTCCTTAAATAGAAATCACAACTAGAACTTTCGATTTTATATGTCTCAGATAAATACAATTAAATATAAGGACGAAATGTGATGTTATTCATATCACGATCTGAAATGGATTCAAAGCCTTGTACAGATTTTACAAACAGCTACAGGACTTTTTAAAACACAGAAATAAAATTTTAGAAAACACTTAAAATTTCTTGCTTTGTTGAGTTTATGCACAATTCAATTTGTTCATTTTTGTGATGATCCACTTTTTCCCCTTTGCCTAAGACCACAAGATCCAATTAAAAATAAATTAAAACCCTGAAAATTTTTAAAAATCACATCATGAGATCCAGCAATAACTCCCTTGTTCAAAATACTGAAAGACATTTAATCTTGAGAGAGATGGCAGACACGGCTAGGAGCTCCTTGAGGCTCTGCTGTTTACTAAGAAGGAAACTAGTTTGGGGACCTTTTCACCCCCTCAGCAGAAACAGACTTTTTACTCATCACCACATCACACAGAATATAGACTTTAATATTTTCATGACTAAGGACATCATTGCCACTCGGGTCACATACCCTGTACAATTTATAGAAGGGGAAATGAACAGAAAAGTACCTTTCAGGGTACTTCCCTCTACGTTAATAAAAGATATGTCTCCCTCCTGCAGGCAACCTTAATCTTTCTATTTTCTCGTGCTCTGTGATAATTTGGACAATAATCTGTTCAGATGATGAGTTGTTCTGATCCTGACAATCGGAATCCCAGGACTCAAACGTCAAAATATACACTGCGTTTCTATGTTCTATGTTCACTAGTACATTCCTACATCTTTTCCTCTCACTTTCTTCTTAACTCTCAGCACTCTGGCTTCAGATCTTAATATTCAACCAAAACATATCTCCAAAGTTACCAACTGATCTCTTAATTATCAAATCGAATGGCCTTTTCTGAATTCTCATTCTTCTTGACCTCTCTGAAGCCTTTGACACTGGTGACCTTCTCTTGATAATCTCTTCTCTCTAGGTTTTTGTGATACTGCTCTCTCCTAGCTCTCCTACCTACCTAAATGTTTCTTCTTATCTTCCTTAGCTAGATCTTTGTCTAGGTCAAGGCTGCTAACCATGTGTGTCCCTCAGAGCCCTATGGTGGGCCCTCTTTTTTCCCTCTATGATATTTTACCTGGTGATCTTAAGAGTTCCCACAGATTCATCTATCTCCTCTATGAAGATGATTCTCAGATTTACATGTACACTCCTACTTCTCTCCTGACCTCTAACTCTCTACTGGACATCTTGAACAGATAAGACACAGTAATCTTAAATTCAACATGTCCAAAACCAAATTCATTGTCTTTTCCACAAAACCCTCTGGTCTTTTAACTTCTCTCCTACTGTTGATTATTCCACAGTCCTCCCAGTCCACCAAACTTGCAACATAGGTATTATCCTTGTTTTCTGTCTCTTAACCCCCATACCCAATCAGTTGCCAAAATTCTCTCTCTCACATGTTCCCTTCTCTCTTTTGACACTGTGACAACACTGGTACAGGCTCTCATAACCTCACATCTGAACTCTTGCAACAGCCTGTTGGTTGGTCTCCCTATCTCAAGTCTCACCCCACTAAAGTCCACTCTCCGTTGAACGGGAAATCAATCTTTCTTAAGTAAAAGTCTGACCATGTCATCCTCACCTTTCCCCACTCAATAAGTACTAATTGACTCACAATTACTTTAGTGGCTGTTTTAGACACGCATCAAAGTACTAAAGTCTAGAAGTGATGGTTTCAGACCTAATTTGAAGCTGAGTAATCCTCCAGCAGTCACATACATTACAATCTGCTACCAAAGGTGATTGTTTTGTATGTGAACACATGTTTTAGTTAATAAGTAAGAACATCTACCTCTGTTAGCTGGTTGGACAGTGAGGTGGGGCAGTGGTTAGAGTGTGGGGCCTGAAATCAGGAAGACATCTTCCTCAGTTCGAATCCAGCCTCAGACGAGTCACTTAACCCTCTTTGCCTCAGTTTCCTCATCTGCAAAATGATCTGGAGCAGGAAATGGCAAACCACTCCATCTTTGCCAAGAAAACCCCAAACGGGGGTAGGACTTGAATCCAGGACTTATGACCCTAAGGCCAGCTCTCTATCCACTACACTATCTTGCCTCCATCACATATTCAGAGGCCAGACAAATTGTGAGTCAGTGAAATTCATCCTCAGTCCCCCATTTCCTTCCCCTTTTTGCCTATTTTGGGAGACTCACCCCATTACCCTAGATCTACCCATTTATTATTATTCCCTATTATTGTTCCCCCTTAAGACCTCTTACATCTGTCCCTACCTCCCAAATTTACCTCTCTTTTAACTGGGTTTGCCGATATCTGAACAGTCAATCTGGTGATTTAATACATGGAACTGTGTTAATGGAAGCAGGAGCTGGGTTGCACGATGGATAGAATGTTTGACTTGAAGTCCCAAAGATCTGAGTTTGAATTCTATCTCAAATACTTACTAGCTGTGTAACCCTGGGCAAGTCACTTACCCTTTCTTGGTCTCAGTTTCTTCATCTGTAAAATGGTGATAAAATAGCACCTACCTTACAAGGATGTTATAAGGATCAAATGAAATAGCAGAGGGAAAGTGCTTTGAACATCTTAAAATATTACATGAATGCACTTGTTGTTATCATTCTTAATGTTGATGGGATAACTGCAATTAATGGAATTTTATTAATCGACCACTCTAGCATAAGAAATGCTCAGTTGCAGTCTTCTTTATGCGATCTTTTTGGTTTGACCCATTAGAAACTCTAATAGGAATCTCAGGTCTTCTGTGGCAGAGCCTTTCCAATCCCACCTCATATCATATAAGTCTCCTCTCCCACCACTCACTTTTGTATTTTTATCCTCAACTCTTTGCAAAGCACCTAGGACGTGTTTGATAAATGCTTCTTCATCACTCATTTATCTTTTCCATTACAAGTATAGTACGAAGTAGGGAGAGATGCTGGCAAAGAAGAAAGTCAGACAACACACTCCAGGAAAAGATGAGGAAAGAATACTTCTTAAAGATTAAATCATTTTCAGGCAAGTTCTTAAATCTTGCTTTTTGAAGAAAATTAGATTAGATAATGGACTCCCCCTGTCCCCTCTCCAGCTTCTGAACTGTTTTAGTTCAGTAATTATTTTTTTATCTTTTCAGTTCATCCTCAGATATCCTTACAATCTCCAAAATCCTCATATTATTTAGAAAGCCTGGGGCTGACCTTTGCATTCCCTTCCCCCTCACTCTAGGCTGGAGAAATGCAATGTCACACATGCATGCATGCAACATCTGGAAAAGTCCAAGGAAACCCCCAATACCCACGAGCAGCCTAACATTCCTGCAGTCAGGAAGGCTGATCCTGCCACTGGGGGACTGGAAGCAAGTCACACCACCTCTCTTTCCCAGTCTGTAAAACCAGGGGGTTGGTCTAAACAACCTCTAAGGCTCCTGGGGGAGAAAGAATTGACGAGAAAGACCCTTTAATATTTTATGGTTCTGTGGACGGCAGTTCTTCATCTACCTTGAAAGAAAAAAAGAATTCTGTTTTGAATATAGCACATACTATGAAACCCCGAAATTAAGGAGAATTGATGTCTTATATACTCTTACCATGTATTACCATGGTACCTGTCACATAAGAAACACTTAATAAATGCCATCAACGAATTTATCTATGTATGTATTTACCTATCAATCCATGTATGTATATATGTATGTATCCATCCACCTATCTACGTTTACATCTCTCTCTCTCTCTCTCTCTCTCTCTCTCTCTCTCTCTCTCTCTCCCTGTCTGTCTGTCTATCTGTCTGTCTGTCTGTCTATCTATCTATCTGTCTGCCTGTCTATCTACCTATGATACTCAATATGAAATAAGGAGAGTATTTCTTGGCAGAGGCAGTTAATGCCATAAAAAACTCATGTTCTTCGTGGCATACACTAAACTTGGCAGAGGACCAGAGAGATCAATGCCTTTGCAGGGCAGTACTTTCATATTACATTTCCTCTTCATAATGAATATCTTAAACCCCATCAAAACTTGGTGCACCCCACTTTTTTCTTGGCAAATTTCACTGTCACTACAATTATATCTTTGTGTTTTTCCGCGTGGCTGGAGAAAAGACAAGGAGGGAAGAGGGAGGAGAGGTGCTACAGTGGAGAACAGTGATGATACAGAGTTGACTTGTCTTCTGGAAGTGATCATTACAGGGTAGTTTCTCAAAGATTTTCTTATCTGATATCAGTGGAATTCCAAATGCTTTACAAGCTTCTGAACATATCTAATTTTGTAAGGACATGGTTGAAAATGGAAGCTACTGAATACCCTAACGTAACAGACCTATTGATATGGAAAGAGCTCGTGCTCATGAAGACATTGCTATTAGGTTAAAATAGTTCTGTGTGAATTAAAAAATATACCAATTTGTTGTTCATGAGACTGAACGACAACTTAACTGAAATGTTGCATTTTACTTATATTATCATAAATTATATATGATGGCTCCTCATCTAAGTACCTTTGTGGGCATATCTATCATGCAATACCATATTTTCCCCTATTGATGGACACTAAGAGGCAAAATTTGAGGGTCATATAGCAAGTAAAAGGAAAATTTGTTTCCTTTTTTTCATTTTCTGAAGAGAAATACATGTTCAACTTGCCTTTTTAAAAATTAAGGACAGTAGATATGAAATTTTATTCAACAAAGGCAAAGTAACATACTTTGGTTCCATAATTTGGTTAATGAGATAGAGGAATAAAGAAAAAAAGAAAGTCATAAGGTAATTATGAGGAGAGAAAGAGGGAGTAAACAAAGATAGGAAAAAATGACACAAGAGGAGAGGAAGGGAGAGGGAGAGGGAGGGGGAGAGGGAGAGAGAGAGACAGAGACAGAGAGAGACAGAGAGAGACAGAGAGACAGAGACAGAGAGAGAGAGAGAGAGAGAGAGAGAGAGAGAGAGAGAAGGGAAAAATTGGTGAAACAATGTAGAAAAAGAGAAATGGTAGCCTTTTTAGATGAATATAATCACTGATACTCAATGAAAGTTCGGATTTCAGAATAAGTCATCATCTGTTATCACTCACTTGTGAAAACTCTGATTGACTACTATATATAGATCTTTGACTATTCTTTATCTTAAACTTTTACAAGAGCCACACTGAATGGAATAACCAGAGAAGTAGTCCAGTAGGAAAAAGTGTTATCTAGACAGTAAGCATGCAATATCTCCTCCTCTGGGTATAGAAAACTAAGAGCTAGACCTAAGCCATGAACAGGAGTGTACCCAGCTGAATTACTTTAGTTGGCCAATATATTTCCTCTGCTAATGTTCTAAGGAAAGGTGAATAAATAAATGTTTTAATATGATTATAACACATGCCTTTTGGTTGTACTAGGCTTTTTAAAAAATTTATCTTGCTTCTTAACATTTGCAACCATATAGTTTGAAGAGGGGATTCTTTAGCTGCCTCCAGCTTTCAGGTCCATACTCTGGCTTCAACTACAAGAACACTTTTCCCATGAATTAAAATATTATTCTGCTAAATAAGACTACAACTCTTTATTTTATCATTTTTGCACTGCCATCCTTGTAACTTCATAGAATTTACACTAAAAAAATTATTCATAGTCATAGAAGGCTCACACTATGAAAATAGAGATATAAGGTAGAGACTCTGGTCCTTCACCAGTGCCACCCTTAATGATTTAATAAAATACTGGAATGATTATAAAAATATTACCAGCCTTCAAAAACCTTAAATGACACTCCATTTTCCTCAACAGAGCAATAAATAAAAACAATGGGCTTGAATATATGTTTGCACACATATATGTATATATATACACACATATATACATATACATACACACACAAATATAAAAGCAGATTTCAATTTAAAATTTAAAATGTTCTAACATTTGGAGCTGTTGGTTCTAATAGGCTGCTTTATAAGGAACTTGGCTCCTAGTCACTGGAAGTGTTTGATCTGACGCTTAATGACCATGTTAGGAACACGGTAGAAAGGATTCCCATACTGGGTGGTTGTTAGATAATCTCTAAGGCCCTAAGCGCTATTTTTTCTAACTATAGACAAAAATAAAAGCCAGTAAATTGATGTTTGTAAGGCTTTTACAACATTTAATTACCAGCAACTGTGATTGACTTTGTTGCATAATTAATTCTTTTTATGAGTTCAATTTTTATATGAAGTTCAACTATGTTGATATCCAAAGAAGCTAAGAAACAAAACACTGGTAATGTTACTTACTGAACACATCTCCTCTGGGTTTCTGAGGATCTGTTGGTATTCTGTTGTCAACTGTCATTCCTCTTGGAGATGTACTTTCAGTTGGTATTTTGGTTGAAAATGAAGGTGCCATTGTTGATGGCTTGGGCTGTGGTCTTTGTGTTGTCACTGCTGTTGATGGTGGTAGTGTCATCCGGACAGTAGTGAGTTCAGTTGTGGTTGGTGGAGGTTGTGTTGTTGGCCTTGGTGTAGGTCTTGGTGGCCTAGGAGTAGGTCTCTCAGTATGAACAATTGGAATGTGTGGTGTCCTTAGAGGCCATGTAGTACTTACAATATCAGGAATTTTATTAATATGTCCTCCATTACCATTTGAGAAAGTACTATTTCCCTTTGATATATGAATATCTGAATTTTCAATCATAACTTTTGGAATATCTGAAAGAGCAAAAATGAAAGAATCAAATTAACATGCAATTATTTCTCTCTCCATGTATGGAGATGAAAAATAACACAAGACATTAATCCATTCTGCTTGCCAAAATATGTTAATTATTCCTATACTACGTCTTTATGAATGTAAAACAAGTAATTACAAAAACCCATTAAAAACTAAAGTTGGCTTATAGTCCATATTTAAATATTTCATATTATAGTCCAGCCATCCTTCAGAAAATATGGTGAGTAGATCAACTTCAGGTGCGTGCTAAACTGCTTCACGGGGCTTTCAAGCCTGAATGTTATTTATTAAGTCATATGCTGCCTATTATGAGGAATACAGAGACAGTCTGAGACAGATGAGGTACAGAAATAGAGAAACAGAGATAAATGGAAGAACAAGAAAAATAAAATTGAAACTAAATGCTATGAAATTAGCATCATCAGGTTTGACCCAAAAGAAAGGATATAGAAATGTACCTCTGTCCCTTTGTGGAGGTGGCAGACTATGAGTGTGAAACACTAGACATAATGTTGAATTTGGTTGGTGTTGGTTTTGATGAACCATTTCTCTCTCTCTCTCTCTCTCTCTCTCTCTCTCTCTCTCTCTCTCTCTCTCTCTCTCTCCCTCCCTCCCTCCCTCCCTCTCTCTCTCTCTCTCTCTCTCCCCCCTCCCCCGGGAGGAAGAAAGTTTATGTTGAGAAATGAAAGTGAGAAAAACAAAAGTTTGAAATAATTTTTTAAAAGACCAGAAATAGTAGTTGAACTGAACTGATGTTCTCTTAGTAGGTAACCTTGAGACATCAACAGAAAGAAAAGAAAGTCTCTGGCCCACCGAGTAAACCCTCTGTGGTGAATCTATGGTGATTTAATGGGAGGATGTAGCTAAGAAGGTTGCCTAGGATGGGCAGGTGTGGCTGGGAGGGGAGCAGCATCATTGGAAGGGGAAATCACATGAACAAGATGAAAAAGTGAAGGAAGAACACCTGTTATGACAGTCATTGACTCTGAATACAACAGCTCTAAGCTCTCTTCATTCTCCATCTTGAATTTGCTTACAAAATGGTCTCAGAATTTCATAGCTCCAACAGGCCAAGAAAACAATGATTAAAGGAATGCTATACAAATAAGAAAGCCTGAGAGTTAAAGCTGGAGCAGAAGAGTACCACAAAGCTACGCATTCAGGTCTAGCTTCGGCAGATTCTAAATGCCAATGACACAAGATATTTCTTAAATTAAATGTTAACATAATTTACAGCTTTCACTTATCACAGAATTCACGTTCCTAATTCACTCGCTAAGGATCTGTAGCTGAAATAATGTAGTCGGGCAAGCTGAGATGCTTTTTAATCCTGGATGTGATATTACATCTTTTATTATTTATTAAAAAATTGATATTATTTATTATTTATATTTTTTATTATTTTATTATTTATAAATTTATTTATAAAAAATTTATTAAAAAAAAGAACTTTAGTTCTTGTGAGACTCAGAACAATATTGTTGTTAGCCATGTGTAGAGCTAAAATTTAGTTGCTGTTGTTCAGTTGCGTCTGACTTTTTGTGACCTCATTCGAGATTTTCTTGGCAGGGATACTGGAGTAGTTTGCCATTTCCTTCTCCAGCTCATTTTACAGATGAGGAAATTGAGGCAAACAGGGTGAAGTGGCTTGCTCAGGGTCACAGAGCTAGTACGTGTCTGAGGCCAGATCTGAACTCAGGAAGATGAATCCTCCTGACTCCAGGCCTGGCACTCTATTCATTGCATCACCTAGCTGCCCCGCTGAAATTTAGACTCTTAGATAAATGACTTTGTTTCTCATCTTTTTGAGTAGAATATTTCTGTGTTTCATTTGTTGTTGGAACTCAGGACAAGAAGATAAGTATGACTTACATATGCAGTTGATTCCGTCTCCCCGGTAGCCATCCCTACATTTACACTTGTATGACCCGTGTACATTGTAACATCGGGCAAAGCTGCTGCACTGGTACTGACCAAGAGAGCATTCATCTATATCTAGGACAGAAAAAGGCAATAAATCTATTTAATGAGGAGACAAATGGGAAGGGCTAAAAGATTATCTGTATATACTTTAAATTTTACATAGTAAAAACTACCCAAAAAGATCAGCAAGAGAAACTGATGCCACACAAGTGTGTGCACATGTATCTAACTGTTCATACACCCTTGTATGACAAGTAACACAAGGACATGAATTTCATTACCATGACATTGGTATTTGCCTCCAATATACATGAGGCCGAAGCCTTGATGGCACTTGCAGATGTAGCTTCCAAAGGTGTTCACGCATTGTCTAAATCTGGGGCATGAGGCTCTCCCAATCGCACATTCATCCACATCTAGAAATACAACCAATATGACTTTATAAATAGCAAGGACTGAAATTGCTTCATTCAGAATATATATCCTCCACTGAAGTCCTGCTCCAATGCTTCCACAGCGTGGAAGATGACCCTAGGCATTCTGGAAGATTTTGCCAGGGGAACTTGAGCCTTAGAGCCTTGTGAGGTGACGAAACCTGCTTGGAGAGGCTGAAGGTCGGACTATGCCTCTTCTGAGGGACCAGTTTGGATATGTTCAAGCAGGCTCATCACTTGAAGACTGACCACTAGATGGTGAACTTTTTGGCCATGAAACTATCTATGCTAAGGCATAGAGAGGTTGCAATCTATGTTGGTAGAGGGAATGCCCACAAGTGATGAGATCTTTCTAAGATGAGTAGGTTTTTTGTTTTATTTTTTAAAGATCTGAACTGTTCATAGTTGAAATAGTAAGTCTCATGCAAAAAAAAAAGTCTTCCAATGAGTATAATGACAAGGTTTAGTTCGGGGCTATGCCATTCATTCACTCATTTATTACGTATATTAAGTATGTAGAAACACACAAAGCACATAGAGGCAGTTTAGAATAGTGGATAGAGTGGTGAACTTCAAGAAGACCAGAGTTCAAATCTTTCCTCTGATACCAGGTGAGGCTGGAGAGAATGGGAGCTTCTTTGCATCCTGAACGATTAGTATAGTGTCTAGCACATAGAATGGACTTAATAAATGCTTATTGATGAATTGACAGACCTGGGAGACTCAGCTAACCTGATGTGCCTGTGCAGGGAATAAGCATTTATTAAGTACCTATTGTATGTGCCAAGCACTGTGTTGTTGTTCAGTCATTTCAGCCACGTCTGTGACCATATTTGGGGTTTTATTGGCAAAGATACTGGAGCGGTTTACCATTTCCTTTTCCAACATACTTTACAGAGGAAGAACTGAAGGAAATAGGGTTAAGTGACTTGCTCAGGGTTACACAGCTAGTGAGTGTCTGAGGCCAGATTTGAACTCAGGAAGATGAGTCTTCTGACTCCAAGCCCTACGCTCTATCTACTATGCCACCTAGGTGCCCTGCCAGGCACTGTGGTAAGTGATTTATGAATGTTTTTATAAATGATTTATAAATTGTTAACCACTGAGTTCTAGCAATGGGAATCCCCTATTCTGAGGCTGAGGACTCCCACATTGAAATTGGGAAAGCCATGTGTACTTGCAGATATGCAAAGCACGTTGCTTAGTACCTGGCAGACACTTAATAAACTCCTTGAATTCTGTAGCTCTTTGTGCATATGGGTTGCTATAGATTTAAGCCATGATTTCCTCTTTTTCTCTAGTTATAACACATTCATACAAGTATAGGTAAACTCCCCACTGCTCCCCACTCTATCATATGTACCATTTTCCCCTTATCAGAGAGCAGTTGTTGACTCAGTTCCATTTTCACACTCACCCACACAGGTTCTCCCATCTGGCCCCAGCTGTAAGCCCGGCGAAGGACAGCGGCAGCGTATATCACCCTTCATCACATCACAGCCATACTGACAATTCGCCATAGAACATGACAGGGCACCTAGAAGGAAAGAGAGACTTGCTCACACAAGGTAGGAGAAGAAAATGGACCCCACTCCAAATGAGGTGGGTCCCTGGGGACTCTGGATAAATAAAAGATGAGGGTTTTTCATCTAAAAGACATGCAGACAGATCTCCATGGGCCATGCAAAAAGGAGAATGCACAGAACCAGTTATCTGGATAACCCAGGCTCATTTTTTTTCCCTTTCCCCAGGCTACTATCTCAATCATCTGATTCACTTTTCTAGTAAGGTATAGAAGTAAGTGTTCCTATGAGGGTTTCCCCAGTGATCTGCCTAGTCTCGGGTCACTGTCTCTGAGACAGTCATTCATTCCAAGAAAACCTCATTTTACCTCCACTCCATGCCAAAAACACTGACTAATTCTATGTAACAAAGGCTGACGCCAACCCTTATAAGCATGTGTAGTTTGATACAACGCTTATGTGGGCTTCAGAGTATTCTATTAACTTATCAGTCCACCTGACCCCAAACTGGGTGCATATTTAAAACATTAATGTGACAAAATGGACCTCTCTCCCACTCTTTCCTGCCTGGCTAGTTCAAGTGAGAAAGCCCTACTGAAAATTTATGGTGGAAATTTATGGGACCCTCTCCACTTGGGCTAACGTGTAACTTGAGAACATGGACCTTTGTTCTTTGCCTCTCTCTATTTCTTCTTTCCCGTTTTAAGATAGAGAAGTATTAGACTAGGCTGAAACCTAGTGAGCATTAAATTTGTGAGAGTCAGTCACCAGAGGTCCAAAAGCTTAAAGCCATGCCAGATTTTGTGGAGAGCTGAGTCAGGTGGGGAGTTAAGCTCCTAGTAACTCATTTCACCCAGCAGCAGTGGATGGAAGACTCCTCCATTGGCTATGACTCATTCAGAAGTGAATTTGGTGGGGAGAATGCCTTGTAGCAACTACTTTAAGGTTGTATTTATACTCTCCAGAGACTGTGGTGGTTATAAGGGAGAATGTGCCTCCCAAGTGGGGAGGGGAAATAGTTTGTGATTTCTGTTTTAATAACATCTTCTCAATAAATATCCCTTTGGAAAAATTAATAGATGTTAATTAGCTAAGAGACACTGGAGTGATATTCACTGGGATATATTAGTGATATAAGGGAGATATTTGTTATAGATAGAGATTAACATTGAGGAACACACATCAGAAAGGGGCTTGTGTCCTTGGCATTGGAAAGACAATTCTCAATCCCTCAGGGCTACCCCTAGAGTCCTGAGGGGATATAGTGTAGTCTTGCTTTAAGGATCTGATTCAAGGAAGCAATTGGGATGTGGGACAAGGACTCCAGTTTTTATATTGGCTACATTTGTTTAGTCAGTTTTGCTTGTTTTTTAAAATCTATACAGTCATTTCAGTGAAAATAAGCAGCCATGTCAGTTGTTTGGCATGGTGCAGACCAAGGCTCAATAAAGTTTTCAGGGCTTCATTTAGAGCTCAGAGAAAAATCCAAATGCTAGTGGAAATAAAGACCGTATTATACCCATTCAAAGTAACCATCTGTAAGAAGACTTTTTTTGGTGGCTAAACCTATGGTTTTATCAATGTAGGGAGCTCCCTTTATCAAAGCAGATTAATACCTGCTCTGTCACTTCTAGTCAAATAGCCTGGGACACTGAGAGTTTAAGTCACTTGTCCAGGGTTACACAACCAATATATATATAAGAAGCAGGACTCAGAATCAGATCTTTCTGACTTTGAGGTCATCCTTCCATCTGCTACACCAAGCTGCCCTGCCTCTTGACAAGATAATATGGAAAGTTAAAATTATGAAGGTGGGGACCGCTGGCTTACAATTTGCAAGCATTCAGGTTGTCTGATACATAGCAAGAGGTTTCTTCCTGGCTTTATAAAGAATGGCTAAAGGAAGGAAAGGAAGGGTAGAGAAATGTAGATATTTGTTTGGGAAATATCACAACCAAATTTAATTCTATTCTTGTGTGGATTGCACTAAGTACCAAGATATTCACCACATCAATTTTAAATGGCCACTTGCAGTAAAATAATGCTATCATTTATTTCGAGTGCCTCCAATTTTAATTTTAAGCCAATACATGAAACAACAAGCAGATTGAAATATGCAAGTTCCTTTTGAGAGAGAGTGAGGAGACTCTCACAAAGCATCTAAAGTACCATTAAAAAAAACCAAGAACACTTCCAAAACCGGAAGGGGGAGAGGAGAAGGAATATTGACATACTTGAACAAGATCCATCCAGCATAAGCATGTACCCATTTAGACAGTAGCACTTGTAGCTGCCATAAGTATTCATGCAACGATGCTTGCAGGGCCGAGGCTTGAGACCGCATTCATTTAAGTCTAAAAAGAATGGGAAGAGAAGCAGGGTAGGAGCAAGGACAAATGACTTCCAGCATCAAACCTGAAAATATTAACTCACTGTGGTGTGAGTGTGTGTGTGTGTGTGTGTGTGTGTGTGTGTGTGTGTACATGCACATACGGGGAAGTATAGAAGAGAAAGAACATGGGAACTAATCAATGAAGACAGAAGAAAGTAAGCTGTGCCTTTCTCACTCTTTCAACCTTTTCTGAGTCTGATTCCCAGCTGGACAGAGAGTGAACACAGGCTGTTTTTATCTGTAGCACATATCTTTGTGCCAGAGGGATGGACATCTGACCTTCCAGGGCCAGATGGACATTCCATGTGGCTCACCCCAAAAAGTGGAACCCAAGAAGTACTCCCTATAAAAACTCAGCTCACCTGACATTCAAAGAGTGCTGAAAGAGAAATATTAACCTTATGGAAAGCAAAAAATCTGGCTGCTGGTGAGAGAGGGAGGTGGGGACTGGGAAGAATAAATTGGTTTTTTTTATTAATCTATTCTACCCAATTTATGGAAGCACAATAGTCCAGATCTGCATTTTCACCCTCCAGTGGTGGGGAACCTGCGGGCTCGAGGCTGCATGTGGCCCTCTAGGTCCTCAAGGGCTGACCTTTGACTGAAACCTACCTTCACAGAACAGATTCTTTTATTAAGGAATCTTCAGGGCAAAAGTACTAACCTAGTCCAGATACAGTACTTCTGGGTTTTTCTTTGGACAAGACCTGTGATTTCATCAGTGTAGAAAGTGAGAGACCTCCTCTCTTAATGCAGACCAGTACCTTCTTTGCAGTGTTTTAGAGAGCTGCCTGGGACACGGAGATTAAGTGAACTTCTCAGAGGCCTACAGCAGGTATGTTTTCATGGTAGGAATAGAACTCACACCTTCCAGACTCCAAGGCAGGGGCTCTACCACTATTACAAGCTGCCTATCATTATTAAAGGTAGCATTGTTATTTTTATTGTTTCATTTACTTACATTGTATCTAAAATTAAAAACAGGATCTGGGTTTCTCAGTTTAGTAGCAATTTTTAAAAAGCAGCAACTAAAAAAACAAAAAAAACTCAACAAATTTAATCTAGGACATTAAAAGGGCAATGTGGAAATACTAATTTAGATATTAAAAACTGAGCATTATTGATTTCAGGTTTATTGGTTTAACTATGAACACACAATGAATTAATGAATTCCACATTATGAAAATTTCCACCTTCAAATCTTGCCCCAAGTGAACATAAAGCTCATAATGGGAAATAAACATTGTGAAATACTAATGTCAAGATTATAGACTTCATTAAAAAGAAATGTGACCAAGTGTTTGTTTTCTTTGGAATCGCCAGCCTAAGCACTAAATTAACATTATTTCCATTGTTTATAGGCTCCTATTAGGAAATCCAGAATATAAATTATCTCTCTCTCTCTCTCTCTCTCTCTCTCTCTCTCTCTCTCTCTCTCTCTCTCTCTCTGGTGAATCCTAATCTTTAAAAAAAATTAGTTCAGCTTATGGCTCATTACAGGTCTGTATGTTTCGTTTGACAAAGTGATTAAGTTACAGTATGTTTAAAATTGCAGTTGCTTCTAACAAATCCTCGTAGGCCATCTCCTTTTCAAGGTCGGATTTCCTTCTACCCTACCTCACCATAATAGTAACGGTTGGAAAATTAAGCATCACTTCTTTAACGTTTTTCTCCTGGGTGAAACCAGATGAAAATGCAAAAGTTAAATAGGAAAAAAATGTCAACATTGAGATGAGCACCCATACCACGATTCTGCTCTCCTTGTCTGCTTTGGATAAACTCAAGGGGCCTCAGAACAAAATCATATCTCCAAATATTTCACAAGGAAATGTTTATTGCAGAAGGTACTGACTAAATAATCTATCATCTACAAAATTTTTTTCCCCTGTCTCTGATGGATTGAAAAATCTCAACTAAAATGAATGAAGAGCAGCAAAAGGCTTCTCTTCCCCTCTCATTCACTTCTAAATTGCATTTTAATGTCTTTATTACAAATGAGACTCAAGGAACCACTTCATAGGACTATTTTAAAGTGGCAGGATATGTTATAACTGATAAATCCCTTAAACTCATATCTACTTTAAAATCGATTACCTTATATTTAGTACTATAGATATAGCATTTAAATCTGAGCACTTTCTGTTGGAAGATAGCCTAATATCATATTATCTGCAGCATAAAAATTGGATATTAAATACAATTCCATATTCTGAGGTTTTTCTTCTTTTTATATGGATGTCCTCTGTTCATAGTTACTTCTTGACATACCATATTTTTCCAATATAAAATAATAGATAAATAATAAAGATATACCATGTAATAAATAATAAAGAAGATAATAAACGAAAACCACCAAAACCGATCCAGGGAGTGATTATATTTGGTAACATGTGTAGAATTCATGGCCAACTTTACCAATAGGAGGGAAGTTTGTTTTAAAGGCCCTAACTTCGATGATGACCGGACTAGCCAGCTTCAAGTCCTGAGTCTGATACATGCTAGCTACCCTCAGTCTCTCCATGGCCTCTGGGACTCTGCAAGCCTGTGAGTTGCAGAGAAGGTTCTAATCTGCATCTGTACAGTGAGTTTTCTAAGCAAGGAGCTTCTGATGAAACCACAGGTCTGGACCAAACTCCCCCAAATGGTTAAATACACAGGATTATTTCGCCACTTTTCTGTGTTCTAAATGACCATTTTAGTAAATTGTCTTTTGGATATAGTCACATTCTCTTTGTTACAGACTGGGTAGTTACAGATAGCAATAATTATACACACATCCTTGCCTTTGGGATACTTTATATGCGAGTGTGCATATGTATACATACATAATACATTGTTGTTCATTTTTTCAGGCATGTCCAAGTCTTTGTGACTCTTACTTGAATTTTTCTTGGCAAAGATACTGGGGTGATTTGACATTTCCTTCTCCAGCTCATTTTACAGCTGAGGAAACTGAGATAAACAGGGTTAAGTGACTTGCCCAAGGTCACACAGCTAGTATGTGTCTGAGTCTGGATTTAAACTCAGAAAGATGAGTCTTTCTGACTCTAGGCCAGACACTCTATCCTCTGCGCCACCTATCTGCCCTTATAATATATACATAACGTAAGTACTTCAAATATCCTTAAAGACCACGAGCTCTGACCTCTAACCAAGACATACACTTGGCTCATAAATGACCACCTACACTGGGTATACATTCCCTTGTAATTAGGACTGGAATGAGCCTGGGAGACCTGTTTATCCCACAGCTGCTCTTAAAAAAGCAAAACAAACAAAAACTATATAGCATGTTGGGAAGAAGGAAACAATTTCTAAAATAAGGGGCCAGAATTGTTTTTAAAAAAAGATTCAGACTTCATTATTCTAGAAAGTATAGTGATGAACAATAAGGGATTCAAAATATAAAAGAAAATATTTCACTGAACAGAGATTATATATCTATTTCGAGATAGATAATGTATGTACATATGTATACATTAAGTATACCTCATTTCAATGACTTATTTTTTCTACAATGTATAGCTCCTGAAAAAAAAATTAGGCGTATCAGATATGAAGAGAGCATGGTAGAATGGATTGAGTCTCACAACCAGCAAGACCTGGGTTCAGGTCCAATTTCTGACATATACCGGCTGTGAGACCCTGGGCAAGTTACTTAACCTTTCAGTGTCCCCAGGCAAATCTCTGACACCATAAGTTTCAGAACAGCTGTCGATCTGTACTGATAGACAGAGTTTCTTCATGAGGTGTTCACAGATCAGGAATACATGTATACATATATGTGTGTATGCATCCTTGGAGGATATACACACATACCCATACATTCAGGCTTGAAAAGGCTATTCTCCAAATGACACATAAGACATTTTAAAAAAGTTTAAAGCAATTTGAGAAAACTGTAACTAACAATTTGTTGATAGTACTGAATGATTCTTCCTGACAACTGGCAATGCCTTGATACTTACCAGTAACTGAAATTGTTTCTTCTTCTGACACATACAAGTATCTCCTAAAGAAAACCTCAAGCTGTCATTCACAGAGGTCACCATGGAATGTCTGAAGTTGAATGTCAGCAATAACCAGTGACTGTCAACATTCATTAAACAGCTGGCATTTGCTCTTAACAGGTAGCTTTAAAAGGCAAGATGGGCTCCATATTATAGTGTCTGCCTCTCCCCACCAACTGCCAAGAGTTTTAATTACTTCTTCCATTACTTTCTAGGGAAATTGTTTCTATTCTGTATTTTTAAGAATTTTTTTTTGCTTTATAAACTCAAGTCAATGTGGGCTGCCAGAATTAACCATATTCAATATGTGCTGATGAATAATATGTAATACGCTGACATAATAGTATGCTGATGAAAAGTCCTATAACAGTTATGTCAAAGGTCATCTTCAAATGCTTATAGTAAATAATCCCACTCTAGGAAGGAAGAAAGGAAAGAATGGAGGGAAGGAAGGAAAGATGGAGGGAGGGAAGGTGGGAGGAAGGAAAGGTAAGAGGAAGGGAGGATGGGAGGAAGGGAGGTAGAAAAGAAATGGAGAGAGAAAGGAGGACGAAGAGAAGAAAGAAACAAAGAAAGAAAGAGAAAGAAGGGAAAGAGAGAAGGAGGGGAAGGATGAAGGGAGGGATGGAGGAAGAGGTGGAGAAAGGAAAGAAGAAAGGAAGGAAAAAAGGAAAGAAAGAAGGAAAAGAGAGAGGGAGGATGATATTGCCTGGGAACTGGAAAATGAGCATCAAAAATCCACAAAAGGTCAGAGGGAACTTAAGTAAATTAAAATGAGATATTATGTCTTTTAAAAATATATTAACTTTATTCTTGTTCCCTCAGAAATTTAAAATGGTATATGAATTGTAGTGAAGGATGGGGGTAAAAGGGTGTTTAATGAATCCCGTTATGCTATGGAGTCGCCTACTTAATTTCAAAACTAGAGAATTATATAGTTGAACCACTTAAATCATAATGCTACAATTTTATACACAATATAGAAATGACATGTATAAGCACAGCGA
Source organism: Phalanger gymnotis (assembly GCA_028646595.1). Lineage (NCBI taxonomy): Eukaryota > Metazoa > Chordata > Mammalia > Diprotodontia > Phalangeridae > Phalanger > Phalanger gymnotis. The sequence goes on from CM053623.1 coordinate 284,694,022, forward strand.
ACACATTATAAATGCCACATGTCAAAGCAAATTGGGTGGCTCAGGTGCTTGAAAGGGAAAGCAGGTTCAGGGGGTAAGCCAGGCTGCAGAGCTGTATTATTATTATTCCATTTCAGAAAAAGAAGAGAAAATGTGAGTGCCAAACAAGGCTTAAGATCTCTGGAGGAGATTCATATACAAGCCTCTCAATCTTTAGAATATCTTTCATCCATGTTGGATTACATGTCACTATGACAAAGACTTGAGTTCAAGTTCAGCCTCTGATATATATTAACTGTACAACCCCTAGGAAGTGAATTAACCTCTCAGTGGCCCAAGCAATTTTCTCACTTATTTGAAAAAGAGGGAACTCCCTCCACTGTTGTGGTTCACAATCTGTCTATATATTTGAGTCTTATTAGATTATATTGTGTATGTTATAAGTAGAATATTTTACAGAGCTTTAATTTTTTTTTGTAGCTTTGAACTTCATCTAGGAATAAATTGAGAGTGCCAGCAGTTTACTTTTAAGCAGGTTCTGATTTAAGCATATTGGTAGGAAGTCAAATATTAATATGTAAATATTAGTCATCTAAGAATATAAAAATGCATCATGAAAATTTTATTTAAAAAAATTCTGTGCCCTCCATTAATGACTCTGGGTCTGCATTGCCCATGCCTTAACATAGCCACCATGTTACCTTATCCCTTTTCAGTTTCTTGTACATGTTGTCTTTCTCTTATTGGAATGTAAACTCCTTAAGGGAAAATAATGATTTTTTTTTGCTTGAATTTATATCCTAATCACTTAGCACAGTACTTGGCACACAGTAGGTACTTAATAAATGCTCATTGACTAACTCCTTGTGCAAAATCTAAATGCAGAAAATATCTCAATTGCATTTTGGTACAATTTACCTAAACTCTCTGGGAGTTCCTGAATTTATGTCTTGATGAAGGACATAGTCTCTCCAAAGAGAAATTGTATACATTATACTGGGGAAACTGGCTTATGATCTGCTTGTTAGATGGCTTAAAAGTCTATATTCAAAAGAAAAAAATCACTTCTACAATTTATCTAGGAAAAGCTGGCCCTTTGATGGCAAAGCCCTATTCACATAGTCTCTTTCCACTGCTATGATCTTGTCACATCCTAGGCCCAGGAGAATATTTTAGAAAGCATTGCAATGCCCTGGAAGAAAAGTACAGCAAGAGTGATTATGTTGAAGCATGGAAAGGAGCTGAAAATGGAACCTGTTCGTAGAGCATGGAAGGGAGTAACCAGCTGTACACTGGCTGGCTGCACATGCTCAGGGACTTCAGGCCTGGCTCCAAGATGGCAGCAGCCAGCAGCAAATACATTCTTCAAATACAGTTGCAAGAAGTTGTATTATATAATGGAAGCCGTGCAGGTGGGAGGTGCAGACCACCTGAAATCAAGCACTTTCTCACCCCTTGAAGGTAAAGTCGTTGGATGACAATCCGGGGGGTGGACGTAAGGTTGTTCACTGTGCTGGTCAAGAGGGGTTGGAGAGAGGTGGTCATCTTCACAGCAGGAAGAAGGTGATAAAAGTCAAAAGACCAACTCTTTGAAATGATCAAATTTCTTATCTCTAAACTACCTCCACATAAGTATAAATTACATCCCATGTTAAAAAAAAGCAGTAGGTTTCATTGGCAGAGGAATTGAAAAATAACTTTGACATTGGACAGAGGATACTCGCTAATTCCCTTCTAAGTTCCATCATTACTATTTTATACTCAAATATGAAAATCATCATGAAACCTTCTATTTGTACCATATTTAAATATGCAGAGCACATGCACAGCCATTGTCTCATTTGAATATATATTACATAATATTCTCATAAACAACCATGTCAGGAATACATCTCCTAAATCAGTGTTCTCAGAGAGTAGTCTAGAGATTCCTATGAGTCCCCAACACCCTTTTAGGGAGTCTGTGAAGTCAAAACTATTTTCATAACAATACTAAGATATTTCAATTTTATATGGTAAATACCAATAAATATTGAACTAGCTAGCTAAATACAAATAGCTAGAGACATATAAACAAAAACCCTTTGGGATCCTCAATAATTTTTAAGGAGATAAAGGGGTCCTAAGACCAAAAAGTTTGAGAATTGCTATTCTAAACAATTCAGTCAAGACAGTAGTCATAAAAATATAAGACAACCTACACTTTCTGATTATCGGCCTAGAAGAACTGTCTCAATCAAAGGCAATTATAAGTGATTGAGGACTCACAATTTACCCCAATTACATACTCTACATTTCAACAAAACTGGACTCCTACATTTTCCCTACTTTCAAGCATTCACAAATACCTAATGAAATTCTCTCCAACTCTACCAAATAAGATCCCTTTTCTCCTTCAAGGTGTCATCTCTTCCACGAAGCCTTCCCTGATACTACTCACTAAAATTAGTATTTACTCCCTCTTCAAATTTTCCTGAAGTAGTCTTAGTCTCTTTCCTTTGACAGCTATCAGCTATGCCTTGTATTACGTTTATTTGTTCATGGATCATATCCCCTCAGCAGATCTAGGGATTATATTGTCAGCATTTCATCTTCAGTGCCTAAGACAATGCCTTGCACATTTCGTACATAATAAACATTGGTTGAATTGACTTGAGTTGCATCCAAGCCACTTTTTAGGTTAACATATATATATATATATATATACATATATATATATATATATATATAAACACATATATGGTTATGTCACTTTGCACTCATACATATATGAGAGAAGATTTACATTGAAAAGGTGAATGCTACCCTTCTCAGCTTCCCAAAAGCATTGCAAGCTGGGTGAGAAAGTAAAAAAATTCAATAAGACAACAAACCATATTCTTAGATTCTTAGAGTTTGTTTTCATGTCAAATTAAATGTCTGATACAAAATGAATCTCGGTTCCTGGATAAGAAAACACAAACACACCTCTCATATTAGCAAGGTCAGAAGCAAGTGCTGTCACTGTTGACAAACTAAAACAGGGGTTAAAGTGCACAGATGGTTATCCTTCAGAAAAGTGATCATCTTTCAGATGAAACCCATCTGTCAGCCAAAGGTCACTGTCTGGTCTTCAGATACCAAAGGCTGATCTTTCCCTCAGCCTGCAAGAATCCAGCAAGATGAAACACAAAACCTTGTTGAATTATGATAGTAACACAAATTTAGACATTCCTCCTTTCTTCCATGATGATCCCAACACATTTGTCTGTGAATTCATTGGCACCATTTTCCAATTCCTCGAAAGGCAAACATTCAGAATTTGAAATTTTATATTTTAAAAATAGGAGATTAATATGTCTTGCTTCTTCTGGGGGGTGGGGAGAGTTATAGACAAACTGTATTTTTGGTGCTATTCATTTACCTATTTCTAGTCAATACTCTATTGGCATAATTGGAGGAGTTCAGGGGGACATAACACATTGAGCAGTGAATGGGATTACTCCTGTGAGAAGAACCAAGAGCTTTCTGTGGTATCTTAGTGACTGCTTCAAGACTTTTTTTTTATATCTTATCTCAAAGGGGGGAACAAACTTCCAACAACAGATTCACACTAAGTACCACAGGCAGTTGCTAAATTAAGTCAATCAGAAGCATTGCCTGACTTTCTGCTTGAGATGGCTGCCCTGTAAGCACTTCAAAACTCACAGCTGCCTTTCCCAGGCTATCTGTATGGGGGGGTGGGGGGGGGGGACAGGAAGAAGAAAGGAAGGGAGCGGTCCTTAAAAGGTTTGGCTCTTACCAGAGTCATTCCCTGACACTCCTGTCTCCAGTTTTTAATCAAAACCTGTTTTCCAAACTTAGTGTAGCTTTTTTCTTAAGTCTAATTCAGTGTGAATGTAATCTCAATTCTTTTCAAGCTTTGCTAACGCCCTGTGATTTTCTCTCTCTTACAGGAAAAGTTTCATACACCAGTAGATAATTTTTCATACATATATGAATATATACCTATATGAATATGTGCATGCACACATATATGAATACACACACAAATTTATACATATGCATATATAATACATGTATGTATACACATACATATACACAATACATAATATATGGGGGTGTGTATATACACATACATATACATATATGTGTGTATATGAATGTATGTATATATACATATATATGAAATAAGTGGGGGGGGGGGTTAAAAAGCAACACTTTTTTGAAGGAATATGCTTTAACATAGTCCTATAGTTTACAGTGGTGGTGGACCCTATACAGGAATCAGGTTCTGAAGTCAGTGAGTAAGGGAAAATCTGAAAATCTCCATACTGTTGTTACCATTATCCTCTGTCCACAGTAGGCTTCTAAAGTGAACAGTCTCCAACACAAAGGAACAACCTAGGTGAGGGAAGTTAACAAGCCAGACCTGGAACTTTGGGGACAGGGTCTCTTGCAACTCTAAATTTATGATCTTACAATCCAAGACTGCCTTTAAGGGCTGAGTGATCAGGCTGGGGCAAAGTAGGGCTGGCCTGAACATCAGCTTCCCCCACTTCTGCTCCTCACTTACTCCCCCAGGCACCGTGTTCCATCCATATATGTGCCTTCATTTACTTAGGTTCCCTTTAAACTTTTATTGAATTTTGGTGATATTCATTTACTATCAATAACTTTTTTGGAGGGAGGGAGTAGGATCACTTTTTGTCAGTACAGCAGATTCCACAGAGGGAAAAGGGTACTTGACGTCAGAGGTAGAGAGGAGAGGTTTATGTCTATCTCACATACTTATTCTGGGGCATACGCTCACTGAGCAGAAGCATGAGCACAATGGCAGAATTCCGCTTCTCTCCCAGAAGAGACTTTTCCCTTCTCTTCTCTCCCTCCTCCTTCCTTCTTTCCTTCTCCCTACTCTCTCTTCTTTTCCCCTTCTCTTCTCATCCTCCTTTGTCCCTCTCTTCTCCTTTCTCTCCTTCTTTACCTCTAATCTATCTTTCCCTCCTTTCCTCCACTTTCTCCTTTTTCACCCCTCCTTTCTCCCTTTTCCCCTCTGTTTTCTTCATTTGTTCTTCTCCTCTATCTCCCTTCTCCCTACCTTTTTCCTTTTTCCTTTCTCCTTCTCCTCCTCCTTATCTTCTCTTTCTCTCCTCTTCCTTATTTCTCTCTCTCCTCTTCCATTCTTTCTAACTCCTCTCCCCTTCCTCATCTTTCTTTCTCCCCATTTCCTCTCTGTCTCCTCTTTCTTTCTCCATCTCTTTTCCTCTTCCCCCCTCTTTCTCCCTCTCCTAATCCTAATTCTTTCCTTCTCCTGTGATGAGATTCCTCTGAAATTGAAAGAGTCATCCCTCTCATTTACCCAGATATCATAGCAGCTCTCTCTGGCCTGGTGTGGATCTTAGGGCCAAGGAGCTGAATAATAGTCCTAAAATGGTATACCTGACATCTCATGGAGTTCTTCACTCCTCCTGAGGCATACAAAACTACCAAGGGTCTCCAGCAGCACTGACAAATAAGCATCTAAGGATGACCACAGCAAACATTCAGCACTGGGGATGCAGAAATTAAATATAATATAGCATATGTCCTTCTAATCTAGTAAAGATAGAAGATGGCTATAATGCATGCTAGAATATGCCAAGTTTAGAAGGGAGATCAAAGAAACATAACAATAACAGCAGCTAATAAGAGCTAGTATTTATGTGACTTTAAGGTTTGCAAAGCACTTCACAAATGTTATCTCATTCAACCCATAAAACATTAAAGGCAAGATGGATCACTTCCAGCTCTGGGGACCAAGGAAGACTTTATGAATGTGACACCTGAGATGGCTCCTTAAGAAAGAGAAGAATTTTAATGGCTGAAAGCATGGGGAGTTCAATTAATGTACTGGGTTTGGAATGCACAAAAGAATGGAGTTGGAAATGAACAGAAAAAATATAGGGGAAGGAAGAGCAGTCCAGTTTGACTGCCACTTGATCTGTAACATCAGACTAAAGTGGGTCAGAGTCACACTGGGAAGGAGGGTCTAGAACAGGCCTGTATAGACTCACAGGCCTTATGTTGTGCAGGCTGGTCTAGAGAATCAATCTAAGGTGTTTGTATTTTAGTAAGCAGTGGAGAGACTCTGAAAGAGACAACACTATCAGAATTGTGTTTTAGACTATCTTTACAACAATGCTGTTTTTGTTCACCTTGTTCTCAGGGTTCTTCCCATTTTGCTCTGGATCATATACCTGTGTTTTATAAAGATTACCCTATCAGGGATTTGGAGGATAAATGGGGAAGTAAAGAGTTTGGAGTCATGAAGACTGGTTAGGAGAGTCTTATCATAGCTAAGGCAAGAGGTAAAGAAGGCCTGAACCAGGATGATCTCAATGGAGATGGAAGGGAGAGGTAAATGTAAGAGACGGAGGTAGATAGAAAGGTAGACCAGACATGGCTTATTGGAGGGTGAAGAAGAAAACAAAGATTTTAATCCTGGGCAACTGAAAGAATGGTTGTGTAAAGAATATAATGATGAAGGAAAAGCTCTTCGTGTGCCAAGCTCTACATTAAATACTGATGTCACAAATACAAAAAGTAAGATAGTTCCTGCCCTTAATAAGCTTCCATATGAATAGAGGAAAACAGCTCACGTAAGGGAAAAGTTGGCCAGGGAGGAAGGAGGGAGGGAGGTTTTGCTTTGGGAAGTCATAATGATGACCATGATAACAATAATGGTGTTGATAATAACAACTTTCATTTTTATTACCACTTCAAGGTCGATAAAACACTTTACATATACTATCTAATTTGATAAACAGGGTGAGAGGCAGGTTTTTGGGAGAATATGAATTTATTGTTGAGCTTAAGGTGCTGATATTAGAGGTGGATATATCACTGGTGCTGGAGTCAAGAGGACCTGAGTTCAAATCTGACCTCAGATACTTCCTAGTTGTGTGATCCTAGGCAAGTCACATAACCTTTTCTACCTTAGTTTCCTCAATTAAAAATGGGGATGATAATATTGTTTACCTCTCTGGGTTGTCGTGAAGATCAAATGAAAGTACTTGTGGTTGTATGGTTTGTCCTTTGTCCTCGAAGAGGGCCATGACATCAGGGAGATGATGACATGACTTGCAGTTGACCTTGATTTGAGTGAGGGAGGGCTGTGCAAGGTCACCAGCCTCACTTTCTCCTCCACAGCCATCTGGGTCCAGTGACCAGATATTCACCAGGATGACTGGAGATGGCCCAGGATGCATGGGGAGACCCTGGTCCTTTTAAGCTAAGGTCTTTTCAGATCCTCACTTTGAGTGAGGTAATGCCCATTCAGTGAATAGGCCTCTTTAAGAAGTTAATCAAGGGATGGGCCCCTTTAATAATAATGATGACGATGAAAATCCAACTTGGAGTTGAAGATCCTCAGGGTTGCTGGCCAAAAGAGAAACAGTTACTATTTACATTCGGTCTGAGCCAGGAGAGTCCCAAAATAACCATTAAGTGGGTCTTGGGCAGTTTTGCTGTACATAATAGGCATTTAATAAATGCTTATTCCTTTCCCCTGGTAGAACATACAAGTTGCCTTCCCTGGTAAGATGTAAATTCCTTGAGGGCAGGATCTATCTCAATTTTTTTTTCTTTGTGTTCCCCACTGCCTACCACAATGTCTGGCATATTCTTGGTCCTTAATACGTGTTTGTTGATTAATTCATATGTATTTTGAGTTGTCTGAGGCATTAGAAACCACCCTGGCAAACCCTTTCTTTTTGTGGATGGGGAAGCTGAGGTTTAGGGTTATATAAATAATAAATAAAGAACCATGTTCAGAACCCATCTCCTTTGTCTTTGAAACCAGTGCTCTTTCCACACACAGCAATACATCTAAGTCTAGAAGAGAATGAGTGAGAAACATAAGACTCTAGCTCATAGCTAAAGATAAATATTTGGGAGTCGTTCACATAGAGATAATAATTGGAGTCATTAAAAGTGGCCAAGAGAAGAAGGTAGTAGAGGGCAGAACCTTGGAAGACTCCTCTTCTCAGGGAAGAGGGACAGAAAGAAGAATCAGGAGTGAATGAGGAGTGATCAAAATGGTAGGCAGACAATCAGGACAGAGCAATGTCATGGAATGTAAGAGAAGAAAGAGTGTGGAGAAGGAGATGGTCAGCAATTTCAGGAAAGGTGGTGGCAATGCGTAAGGATTTCTGCTGGGCACTGTTAGGAAGATAACAACGAATAATGATTAGACTAGAAAAAAAGCCTGTAATTTATCAATCAGAGTTGCAATGGGCATTTTCCATAGGATTAGAAATTATTCTTTGAATCCATTGAGACAATTTACTAAAAATCCATTTTGCCTATTCTACCCTGACTCCTCCCTACCCCCAACTCAATTATCCCTGCTACCATCTCAAATCCACCATGGCTCTCTCCATACTTTAGCGCACATTCCTATCACATTTATCAAAGGAGAACAAAAAGAGAAATTAAGACATGCACATGTAGGTATGTCAGTTTTATATTCTGTTGAAATTTTTATTTCTAAAGCTAGTTTCAATTTTTTTTTCATATTGATGCTTATAGCAATTTCTTTTCTTTTTTTGCAAGTGTAAAATTCTGGTTCACAAGTGAAAACAGCATCTGACTCTCCCTCTCCAAAAAGTACCATATAAGGATTGTTTAGGGGTCTGATATTTGAACCCAGTATATTAAAGTTCTCTGACGAAAACCAGGAGTATACATAATGAAGAAGTCAATTGTAAACTGATTTCCTCATGCTAGGAGTCGTGAGACACAATGGGTAGCCTAAGTAGTTTGGAAGTGTTTTTATCTAAAGTTCTGGTAGCCATCACAAAGCAAATTGAAACGCACTTCCTGAAATCTCAGAAGTGGCTTATTAAGCACACTTCTCTGAAGTACAGCCCTGGCATTTAGGGACACATTTGTAAGGTACTGACGTACATAGCCACAGTACTTTGTACTGTATACTCCCTCTCTTTAAAAAAAAAACAGTATTAAATTTGGGTTTTAATATAAAAACAGATTCTACAGTAACCAAAGCCGGACCTGCTACTAGTTGTGAACATTGGCTAGCAAGGAAGAGCAAAGAAAACAAGGTGGTGCTTTTTAAGAAACAAAACAACAACAACAACAAAAACTCCAATATGTAATATGTCAAATTCTTGGCTCAAAAAAAAAAATGCCAAGGTAAAATCAGCAAATCTCAGAAAAAGTCAGATTTAAAAGAGGAAAACCAATTAAGAACTAGCATTTACATAGTGCTTTAAAATTTGCCAAATACTTGAACCTCCTCTCAACCTCATCACTACTACTACTAATATAACTGTTTCACCATTCTTCCTTTGTGGTTGACTCCAGGAAAGTCTAACACCACATCCAGACGCTGGCTGCTATCATTTACCAGTCTCCAGGTGATTCTCCCTCCTTTTTCAGTCCCTGGTTTGAAGTCTTCCTCCCCACCCCGACTCCTTATATTTAGAGACTTCACATTTGCAAGTTGATGTCACCTCCAATATCTTTGCTTACCAGTTCATGAGACTCTTCAACTCCTCATTTCATTTCAACCGTATAGAATGACAGTGAGAACATTACTCACTCACCAATGTTCCATAGCCACAAGCCACAGTTCTGAAATTCATCCACAGGTTTTGGCCATAGCGAGTCCATTCACAATCCTCAGCTCAACCTCTAGGAACTACAGCCTTCTTTCCCAGGCCATCATCTTTGCTTGAGTCTAACCACAATTATCTTGACCCTTTTATTAATCAGTTTAACTTTCACTGCCCTCAGTCTTTAAATCCTGTGTCTTATTATCCTATTACCAGTCATTGCTTTCCAAATCCAGACCCACAGTATTCCTACCCTTCATGTTTTCACAAGTGGCTGAATGCCAGCAGAGACTGTGCTGACTGGGTCCAACACAAATTTATGTTATCCACTCCCTTTTATTTTTTGTTAATTGTGACATTATTTTGTTAAACATTTCCCAATTATTTATGTATTAAAATTATCATTTATATTTAATATTTATTTTTAAAAATTTTGAGTTCTAAATTATCTTCCTCCTTCAGCCCCTTACCTACCCACTGAAAAGGCAAAAAAAATGATATCAATTACATATGTAAAATCATGCAAAACAAATTTTTGCATTAGCCATGTTTTTTAAAAAGCAAGAAAAATAAATATAGTGAAAAAACTATACTTCAATTTATACTGACATCGGTTCTCTCTCTAGAGGTGGATAGTATTTTTTTTATCTTGAGTCCTTCTGAATTGAGTGAGGTCTTTATCAGAGAGATTTGCTGTAAATTTTTTCTCAGTTTCCTGCTTTCCTTCTAATTTTGGCTATATTGGTTTCGTTTGCCAAATAATCAAAATTATCCATTTTATTTCTCGTGATCCTTTTTATCTCTTCTTTGGTCATAAGCTCTTCCTTTTTTCATAGATCTGACAGGAGATATTCTATACTCCCCTAATTTGCTTGTGACATCACCTTTTATGTCAAAATCATTTGCCCATTTTGACCTTTTCTTGGTATACAGAGTGAGATATTGGTCTATGTCTAATTTCTGCCAAAATCCTCTCCATTCGCCAGCAATTTCGATCAAATGGTGAAGTCTTGACCCCAAAACATACATCTTTGGGTTTACCAAACACTAGATTAATATGGTCATTTACAACTGTAATATAGTTCACTGATCCACTACTCCATTTCTTAGCTAGTACCAGATTGTTTTCATGATTATTGCTTTGTAATGTAATGTGAACTGTGGTGCCAGGCCACTTTCCTTCATACTTTTTCCCCGTTGATTCTCTTGATGATATTCTTGACCTTTTGTTCTTCCACATAAATTTTGTTATTATTTTTCTAGTTCTATAAAATAATTTTTAAGTAGTTTGATTAGCACTGAATATATAAATTAATTTAGGGAGAATTGTAATTTTTACTTGGCCTATATACAAATAATTAATATTTTTCTAGTTGTTTAGATCTATCTTTATTTGTGTAGAAAGTGTTTTGTAATTGTGTATATATAGTTCCTGGGCTTCTCTTGGCAGGTAGACTCCCAAGAATTTTGTATTGTCTGCAGTTATTTTTTAAACAACATTTTATTTTTTCCCCAATTAACTGTAAAAATAATTTTTAACATTTTTAAGGCCCAAATTCTATCCTTCCTTCCCCATTTCTGCAGTTAAATTTTTAATGTAATTTTTTTTCTATCGCTTCCTGCTATAGTTCTATTTCGTATTCTCAGTGAGGTTCTTACTGCTTCCCGCCAATTTGCTTCTTAGTTTCTGATTGACTCTTTATCATGCTGCCCACCATGACCAGTCCAAATTTTTCCCTCCCTTCTCAAGCCATCGGCACCCTACCATATCCTTCCTCCCTCTAGTTCTGCCTTTGATCTTATCCCTTCCCATCTCCTCCAATAATTTGTGCCTTCATCCATTCTCTCTTTTCCTAATTTCAACTTCTCTTTATCCAGAGGTTCCATCTTTGTGACATGTGAAAATACCTAGAACTCCTCTATCCTTGAAAAGCTTTACTTGACCCTATTAGACCTTCAAATGATCATCATTTATATCTCCTTTTCCCAATCAAACTTTGAGAAGAAAGTTATCCTCTTCAAGCACCTTGTACTTAATTCCCTGACATTAACTTGAATCTAATTTCTCTCTCTCTCCACATTATATATTATATATGTTAGATATAATAAATAAATTATAATAATAGATATATATTAGATAAAATTGATTATAATAGATATCCATTATAATATATTGATATAGATAGATCTAAATTATATATATATAGAAAAAGTTATGCAAAATTTATTTACAGGTACCTATCCTTGAGGGGTGTGTATTTACCTATCTATCTGTCTGTCTGTCTGTCTGTCTATCTATCTATCCATCCATCCATCCATCCATCCATCCATCCATCCATCCATCTATCTGAATAGGGATTGTTTCATTCTTCTTATATGTATCCCTAGCACCTAGCACAGTATCTGGCATGTAGTAGATACTATGTTTTTGATACAAATTTTTGAATTGATTGATTCTTAGAGGAAACATCCTGATTTCATCAATCAGCATGTCCAAAGGAGATTTAATTACAGAATCATAGATCTTAGCATTTGAAGGATCCTAAAGAAATCAGCAGGCAGAAAAGGTGTCCTTATCCCTATTTTAGAACTAAGACAATGAAAACCCAGAGAAGTAGAGTAACTTGTGGAGAACCAGATCTTGGACCTCCAGTGGTGTTCTTTCCACTCCACCATATTGCCTCTCAAAATTTAAAATAAATTTTTAGAAAAGAATAATTTTTAGAAAATAATATAAAATTTTTTAGAAAAGAACCAAAGGGATAGAACTGCTTTTTTCTGTTTTAAGACCTGGTCAAAAAACATAGGAGTATCATTACAGAGCTACATCTGAAAGAGATGTCAGAGGCCATCTAGTCCCACTCCTCATTTTACAGATGAAGAAACTGAGATCCAGGGATGTTTGCTTGCCCATGGTCACACAGGTAGTAAACAACTGAGTCAGGATTCGAAACCAGGCCCTCTGACTACCATCTTCTTATCAGGTGGTACAGTGACTTGGGATCAAGACCAGAATTCGAATCCTATTTCAAGCATTTACTAGCTGTGTAACATTGGCCAAGTCACCTCACATTCCTCAGTCTTAGTTCTTTCATCTGTAAAATGAACACAATAACAGCACTTGTCTCACAGGGTTGTTGTGAAAATCAAACGAGATAACAAATGTAAAACGCTTTGCAAACTAGAAAGCACTATATACACGAGTGGTTTATCATCATTATCATTATTATTAATCATCATTATTCCCATTAAATGTAGCTTGCTAAATGTTATTTAGGAAATGACCAAACTTTGGAATGAAGCTGCCTCTGAACCAGTAAAGGAAATTGCATTTCCCTTTATAAGGAACGGGTTGTTTTTATTTATGCACATCAGACTCTGCTCCTACCTTGATTGCAGGTTTTTCCTGTGTATCCGGGATGACACTTGCACTTGTTGGGCCCTATACATTCACCGTGCTTGCAGCTTGGTTGGCATATAGCTGTGGAAAGAGGGATGGACATATCATCACTAAGTCAGTTCCTATATGAAACACATTGTATCTGTAAGCATCAGTGCTAATGAATTGTTTCAATAACAAAGGGAAAAGCAGTACCTATCATTAAGTAGATAAGACATACAAAATTGGGGGTGAAGGTGTCTAAGGGTTTTAAATTTTAATTAATTAATTAATGTACTTAGTCCTTAAAATATTTGAGTTTAGCCTCATACCAGAAAACTTATACCATGGATTTATTTAATTATAGATTTTACTTGACCCAGAACATTTACTAAGATGTAGGGCGGTACTCATATTTAAATGTACAATATATATCTGAACACAGATACGGGCATAATAAAGACACTGACTTTGCATTACCTTCTAATAATAATGGCTAACTTTAGCACTTTAAAGTTTACAGAATATTTTACCCAACTTATCTCATTTGATCTCTATCACTACCCACAATCTCATTACTCTAAGTACACTCAAAGCCACTTTAGCTGTAAGCCTCTAATTGGGTGTATTCAGAACCTTGAAACTAACTTTGTAAATAAAATTCTCTCCTTAATGAAAACCGTTAAATGACAGCATTTTGCATTTTGTTTCATAAATTGCCATGGCCAAAGCCTTGCCCACTGTGACTGGTCTTCTCTGTACTGCAATCCTCCAGCATCAAATAACCTGCAGACTTTGGGCTTCTCAGGTGTAGCCTTTGAGACAGCAGGCTTACTTCGTTTCAGAAAAGTCGGGCTTTGTGGAGGTAGCAAAGGAAGGAAAAATTGTTCTTAAGAAAGCAATGATGGGAAAAAAGATTTGGACTAGACTGAGTGTATCCAGAGGAGGCCTAGTATCATTATCCCAAATGAAGGTAATTAGCAGTAACTTCTGACTCATATGCATGGCTTACCATGTCTATAAAATCTTTATGAGAATGATCCAAAACCACATGGAAGGCATTCTTGATGATGGCTTGAGAGGCTTTTGAAAATGATATTCTAAATAGCAGATGATGTCATTACCATGCCTGACAGGCACAGTGGATAGGGGGCAGCAAGGTGACACAGTGAACAGATTGCCAGGCCTGGAGTCAAGAAGACCTGAGTTCAAATCTGGCCTCGGAAACTTCCTAATTGTGTGATTCTGGGGTATTAACTTAACCCTGTTTGTCTCAGTTTCCTCATCTGTAAAATGAGCTGAAGAATGAAATGGCGAAAGACTCCAGTATCTTTGCCAAGAAAACTCCAGCTGGGATCACAAACAGTCAGACGCGACCGAGTGACAACAAATAACAAGCAGAGGACAGGGGCTTCCACTGGACTTTGGTATGTTGGCCATAAAAATGTACTTGGTTCAGTAGAGGAAAGCACCTCTTTGAAGGCTCTTCACCTCTAGGTGCCTTCCCTGCCTCCCCCACATATATGAAAATCAGACAGGACTTCTCAAGACATGTACCAATAGAGACAGACCCTCTATTTCAAGACGCAGCAATAGTACAGTAGGAAACAGCATTGGCCTTGAATCAGAAGATACAGGTTCTCATCCCAACTATGCCACTTACTACCTGTTTGACCTTGATCAAGGCACTTAACACCGCTGGCCCTCAGTATCCTCAGTTATAAAATGAAAGACAGAACTAAATGACCTCTGAGGTGCCTTCCAGCCCTAGATCTAGGATCCTAGGACTATACTTTGGTGTTTATCCTCCAAATTTGATATTAAATTGCTGATTATATTATATTATTGATATATGTTATCATATATTAATCCAATACAAGAATGAAATGAAAAAAGGATTCCCTGTAGATGACAAAGGTCCTCCAGAATCTTCTGTGTTAGTTGCATCAAGCCCTGGGACACTGAAAAGCTTTCTAAACGAGAGCCATAGTCCATAAAAGAATTTGCCCAATTATCCACAAAGGAAAACCTCAGTGGATGAAGATGCCATAAGAGGTTTGAACTATTAAGTACAGTTGGAAAGACATTGAATTTGTATATCCATGCACACATGCATAGTATATGTGCATATTATATACACTCATGTGCTCATACATTGTGTGTATATACATGTACAACACATACATATAATATACATATGTATGTATATGTATATTAGTGAATGTCTCTGTGTGTGCATGCACATACACCTTGGACAAAAGCTCCAGATAAATAATGAAGTGGGTCCAGTAATGAAGAAAAAGGGAAATACAAGGTGGACTGACTTTAGAAAATAATTGAGTGTTTTAATGACTTAAAGCTTATCCCTTAAGCAAAGGGGTAACTTCCATTTAACTTCCATATTTTTCCTGCAATGCTGCAAATTTGCAAGTTGTAGAAAACCAGAGGCTCCAATGAGTTAAAGTTGTGGGTTACCCAAAAGGCAACAGAGGGGTATGTGACTGTAGGGAAAACACTTCAAGATATAATGTTATTAGCCACAAAGAGGTTGCATAAGCGAAGTCATACAATGTGTGTTAGGAAAAGAAGGAGGGTTGGCTAAAATGAAGGAATCACTAATAGATAGTCTCTGTGTTCCTCTGGTTTTCATACACTGGGCTTATGAGAGGATTTGGTTAATAGTCACAATAAAACCAGGCTGCAATGTATACCCCTGGAGAGAATACCATTGGCATGAGCTCACAGATTGACAGAAGCAGAGACATAAAAGATGATGTAAATTGAGGAGCAATGATTTTGTACAACTCCAGGCAAAGTGTTTTCTTCACATGCAGTTGCCACCTTTTTGAAATCCCATCAGTATTAGGTTATTTTATTGTCAAGAACCTATAGTGGTTCCCCATGGGATTTTACATCAAAGTTAAAATTCTCAGCTTGGCATTCAGAGCCCTCCATTGCTTTATTCCACCCTTCCCATATATCCTTTCTAAGCCCATTACTAGCTTTGCAATTCAGTTTTTCTCACAGCCTTCCCGTTCCAGGTAAGCTAGTTTCTTACTTATTATATTTTGTTGTTGTTGAGTCGTTTCAGTCATGTCTGATTTTTCATGATCCTCTTCTGGGGTTTTCTTGGCAGATACTGAAGTGGCTTGCCATTTCCTTCTCCAGCTCATTTTACAGACAAGGAGACTGAGGCAAACAGGGTTAAGTGACTTGCCCAGGGTCACACAGCTAGTAAGTGTCTGAGGCCAGATTTGAGCTCAGGAAGATGAGTTTTCCTGACTTCGGGCCTAGCACTCTATCTACTATGCCACTTAGATGCTTATATTTACTGTCTATTAAATAAGTGCTGGGTCCCAAGCAACAAGCAAAAGAAATGTATGACATTTTCCAAGTATTCTAGGACCTAATGTTAGAATTGGGAGTGGGGGCACAAGATATACATACGTGAAATGATTAAGTCTCATTAATTACCCAAATGATAGTAAGCTTTAGAGGAATTCACAGGAGCGAGAGAATAGTCAGGGAAGGACATATAGAGGAAAAAGACATGAGCAGCACCCTGAGAAATTATAGTTGATTAATAAGTGAAGGATTTAGATAGGCAAAAAGGAGGGAAAAGGGAATTCTAGTATCATAATTGATAGTTTGGAATAGAGAAGGTAATATTTTATCTAAGGTCCAATAAGGAGACTGAATGGGCTGGATGTATGGAAATAGTAATAGTTAGGATTGAATAAGTAGAATGTAAGCTATTTGAGGGCAGGGACTCAAATTTTTGTCTTTGTAAACTCAGAGCCTATCATAGTGTCTTGTTCATAGCATGTGTTTAATAGACATTCATTGAACATGGTTCCACACTATAAAGAGCCTTTGGCACCAGATTGAGGAATCTGGATTTTATCCTAAGTGATTAAAAGCCACTGAAAGCTTTTTTGTTGAGGATGGGGGTTGAGGGACATAACAAAATGGGTACTTTAGAAAGATTAATTTGGAAGTGCCAGGTAGAATGGAAGTAGGAGAGCCTGATGGTGAGATCAGGTGGAGGGACATGGCGGTTGGAATAGGAGAAGTGGAAGAGGAGGTCTTGAGAAGGAATGTACAGGATGTGGTGACTGATTAGATAAGAAGAATATGAGAGAGAGGCGGGGGGCATAGATGAACTGAGAATTGGATAAATGACAATACAACGTCCTGGTTTTTGTTCATGCTGTTCTCATTGCCTGAAATTCCCTCCCATTTTCATTTTACCAATCCTTATCCTCTACATTTCCCTTAAAATAGTAATACTCCTTGGAGAGGACATCTCTGACTAGCAATGACCCTTCCTGATCACATACCAGCACTAAGGGATAGTTAGCCTCAAATTAGTTACCTTTTGTTTCTTGACTATTTTTGTCTTTCCAATGAACCTATGAACTCCTAGAGGTCAAAGTCCATGAATTCTATTGCTTTTGTGCTCCCCACCATGCCAGCATAGTAGCCTTAGTGAAAATGCTTAGTGAAATACTAGATGAGCAGGCAAGCATTTGAAGTGTAATTAGAAATATCACATGCATCTCTGACAGAAGTAGGCTTGTTCAAAGCTTGGCATGGAAATGATTTACTCAAGCAAGTCTGATAATATTCCTGTTGAACCAATTGTATTGTCCTGTTAGATGATCCGAAAACTGATTTGGGCACAAGGTCCAGAACAATACATACCTTACCTCATTTCCATCCCTACATTTGCTTCTTACTTCTTTCTACAGCTTCAGTTCACCACGCTAACTGCTAACCTCTTATTTTTGTAGCTTAGCACAATGCCTGGCCAATAGCAAGCACTTAATTAAATGTCCACCAACATGACTTGCAAAAAGGATTTATAATTCTTTAAAATATGAAATGTATCCTTAATTAGCATGTTTTTTCTGAGGTGACAATCATAATGCTTTCTCCTCCAATATTACCTTCCATTTAGACCAAATATATCTTATATATCTATCTAGTTATTTACCTCTCTCCCATTAAAATGTGATCTCCTTAGGGGGAGTGACCTTGTTTTTTTCCCTTGCTTTTGTATCCCCCATGCTTAGCAAAGAACCTTAATAAATTATTAACAAATGCTCATTGACTAACTGAAGAAAGGGAAGAAAGAGAGATGTGGAGGCAGGAAAGAAAGAAGGATATTTCCAAATTTAAAGCATACAAGTCCTGATATATTAGAGTCTAGAGGACAAGCATAAGTTATGTGAAAAATATGAAATGACTGAAACCCTACTCAAGAGACAAGTAAGTAGCCCAAGCAAAGGAAAAGCTTCCTAAGTATTAGCAATGTTCCTACATGGAATGGGTTTAATCAGGCAGTAGTGAGCTCTTCACTCTCAAAGGTTTTGAAGAGAGGTTGGTTACCACCTATCAGTGATGGTACAGAGCTGATTCAGGACTTTGGTAGGAGTTAGACTAGATGACTTCTGATGTCCCTTCCAACTACAAAGATTGTATGAACCCTGGGCAATCTGTGCTTTGCTCAAGCAAAAGTGTCTTAAAAGTATTTCCATGTGCTTTAGAGGAATAAAGGATGGTTTACTGCTTTTTCTTTTTTTGCTCTTAATTCAATATCTTCATCTTGAGTTTCTGCTTGCACAAACAAGTACACAAAATGTCAAGGGATAGAGAATTCTAATGTACTTTGGAATGATGAGATTTGGGGGCTGGGGAAAAGAAGGAATGTGACCTTTCCAAAATTAGTCTTCAAAGAAACATGGTATATAGTGCAATTGAACCTCTATTATGAAAGTGTTCCTGTCAATTTATGAAGGGAACAAGTTTGTGTTTTAGGGGTCCTGATTCAAAAGAGAATTCTGAGCTTTTAATATCCACTCTTCCCTAGTTTGAGTAAAGCAATTATGAAATGCCTATTATGTGCCAGGCATAGTAAGGGAAAAAAAAGCCCTTCAGAAGCTTACAGTCTAATAGGGGCTAGTAATAAAATGTATCTTGATATGAGTGAATTTTTCATCTCTTTAAAGAGATTAGGCTACACTGATGATTGGGGAAAGTAGTGCTTTCAGTAGTTAGGTAGCACTATTTTGAATACTTTTAAAGCATCAGTGGTATGCTGTGAAGTTTTCTTTATGTTGAAACCAAATCCACTTTTCTATTTTTTATGCTGGGTTTCAACCATTTATTTCAAGATGAATTGTATTCTTTCTAGATAAATAGTAACAATTTTATATTTTTGTGTTATTCACATAGTAATTATTTGCACATGTCAATAAAGTGTTTGTTCCCTACTCTTCAGAATACCAAGAATCTCACTGCTGGGTTTGCAAACATCATTCCCTTTCTTCCTTCTCGTGCCAAATATCCCCTCCTTTTCTACTTCACAAAGATACAATTTTCACCTCAGAATATCTGATTTTTTGGGAAGCATTTCATAATTTAAAAGAGTAATGGGTGGCATAGTGGATAGAGCCCTGGACACAAGGAGATTTGGGTTTGAAGCCCACATCAGACCCTTACAAATTATGTGACTCATATATCCACTATGAGCCTGTTCCTCATCTATAAAATGAAGGGCTCTTTCAGTTCAAATCTAAGATCCTATGATTTTTTTATAAAGAATTTACTTAAGTTGGGATATGTGGGCTAGCAAAGGACCCAGTGTGTGTCTTGAATGTGATAGGTACTTGATACATTTTTTGTGGAGCCGAATTAAATAGCAAGATGATGGGCAGGAAGGGAACCTATATTAATTAAGCACCTACTATGTGCCAGGTACTGTGCTAAGCACTTTACAAATACTATCTCACTGGATCCTCCCAAAGGGAGGTAGATGCTTTTACTATGTCCACTTTACAGTTGAGGTTGTTCATCTTTCATTTTCAAAGAGGACCAATGACATCATGGGGTGATGTCTTCACTTGCTTGTGAATTGGATTTAAGTGAGGCAGAGTTGCATGAAGTGATCAGCCACACTCTTTCTTCTGGAGTCACTAATGTCCCGTGGCAAGACAAAAGTCAGGGTGATGCGATAGCCTGGGATGCTGTGGATGACCTTAGCATCTTTAATGTCTGACCAAGCTCTAAGTTCTCTACAGCGCCTGCTTCAGCCACCTTTGTGGCCACTGGAACAAATTGTTCTCATCTGCCCATTCTGTCCAGTTGAGGAAATTGACTCAGAGGGAGTTTAAGTGACTTGCCCAGGTCACACAGTTAATAAGTATCTGAGACCAGATTTGAACTCAGGTTTACTTGACTCTAGGAACAATGCTCTATCCACTGAACCACCTAAGTATCTGTCGATAACAAATCAATATATATAGTGTTTTAAAATTTACAAAGGGCTTTCTTCACAATAATCCTGTGAGGCACATAGTTTATGTATTATTGTGCCCATTTTATAGATAAGACTCTAAAAAGTCAGACTTACAAAGTTAGATTTGCCCAAAGTCACACAGCTAATTGAAAGTGTTGGAGTTGGAATCCAAACATAGGCACTAAGTTAGGAGTAAACAGAAGACAGAAGTGAATATTTGGGGTCTTTGCCACCTTTCATAGTTAGATATCAGAGAGTTTCTGAGTAACCTACTGCAAAGAGCTTAAAGAAGTTGCTATTTGAAGCTGCTCCAGCATCAACTCATTCTGGTTTGGGGGGCAACCACACACAAAGTGGGCACAGAAGCCAAGTGGCTCATCAAAAAAGGGTAGGCAAAGCAAAAAAAAAATGGTATGCATGTGTGTGGTGCAGAATCTGCTTCCTTCCTGTTTCTGAGGATCAAAACAAAATCTATAAAGTACTTTGAACTTCTTGGCAATGGGTATGGTATAAATTAGAGGTATTATGATTATTAAATCATCTGGCATTTGTAACCCCTACAAGAAAATACATGCTTCTCTTAAGGCTAATGAAAAATGATTCTCAGATTCCTCATAAATTCCCTCCTTATGACCACCAAATCCACTGTCTTGTGATATCTCTTCTTTCAGTGAGAAGTCATCCCCAAAACCCATGGGAATTCTGAATCTTGAGAGTTCAGTAACTACTATTGACAGCACTAAAAACCAAGAAAAATCCTGTATTTGGTATTCAAAGCCCTTCATAACCTAGCCCCTGCCTAGCTTTCCAGTCATCTTACACCTTGTTCCTCAACATGTGTGCTTCGATCCAGTGACACTGGCCTCCTTGTTGTTCCACAAACAAGACATTCCATCACTCATCTCCTGGCATTTTCTCTGGCTGTCCCCCATTCCCAGAATGACTCTGCTCCTCAATTCTGCCAACTGATCTCCTTGGTTTCAAGTCCCAACTAAAATCCCAATTTCTACAAGAAGCCTTTCCCTATTGCTCTTAATTCCAGTGCCTTCCCTCTCAATTATTTTCTATTTATCACACACTCACACACACACACTTTGCTTTGTATATATGTGTTTGCATGTCTTCTTCTTCCCCCTTAGATTTTAAGCTCCTTGAGGACAGACTGCCTTTTGCTTCTTTTTGTATCCCCAGCACTTAGCACAGTATCTGGCACATAGTGGATGCATAATAATGTCTATTGATTGATTGAAAAGAATCATAATAGAGTCCTCAAATGTAGATGTTCCAGCCAGATGTGGTGGCAAATGCCACCTGCTTTTGAAGAAGCCAAGTCTGGTAAATTGTTTGAACGCACGAGTTCTGAGCTACAGTAGAGCTAAAGTCACCCAGATGTTTGCACAAAATTTGGTCCTAATGTGAGGGGGCTCTAGAAGCTGGAGAAAGCTTTTTGAGGCTTTCTAAGGAAGAGGGCCAACTAGCTTAGGTGGAAAACAGAGTGGGTCAAAGCTTCTTTGCTAATTGGAGAATTGGAATGGGGCCTGTGAGTGGGCACTATGCTTCCAGCCTAGATGAAATAGGAAGACTCAGTCTCAAAAAAAGAAAAGAAAATAATATTCCATTACAATTCTACTTTGATGCTTCATAGCAGCATGAAGGTAACCCTGGGGTCTCAAAGGTCCTAGCAAGAGTGTTCTTTGACAAGCTAACTCTGTAAATTCCAAGATGTACCACCAGATATGATGAATTTCTTTTGGACTCGGTTTTCATTAACTGTCTACCAAAGGATGAAGGTACTTTGATCAGGAATGGGTAAAGGAAACATCTGTTTTATATTACAATTGACAAATTCACAGAGCCTGGGGAAAAATATCAACCCTACTTTGATACCTGGTTTGCAATGGCAAGAGGACGTGAGCAGTGCAAAACCAAGACAGGAATTTTGTGGAGCACTATTCCCTACTTTTGACCATAACATGTGTGTTAGCCATGGGTTCACCATAAAGTCATGCTGGGTCCACTGCCCTGGAGATACTGACAAAGAGTTAAATGGTCTATGGCAATTAACACTCATCTGCTTGGGCAAGATTCCCAAGTATTCCTTACCTGCTCCAAAGACAGGGCTTTTTGTTTTGCTTTTTTGATTTGGGGGGGGGGTTGAGGGTTTTTTTTACCAGGCAGGCTGGACAATTGAGTGACACACAAGTATCAGTCCCTTTCTATGTGTCACTTTCATCAACTTCAGTGCCAAGACATTCTTTTTAATTTAGAAGAGTCACAAATGGTTTGGGGGAAAATATGAACATAGCTTTTTAATTTAGTATGAGATAAGTTAAAATATTTCCAAATGAATCTGATTCCAAATGTTTTATTCTTGTAAAAAACAACCAAGATCATGCAACTATGATGTTGAGAGTTGGACCATATCTTCTATTGCTTATTGAGTAAGCCCTGATTTCTTATATCCTCCACTAGAGTCATCCAGCAATGCCTCATCATGGCATACAGGTAACTCCAAGCTACCAAAAGCTATTTCAATAGATGGAACAGCTATACCACTTGCTATAAAGCCACAATGGCTTGCTGACTCTGCATATCTGTCTCCCAATGAATGACCAGCCTTGCCAATCTCAAACGGGCTTTTCACTGAAGACTAGTTCACCTTTAGCAAACTCATCATGACTGTCAAAGACTAAGCTGTTGAAGAGTTCCATTCTTTGGCCATGGAAGGAATGCCCACAACCACTGGAAAATCCAGATCTTCTGAACTACTGAAGATTTCTAAAATATTAAATTAGGAAAAAAAAATTAAATCTACATAGCAGTTCTAAAATGTTACATTTATGACCTAATCATCTTGTGAGCCAAAATTCAAATATATTAGAAACATAAAACCATGTTGAGATGTCAAAGAAACAAGGAAAAGGACAACACAGTATTATTTGTTCTTTGTAACTTGAGAAGAACCTACTTAATGCAAATAAGATTATCTTTGGAGTACTAGGAATCGTTTATTTATTTTTTCTATATCTACATAATACTGTAGGTATGTTTGTTACTTTAGGCTTAATGCCACAGAAAACCAAAACAAAGTATCCTGTCCATGAGGGTGGATAATTCGGAGGCAGAAATGGCAGAATACTACTTGGACAACGAAAGAGCAGGAAAAAGAATGAAGAAAATGTGTGTCTATAGCAGTAAACAGGAAATCTTCACTATGACTGAACTCTATTCTTGCAAAAAAGACTGTTCGAAATCCCATCTTCAAACCAAAGCACAGCCTTCAAGTACAGTAACTCAAAATGCACAAAACCATACAAGGAATAATAGCTGCGTAGTGTATCATGGTGCAGCCTAAGATACACGTATCACATGCCTCTTCTGTGAGCTAACAATCTTTGAATCAACAAAGAGTTAAAAGACATCTTTTTCTGTGGGCATTTCTGCATCATGCAAGAATAAAAATAACTCAATTTTAGCATGTCCTATGACCCAGGAAAAACTACTACTCCTATTCTATCTCCACATCTCCATTCAGTTATATTTCTTCCCCCATCATTTTCTTCTTCCTAAAAAATATCTCATCTACCTGGGGGTGGGGGTGGGGGTGGAGGAGAGGTTAAGGAAAGAAGGAAGGAAACACATTTTTTTCTTTGAATCCTCATAGCTTTTCCTCTGTATCTTCTGTCAAGATAGAAGTCAAGTCTCTAGTAAGAATTCCAGAAATTCTGACACAGAATCATAAATTTTAGAGCTAAGAGAGATTTTAGACCTCATGTAATCTGAATCCTTCATTTTATAAATGAAGGAACTGAGGCCGAGAGGTAAAATGACGTGTTAAATTCTGTAATACATCCCAAAGTGATCATTTTGTGTGTAGGGTCTGTTCTGGTTCAAGTATAACTCATTTGAGAGTAGTTATATTGCCTACAATTGTCCATCTTTAACTCCCAGGAAACCCTTTGGGGTATTTCAAGTTCCTTCTTTTTTGGTCTTTACTTTTCACATAAATACATGGTAAATTTGCTGAAGGGATAGGTAACAACAGCAGCAAAAAGAAGTTTAAAAAAGTCTTCATCTCAAGGAATGAATCTTAAAAGAGCATTCCTTAAACATAATGCTTTTTGCTAAGTTTTTTTAGTGTAGAAAACTTTGTGGTATGGGAGGAGTTGGTGCAGAAGCTTAATTGAATGTGATGTTTCTTTTAAAGTACATGTAGCAATTATTTTGCACATATGCCCCAGAGATAAGCAGAAAGAGAATCATTATCATCTACAGGATAGTGTGAAAAGATTATCAGCATGGTGCTTTAAAGACTCATTGTTGGTTTTGTATTTAAGTAAAATTCCAATGTATGTTACAGGGATTTTTTTCTAGAGACAAAACAGTTTGATACTTTGCATATTAAAAATTGCATTAGACAACAATATATTTTTGTGTAATGTCCATTTTAATATATATTTGTGTATGTACACACACACATACAGATAGGTAATTTATATTCACTACCTAAATGGGTATGTTGGGGCACGATTAGCAAAGAATCAGACCCTTGAATATGACATGATTCAACCTTGTTGCAAAACTACTTTATACAGAACTTCCCTGGAGAAAGCAGACTTCCAAATATGGCAAATAAACAAAGTACAATCAAGCTAAGGAACTCAAGGGAAGCAATACTAAGATGCTAGACCTTGCAGTACCATGCATAAACCCCCCTCCTTCCCAAAAAGCAACTTGGAAAAGGCTCTCGTTACAAATGGCATACAAGGCTCATTTGAAAGCAAAAAGAATGTGGGCAGCAGGAAAACAACCAAGATGCTACTTTCAAATGTGAGTCAAAGCTAGAAGGAGAAAAGCAGCTAAAAAAGAGTATGAAATTACTAAGTTAATTATTTGAGGCAGGAGACTCAAATATGAGAAGAACTTTGAAGAGGAAAATGACAGAAATATAAGTCTGTGAAAGACGTTGGAGAACACATCTATTTCTTCAAGCAGGACCAGGTGAAACACACCCAGACAGATGAAAGTTTATTCTGCTTTTTAAAATCTCCAAGGAAAATGAATTCCCATGGTAATCCACTCTAATGCCTTCGGATGTGAAAGAAGTTTTCTTATATTTAAACCTGAAATTATGTCATAGGAAACACTGAAATGGAATGACAATGCCTTATGTCACCTCGGTAAAGTAGTATCTATTAATGGCTCTCACATGCAGGTGACTTTTCCTCCTAGGAATCTCAATTCATTTTACTTAGATGATTATATTTATCCTTGCAACATCCCTGTGAGTCTGGAAAAAAGAGGTAGAAGTTTTTTCCTTCTCATATGCTTCGCTCAATCTGTGACCTCCTTGGTGTGGGCAGTCCCTCCTCTAGTAAAAATTGCACCCTGCCCATATGTTCTCATCCTATGCAACTCTCTTCCCTTGTCTTTCATAAATCCTCTGCAGAGGACCTACTCAACGTGCTAGAGACTGCCTCCTAGGTGATCCAACATGATGGATGCCTTTTGCATTCTTGTGGGTACTGGTGGAACATTCAGGCTGTTCATCTGTTATCCCTCATCCTTGTTACATGCCTCGTCCACCTCCTTTTCCGATCATACATTTCTTTGATGATATGCCTTACGCTATTTCTTGCAAGTACATCATCATTTGAAATAGGCTGTAGCCAGTATATGCCTGCCATAAGCCTCTCCATTGACCTTTGGGAGTCAGCTGTAACTTCAATTCTTGGGAGATTAGGTTGTGCCAAGACTCACAATCATACAGCATTTGGCAGATGGGGGAATGGAAGCACGAAAGGTTTAGTGGTTTGACCAACTTCACTCAGTCAGCAAAAAACAATGTTTTACTTTTAGTTTAGCGCCCAATCCTTTAGTTATGCTTACTGATGGCCAGAAAAAGCAAGGAAGAGTTCAGGATTCAGAGCGGCTTTAGAAATGAAGGGAAAAAAGCAGAAAATGAGCAGAATGCTGTAAAATGCCATGTCGGGGATGGAACAATGTGTGAGAGAAATTTAGTTGTATTCTAGGAGAAGGAAAAATTGCAACTAGAGGCAGTTTTACAATTCTACCACTCAAGCTCAAATGAATTAAAGTAACAATGTAAAATATTTAAATAAAATAATTTATCTTTCTGCTAATTTTGCATATACCAGATTCTAACCCCTGACATAGTAATTTTTAGACTGTTCTTGAATATTGTTATGTTGGCATATGATGGTAGTATGGCAGTGGGGCCAGGAACCCCACTGCCTCCAAAGAAATAAAAATGAGCATCACATGATGGGAAATGGAAAGTTGAGCTCAAGCAGGCTGCAACATAGTACTAATGAGGAACTCTGGGGAAGAATAAAAATAAAGTCTGTCATCAAAAAATTATGTGACAGAAAGAGAAGATGAATTGCTCATGTAGTGAGGGTAAAGGAGGAAAAGTGGATGGTCAGAGTGCTCCCCTGGTACCCTGTAGGGGTCAGAAGAAATCAAGGAAAGTTTCTAATTCATTGGCTGAATCCTCTTTATCAAACTTTTGAGAGGTCATGAGTGAGAGTCTTACAGGACAGGCAAATATGGAGAGGTTGGGTTCTGTAACATTGAAAGGAACTCTTGAGCAGGTTCATTTGTGTATTAGACATTTCCCAAAGATTTCCATGTCTTCTTAAACAACACTTGCTTTTTCAATATAAAACTCCAATTTCTTTATAATATCTTTGTGCCATCATATAAATTAAGCAACTAAATACAGCATAATATTAAAATAATTAAGGACCTTAAGATCTTAACTCTGTCCTGTGGACATTGTTACTTTTTGATTAATATATTTAGAAAGTAAAAGCTGCGTTATAAACTTCTTCGACAATCTATTACTTCCAGACTATTTTTTCCTCTTATTTTTTTCCAGACTTAATGGATGCCAATTACTTTAGAGCAAAATACTTCATAGTTGTGATCTCAAATATAGTTCACTGCAGTATCTGACCTCTCAGTTCATACATTACCTGCTAAAGTCAAGGAAGCCATTTCTCGGTTGTCCCTTTCTGTCATAGCATTAAAGTTATAATTTAAGATGCCAAAACAATAATTTATTTAAAACGTATGGAGGGTGTCCAGATTTCTATTTCATTGATGTAAGGAACACCCAGAAATTCCAAACCTCAACAGAGGCAGGCAACTATTCTGTGAAGTCTTAGAGAATTGCCTGGGGACATTTAGAAGTAAGTGACTTCCCCATGGTAACACATCTAGTATGTTTCAGAGGTTAAACTTTTACCCAAGTCTTCCCTGCTATAATGACTCTCTTTAATATGGACTGCTTATAGCTCTCAGCTATAGCAAAGTGGCAGTTGGCTTCAAGTATGGCAGGCAACCCAGAGTCATGGAACAATGATTAGAATGTGTATGGAAAGCCCGAGACGGAATCCTGGCTGGTTTCATACTAGCTGTGTGTGACCTTGGGTAAATCATTTTATTTCTTTAGGTATCAGTTTTCTCATCTATAAAACAAAGACATTTAGGACTAGCTTATCAATAAGTTTCTTTCTAGCTGACCTTAAAATCCCAAGTTGCCATCAAAAACAAGTGAGAAAGTAGGTCACATCATGGAAATTTAGGAAAATTGGGAGAAGTTTCAGATATGTTGTTAAGGATGTATGTGTATGTATGTAATCTTACAGAAACCAGTTTTAATTTTTAATTTGCCAGTCCTTACTATCAATGATAAGGTGCTCCTTGTTCAGAGCTGATATTGTGCTGATTGCCACAAGCCTCTAAACATTCCAGAGTCTCGACAATAAGACACACAATTGCTCAAAAGATCAGCCCACTAATCCATATGAGAAAAACTAAACGGATGAAAAATTCCTGGAATGCACTCCTTCTTCATCCTGCCTCAGAATAGGAATTGTTTTGTTCTTTGTATTTGTTTCCTTGCCTATACGTGTCACTTAATAGATGGACAATCTATTGAGTCAGACCATAAGTACACATATCTGGGATAGGCAAAGCTGAAGGAAAATTATTTGGACTCATAAGTAGTAAGAAGAGAGAAGGCTGGTCATCATTTAGGAAATTTTACAACATTTTCAATGATTCTAAGTTTCTCGTTGGTATAAAACCTCACCTTTTTTTCTTACCACAAATGTTATCCCAGTGATATACTGTAAATTTTAAAATAATACAGTCTCAAAAGAATGAAAGTTGGGGTTGAACAACAAGGCAATGGAAAAATGTATGGTGGATGCAAGTTGGCAACAGTGTATTTCCATTGATGACTGATGCATTAGGAGTGGCACAAAGGAACCCCTTCTCACAATTGTGTTTCTCTATGTATGAAATGAAATATGTAGGTTAACAAAGTAAACCAATTACCTCAAAATAGTTATCAAAATATTTTTAAAAAGAAGTCAATGGCAAGTTATAGCATATGAATGCTATGGAATACTATTATGCTGCAAGAAAGAATGAAATAGTTTCAGAAAAACCTGGATTTGAATGAACTGATGCAAAATGAAATGAGCAGAACCAGGAAAACAATTTACATGGTAACAGCAATATTGTAAAGATAATCAACTGTAAAAGACTTAGTAAATCTGACCAACACAATGACTCACCACAGTTCCAAAGGACTCGATGAAAAATACTATCCTCTTCCAAAAAGAGAACTGATGGACTCACAGTACAGACTGAAGCATATTTTCTTCTCTTTCTTGCTTTTTCTTGTTTTTTAAAAGTGTGGCTAATGCTGAAATTTGTTTTGTACAACCATACATGTTTATAATGCATTTTATTTTTTCTTGACTCTCAATGGATGGAGAAAAGGGGAGAGAAGGGAAAGAATTTGGAATTGAAGATAAAATAAATTGAATGTTAAAAGAGGAATAAAAAGTGAATAACTCTAGGGGGCAGCCAGGTGGCACAGTGAGTAGAACAGCAGCCCTGGAGTCACGAGGATCTGAGTTCAAAGCCCATGTCAGGCACTTGACACACTTACTAGCTGTGTGACCTTGGGTAAGTCACTTAACTCAAATTTCCCTGCCTTCTCCCCTCAAAAAAGTAAATGACTCCAGAGAGAAAATATATGTAAATATATATTTAAAATCTATATATACATGTGTATATATTATATATATTATATATATGTGTATATGTATATATATATATATATATATATATTTTTTTTTTTTTTAAAGTTCACAGACCCCAGGTTAAAAATCCCAGGTGTAGAGAGTGCAGAGGTGTCTGTGCATTATGGCAGTTCCAAGTATTTGAAAGATGATTTTCTCAGAATGTAAAAGCCTTGTGCCAAGGATTCAGAGGCAGTAGCTATGCATAGGCTGTTATTGCATGGGAACAGCTACTCTATCCTTGATCATCTCTCAGGAATGAAAGTGGACAAGAGGTGGAAGTTTCCCAGCATGGAGGAGAACGTGGACAGGAAAAATCCAGATATTATCTAACCATATACAAAAAGGTGTTTATTTAAGCAGCACAATGATCCTATAGGAACTGTAATCATTAACATAGTTCAGTGGTATATGGTGAAGAGGGTGTGCTCATGGACAGATTGGTCATCTCTCCACCTCCACTTCCCCCACATGTCTCTGCCAACCTCTGCAAGCAGCAAGATGAGGAAAGAAAGGAATGTGAGGGAGAAGGAATGATTTAAGGAGCAGGCTCCCAGAGGAGATAGGAGAGGATGCACAAGTAAGGGTAGCAAAGAAAAGGGTCATTTCTTCCTCAGAGCCTGGAGAAAAGAGAGGCTGGGATGTGATGGAGGGCACATCAGAAGATGAAGCAGGGGAGAAGAAGGAAAGAGTTCATGGCAGATGGCCTGGATTTTCTCAGTAAAGAAAGAAGGTGGGTGGGGGCATAATATATAGGCAGCTTGAGAAGAGAGAAGTTTTAGAATAACAGCTATGAGGACTGTGATAGAATGTCTGTTAGATGACAATACAAGGATCGACGGACAAGAGTGAGGGCAAAGAGAAGATCAGATAACATGAATTTGAAGTGGACAGATGTGGGCGATATGCCAAGACAATGCTGGGCACACTGTAAGGGCTTAACAAATTTATGTTGATTGATCGATTGCACCTTGCTTGTAGGAATGTGATTTCTTCCAGGAACATTCAGTAGCTTGGGAATGCACGAATGAAGAAGGTAGATGGGGAACACTCCAGGCTGATATTTGGCAAGACCAGAGTGGGGACAGAAAAGAGGCACAAGAGGTTCAAGGGGACGGACTTGAGGAAGGGAGTGGTGCATGGAGTATTTAAAGCATTTGAAGGACTCTTGTGTGGAACTAGGTCTGGACTTAGTCATGTTCAGCTTGGCCCCAGAGGTCTGAAGCAGGAGCAATGGGCAGAAGGTCCAAAGGGGAAAAATTAGGCTTATTTGTCAGGAAAAAAACTTCCTAACAATTAGAGTTGTTGAAAAATATAAGGAGCTGTCTGGAGAGGAAGAGTTTTCCCTTCATTAGAAATCTTCAAACAAAGGATGTTTTTGAGGTAATTTCAGGCATAGGGTTTCTCCTGACAATGAGATCTTGTAATTTGAGTGCTCATTACCTGCAATGATGGGTAACTTCCCAGTCAGGAAACTTTTATCAATGTTATCCTTATGCCTAGATGAGGCGCGTTAAAGAACATATGCTCTGTTGGAATCTTGAAAAATAAAATATTTTTATAATTTATGTAATATGCACGTGTGTGTATTTTCTAGGGAAAAAGAATATTGACTCGCAAGTCAAAGGACCTGGGTTCAAATCCTACTTATAGGGGAATGTTGAGCAAGTCACTCTATTGGGCTTTTGCTTAAGGAAACTAGAGGTACCTTTCAGCTCAAAAGCAATGATCCTAGGATCCTATTTTTAATTGTGCCACCAATTAACCAATCATTTATTGGTTTTTCTGTTTCATTTTCATCACGCGTAACATGAGAACACACTTAGATTATAGGATGAGAATCGTCAAATTTGTTCAATTGAAATACTTTATCAAAAAAAATTATCAGTAATTTTTTCAGACTATAACTAAAACAAATAACTTTGTTCCATTAGGCAAACAAATGAAGGAGAGAACATAGTACTTATAACATTTTCCTTCATTTAAAACTTAAGTTCATTTAAAAACTAGTATGAGATGCTTGTGACTTTCAGCTTTTCAGACATACTGGATATGCTCCTTTGTGGCAAAATAATTAGCTAATAACTCTCTGTGGATCTATTTGTCACATAAAATTTATTTTACTGTCTAAAGCACATAATCGTGCAGAGCATATTTTAATTATTAGGCTCTAATATTTGTGATTCTTAAAATTTAATCAAGGTTCTATAATACTTTGATCTTTTAATGATATATATACATATATGTGTGTATATATGTATATGTATATAGGTGTATGCATGTATATGTATGTGTATATGTACGTATGTGTATATGTATGTATGTGTATGTGTACGTATATGTACGTGTATATATGTGTATATGTGTATGTGTATATATGTGTGTATGTGTACGTGTATATATGTGTATGTGTATATCTGTGTATATGTGTATGTGTATATATGTGTATATATGTGTATGTGTGTATGTGTATATATGTATATGTGTGTATGTATGTATGTATATGTATGTGTATGGGCAGAATGTCCAAATGGGCAGAAGGCATGTATGTATATGTATGTGTGTATATGTATGTATATGTGTATATGTATGTGTGTATATGTATGTATATGTGTATATGTATATATGTATATGTGTATACGTGTATGTATATATGTGTATATGTGTATGTTTATATATGTATATGTGTATGTATATATATGTGTGTGTATGTGTATATATATGTGTGTGTATGTGTATATATGTGTATGTGTATGTATATAGATATATATGTGTATGTGTGTGTATATATGTGTGTATGTATATATATATATGTGTATTGTGTATATATGTATGTATATATGTGTGTATGTATATATACATACACACATATATGTGTGTGTGTATATATATATATATATATATATAGTGTTTGAACCATTGAATTCCCAATCAGGATGTTTTCAGAGGTAGCAACTTCCTAATGGAAGTTCCTAATGGAAGATATCTCTAAAAAAGCCAATTAAATTGGCTATTGTATTTTTTTTCCAGATAAATAATTTTCTCTTTGCTAGTTTACAAAAATCCATTCGTGAATGTTTGGTGGATTAAACTGCAGTCCACACAAAAAATGACTAGCAGGTAGAGGAAAATGAAGTCATTTCAAGGATAAATTCCATTTATATTTCCCATGAACGAGGTTCAGCAATAATTTCCTAATGACATAGGTAACTTAGAATTTTATTTTTTCAAGGAAATTTTCCTCTCAGAAACCAGCAAGCCAAACTTCCTTAGGGCATGCAGAAGTTAACCACCATGGACTGCAAAATGGATACAATCAGATTGCTGAGGAGTCTATCATATGCCTCTGGAGTTGCTCATAAAATCTGCCATCCTCATAGTGACTAACATAAAGCCTTCAAAGTCCTATGTGAGTCTTCACTGTCATTATACTTGTCCTATGAGCTTCCTCCATTCATCTAATTCGATTGAACAAACATTGAAGGCAATGATAGTAACATGCAAGGAATTGTGTTGGGGTATCCCCTGGGTATCAGGGGAAATGACAATAACTACCCTCAAGGAGCGTAAAGTCTACTAGGAATTTGTAGCACGCACACAAGTTGAATACAGCATGAGAAGGGGCAACAGGGAGATAAAGATCCAGGGTTCCCATAGAAGAGTATCTTGGATACTCTTTCCTTCCTTCCTTCCTTCCTTCCTTCCTTCCTTCCTTCCTTCCTTCCTTCCTTCCTTCCTTCCTTCCTTCCTTCTTTTTCTTCCTTCCTTACTCCCTCCCTCCTTTCCCTTCCTTTCCTTTCCTTCTTTTTTTCTTTCCTTCCTTCCTTTCCTTCCTTCCTTTTTCATTCAATAAATATTTATTGAATGTCAATAATGTGCAATGTTTTGTGTTAGCCATTTTGAAGGGTACAAAGAAGAACAAATTCAGTTCCTGCCTTCCAAGAGCTTACATACTAATGATACAGGACAAGGCAAAGTACAAAATGCACCATGAGAGAGGTACAAACAAAATACTCTGAAGGCTTAGAAACAAGAGAGCTGGTGTGTGGCTGGAGAGGTGTGGAAAGGTGTCATGGAAGAGATGGAATATGAAATGGGCCTTATGATGGCTAGGACATAAATAGGCCACAATGAGGGGCTAGGGGACTTTTAGCTCTTGTCATGAATACTGAATTATTAGAGTAAACAGGGATAGAATGTAGCTGGCTGGTATTGTGAACCTTTTGGGGTAGGGGACCAAATCCATCCAGCTATTGGAGCAGCTTTAAAACATCTTAGGATATTAATTTTAATTCATCCAAATTCCCTCTTCTTGTCCCTTTCAAGTTGGTTCTAGGTGGGGGTCAGATCATAAATACATATATAAATGGAGGTAAGGAATTTGATTAGGGTAGATGTGGTGAGGTTATTGGGAGAGGGCGATATTATCATATGATCATAGATTTAGAACATGGACCTCAGAAGCCATTTAGTTTTACTGATGAGGAAACTGAGAAACAGAAAGGTTAAAGAACTTGCCTAAGGCCACATGGGCAGTAAATGGAAAAGCCCAGATTTGTACTCAGGTCTTCCTTGGTGGAGAGTTCACTGCACCATGCTGCCTGACTCCTTTCTACCACTTCACACAAAGCAAGCTGCCAAATACCAGAGTGCCTCGCTCCCCTTTAAGCAAAGTAGATTTGCCTCACAGAGAGGAGGAGATAAAAACCCACTGGGTTAAGCAGCACGTTGCCCAGAGAAGCCAATCTTTAGCATCTATTTTAGAAGTTAATTATTTAAGAAGTTCTAAACTTCAGTTAAGTCTTTTCTAAAAAAGAGATTTAGAAATAAGAAATGACAGCAGATTGTCTTCATTTGCCTATATCCTGATAAGTCCTTCAGAGAATATTCCAAGAGCATTCTCAATTACAACCTTATCAATAAAATAGATAACCTCAACTATGATCTCATTCAATTTAGTAATCACAGGGCATATTCACTTGAGTTTTATGTCTTCCTAATAAATAAAAACTTCTAGTACAATCAACCTCATTAGTCCCCAAATGTAAAATTTTTAAAATAAACTTCCTATAATATGAGATAATGTTTCCCTCAGTAGAAGGCATCTCTCTTTACCAAATCCACAAACTGTTAGGATGTCATATAGATCATCTGGTGAAGTTTCTCATTAATATACCATGAATATGTTATATATAACTATTATTTTCTTCAAAGCAATATCCTTTTAAACATTGATACCTTCAACCAAAACAATAGATTATGAATATTGATAAGTATTAACACTCTATTCAATTTAGACAATAAAATCTCTTACCTTAATGTGGAGAGTTAATTAATTTGAGGTAGAAATCTCTTATGTTAATGACAAACTTGTTAGTAACCATATACTTGGAGAATTATTTATTATGACTGTTTCTTTATGTATTAAGGAATATAAAGTTTCCTGGAGATGGGATAGAGTGGTTATTAGATTTGTTAAATAGGAAAAGAGTATGAATAAACTGAAAAGAAAAAGATTTATGAATTATCTAAGTTAAAATGATCTTAGGAGAATTGTGAATAGAACAAGAACATCCCTATGGGGTGTATTTCTCCCCAAAGAGATCAAAAAGAACGGCTAATGTTAAGGTTTATTTATAGTTTTGTAAATGTATTATTTAGAGGGCATGCCTTTCAAGACATAGGATTGCCAAGATTATTTCAAGAAATATGTTCTTCTAACCTTTGCGTTGGCACCTTATCCTGGCTATTCTCTGCTTTAAGACGTAGAAAGCTGCAAAACAAATGTCCAAAAAAA
Source organism: Phalanger gymnotis (assembly GCA_028646595.1). Lineage (NCBI taxonomy): Eukaryota > Metazoa > Chordata > Mammalia > Diprotodontia > Phalangeridae > Phalanger > Phalanger gymnotis. The sequence goes on from CM053623.1 coordinate 284,729,192, forward strand.
GAAAATTCCAGATCTTTTTGTTTGTTTGTTTTCTGTAAGGAGACTGGACTTGGGTTTTTTTTTATCAATTTGCTACATTCCCGGAGACTTAACACATATTCAACATTCAGGGCTTCTCTGAAACAACAATAAAAACTAGGACATATTTTAAAATAGCAATATCTTAGTCACCATTTTGTTACAAAAGTCAAACATTTAGAGCCAAAATAAAAATTATCCAGTAACTGAAGCTCTGTGATTCTTCCATGCATTCTGGTTTACTTTTGTGGAACTTCCAATCCAAATTTTTAGTTTTCAGAATATTATGTTGTGCTCTTACAGAGACAGTACCCTTTTATTAAATTGAACATTAGATGATAAGAGATTAAATTTAAATGTTAGATTTTTTAAAAGGTAATAATTGAAATAATTGAAAATATGCACAATTTTAAGTTATCAAGGATTGTGATCAATGAACAATTACGGTTGGAAATTTTCTTTCAACAATTATCTCCTTGGCTGGCTGCTTTGTCGGTCGAAAGCAAAAGTGCCTCTTCTGAAGTCTCAGTTAAAACAACTTAGAGACTAGAATGCTCCCTTTTGCTGAAAATTAAAGAAAGAAATCTCAAAGAGGTGTTAACAATGGTCAGTGACTCTGACCAAGTCTTCAGAAGAGGAAGCAAGAAAAAGTATTTGTGGTTTCAGTCTACATCAGATCTCATAGCTTTAGGCAAGAAAAATCTGGGTCTTTATTTTAAAGAGAGACAAATTATGGGAGAAAATTGTAACAGTTAATTCAACAGTAGTTTTTTTTTCTTAAAAAGAAGAAAATTAAGTACCCTGTGTGATTGAAAAATAATCTTTTTTCCTTTAGTTGAATTACAAAAATGTATAAACAGTCCAAAGTAATTTCCACAGTTTTCAAAGCAAATCTATATGCCTCCTAAGTCTTTCTGGTGATATTAGTAAATCAGAAAATAAAATCCAGACTTCCGTTTTCTTTTGCTATTTTTTAAATGGAAAGACTGCCATAGCTTCAGGCTATCTAGCTCAGTGATATGTTTCTCAAAAGCAAAAAACAAATTAAACCTATCAGATATGATCTCAACAATAAACTAAAAGAAATCAGTTGTCTCGACAGCATTTTTTTTAGTATTATGGTTTAATTGCTTAAGAGGAAAAACTTAGGATGATTTGAGAAGAGATGGGAGAGCCATTTGAAGGAGATGGAAGAGGCATAAAAGGGTACTGTTCCTTTAACACCATCTAAGAACCATTTTCAAATGATCTAATTCATTTAAAAACATATTAAACACATTTAAAAACAAAGTAATAGCAACTCAATAAAGAATAGCAAACATCAACATTTTTCTAGCTAGTAACATCCAAGCAGTCAAGCGGTTCTGTATAGTTTATTTTTAGTTTAAAATTTTTAGAGATGTATCACATGTATCACATGCATTCTACTTAACATGTAATTCAGCCATGACAAGTACAAATTTAGTGAATTTTATAGTGTCAAATAGGTTTTCTGGAGACCTCCAGCACTGAATTTCAGTGAATATTCCATTACAATTGCAATTAGTATGGTGTAAAAAAAACTATACAGAATGGCAATTGAAGTTAAAGCAGTGTTATTTATACCAAGGGGAAAAAGTTTTCTAGGCCCATCTTGAGGTCTATTCTCCACTGATGCATGAAGGCATTTTCATAGGCAACTACTGCCAATTTTCATGGACTTTAGCTACCAAAGTCAGTCCCCTTGTGGTCTGCATGCATCTTGTGGTATATAAACCCCTTTGTAGGCAGCTAAGAACCATCCACCAATGAGGAGAAAATGGTTTACTTTCCCCCTCTCACTGGCCATAACCCAGGATAAGAGACAGGAACAAAGAGCTTGTATTTGTCTGGAGCTAAGGTGAGAAGGCAGCAGCAGCAGCAGCAAGCTCATGCACCACAACCAGCCCAGCTCTCAGGCTCCCTTTGCCATCGAAGCACCCCCTACTTGAGGTGCTGTAAGCACCAGTGTTTTGGGCTGGCTAAGGGTTCTCTGTGATAACATGCATTTTACTAGGCAGGGCTAAAAATAAATCAGCCGGTTTGGGTTTTTTCCCCCCACATTTTGTGAAGTGTTGGTTCATACAAATTACAGAGGCCAGGTTGTGCAGGGGATTATTATTCTTGCCTTTTATAACTAGCAGGACATGGGTTATGTGCTTGGAGCCAATGCAGAGCAGCCGATGTTAAATAACAAGTAACTTCCTGACTCCCAGGCCCCCGTGCTGTCTAAATGTATATCTATCTGTCTTCGGAGCTGTGTTTTAAGTAGTTGTCGGAAGCCTAAAAATAGACCAGCTATCCAACATTGGGGAAACTGAAGAAATCTTTCTTTTAAAAAGCTGTGGTTGGGTGGTTTTTTTAAAAAGTTGAAGAGTAAGATTTATTTATCCTGAACAGCACTAATCCCTGGGTGCAGTTTTTCAGTGACGTGCTCTATAGTCACCATTAGTGACTTCATTCCAACTTTCTGCACAGAGGAAAGTGACTCCTTATTTCCATTTTTTCACCTCCTTAAATAGGATCCCCCCTCCCACTCTAAAAAGCAAGTATTGCCACCCCTTTCAGAAAATCTTAGCTTTTCTCTTTTAAAAAAAAGATCCCACTAAAAACAAACAAACAAAAAAAGGCTTCAGGCCAAACTCATTAATTTCAGGCTCCAGTGTGCCACTGAGCACTGGATTTAATGACGGAAGACCTGAGTTCTAATACTATCCCTACTACTTACTATCTGTGTGACCTTGGGCATGTAGTTTTACACCTTTAGACCCACACTCACAGTAGCTAGTTGGTGCAGTGGAAAAAATGCTTGGATTTAGAGTCAGGAAGACCTGAGTTCAAATCCTGCCTGAGATACTTACTAGCTATGTGACTTAGGGCAAGTCACTTAACTTCTCTGGACTTTAGTTTCTTCATCTGTAAAACTGGGATAATAACAGCATCTACATCAAAAGGTTATTATAAAGACCAAAACTCCATAGAGCACTTTGCAAACTTTCCCCTTTAGACTTTGTGAACTCTTGCCTTTCTTCATATCCCCAGCGTTGAGCAAAGTTCGTGTCATATAATAAATCCCTAATAAATATGCTTGTTGACTCAACTATGAAAAGAGTGTTGGACCAGATAACCTCCAAAGACCCTTCCAACTCTAAATCTATGATTCTTCAATTCACTGACCTGCTGATTCCAAAAGCACAGGCCAAGAGATGACCTGGGTTACTTTTGGAATAAAAAACCTTCAAATGATCCTTACCCGGTCCTACCCCTACAACAAAATTCTGCCTGAAACTTCCTTTAGTCTCTGCATAGGGCAACAGGGGAGTCGGAGGTTAAAGCAGAAAGAGAACACTAAGCAAATGAGTGGATTTTTACTAAATTAGCTCTATGCTTTTCTTCCTGGGGTAATTATTTGAGAAATGCCTTTTACCTGGTTGAGTCAATGGAAGTTTATTTGAATGTTGCCTGGGGAATTAGCTTCAGCCAAGACTGTGAAACAAAGTTGGGGGAGGGGAGTAAAAGCACAAGCAAACTCCTGAATTTGCTGATTGTTCCTTCCCTCTGTGGACATTGACAAGTTTTTTAAAGGAAAATTTACTCAAATATTTGGAAGATGTCAACAACAAATCCCTTTAAAGAAACAACCTAGAGTTTCACTGACTCTAAGAGTAAAAACAATGGTGGCCTTGGAGAAGGTGGTAAACATCTATTATCATGATTAAACATACTTCAGCCAAATAAAGCACTGAATTGTGAAATTCAGTCAACCTTTGATTCACTTTGAGGAGCATCTATAATAAATTCTTAAGACGACTTGATATCATCCTGCTATTTTAAGAATTCCAGGGCTGCCTTCTTCAGTATTAAGTTGGTATATATACACTCAAGGAATACTAACCTATTGTAACGTTATTGTAAATAAAACATAATAAGGAAAACAAAGATACTACTCTTCGTCTCCTCTCCCTCCCCCAACAATACATTTTAAAAGCCAAGCTAATTTTAAAAAATCATACCTTTACCACAGTATCTAAATCTGTGGCATTACGGTGGCTCTGCTCTTTCTAGTTCTATTAAATTTTACAAAAAAAGGAAGGCTTTGGGTATGGTTCTAGTAATAGACGGTGCCTATTTGAATAAGACAACTACAGGGGGACCCCTCACTACTAGGCTGGCTAGTTAGTGATGAATTCTTTGGCATGGTAACCCATGAATCAAAGAAAAATTTAAAAATGACTCTCAGTCCTGAATAGCCCGCTTCCTCCTGTAGGGACAGTGGCAGAAAGGGAAGGCAGAGGGTGCTAAGAACTGTACCATCTATCAATATTAACTTTGTTTAGCAGCCAATAAGCCTACATCTCACAGAAGGACCTAGATCAAATCTATGTTGCTATTTGTTGCTACAAATTAAACCAGAAGATGAAGAAGTCACAGCTCAATGGAAATATGTCTCACATTCTCCTTGGAAAGGAAAATAAAGGAATTGGCAGTTTGGTTTCATTATGAGTCCAAAGGCAACAAGAAGCATTGCATTGTAATATGCTTCATTATCTCTTATTGTAGGGCATTTGCAAAAGACCACCATGAAGGCAATTGAAGTTTGTGACCGAATATTTGTTGCAAAGGAAAAAAGTATAGAAAAAGTCTACAATAACCTCGATGCAACTCTTCAAAAGAAAGCAACATATGTTTTAATACTCTGTGCTTTTAATGAGAAGTTGGACATAGGAGAAGGGGAAGATAAGGCTCAGGATTAAGAAATGAAAGAGGTCAAAGTTTACAAGGAAGGTTAATAACTATATATCACCAATACTTTCTTCAAGATGTGAGGTGGCAAGCACCAAACAAAAAATGTGGTCAGTTTCATTTTTATGTTGTCATTCATTGCACAAAATAAAGAAATAAAATGAATTAAATATGGACAAGTGATAGGGAAAATATTTCTGAACTAATTGTCTGTAGGGTGTCAGACTGATGCCTTGTTGGAACCAAGATAAAAATGAATACCAAAATGGGGGAAAAAAGAAAAGGATAACAATGAGGAGAAAATATGACATTCAACTAAAACAAGTATGACCTGAATCATTTAAATCAGGGCAGGGAAGGGAATATGCATTTAGTAAGTGCTCATTATGTGCCATAACTTTGTATTTTACAAATAGTATTTCATTTGATCTTCACAATAACCCTGGGAGGTAGGTGCCATTATTAGCTCCATTTTACAGTTGAGGAAACTGAGGCAGAGAGTGATTAAGTGACTTGCCAGCATCACACCACTAGTAAGGATACCTGGGCAAATAAGCTAATGACAAGCCCTCTGCCGCCCTAATACTACCACAAGAAAAACAAAACAAAACAAAAAAACAGTTCAGAAACCACCTTAGCCAGCAGACACTTGACTTCTTTCCAGGCAGAGAGACAAGGAAGCCAGAAGGGCAACACCGGTTTAGAAAATAGACTCCTTTGCAAAACCTTATGGAGGAAGAAGGTGAAGAATTATGAGCAGAAGCACTTTACAAAAGAGTGGGGGTTGGGGAGGAAGGGGTTGGAAAAAAAGAGTTTGTAGAAAGCTCGGTGGAGATCCAATTAAAGCTAGATCATCGTAAGAACATTAAAAGATTAAACTAGAAGGGTAACAAAAAGATGGACCATAGAAAAGATCTATCGATACTTATTAAATGATTTTCTTTATCAGTTAAAGTGGTCACTAATCTCAAGATTAGTGAGGCACTAGGAAGTAGAAACAGGATTTTTAAAATGAAGATGGAAAAAGCTATTGGAACCAAGAAAGCATATACAGAGAAGATTGGTGCTGGAAGTAACACAATTTTGCTGGCATTGAATGGATCAGTTCTTCAGACATCTGAAAGAGGAGAAGATACCAAATAATGATTAAAAATCGAGAACTCAATTACTACTGGAATGGGGAAATCAATCAAGTCACCAGACATTTACTATGAGCCTGGCACTGTGCTAAGGACTTGGAATACAAATACAAATACAAACGAAAAGAGAGTCACTGCCCTCAGAAGTTTACATTCTGGTGGAAGAAGACAAACACATAAATAGTTGAGGGGAAGGGGAAGATGAAGGTACCTGATTGGTAGAGATTGAGGGAGGAGGGAGAGAAAGTCCAGAAAGTCCCAGGTGCAGCCCAAAGTGGAATGAAGACATGATTGTCATCTGTTAGGAACTCTTTTCTTCTACAAACCTTCATGAGAATGACCTACACACATATTAAGGACAACTTTGATGAAAATACAAGAAGAGAACAGGAAGGAAGGTTTTTACAAAGGACATTCTATTGCAGAGCACGTCTTTACAGTCACTGCATGGACTGAAATGTGGAAAGAACAACCTAATGTTGTGATTGTTTATTGGCTATGAAAAAAAATATTTGATTCAAGTAAAGCCAAATGTAGCCTTAGGCTCTGCATTTCCCATCCAAGTAGTAAAATTAGGTAAAATCCTTAGATGGACACAACAAGATGAACCTTGTTTGATAATCCTTTGAACAGTAGTATCAACTGAGGTATAAAACAGGCAGATCAATGCTTAAGGGACTTTGTTACTATCATGGAGAGTGCCCAATTCAAAGTCTAAATGAAGATGGATTGCCTATAGATGATGAGGTCCTTGAGATGCTCCCCTATTGGCAGACGACAATGTACTGATTTAATCAATTCCCCTGAACACTGCAGACCCTCCTAAATGAGACTCAGGAACTCTCAGAAGTATTCAACCCCATAGTTCTAACAGGCAAACAGGATGCGATAAAGGTTTATTGTCTACACTGTGATATGCAGTTTGATGGCTAACCTGTAAAGTCAAATCATCAATACATATAGCAGCTTTCCATTCAAGGCCTTTTGGGACCAGAAAGGACAAAACAAAGAATGCTATTGAGAAGTGATGCCCAAGATAAGTAGGAAGTAGTGAGAGTACAAATAGACATACAGGATGAGTTCAGACCAGATAAACTTATACTCCTGTACTTAAAGAACTTCCACATGTGACTGTTTTTCCCCTATACGTGATCTTTGAATATCACAGAGAACATCAAGATTTCAGTTGTTTTTCAGTCATTGTCTGACTCTACCTAACCCTATTTGGGGTTTTCTTAGCGAAGATACTGGAGTGGTTTGCTATTTCCTTCTCCAGCTCATTTTACAGATGAGGAAACTGAGGTAAACAGGGTTGAGTGATTTGCCCAGGGTCACACAGCTAATAAGTATCTGAAGCCTTATTTGAACTCAAGTCTACCTGATTCTAAGCCTGGTGCACTATCCACTGTGCCACCTAGTTGCCCTTAGAGAAGATCAGAAAAGGGCAAATAATCATCCATATTTTCAAAAAGAGAAAAGAGTATGGCGTCTTCACATTACTAGGTAGTGAGAGTATGAGCCTGACTTTGATGTCTGGCAAAATTCTAGAATGTATAGTAAAAAGATTATTAGGCAGTTTCAGATGAAGAAATCAAAGCTATCTATAGGCATATGAAGAAGTGCTCTAAATCACTTTTTATTAGAGAAATGCAAATTAAACAACTCTTGAGGTACCACTTCATACCTATCAGATTGGCTGATATGACAAAAAAAGGAAAATGATAAATGTCAGATAGGATGTGGGAAAATTGGGACACTAGTGCACTGTTGGTGGGGTTGTGAACTGATCCAACCACTCTGAAGAGCAGATTTGAACTATGCCCAAAGGGCAACCAAACTTCAAACCCTTTGATCCAGCAATACCACTACTAGGACTATATCCCAAAGAGATCATAAAAAAGGAAAGGACCTACATGTGCAAAAATATTTATAGCAGCCCTTTTCATGGTAGCAAAATACTGGAAACTGAAGGAATGCCCATCACTTGGGGAATGGCTGAATAAGTTGCAGTATATGAATGTAATGGAACACTATTGTACAATAGTTGTTGTTGTTTGTCCTTTGTTCTCAAAGAGGACCATGACATCAGGAAAGTGATGCTATGACTTGCAAATGAATCTGATTTAAGTGAGGAAGAGCTATGCAAAATCACTTTCTCCTCTGGAGCCATTTGGGTCCAGTGACAAGATATAGATCAGGATGACTGGAGATGGCCCTCCGTTGTGCAATAAGAAATGATGAACAGGTAGATTTCAGAAAAAACCTGGAAAGACTTGTACGAAATGATGTGAAATAAAATGAGCAGAAGCAGGGCAACATTGTACACAGTATCAGCAACATTGTGTGATGATCGACGATGGTTGACTTAGCTCTTCTCAGCTTCCCATGATGATGACCTAAGACAAATACAAAGGACTCATGCAGGGAAACGCTATCCACATCCAGATAAAGAACTGATGGACTCTGAATGCAGATTGAAGCATATTTTTTTCAATTACTTCATTCTTTTTCAGGCTTTTTTTCTTCTGATCTGTTTCTTCTTTCACAACTGTGACTAATATGGAAATATGTTTTACATGATAGCACATGTATAATCTATATCAAATTGCCTACCATTTTAGAAAGAGGGGAAGGGAAGGAGAGAAATTTGGAACTTGAAATCTTGTAAAAATGAATGCTAAAAATTATCTTAATATGCAAATAGAGAAAAAAAATATCATTTTAAAAAAATATGTTGTTAGTGAGCTCCTAGAAAAGGAGGCAGTAATCACAAAGAAACAGTCTGGCTTCAAGAAAGGATCACATCAGAATGACCTTGTTTCATTTTTTGATAGGCTGACCATACTAGATTAGTATAATGCTATAGGGATGATTTACTTATATTTTCACAAAGAATTTGGCAAAAAAAATCTCTCATTGTATTCTTATGGAAAGGATAGAGAGATGTGACCTAGATAACAGTATAGTTAAATGGATTTGGAACTGGTCCAATAATTCAAAATCCCAAACATTCACTAATGAGTCTTACACTTAGGTTCAGAGTATCACCTTTACAAATTTGAGATGGGGGAGATGTTGGCTACACAGTAGTTCATCTGACACTGTGCCAATGGCAGTCAACGGGGTGATATGGCAGTCAAAAAAAGTAATGAGATCTTAGGTTTCATCAAAAGAAGCATGGGGTGTAGGACCAGGGAGGTGACTGTGCTCTTGTACTCTGCCTGGTCAGAACACATAGGGACTATTACATTCAGTGCTAGGGTGCCCTATTTTAGGATGAATGATGATAACCTAGAGGTGAACCAGAGGCAGATAACTAGGAACCTTTTAGTTGATTTTATGTGAGGCTCTATGGAAGGAACTGGGGATGTTTACCCTGGAGAGGAGCAGGGTAAGGGGGACATGGCAATTACTGAGAGATCAGGTTTATTCTGCTTGGACCCAGAGGGGAGAACTGGGAGTAAATTAAACAGTAGAAGGTATAAAGAAGAAAATTTAGGGCTTGACATAAGGGGGAACAAAACTCGACAACTTGAAGTGTCTAAAGATGGATTGGAGGTGGTAAGTAGTGGGTTCCTAATCCCCAAATGACTTTTTTGCTCAGCTTGTTGTAATGACTCATTCATGCCTGAATTTGGATTAATTGGCCTCTGAGATCTCTTCCAACATTGAGATTTTGTGATATATTGGACAGGAATCTGTCATAGATGATCATCTGTCATAGATGACCAATGGTCCCAGAATTCAATAAGAGGAAATGAGAGCAGGGCTGCAGGTGGGAAACCACACAACCCTTTCAATGGCTCCAAGCTGCTCCCAGAAATAAAAGCCCATCTTTTTAACACCAGTATTACTTAGGCAAGGCTATGTAGCTGTGAACCATCAGATATCGCAATCTTCAAAGCAACAAAATTGCAGGTGACCTAAGCGGCAATGGAAAGATGTGTGGTGGGCAAAAATAGGCTGTAGCATTTAACCAGGGAAGAACTATGTGCAAAAAGTATCATCAAAGAGATGTGTGACTCAGGAAGAGGAAGGGCTATTTATGTAGTTTGCTGTAAGAAGACAATTTGCACATTGCAATGGTATCCATACAATGTTGAGAGACATTTCTGCGGCTAGTCAGGCTCCTAGGACATTGGGTACATCTCCTATAGATGATTTATGGGAGGAAATGGGCAAGGACTGGGATTGATGGGATGTAAACTGTACAGTTGAAATGAAAATGAACATTGATTAGATCACAGACTAACAGAAATACTGATAAATTCTTTACTCCATTGTTATCGACAACAAAGACCTCTCATTTGACTGAATACTACTTTATGTAGCCAAGGTAAATGTTTAGGACTGTTGATTGCATTTCAATATGTTAAATGATATATAAAATATGTATACATATATGTATGTATATGATTGTCAACATTTGAAAATTAACTTCACATCTGCATGGCAGACATCTATATTATTATATAGTCTTTTCTGTTCATTTTAAAAATACTTTAATGGCATATTGGTTAAAATATAGAGCTATCAATGAGTGGAACAGATTAGGTGCCCAATTACACAGAAGCAAAGAGACACAGTAGTATAGAATTACATAAACCTAACAACCCCAGTTAGTGGGGTAAGGACTCAGTATGTGACCAAAAAAAAATTGCTATGGAAACTGGAAAATGGTCTAGGAAAAATTACGACCAGCATTTAATACTAGACACCAAAATAAGCTCCAAATGGATTCATAACTTAGGCCTAAAAAGTTGACATCCAAAGCAATTTAGAGGAACAAGGAAGCAATTACATTTTTGATCTATGATGGGGGAAGAATTCATGACTAAAAAAAGGGGTAGAATCAGAGAAGATAACTTTTTACACAAAAAAAACCAATGCCGTTAAAATTAGAAGTGAGACAGTAAATTGGAGAAAAAATCTTTGCAGCTACTTTCTCTGATAGTGGTCTCATATCCAAGATATACAAGGAACGGCATCAAATTTATAACTAGGAGAGCCACTTTAAGAAGTACAAGAGTCATTCCAATCAATAGTCAAAGGATATAAACAGGCAGTTTTCAAAGGAAGAAATCCAAGCCATCACCAACAATGCGAAAAAAAAAATGCTCCAAATCATTAATAATTATAGAGATGCAAATTAAAGCAACTCTGAAGCTGGAGGGACTTTAGGACAGCAGGCACACAAATCTAATATTAGTGGAGCTATTAATTTGTCCAGCCATTCTGGAAAGTAGTGTGGAACTGTGGGCCCTAAATTATTAAGGTGTACATACCCTTTGGCCTAGCAATACTACTATTAGGCCTAAATACCAAAAAAAAAAAAATCAAAGAAAGGGGCAAAAGACCTACAAGTACAAAAATATTTATAGCTGCTCTTTTTGCAGTGGTAAAGGACTGGAAATTAAGGGTGTGTCCATTGGGGATCCCTTCCTTATTATTATTATTAATTAGGCTATTGTAGCATGTGAATGTAAAGGAATGTTTCTGTGCCATAAGACACGATGAAATGGACAGTTTCAGAGGAAACTGTGAAGACTTCAATGAACCAATAAAGAGGGAAGTGAACAGAACTAGGAGAACAATTTATATAATGACATTATAAAGAAAAATCAGCTTAGAAAGACTTTAGAATTCTGAGAAATGTGATGATAAGTCATGATCCCAAAGGACCAGAAATGAAGAGTGCAACTTCTTACCATCCATCACAGAGACGATGAACTTAAAAAGCAGAATGAGACATAAATGATTGAATATGGTGCATGTGAGCATCTGCTTTGCTGGGCTCTACATATTTGTTACGAGATTGTTGGTTTTTTTTAATTGTTCATTTAGGAGGGGCAGATGGAAAGGGAGAAAATGAATACATATAAATATGTAATTGAAAAACTTTATTAGTAACTGTTATGATTGTGAAAAGCATCATGCCAAAATAGATAGACAAGGGACTTAGAACCAGAAAGACATAAGTTCACGACTCTCCTCTGACATGTAATGACTATGTGACCCTGGGCACATCAGTTAACTTCTCTGTGCTCTATGTAATTCTCTAAGCCACTAGGCTGGGGAGAAGGTGCTAACCTGTGTTAATAGATGAAGTTTCCTCATCTGGGGGTTTTCTTTAACAAATGAAATCACAGATCTATCCCCTACCCCTGTTAGTTATTATTATATGTTAAAATATACACTTACATAAAGAGTGTAGTTAGTAATTTTCAAAACATCCTTGTTAAGAGGATTTTAAAAGAAGTCCTATGAGACATTCATATAATTCCATGTACCTATATGAAGGTTATTTCTGAAGAATCTCAATTAGAATGTATTGATCTGGAAGCTATATTCTGGTCACTATCCATTATTTCTCCTCTATATATTTATTTAATACTTCAAAACAACCATGATTTTATCCATGTAGATATTTCCTTCACACACATTATAATCCCTTCATGTCTTGGTAGATGGGCTGTGTGAATTTCTTCAATTAAAATAATTCACTACCTTCTGTTCTCATTTTTAAAAATTCAATTTTATTTTATTTTCAGTTCTGAATTCTCTCCCTCCTACCTCTACCTCTCCCACACACTGAGAAAGCAAGGAAAACAAAACTGGTAAGTAAAACAAATTTCCACATTAGCCAAATCCCTTTCCCCCCTCCAACCTCCCCAATATGCCTTGATCCGTACCTTGATTCCATCCCTTCTCTCTGTCTAGAGTTCAACGTAGCTCACCTTCTCATCGAATGCCTCTCTGAACTTAGTCAGGCTGGGCCCCTTCCCTCTATTCACTCTGTCCCTACTTGAGTTCAAGTCCTTATCACCTCCTGCAATAAATAATGCAATAAATAGCCCTCTGTTTGGCCTCCGACTCAAATCTCCCCCTTCTCCTCTCCATCTTCTGCATGGGTGTCAAAGGAATATTCCTAAAAAACAAAGGCCAGACAATATTACTTCCCTGCTCAATAAACTCCAATGGCTCCTCTGTCTTTCACAACCTGCATTCAACCTCCCTTTCCAATCTTTTTTATATTTCTCTCTGTCACCGCGCTCTTTGGTCCAGACAAACTGAACTATTTGCTTTTCCTCACAAATGGTGCTCCATCCATGTTTTTGTACTGGTTATCGCCAGTGCCTTAGACTGGCCTCCTTCTTTATTTCCTCCTCTTAGAATACCTTGCTTCCTTCAAAACTCAAGCTAAATGTTATATCCAGCATGAGGCCTTTCCTGACCCCTGCAACCCTTAGCATTTCTTCCCACATAATTCATTACCTTGCATATATTTGGATGGGTAGTGGACAGAGCACTGGGCTTGGAATCAGAAAGATCTGAGTTCAAAAATCACCTCAGATACTTACTAGCTGTGTGACCCTGTGCAAGTCACTTAACCCCTATTGGCTTCAGTTTCCTCACCTGCAAAATGAGCTGGAGAAGGAAATGGCAAACAACTCCAATATCTTTGTCAAGAAAACCCCATGGGCAAAAGTCCATGGGGTCATGTAGAGTCAGACACGACTGAACAACAACAACGATATATTTGGTTGTACTTAAATATGTATGTGTTACCTCTCCCAGTTGAATGGAAGGGTCTATTTCACCTTGACTTTGTATCCCCAGCACCTAGCACAGTGCTTGGCACAGAGTAGGCATTTAGTAAATATTTGTTGACTGATTGATTATTGATTGGTCTTTGATCAACAGACTTCCCAGGCTCACATTCAAGGCCTTTTCATCTCAGTAGGTTTATCCGTTATGGGCCATTGGCATAACCTTTGAGAACTTCCGTGCCACAATGAGGCAGTTGAGCAGCACCTTAGTGGAAGTTTAAAAACTTCTAGCTGTTTATTTCAATGTATAAAAATATGTGTATAGACTGTATATATGTAATATGCATACATACATATATGTATATATAGATAATGCAGTGTGTATGTATGTATGTGTGTGTGTGTGTGTAGAGACAACACATCACTATAAGGCTGACCACAAGGTGATGAAACATTTTTTTTTACTTTCTTTTTTTTTTGCCATAGTAATTCACACAACCTTATGAAGGTATGGAGAAATGGTGACCTACATTGCTAAAAGTATATAAGTATTCATAGGTATTTATGGAAAATATAAGTTCACAAGTTATAACGATGATGGCTAACATTTATATAGCACTTTAAGGTTCAAAAAGTATTTTACATATATTACCTCATTTGATCATCCCTATAACTGATCACCAAATATATACCATATCTCTGTTGTATATGCTTTTAATTTTTTTAACAGTTGGTGAGGACAACAAAGATATATGGAAGGAGTAAAGCTTCCTTCTTTTAAATGGCATTTTAAAACCATTTAGCTATTTCTAAATGCTTCTAATTAACTTATTGAAATATCAGATTTTTCAGAATCTCTTTATTAATGTCATGACTATAAGAAATAAAAAGGTAAACTATAATTTCAAAAATGTGTTTTCTGGCTAAGATGCTACATGATACATGGATTTGTTTCTGGAAGAACTTGTGAATGCTAGCAAGGAAGTCATGGGCTTACAACATCCTTGAGAGAGGTAGACAGCTTGTGGGCAGGAACCCTAAGAAGGGAAGGAAGGTCCTGGCAATCCTATATCAGCCAGATGTCCTTTTGGGGAGAGGAAAGCAGATGGGTAATGATAAAAGATGCTAACTCCTCACCCTCTGCCAGAGCGATCTCAGTAGCCTGCTAAAAACACAAAAACAGGTGAGATTCCTGATGAGCACGACTGTGATAAAGGAGATTTCCATTTTAGTAATATCTCTTTCGCTATCAACAGCTTCTCCATCTTGATAAAGACAAGTGGTCATGTAGGAGGGTCCTTCTTGGCTACCAGTTTCCCTTCTCCTCCCCTCCTCACACAGGCATTCTGTTTCCAACAGCTGTTTCCAACAGCTAAATCAGACCTTCGTATTTTTGGTTCTTTGGTTAAAATACTATTGAGGTTCCATTGAAGTCACTGAAATTCCTGTAGTTTCTGCCATGTTTTCATCTGGACTTGTTACCCTGTCCCAGCTTTATTGTATTACTTCAGTCATTGGGTTTAGAAAGTACCTTACAAAGGAACCTATTCACTGCCAATTTTTTCAATTAATTCTTAAAAATTAAGTCTGTCAAAAATCATCTTTAACATTTTAAAAGAGCTTTTATTTCATTGGTCTGAAGACTTCTTCCACAGACATAAATCATCACTCCTCCATACCTTAGTAGACAGTATTCAGGAATGGCTGTAGCCAGAAGAATTCATCACATGGGGCTAAATCTTCACAGATGCCCAATCTACTTCTTTTCTGTCACTCTCTTCAGCTCTTACTAGAGGATACAGCACAAAACCAAACTCTGCTGGAAGGACGTTTCATTACCCACCTTACACATTAAGTAGTTGATTCAAAAGGCATTTAATAGAGAGATGCAGAGCAATCAAAGGAAATAATGCCAACCACACTCACTATAACAGGGAGGGAAATGCAAACCTGAGTTTCTGGAAGCTTTTCAAGAGATTTCATTTTACACGGCAAATACAGAGTATGCTCCTTTCTTTTAGACTGGAAAGAACCTGGCAATGCCAACATTGTAAGCTTTCTAAAAAATAAAATGGCACATCCAGTGACAGGTAGTTGAAGTAGATCTGACAACCAACCTCCCAGAAACTGGATTATTTTCTTTCATTTGATCACCCGTCTTGAGAATACTGAGAATAATGATAATAATAATAGAATAAAAATAATAATATCTACAATTTTTATAGTGCTTTAAGGTTTATCAAGTGTTGCATCGTATTATCTCACTTGATCCTGTGAGGTAGGTGCTATTATTATCTTCACTTTTCAGATGAGAATACTGAAGCTAAGAGAAGGTTAAGTGACTTGCCCAGGGTCACACAGCTTATAATAATCTGCAACTGGATTCAAACTCAAGTCTTCTCAACTCTAAGCTCAATAACATTCTATGTATTATGCCTCCTGGTTACCTAGTGGAGTATGATTACATCCTTTCCTAGGAGCCCCAAGATCTACATGGATCAATTGTAACATTTATGGACATTGAAAATTAGTAGATACTGCATTATACAGAATTATGGAAGAAAATGTAAACAACTAAAAAGTGAGGGATGTTGCAAAGAATTAGTTACATCTGGTAGGATATAGAAATATATGACCTCTGAGATCCCTTGCCCTTTACTCTAAGATTCTCTGATTCTATCTATATTCTCTGTTCTCAAAGACCACCAGCCTAAAATGTCATTTTCTGTCCAATAATTTTATTTTGCAACTCAAAAACCTTCACGATTTCAAAAACCGTGATATATTTAATCTCTAAATTTAAGGAGGCAATAGCCAAAAATACATTCCAATTCTATTATAGAAAAGGAAATTCTTTTTTTGATACAATCTTGTGGAAATAATGGTATATAATTTTTTAAAATATTTTTTTCTTTTAAAATTTTGAGTTCCAAATACTCTCTTCTCTTTCCTCTACCTCCCCCACCTACTGAGAAGGCAAACAATGTGATATAAATTATACATATGAAATCATGCAAAACATATTTCCATATTAGTCATATTTCAAAAAAGCAAGAAAAATAAAGAAAGTGAGAAAATTATACTTCAATTTGCACTCAGAATTCATCAGTTCTGTCTCTGGAGGTGGATTGTACCTAGAAAAGGAAATTCTTAAGAGAGAAATTCAATTCCTTCAGATTCAGGCTTAGCGCTAAAAACACACACTGCAAGAGAGATTCTAAGACAGTCTTAATCTGGGGTCTGTGAACTTAGTTTTTAGAATTTTCTTTATAACTATATTTCAATTTCATTTTAAATTTTAATATGAAAAAGTTTTACACAAAATATCAATGCAGCCAAGATTAGAAGGAAAGTAGAAAACTGGGAGGAATGGGATTTTATAGCAAGTTTCTCTGTTAAAGACCTCATTTCTCAAATATATACAGAACTGAATCAAATCTATAAGAGCACGAGTCATTCCCCAATTGACAAATGGTCAAAGGATACGAACAGGCAATTTTCAGAAGAAGAAATCAAAGCTACCTATATTTATATGAAAAAGTGCTGTACATTTCCATTGCTTAGAGAAATGCAAATTAAAACAACTCTGAGATATCACCTCACACCTATCAGATTGGCTAATATTACAGAAAAGTAAAATGATAAATATTGGAAGGGATATGGGAAAATTGGGATACTAATGCACTGTTGGTGTTGTGCAGTGATCCAACCATTCTGGAGAGCAATTTGGAAATATGCCTAAAGGGCTATACAACTGTGCATACCCTTTGATCCAGCAATGCCACTACAAGGTCTGTATCCCAAAGAGATAAAAAAGGAAAAATTCCTGTTTGTACAAAAATATTTATAGCAGCTCATTTTGTAACAGCAAAGAATTGGAAATTGAAAGGATGCCCATCAATTGAGGAATGGCTGAACAAGTTGTAGCATATGATTGTGATTGAATACTATTGCACTATTAGAAATGATGAGGAGGATAGTTTCAGAAAAACCTGGGAAGACTTATATGAATTGGTGCAAAGTAAAGTAAGCAGAATCAGGAGATCATTGTAAACAGTAAGAGCAATGTTGGAATGATGATCACCTATGAAAAACTTAACTTCTCTGATTAATACAATGATTCAAGACAACTCTGAAGAAAGTATGATGAAAAATGCTATCCACCAAAAAACATATGGAGTCTGACTGCAAATTGAAGTATAATTTTTTCACTTTATTTTTCTTGCTTTTTTTTTTGCAACATGGCTAATATGAAAATGTTTTGTATGATTTCACATGTGTAACTGATATAACACTTCTTGCCTTCACAATGGGTGGGGAAGGGGTGGGAAAGGGTGGGAAGGAAAGAATTCAGAACTCGAACTTTTTTTAAGTTGAAAATAAATAAAGAATACCTTTTAAAATGGGGAAAGTAAGTTATATTAATAATTATATATTATAAAAATATTTCAATATAATTGGTTTCCTTTCTAATCCTACAGGCTTTATTTGATTGATTTAAAAATATTATTTTGTAAAGGGGTCCAAAAACTTTACCAGACTGCCAAAGGGGTCCGTGATAATAATAGCTAGCATTGATTTAATACTGAGGTTTGAAAGTACTTTTATGTGTGTTTTCTCATTTGATTCTCACTAAAAATCGTTTGAGGTAAGTGCTGTTATTATGTCTGCTTTACAGATGAGGGAATTGAGACTGAGAAAGGAAGTTATACAGGTAGGGTAATACAGGTAGTGTCATGTGGGGCAGGATATGAGCCCAGGTTGTTCTGATTCCAGGTCCAGGATTTGATTCACTAAGTCCCGCGCGCGCACACACACACACACATTAAGAATGCCTTAACCACAGCAATGGTCTTTGCCCCCATCCTTGAGAAATGACCAGATTCCACACTTGCATTCTCAGAACTGGAGCAGATAATAATAGGAGCATCTGTGTGTTAACAGGTCTTAATGGGGCTCTGGAATGTAGTATTATCAGAATTACCCCAGAGATGAGAACAGCTGTGAAAGGTTAAATGCTCTTTCAAAAACTATGACTACAGCTGTTGATGACAAATGAGGAAACTTCAGAATGGTCAACATCCTTTATTGTTGTCTTTTACTTGCTTTTTTAAAACTAAGGGTGATCGTTCTACAAGGACGTTTTCCTACAAATAGCATCCTAAGTCATAAATGATGACTTTTAAAAGTTCTTCAAAAATCAAAACTTGAAACCAAAGTTTATTTTGCACATATCCTAGCTCAAAATTCTTAAGTCCTTATCATCTGCAGAGAATTAGAAACTTTGTGGACTGCGCTTGGTTTTTTTTTTTTTTTACCCCAATTGATAAGGTTAAACGAATCTGGTTTTTAAGCAAATGAAAATGTCTGCTAAGTGCCCGGGTTGCTGGTGAATGAGTAAGAGTCGGGGCGGGGCCGGGTGAATATACCCTTGGCACACTTTTAAGTTTAATCTGCATTATTACTATTTTCTCCTTTCACTTTCTTAAATCTAGACGATCGGCAAAACAATAAATGAAGCCCTGATTTTTAGCCTTGAGGATTTCCGAGGTGTAAATGCTCACACTGAAAATTTAACAGCCAGCCGCCAGCACACCCCTGGTAGAACCCAGCTTGTCTAGTACAGAATTGGTGATTTGGGAAATTCAAATAGTTTCTTTTACTTAGAGCTACAATATTAAAGCCGGAGTCTTTAGCAACAGAAATGGAAATTAAAACTACTCCTTAATAGGTTAATTATTTATCCCTGTTGTTCTCTTCTCACCTAGACACACCCTTTGGCAATGCTGCGACCCCTCCCCCGTCCCCATCGATTACTTCTTTCCAGCTGGGCATTTAAAGGAGGGGCCCAGGCAGGCTATCCTTTATTTCTCTCCCAGCGGGCCTTCTAACTCTGGACTTTGTCCCCAGGTGGGTACCTTCTCTCCACTTCCACCTTTATGATTTTCACCTTTCTCCTTTAGAATGTCTGCTCCTTGGGGGCAGGGGCTGTCTTTTTTTTTTTTTTTTTTGCTTCTATCTCCAGCCTTAGCGCTTAATACAGTGCCAGGCATACAATAAGTGCTTATTAAGTGCTTGTTGCCTGCCCATTTGAGATAAGGTCTGGTCCTAGATGGGATGTATATTTAGGATATTAACCTCTCTCTGATATCTTTAACATATTTCCAAACTTCAACTGGTTTCATACATCGGCACCAGTTTTACAGTAGCCTTCTCATGAACCTAAAGTGGTTAGTGGAGGGCTAGTGGGGCAGCTAGAAGGCACAGTGGATAGAGTACTGGGCCTATCCGGAGTCAGAGAGAATCATCTTTGTGATTTCAAATCCAGCCTCATACACTTATGAGCTGTGTGACCCTGGGCAAGTCACTTAACCCTGTTTGCCTCAGTTCCTCACCTGTAAAATGAGATGGAGAAGGAAATGGTGAACCACTCCAGTATCTTTACAAAAAAAAAAAAAAACCCAAACCCAAACAAACCCCAAATGAGGTCACAAGGAGTTGGACAGGACTGAACAAGAACAAACAAAGAAAAAAGTATGGTAGAGTGGAAAAGGATTGCCTTGGAGTCACAGACCTCAGTTTCTCCATCTCTAAAACGAGAGGAATGTAATGAGTTTAGGTCTTTTCCAGCTCTAGATCTATGATCTACAATCTTAGTGACAAATAACCACAAGTTTTTGATTTTAAGAATTTTCATGTAAATTTTGGGTTTTTAGAGGTAAAAGGGAAAGATTCATTCCATGTTTAGATTTTATACCAACCCAAAATCTCCATGTGAAACACAAACAAACGTATGTTTTACCTTGTCTTGTGAAGAAATGATACAAACCACCCCATTTCACATGATTTCCTTTGGAAACCACAAATTGCTTACTGTCAGCCAAAATCTAGAAACTAAATAGCTCTGTTGAAACCTGGAGCCAGATGTGTGTGTGTGTGTGTGTGTGTGTGTGTGTGTGTGTGTATTTTCACATTTGTACAATGCTTCCTATACAGAATGGCTACCGCATACATAGCCAAACTTGTGAGCAAAAATACTGTGGTCAGAGATTACTATAAGAAAACATAATGCCTAAGAATTCTGCATGTTTTTCTAAATATTCCAGAGAAATCACTTAACTGATAGACCATTCTAAAAGCCAGGCTTTAAATCCATTTCCTCTAGCATGAATGAATAACTTTGGCCTGAGCTCTCCATTAGCTTCAATGAAGTAAAGCGAATGCTAATACAGTTAAAACTGACTATTTATTAAGATACTGAAAAGCTTTAAAAGGAGAGAAATGGTACAAATTAGGAAGCAAGAATATTTTGTGACTATCAGCTGAAACTACTTAAACAGCAGCATTTTTAATGCAGCCCTAACTGGCCTTACTCTAGGACTCTCTCTTTGACCTTGACAAATAATTTCCTTTTCTAAACTTTAATTTCCTCATTTGTAAGATTAACAAGTTGGAATTAGATGATCGCCATGGTCTCTTCCAGTTCCCAAACTCTATTATTCTATTGTGTGACAAACACCCAAGGTTTTCTTTACAATAAAAGCTGCTCTAACATTTAATGAATATAAGTCTCCAGCCAATTTGATAATTATATATATTCAATGCACCATTTCTTCTTATCACTTATGAGTCAAGAACACAAACAAAAACCAAATAATAGGAAAGATGGAGGGATGGCAGTCCCTTTTTGCCTTGCATGATGTCTGTCCCTGCAAAAGGTTGTGTGTTCTGAGGTGATGATGTTGGATTAAGAAAGAAGTGTGAGCAGGAAACATGACCACAGCTTTGATGTTGCTCCAGTAGCCTTTCTGATCCTTCCTTTTCTTTGCTTCCTTCTTGGGCCTGATAAAATGATGGAAAGGAGGCTTCTGGGCTGAACGTAATTGGACAGGGTTGCAGGGAAAATTATTCTTAGCAACTCCAATATCTTGTTGGCTAAGTTGCTTCCATTTTCCTCTATAGGAGAGGTTCTGGGACCCACAAATTTGTTAAAAAAATTTTTTTCTTTATAAATATATTTCAACATAACTGGTTTCATTTGTAGTCCTAGGTATTCTGTTTCATGCATTTAAAAATACTCTTCTGAGAAAGGGTCCATGGGCTTCACCAGATTGCCAGAGGGGTCCAGAGACACAAAGTACTTAAGAACCCCAGAACTACAGAATGGGACATGACAAATATGAGACAGCATGTTAGCATCTTAAAAATAACACGTGATGTGTTCACTTGCAACATTTGACTTTTGGATTCTGAGATCCAAAGAAAGGTCTCACTAATGCCAAACCGATACCTCTTCATACAAACATCCATGCTCTGGAGTCTGGTACATGGGGCCCATTAGAATCTGCTGAGAACGCCAACTAACGATTTTTTTTTCTATTTCTATTTTGAGAAAAAAGAACAAGGACATCTTCCATAAAGTGACCTTGGCACTCGAACTTCCTCTCTTCCTAACAAGAACAGCCTTAGCTGGCTGAAATTTAGAGCCTCTCACTTAAAAATTTTAAGAACTGAATTTCCTAACCTCTGACATTTTCTATGGAGGGGGGGACCTCTGATGTCACATTTAACTATTATAAGACAACTATTAGAAGTATTATAACTATTATAAATGAATTCCCATTACTAAATATGATAATGCTTTGAGCTTTCTGAACGACTATATAAAATTTAAGCAGTTTTCACAAATTTTTTTTTCCTGATAAGCTTCCTTTGAGATGGCCAGAAGTAGACCACTTAACCAGGTCTCTAAGGCATGCAAAATGCTTTACATGTGTAATCCTATTTGATCCTCACAACAACCCTGGCAGGTATGTGCTATTAATATTCCCATTTTACAGATGAGAGAAAAGAAGCCAAGAAAGCTTAAGTGGCTTGCTGAGGGTATCTGAGGCAGAATTTGAATTCAAGACTTCCTGACTCCAAGTCCAGAACACGCTCACTAATACCCACCTTGCCCCTTCCTATAGATGGCAAATTGTAAAGTTAAATGACTTCCACAGCTTTAATTACGGCTAATCAAGGATTCCTAATTCATAGACCAGTGTTTGGGTTGTTTGTTTGTTTTGACTATTTCACTTATTGTATAGATATGGAATATTCTCCAACTCCCTACACGTATCTTCTATATTCTATTGTTCCGACAAATCATAACATTCACAAAGCTATATGTGGGAATTCTAAAGAAGCAGGGTCCCCACATAATTGTGAAACACGTAGTGGGAAGGCTTCCAACTAATACTCGAGCATCCCCAAATGGGACAATTAGTGTGGTTATGCTCTAGTTTTGAATGTACAAGAAATGCATGGGATTCTTAAAGAAACCACAGATGAAGCAAAATCAATCTCTAGTCATTAAAAAAAAAAAGCTAAACCACTCTTTCATTTTAAATGCTGCCAATAGACCCATGGAGGAAGTACTTGGCCCTTCTTTCTTCAAGAGTGGTTTTATTCTATAGCAACAACCCAACGAATCTCAGAGTTATGTTTTTCAAAAGAAACAAGAAAAATTGTCATGCCCAGAGAGTTGTGAAAGTGGACATAATGCTGGTTTTTGATAACTTTGCTTCCTAGTGACATAAACTTAATTTTCAGTGAAGCAAAATTCTACAAGCTTAAATCCTAGGTTACATACGGTTCATAATTATTTTGAGCCATGAATATGTAAGCATATACACCTAGAAACATTATGTTTGTGCTGAGAGGCAGAAAGAATAATGGGAGGAAGGTCACACTTGAAAATGTGCTTACCTCTTCTAGTAAGTCCAAGTATATAAATAAAATGAATAATGAGAGAAAGGGTGAAAAAAAGAAAGACTCTGCAAAGTGTGAAACCAGTTAAGAGCATGACAGTCTCTGAAAGAAATGAAGTTGAGAATCATCCAAAGGGCAATGAAAAGACTCATAGTGTCTATGAGCTGGAAGAATAAGGAAGAAGTGGTATATATGAAGGACATCACATGAGAAATGAGTGAATAAACAAACAAAAAAAGCGGTTGCCTCGGTTATTTATCAGTTGTGTGACCTCAGTTAAATTTCTTCATCTATGAAATGGTGGGGCTGGTCCTCTTGGCCTCTAAGGTCCATTCTAACAACTTTCTTCTGATAGCCACAAGCCTGTAATTCACTTGTATCCCTCCAGAGACTGTGAGGAAAGTCAACAACTCTTTGGCTGGACTCCGCAGAGTGAATTTATGGGCAGGATCGGAGGAGTCAAACAGGATAGATAGGCCTAGATGGATTATGATCTGAGTACACCGTAGGAGGGGATATTCACATAGTTGAGTTTACAGGTTGACTGGAGCGTCATTTAAAAAAGAATAATTCCTTAATGTGAAAAGTACTAGATATTACAATATCTTGAGTTTCTACAGTTATTTCTCTCCTCTTCCTGCTGTCAGTAGTAAGACTTGGAGTCAGGAAGACCTGAGTTCAAATGTGGCTTCAGCCAGATGTGTGTGATACTGAGCAAATCTCTTTACGCCTCCTCCCTTATCCTCAGTCATCCCCTTTATAAAATGAGGATAATAATAGCATGTACCTCCCAGGGTTGTTGTGAGGATCAAATGAGAATATTTATAAAGTGCTTTGCCAACTTTAAAGCGCTATATAAATGCTAGCTATTTATTTGTTAATTAATTAGTTTAACTGTTACATAAGGGTTTCATTTTCAAAGCAATGTTCTTAATTCTTTAATCAATGGGTGGAACAAATGACTGTGTTCTCTAGTACGCAAAGATGGAGGATGAAAAGGTGTGAAAGTCTGCCTGTATCTATTTACCCAGCACTATGACAAGGTCTTATTGCTAATTTCATGGGCCACCCACATTCTTGCTCACAGACATTCTTCTAATACTTTAAAAGGGATGGAAGAGATACTGAGCAGATAGTAGCTGAAGATGTGGCAGAAATCCAGAACATGACATGTAACGGATCTCTACTTAGGGGTGCACCTCAGAGGAAACGCCAGCTCAAACTTCCGTGACTACGACACTTATGGTGGCTTGTTTAGGACTTATTTTTTAACGCATCCAATGGAAAAATTAATAAAAGTTAGAATATCATTCCTGACTGCTCCTGAAGATTTTTTTAATAAGGGGCTATCATGTCCCCAATAGCTGTTAAGAATCTTATCACAGAAAGACTTGCTCAAGCATAGCTTCTTCAATTTTACATTGTCACTGTGATTGTCACAGGACTTTGAAAATAATTCAGGTGCAAATTCCAAGTTAGGGGAAAAGGGACATGGGAAAAAGGAATTGTGGAACAGTTGGCAATGCCACCTCTGGCATTCCATTGTGAATGTGGTGGCCCTCCAAGGAGCACATGGCATTCTCTACTTAGAATGCTCCAATAGCACATTCTAGCTAAAGATACATGCACTCCTAACTCCTCTGCTTTCCCACTGGCACTTTGCCTCAGAATAAGATTCTCTCCCCTCCTGCTCCTGGGCATCTTGCCAATGTGGCTGCTTATTCTGGGTGGAGCTGAGGAACTACATTCATCCAACTTGCCACTGGGATTCACGATGGAAGTTCCCTGGAAATGGAACTATCAGCAGGGCAACAGGAAATCATTGCCACCCCTTGAGAGTAACTGTACCAGCTGACCACCCAGGAATAGAGGCAGAGAAGAAGAGTTTGTTGGTGCCAGCACCCCCTCCCCCTCCTCTTGCCAATATAGGGTGCCTCTGAGGTCAACATCTCTGAGTTAGAGCCTTGCAGAAGCAGTCTTTTTATCTGGCCCTATTCTAGGAGGCCACAAAATATCCTCCAGCACCTTTCTCTTTTTTAGCCACTATCCTTTCTATTTCCATATAAAGACATTAATAAGGCATGATATTATTACTTCTTTGCCAACTACTTTTTAAATATCCTGAACATACTACAAAATAAGACTAAATATAGCCTCATCAACATGAATAAGCCTTATCACACACTCTCTCTACTAAAACTTAAGAAAGGCATGATGCTGAAATTATTCCAAAGCTTAAAATTGCTATGAAAATTACTAGTTTTTGTGCACATAAGTTTGCTTTTATACTCATTGTCACTAGATTCCAAGATGGCAACCCTTCCTTTCCAAATCTGTCCTTCTTCCTTTCCAGTCTTTCAACTGATCTGTCTTTTGAATTATGGCTACAAAGCATATTTGCTACCAGAATCTAATCTGGCATTGACAAGTTTTCAGGGTTGGCATGCCCAGTCCAGTTCTCTTAAGTCTTGGAGATATCTTAGGGACCCCAGCACTCAGGTGAGCAATGCTGTGATCATCATTTAGATAGATTGGGTTATGGAGTGGGGATTCCTAGCTTTAAAATTTTTACATTAAAGGAAAAATGTTGTGGTCTTGAATTTGACCTTACTCAGCTCATGTGATATAACTGTGGATTCGACCTTTCTGTAAAATGTTTTTTTTTTTTTAATGATCATGGAAAAAGTGAAACCAATATGTTGACTAGGCACATCTTAGATGGCATTGATTTAACAGTATAGAATTTAGAATTGGTATTTCTTTTAGTTGCTATGAAATTTGATTTGATTGTGTTGGGTGAGCCATTCAGATTATACTGCGTGGCTTCAAGAACAGGTTTTCTAAATGGGCCACCTTACATTACACAACAGCTGTGGCAAATACTGTATTAGAGTCATCAGGTTCAAGGTTTATTTAATGTAAATACAGTCTAGACTCATTATCTTGCCCCATCTTGAAGCTTGGAGCAACGAGAAGCAAATTTGATGAGAAAGCAGAAGCTAGAAATATTAGGGACAAACAATTAAGTGGGAGGTCCTGGGTGGTTCTTTATGAACAACAGAATTGGCATCATAACAAAGGGAGGTCAGATTGGGAAAGGGCAAGATAAGGAACCTGAGACTGTACATGAAAACTTAAACATCAGACCTGCACGTGCCAAGCCCTGTTCAGTAATAAGCCCTGCACTGTACAAAGTGAAAGCCATTAATGACTGTGAAAAGCCCCTCCTCCCAGGTGGCTAAAAGCCCCAGCAGTGACAATACTCACGCTGACACTGTCCCCATGACTGGCGGGCCCAGCCCCAGCAGCAATCAATCCTACTGCCATAACGGCATAGTCCAATGGAGGACACTATTTGCCTGGGCCACCTACAAAAAGGGGGAAAGAAAAGAAAAATCAGACAAACACATCTTGGAGGTTAAAAACAACTTTTCCATGAATTTCTGAGAAATAATATAGCATAAATCTCTCTGCCAAGCCTATCATCATTTTCAAAATCAAACTTTTAGAAGGATGAGAGTTGAGCTTGCTTTCACAGTAATATTAATTATGACTTAACGCCCACAGTGAAAACCTCAAATAGTGCATAATCCCTCTTTAGAAGCTAAAACAAAATGCCTTGGATACTCAGTGCCCAAAGTCATAGGATGAGTGTTAAAACCTTGTACCTAATGACCTATAACCAGTCATGGACAAAATCAAAAGCTTTGAGGAATTCTACATAAGTGATTAAATATCAAAAATAAATTTGCCAAAACAAAGAAGAATAAACTTTACTTTCTCTCTTACATAAATATTGAAAAAGAAAAGAAAGAGATTATCTTTCCCCACCCTGGATATAGTGAGAATAAGATAGAAGTGATTTGAAGAGATGCCTTTTAACATTTCTTGAAAACTTTTAAAAGCACTTGAGAAAAATCTTAGCAACAAGACAAAAAAGTTTACAAAAATTTTCTTTCTAATTGTCTTGGAGATAACTGACTAGCTAGAAAGAAACAGAAAGCTTTCTTTTCTGTGTCAAAAATGCTCCCTGTTATGCAGTGATAGAGTAGGTTGTAGAATGATTGCCTAAGAGTGTAAACTGAAAGGAGTCTGAAGACTTGAATTCAAGTCTTCCTAGCTTTGCAGACTTACTAGCCAAATACTAATCAAGAGCTTCAGTTTCTCATCTATAAAAGTGGGATAATAACATCTCTTCCTAGCAGCTAGGTGGCTGGTGGATAGAGCCCTGGACCTGGAGTGAGGGAGACCCCAGTTCAAATCCAGCCTCAGACACCTTGTGTGAATATGTGAGCAAGTCACTTAAACCATGCCTGCCTCAGTGTCCTTTACTGTAAAATGAGGGACAATAACAGCATTTACCTCCCAGGGTTGTTGTGGGGACCAAATAAGATAACATTTGTAAAGCACTTAGGCACTTCCCTTTATCTGACCCAATTGTTCTAAGAATCAGATAAGGCATGTGAAAGAGCTTATAAAAACTCTAAACTCTTAACTGTCTTGTACTATTATAAGATGCAATTATTATTATTGCAAAGCTAAAAGTAATAAACGGAAAATATTTCATCGTATTTTGACAGCTTAAGGATACATAGTAGGCACTTAATAGAGGGCCACAGGTCGTTGATCGAGTTTCATTTTACATACATTCTTCCTTTGAACACTTTTTGTTGTTGTAAATGGTTGTTCTTCTAGAGTTAAGCTTAAGGGATTTTCAGTTTCTGCGAAAAAAAAAATTGTTCCTAATTTTGGTTTTAAAAAAGGATTCATAAGATTTTGTGCACATGTGTATTTGATGAATTCCTAATCGGAATTGGGACTGTAAAAACTGCATTGAAATTGTCTATAATGGACACGAAGTAAAACAGAACAAGACGTTTAGTCTAGTTCTCCTGCTAGAAATGTTGTTCCCTTTACCGTTCCACCAAAAAGTCCCCCAAACTTTCTGTTTCCCCAAGCCATGTATATAGACCAAGTGGCTGCACTTTTTTTCCCCTCATCTCCTCTTAACTCCCAGCACCGCCTTCGTTCTCAGTAGGAACAAGAAAGCAAACCCAGCGTGGCGGGTTCGTTACGAGACTGCAGGTAAACCAGGTGTGGAGTGCTTCTTTAGGTGGCGAGCAGTGAAGGAGGAAAGGAGGCGGGGTCCAAATTCCAGGAGCAGTTAAACCAGCCTAAGAAGAGGAGCCCCGAGGCTGTCTGACCCCCTCAGACGCTCCCAGGGCACCAGACACCCTTAGCTGATTCACCTGGAATACAGATCCAAGCAGCGGCTTAATCTGCTCGCCTGCTGCCGGGAGTTAACTAAGCGCGCGCACAAACACACCCCGATCAGGCCCTAGCAAGAAGGGGGTTCCCGGCGGCGTCAACCGCGGCCGAGCCCGGCAGCTGTTCCCCACCGGCAGAAGGGAGGGCGCAGCCTGCAGGAAGTAGTGCGCCCCAGCTGAGTGACAGCGCGCAGCCAGAGGAGAGTTGTTCGAACCTGTCAAAGCACGCAGATGTCGGGTCCCTGTTAGGTTCAAGATGCATTATTGAGCACACAGCACATTCTCCGCGGCCCCAACCTCATGCCCCTGGTTCTTTCCCCCTGGGGGACACTGGCCCTTTTCCCTTATTTTCGGGACGTGCTTTCAGCCTCCAACTCTTCAGAGGAGGAGAAAGAAAGCCAGAGAACGCGGCGTCTTCACCAGGGCCCTCAGGCTCCCGCCCCCCCCCCCCCCCAGCCCTGGTGTACTTGGGACGCTGACAGTGCCAGGGAGGGATTTAGTGGGGACTACTCAGAAGTTTCCCCTTCTCCGGGAGAGATCCGCGAAAAGTGGACTAGTGTCCTAGGGGAGCGAGATGGTTCGGTACTCATCTCCTGGTTTGGAACTCTCCTCTACACTGGAGATGAAGGCATAGGCTTTTTTTAGTTAGAGCGCACAGGCTATGATCCTTCTTCGCCAATAATCTTCCCTCCTCTCCTAACTGGGGGCGGGGGAAGAGATGTAACCGAGGGGAGGGTCGGACGCCTTGCAGCCCGTGGCCCCCACCCAGCCAGTAAGTTATTTGCCCCACACAGGTGTCTCTCCCGTTCCGTCTGTAGGCTGTGGTGAGAAAGGCTTGCAAACTACCGCAAGGGACTTCATGGATTTCTCTTTCTCTAGCTCGGGTCTGTACAGGGTCCCGACCTCAGCCAAGGCTGTTAACAAACGTCTCCTTGGCCCGAGCGGCGAGCCGAGAAACCCTTCTGCCCTCCTCCCCCAGCCTCCCGCCTCCTGAAAGCCGTGGGTCCCTTCCAAGGGGTTCTGCTTACCTTCCATCGAACTCCGACGAAGCCTCCAGATAGAGCGAAGAGGCGAGCACCAGTCCCAGGAGTAAATCCATGTCTGGAGGGGAAGCCCTCCAGAGAGTGCGGACTGGCTGGGGCTAGAGCAACGCAAAGGAGGTAGCAGCAGCAACAGCGGCGGCGGCGGCGGCAGCAGAGAGGGGAACAGGTTGGAGGGGAGGAGCAGCGCTGACAGCAGCGGGGGCCGCCGAGAAGCGCACGCTCTTTCCTCAGCCCTTCTCCCTCTCCGAGCTGCCGACTGCAGGGGTCCACCTCCCGCAGCTACTGGAACTCGGGGGGCAGAAGCGTGGAGGAGAGCAGCCTGAACTGCTCTGGCCAGCCGCCCGCAGCCCCTCTACAATTCTCTCCCGGGGAGAGGGAGGTGCTGCAGGGGAGGGAGGGAAAGAAGGAGGGAGGGATGGGGAGAGGGAGGGCAGAAGAGCCGCCAGAGGGGCGGGGAAGGGCGCGAGCCCACGCGCGTGCCTGACCTCCTTCCCTGCTCCCCGGGAGCTCGGAACTGGAGGGAGCACACACAGGCTCTGCTGGAGAACTCAGGGCGCGAGGAAGCCTGCACGGGACTGAGGGGGTCAGTGAGAGTGAACTACTGGCAGATAGGAAGCAAAGGTGGAAGCCTAATGAAATGAGGAGGAAGCCGAAGGTAATGGAGAGCCAGGAAGGGGAGGGGAGCTGCCAAGTAGTAGGGCGAGGTATGCGCTTCATGCACAGCCTGGGAGAAGGGGTTGGTGCAGGTGAGTTCTAGTCGGGAGGGGTGTGTCTCAGAGAGAGGAGCAGGATCAGCAGGCGAGCATGGAAACCCAGGATATGCATTCAGTGAAGCTACTGCATGACTGGAAGAGAATTGGCGAGAGCATATTCCACGAGTCACTTGTCCCCAAGCTGTGGATTGGCGCTTTTTTCTCCCAAAGGAAATAAAATATCAAGTGGAGCGTTGAAGTAAAGTAGCGTCCGATTGTTCTGAGCTCGTTCAGCCTAGCTTCGAGTACATTAAGATTGGACAAGAATGTCTCTTCCTGTCAGGGGCACACACTGACCAAAGATGAATCAGGCAGCATCTTCACTATCATTTTACTATTGAAAGGATGGAAGATTTCCACATTTCCCTCCACTAAAAGAAAGTACCAAAATACAGTCTATAATCTCAGAAATTCCAAAGTCATTAATATAGAAACTGCATTTCACTTGGAATGTTACCGTATATTTAAAAAGTTTTGCTTTCAGGTTTCCAAAACTTTGCAAAATCTGAGAAAAGCCTGTTGCTTGATAGTTTTACCTTTCTTAACTCTCATTTTATCTAAGGAGAGGAATGTTCCCTTCGAATAAGAAAATAAGTTATTTCAACACGAATGACTTTGATTTCAAGTTATTTTCTGTGAGCAAAACAAGTTTCTATTTTAACATCAGGAAACATGATGAGTACATGCCAATTCAGACTTAGGACATTTTTTTTAGGCAAACAGCTTGTTGTCATCCACCCCAGCTCCTGATCCTAATATGACCCCAAAATGTTGGAATCAAAATATTTGCTCCAGCAAATGAAATTTTTGTAAGCCTAATGTAGGCTGTGTTCCAGGCAGCACTGGCTCCTCTGACCCGTTCTCTTTGTTTATTGGGTTCCTGACTTGAATTTACAAATAGCTTTGGGCGAATATTGGAGAAGGGCATAAGAAAAGTCATAATGAGACAGAATAGAAACTGGTGGAATAGAACAGTAAAAATTGTTTATGGTGCTATCTGTATATTTCCTTAAATATTCTTTGTATATTTCTTCCTACCTCTTCAATTTCAGCTTCTCCCCTCTTTAAGCTCTAATTATACTAGCCCATGTTTAATCATTGAATTAGATTCTTAGAAGGAGAACCTAGCGATCTTCTCAATGTACTCTTTCCCTTAGGCAGGACTGCCACTGAAAGATAGGATGATATCTAGGAAAGAAGAATATACAATCTGTTATTTTTTAAGCCTTGATTATAGTGACCTAACAAAAATAAGTTTACCAGTAGGAATATACAAGTTAGAAGAGTGAGAGTAATAAGCTTCTCTTCAGGTTATCAAGAAAAATGAAAAGTTTTTTTGAAATAAAATAGATGAAAGACTTGAAGGTCACAATAAAAAAAAAAGGAATAGGATAGGACAAAGCAGAAGGGAATCCTGATTGATGTAGAAGTTGGAGAGTAGAAAGATGAAGGCGGAAAAAAGATAGGGAGGGCCCACCAAACGTTTCAATCAATCACTAAACATTTATTGAGCACTTGCTGTGTACCAGTCATTGTGCTAAGCACTGGAAATACAAAAAGAGGCAAAAGATACTCCCTGTTCTCAAGGAACTTACAATGTACTGGGGGATTCAACACGCAAACAAATGTATGCAAAGCAAGCTTATCTATAGGATCAATAGGAAATAATTAACAGAGGGAAGGCACTAGAATGAAGAAGGGTTGGGGAAAGCTTCTTGTAGAACATGGGATTTTCATTGGTACTTAATGGAATCCATGGAAGAGTAGGCATTACAAAAAAGGGAGAGCATTCTATGCGAGAGCCAAGAGATGGTGTATCTTGTTCATGGATCAGCCATAAGGCCAGTGTCACTGGATCGAAGAGTACAGGTCAGGGAGTAAGATTTAAGACTACAAAGGTAAGAGAGGTGGGTCTGGGTTGTCAAGGGCTTCAAATGCCAAACAGAGCATTTTGTATTTGATCCTGGAGGCAATAGGAAGCCACTGGAGTTTATCGAATGGGGGGTGGGAGTGACACACGTGGCCCTGTGTTTTAGGAAAATCACTTTAGTAGCTGAATGGAGGATGGATTGGAGTGGGGAGAGACTTGAGACAGGTAGCCCCACCAGTAGACTATTGCAATAATCTAGGCATGAGGTAATAAGGTCCTTCACCAGAGTGGCAGCAGAGACAGAAGAGTAAAGGTGGCATATTCAAGATATGTTGAAAAGGTAAAATCGACAGGTCTCAGTAATAGACTGGATATGGATAAGAGATAAAGTAGGACGTGGGAAGGTAAAGAATAGCATTGCTTATTAAGAAGAACTGCCCATGTGAGAAAATCCAGGAGCCAGAAGGAGGAAGATGGTAAGACAGCGTTTGGGTGACAAGAGAAAAAGCAGACGCAATATTAATGTAGGAGTATTGTGGCATTCACAGAAGGAAGAAATGGATCAGAAACATGGTATGATAGTGTTCAGTGACTTCTGTGATCTAGTCATCGATCGGGGCTCTGTACATGCCAAAAGTAGAGCAGCTCATAAATTCTTGACTTTTCTTAATGATAATTTCATCTCTCAAGAGATGAAGGAAATGAATGAAAAAAATTACTCATCCTAGCACATGATCCTGATCAACAAGGAAAAATTGGTTGCTAAAGGAGAAATTAAGAGCAGTGAATAGAGCACGGACCCTGAGGTCAGGAGGATCTGAGTTCAAATGTGACCTCAGATACTTGACACTAGCTGTGTGACCTTGAACAAGTCACCTAACCCTGATTGCCTCACCTCCCCCCTCTAAAAAAAATAATGAAGTAGAAATGATGGGAACTTTAGGAGGAAATGACCATTTCGTTTTATAATTCAGGATGGGAAAAAGGAAAGCTAAAAATAATGTAGGTTTCAGTGGGTTTAAGAAAGGAGAGGTTGGATTCCAAGGCCTAAAATTGTATGGGGAGGTCAGCCCAAAGTAGGGATCTAAAACTCCCAGGAAGGAACTTAAGAGATCATAAATAGAAATAATTCAATTGAGGAATAAAAAAAGGACCTAATGACTGATGTTGATGCACAAAGAACTCATTAGACAATTTACATTTTAAAATATGTATAAGGCATGATTTTTAAAAATATATATATTTAAAGAGACATTTATGGAAATTCCCCTATCCTGTCATAATCTTTTATCTTTCCAGCTATTTCTGCCTTACCCCTAACTTTACTCTGTCCTCACTGTGATTTTCACTGCTCAGTACTTTTCCTAGGTCATCTCTGGCTATGTTCTCCTTCCTTCCCAATCACAGTCTCTTGGTGAACAGATTCAACTTGACATTACCCTTTATGCTCAGATCTCTTCTTGTTTTGTTTTGTTTGATTGCTTATCACACTTTGCTATAACATAACCCGGGATTATTTTCTTCTTCTTCTTCCTTTGCTCCTGCTAATATACTACTGAATGTTACTGGAAGAAATCACAAAACCACACTGACTGGTCCACTACAAATTTATGCTGTCTCATGTCACCTGGGTCCTCAGCACATCAAGGTAATGCATCCTGTGTAGTCAGTAACAACTAGGAAGACAGTGACACTGGATCACAGAATACATTAAGGTAGGAAGGTATAGGACAGTTGGAATGATAGGAAGGGACAAGGTTGTTGAGGGCTTTCAAAGACAAATAGCAGATTTTTTATTTGATTCTGCTGGCAGTGGGGAGTGTAACAGCAATCTCATTAGTACCCCCAGGATGGCTGCTAGCACAGGTTCTTAGATCTGTTTTTCTAGGAAAAACTGCTCAAAATGGGTTAACATTTGACTATCTATATTTGTCCCAAGGGATTTGTTTTTCTTTTTTTAATGGGATAAGGGGGAAGGTAGGAGAAAATAAATACTTATTATTCGAAAATGAATAAAGTAAAATGAAAATTATGTTTAAAAACAAGAAGAGAGTTGCACAGGACTGAGGGCATTTTTTATTTTTCATTGTTTTATGGGCTGCTAACAGTCAATTTGATAGTGATGAGTGTCTACGTAATGAACTAGGCTGCTCCTTGGACAGCAGGTGACATCCAACTTAGGCATTATACTAAAAGACAATTTAAATAGAATCTGCTGCAGCTTTTATCATTAATGTAGGAGTACAAGGAAGAGCTATTGAAGCAGGACTTCTTCACTCATTGCATCTGTCTCTAACCCAAAATTAGAATATTGACTCAGATCACTAATGTTTTGGCTTCCCAGTTGACTGTTTTGATTCTGTGGAATCTTTTATGTATATCAAACAACCAATTTTTTCCTTTTTAAAAAATTTATTTTTAATATGAAATTTAATTATAAAAAGAACATTTCCATACACAAAGCAGAACACCAAAAGAGGGAGCTAACATTATTGTTATCTCAAAAACTTGGAGAAAGAAAAAATTTAGAACACTCATATAAATCCTTCCAGTTGCCATGTTCAAAACTATATATCTCTTTCTGCATCTTGTGTTCATCATCCTCTGTCAGGAGGTGGGTAATAGACTTCATCATAGGTTTTCTAGAGCCACATTGATCAACGTTCTTGAGTATTTCAAAGTTGTTTTTCTTCACAATGATGCTGTCCTTGTATAAATTGTTCCTCTCACCTGCATCAGTTCATGCTACTTAGGATTCTTTGAAATAATTTCTTTCACCAGTCCTTATGGAGCAATAATGTTCTATTACATTCATATACCAAAATTTGTTCATCCATTCCCCAGTTGTTTAGGAGGCAATCTTAGGCAGGAGCCAAGATGGTTGAGTAGCAGGGAGAAACATAACAATCTCCCCTCCAAAAACTCTAGCAAACAGATCTAGAAAATGCACTGGAACGAATTTTTATTTTAAAAATCCAAGAAAAAATTGAGTTATGCTTCTATTTCAGGCCCGCATGTGGAGAAAGACAGAAAGGACACTGGAAACAAGATCTGGTCACATCACAGAGCATTCTAGCCCAGGGAATGTCTGTGC
This sequence comes from Phalanger gymnotis, assembly GCA_028646595.1. Taxonomy (NCBI): domain Eukaryota; kingdom Metazoa; phylum Chordata; class Mammalia; order Diprotodontia; family Phalangeridae; genus Phalanger; species Phalanger gymnotis. The sequence continues at coordinate 284,764,439 of CM053623.1, forward strand.
TATAGGTCAAGAAGAGGCACAAAAAGCCCTAAACTTATGTAGGGTCCAGAAACAGTTGTTAATATCTTTTCTGTTACTCACCATCTAGTCTGAGTCATAGATCCAGGGCTGACTAAGGAGAGGACCTAAGTCTAGGGGTGGCATTCCATAGTAAGGAGTAATCAAAGGCCCTATGTTGTGTGCCTAGCAAGAAGCAAGTACAGAAGCAACCAGCAGCTGTGTGGCTTGGAGCCCAGGAGCCAAGCAGGGTCTCAGTTCTGGCTTCTAGCCCAGTGTGAAGTCTGTAGAAGAATAAGCAAGGTGAGAATCCCAGCCTATAATGCTGTCACTCTGAACCAACAGCACTTTCCAGCTGGCTGATGATGGCAAAGTCCAATCCCAAACAGGGCATCCCCAAAGACCCAAATCCAGGGCAATTAATTGCAGGGCTCAGAACAAGGGAGTCAGCAATCAGATTTGCCTTGGATCAGACCACTTTGAGAGCACTGAAAATTTGAAGATCCTCAGCATGAGCTGTCCATAAGATCTTAGAATAGCAATACTGAGTACCCCCAAGAAATCAGTGACAGGACCAGCCCAGGAGTTCTTTCAAGAAGAGCACAGAGTCCAGTCCTGGAATGAGCAAAGTAAACAAAAAAAATGAATCCCACTATAAAATGCTGTTAAGGTGACAAGGATACTTAAGAAACCCCAAAAAAGAGAATAACTCTACAATATGTACAAGCAAAGTCTCAACACACACACAGAGGGAAGGAGGGAGGGAGGGAGGGAGAGAGAGAGAGAGAGAGAGAGAGAGAGAGAGAGAGAGAGAGAGAGAGAGCTTAGATCTAAATTTAATTAAAATTCCTAGGAGAGATGAAGCAAGGATATTTTTGGAACTCTAAATTTTTTTTATAAATGAAATAAGACTAAAGAAGGAAATTGGAAAAGATTAGAGCAATGGAAGAAAGAATTGGAAAGGGAATTAATAGCTTGGACCAAAAGGTACAACCTTGCCCAAGCACCAAACTTACTAAAAATTATAATGGATCAAACAGAGATAATGACCCCACAAGACAACAGGAAGTATTAAAACAAAGTAAAAAAACCCTGGAAAATAGAAGAAAATGTATGATATTGGATAGTAAAAACAACTTCTTTGGAAAATATGAGAAAATTGGCCAGATCATTGTAACCAAAATTCAGAGCTCACAGGTTTTATATATATATATGTATGTACATATATATACATATACACATATATGTATGCATGTTTGTATACATATGTATATGTGTGTGTACGTATGTATATATACACACACAGTGAAAGCACTCAGAAAAAACAAGAACTCAAGTACCAAGCAAGCACAATCAGGATCACATAAGATTTAGTAGCCTCAAGATCAAAGAAGCAAAAAGCTTAAAATATGATATTCCACAAGAAAAAGGATAGAGCCTTATAGCTAAGGATAACTTATCTAACAAAACTGAGTATATTCCTATAGGGCAAAAAATTGGATTTTTAATGAAATAGATGACTTCCAAGCATTTCTGATGAAAATACCAAAGCTTCATAGAAATCTTGAAGTGAAAATACAGGCATCACAAGAAGCATAAAAAGGTAACCTTGAGCTAGCAATCATAAGGGGCAAAACAAGGATTAACTGTGTATGTTCCAATCTGGGAAGATCATACAAGTGTTTTCTGTGAACTCTATCATCATGAGGGGGTCATAGAGGTAGTCTAATTAGACAAGGAGGTCTGAGAGTGATTCTCTTATATCTTAATGATCTTAAAAGAAAATAGAGTGGAAGGGAAAATGAATATACTGTTGGGAAGGGGCAAGAGAGAGAAAGATTAGGGAACATTATCTCAGATAATTTGGTTGTTTTCAGTAATTGTTTGTACAAACAAGGAGGAGGCACTGGAGAGATGCAGCTGAGACTTGGACTTTGCTTTCATCTGAATTGGTCAAAGGAGGCAGTCCATTTCTTAGGTAAGTTTCTCTTCTAGGCTATTTATTGTCCTTATTCTTTCCTCTAGAGATTTTATTTCATGTTGTGTCTCTTTATTTCTTGTAGATCAGGAGCTCACAACCTCTGTGTGTGTGTGTGTGTGCATGTTTGCATAATGTCCCTTTGGCAGCCTGGTGAACCCTATGGAACCTACTCAGAATATTTTAAAAAATTCATGAAGGAAAGGAATGCTAAATTTCAGTCAGAAGTTAATGAAAAGAAAGATGCATTTTTTCCCATTCAAATTCATGAATTGTCCTGAAATCTAGCTCTTGTTCCAGGTAATCATTTAGGCCTTAATGGAAAATTCATTATTTCCCTGTAAGTCCCAGCTAGGATGGGAGTCTCTATATTTACAATAATTATTGATGCTGGTTGTTGACCTCTTGGCTTGGTTTTCTTGGCAAAGATACTGGAGTGGTTTGTCTTTTCTTTCTCCAGCTCATTTTACCAATGAGGAAATTGAGGCAAACAGGGTTAAGTGGCTTGCCCAGGGTCACACAGCTAGTAAGTATCTGAGGCCAGATTTGAACTCAGGAAGATGAGTCTTTCAGACTCCAGGCCCTGTGCTCTGTCCGCAGCCCCGAAGTGTGCAGTGTGAATTTTAACATTTCTCAGGATTTTCCCTGATAATGGGCCATATGATTTCTCGTTTGATATCTCATGACTGATACTGATGCAAAAAGACATACAGCTGTAAAACGTTAACTAATGACAATACTTTGATGTTGGTTTGTGGTATGCTCTCTGTTCTCTTTCAAATAAATGGTTTTGTTTTTCATTTGCACAACCTTTCCTTCCTTGGACTGTATGTCTCAGCTCCTATGCAGCTTTGTCCTGAAATCCTGTCACAGAAATCTCTAGGTTTTGTTGTGTAATCTATAGCCTTAATAAACAGTCTCTTGTTAATATTTATCCTTACTGTAAATTCACTGGCAACAAGTCATATCAACAAGTATTTAATAAGTGCCTACTATCTGCCAGACTCTTTACTAATTGCTAGGGATACAAATACAAGCAAAAAGAAAGATAGTTCCTACTCTCAAGGAGCTTATAGTCTTTTGGGGAAGATAACCCACAAAGATAGGAAGGGAGATGTGGTTGCTAAGTTCAGAGAGTTGGATACTAAGCCAGAGGAATTTAGAGTGGCTTACCTGGACCTTTCTTCCCTGAAATTAAAAAAAAAAATTGGTGGTTTCCTATTTTAATCACAGGGTGTGTGTGTGTGTGTGTGTGTGTGTGTGTGTGTGTGTGTGTGTGTGTGTTTAAATTATATTAACATGACATGCTGCAAATGTAATTAAGCTGTCGCCAAAGAAAGCTCAGAAATTTAGAGGCTTTGACTCATTTATCCTGGTAATGGCAAGTTGGGTAGAATTTAGTAATTTTTGTCACCTTTTTATGGAAGAGGAAACCCAGTGTTTCAGATAGAAAGGATACACATTCATGGCTGAGCCATTTTGGTGCTATATGCTTTTCTTACATAGCTGAAATCAGTCTTATGGAGTTGCTGTACTTAGATCCTTTTCCATCACAACTTGAATGGGAAGAATATTGTAATGTTCCTGACCACATGTGTTTCTTACCACAGAATCTCCTGTGCACAACTCTTGTGGAAACTAGAAGAGCCAACTATTGTTTTTCTTTTATTTAAAATTTTTTTTTTTGCAATTTAAATTTATCTTCTCTTACTCTACCCTCTAACTGTTGATAAAATAATAAAAGTAAAATCTCTATTAAAAGAGGGGTTTTGTCTAGGCAAGCAAAATTAATTCCCACATTGGCCAAATTTTCAATCTACATTCTGAATCCATCACCTGGTTATTGGGAGGTGAATATCATGTTATCATGAGTCCTCTGGAATCATAATTGGTTATTGCATTGATAAGAGTTCCTTAGCATTTTGAAATTGTCTTTACAATATTGTTACTATTTAACAAGTTGTTCTTTTGAGTCCATATCAGTTCATACAAATCTTTTCAGTTTTCTCATAAATGAGCACAACAGTATTCTTTTTTTTTTAAGTCACAGCTCTTAATTAGTCCAGTGATTCTTAAGTTTTATCCCCTCTTTCTGTTTTCCAGGTCAGTTTTTGTTCCAAGATACCTTACATTTCCTTCTATTTTTTTGTTTTTGTTTTACTTTGATTTAATATTTACTGTTGTTTAATGGAGTCATAATCTTCCATTTTGTCCATTAGCATTTTCAGCGATTTGTTTCTTAACATTGTTCTGAGCCACTATTTCTCTTTTCAAATCTTTCTTCTACAGCTCTCATTTCTTTTACCACTCTTTAGTGTTTTCATTTGATTTTTAAAGTAAGTTTTAGCTCTTTTTTAAAAAATCTTGTTTCATTTTGTCTAGTTGAATTCATTCAAAGTTTTATTTTTATTTGTAGATATTGTTGAATCGTTCTCTTCTCCTGACTTCTGTCTTATGTGTCCCTTTCATCATAATAAATCTTTATGTGGGATCTTTTTCTTTGGTTTTTGCTCATTCTTCCAGCCTACTTTCAGATTTTGGACTTTATGTTAAGACTGTTCTCTGTATATTTCAGGGAGCAGAGGGGATGTCTGGACTGACTTTTTTCTTCTCGGGTCCTTTGTTTTCTTGAGGCACTAATTGTTTTGCTTCAAGATCTCAATGACAGCTCAGGCTAGTAACCTGCAAACTTTCAGTGTTGCTGAAGTTGTCTGACCCAGGGCAAAGACTGTTCTCTGACCTTCTGGTCTGAGCTCTTTCTGAAAGTTCTTGACCTGTGTTTGGTTCTGTGCAACGCACTCTTGTTGGCTTGCCCCTGGTTGGAAGTTCCATAGACTGCTGCTAGACTCAGCCCCTTTCATCCCTTCAGATCTCTGCAGATTTAAAGTGACAGAACTGTGGGCTCCTCTTTGGTCTGGTATTCCTGACCTGATATTCCTCTGCAGACTTTAGACTGGGCTGTAGGCTGGAACTGGGACCCAGCTCTGCACCCAGGATCAGAACCACAGGGCTACCATTTGCTTCTTAACTTATTCTTTGCTCATACACTTAGGACCTTCAGTGCAGGTCCCCTCCTCGGTCTACTCTGGATCTGTGACCCAGAATTAGACATTAAACCGTAGCCCTGTAGATTGTCACCTATTCCTGCTTCAGAGCCCTCATGCATGTGTGTGGGACTCTTTGCCCTGGTGCATAGTCTTGGTCCAACTTTATCTTTGTGTGCTGGAATGTTCCATGTAGGATGCCCCTCGCCAGATCCTGTCACCAAGGTTTGCATAACTCTGTGATGATCTGGTCTGTCTTCTTATGCTGAAATGGACTAGACACATATCTTACTGTGATTTTTTTTTCTCCCTGGATTTCTTGATCAAGGCTGAGTTTGAATCTACTGATATTCTCTAGATTTTCAATGCTCTTCAGCTGACAGAACTGAAGATATGGTTTGACAAGGGGAGGCTACAACACTACTATCACTTCCCAGAGTTTGGGGCTCTATTTCTCTTATGATCACATAAACTTTTTTTTGGTTTTAATGCCACATCATTGACTCATAATGAACTTGCAGCCCACTAAAAATATTAGGGCTGATTTTAAGGAAGGTGACTAGTATGAACTGTCTTGCACACAAAAAGTAAAAAATGAATGGAGTGAAGCTTTTTTTTAGCTACACAACTGGATGGAAATGAAAACCTCCCAAGTTGTCTAAATTAACTTCACTTATTCAGGATCTAATCAGATCTACTATTTTCCTAGATGTTCTTTGTGCATGAAGAAACATAATGGAATTTTCAGTTTAAAGCTTCTCAAATATTGGAAGCAATTCAAGACTTAGGCAAGAATCTAATTTATCGTTTATGCTTTGGCTGAAAACATAATCATATTTATACACAAAATTTGGTATTAAAAATATTCAAACACAAGGCATTAGTACAATGATATATGAATATAATGTTAAAACTATGTGGCAAAGGAGAAAGATAATTTTAAAGTACTTCAATTGGGAACAATAAACAATAAGTGAAAATTTGTGTGGTTTCAAATATTTTGCTATTATTTGGAAAATTATAAGAATGTACATGCACATAAAAGAAAAAAAAGCAAAGGAAGCCATATTCTACTCGCATAATCTTCTAAAATATGGCTTATAAACCTCCAAAATGGTTTTCCTTTGAAAAATATAACGTGTTTTTAATGGTTTCCAGAGGTGACTGGGGATGGTGGCTCAGTGATGGTAAGAGATCAATGAAGGTTCAGATGAATGACTACCAATATAACATTTCCAGGCTTTGCTTCTTCCTGTTTCCTTGTCTGGTTGTTTCCAAGGCATTTATATTTAAGAAATAATCATTAATTATTGTGTTGCATTTCGAAGTCCCAACTCTGGGCATTTTCAATGGCTATCCTCCATTCTTGGAATGCTCTCCTCATCTCCACCTCCTGGCTTCACTGGTTTCCTTTAAATCTCAGCTAAAGTTCTATCATTTCCAAGAAGCTTTTCTTAGTTATTCTTAATCTCAGTAGCATCCCTCTAAAATTATCTCCAATTTATCCTGTCTGTATCTTGTTTGTACATAGCTGTTTGCATGTTGTTTGCCTATTAGTCTATAAGCTACTAGAAGACAGGGACTTTTTTTAACCTCTCTTTGTATCCCTAGCACTTAGCACAATGCCTGGTACACAGTTGACAGTTAATAAATACTTGTTGACTCAACTCAAAATAAGCATTATACAGATCAGAAATTTGAAGCTTGGAGTAGTTAAGTGATTTGTCCAAGAGCATAGAACTAGTACTAATAACAATTCATACACAAAGACCTATGAGGGAGGTGGTACAAAAATAATTATTTCTATTTTAAGAAGAAGAGCCAAAGACTCTGAGAGGCTCATTTTCTACCATGCCACCCTCCTTTGGACTTCTCCATCATCTGCCAAAGATCACCAGGAAAATTATAAGAATGCATACACACACCTACAAAAGAAAAAAAGCAAAGGAAGCCATATTCTACTTGTATAATCTTCTGAAAATATGGCTTATAAACCTCCAAAATGGTTTTTCTTTGAAAATGTAACAGGTGTCTCTAATGGTTTCTAGAGGTGACTGGGGATAGTGGCCTGAGTGGTGGTAACAGATCAATGCCCATGCCCTACCTCCCACCTCTTGATTGGAGGGTGGAGATTGGAGACTTCATTAATCTTAATCCCAAGAACCTCTTTTTAAGGAGGGCACTCAAGCCAGCTATGTACTTATCCTTGTGCCCCACTCCACCCCTTTTCAGGTTCTTTTTATGCACTGTGTTCCCCCATTGGATTGTACGCTCCTGGAGGACAGGGATTGTCTTGACTTTTTTTGTATCACACAGTGTCTGGAATATAATAAATGCCTAATAATTGCTTTGTTGACTTGACTCACAGATGGAAATAATAGGAGGTTTGTAAGAGAAGGCCAGATGCTGATAGGTAATTCTTGATGCATGCAGAATGTGGCATGAGTTTGCTCTCTCCCATCAACCTTTTCTTTCCATTAATTAATACTTTCTTGTATGTAAAGAGTTGGCCTCTAGAACAAATGATCCCTATCTTTCTCAACTCTGGAACTCCAACTAAATCTGCTACCCCTTCTGTTACAATGGCCAGAGTGGTTTTGAAACTGAAATGGAATCCTGTTATTTTGTTCAAAAGAACAAAAGGGATTTCTCTCTACTTCACCCCCATCTGTTCATGGACATGAACTGCCATTTAATTTCATTACCTTGTTTGAGTCTCACAACAACCCTAAGAGGTAAATGCTATTATTATCCCCATTTTACAGGTGAGGAAACCGAGGCTGACTGAGGTTAAGTGACTTGCCCAGGGCACACAGTCCGTAAATGGCTGAGGCTGGATTTGAACTGATGTCTTCCAAAATCCAAGCCCAGCATTCTGTGCACTATGGCACACACTAGTCACCTCAATCTAATGAGGTAATAACTTAGCACAGTGCCTGGCACATAGTAGGTGCTGAAAATAATACTTAATCCTTTCATTCCCTAATAAGCTGCTGTTCTAGTGCTGCTCTTACTTGATCAGCTTCCTCAGGACTGTTGGTGCAGACAACAAGGTATGTCTCCATTTCAATCTCTTTCAGGTCATAAGGAAACAACCCAAGATGACCTTCTTTCTCAAAGCAATGAGGTGTTTATTTTGGAGACCGCCTGGCTCAAAGTCCCTTTGAGACACAACGAATTGTGTTTGAAGGGTGTGTTAGTCCAAATAACCCAGCATCACCAGGCAGTCTATTAAACTATTCAGAACAGCCTTTGTTTGGTAGCATTGATTGTTTTGTGCTTTGTTTCCCTGTTGTGACTCCTTCCAAGTGAAATGGGAGGGACTTCACTACGGTGAACGAGTAAACCTTCATGCTTACCTACATCATGATGCTTGTGTATTTGTGTTCTTTCACGGTACTACTTATATAAAAAAAACCTTGCATCTGTGTTCATGTTGGAGACCCCAGCCAAGATTTGGTCATCTCAGATGGTGCCTAGGCACTCCCTATTTTTGAAAGTCCCAACACTGCCTCAATGTATCCCACCGTTTGAAGGTCTTTAGGCCTAGAAGTGATTGACTTCGTGGCAGAAGTAGCCACATGTTTCTGTATGTCTCTTTTGCTCAATAAATGGCCCATTTAATCCACTAGAAAGAATGTGTGGCAGGATATTCTTCGGTTCGCCTCCAGGCCCGAGGACCCTATTTACCCAACTGATGAATCAGGTCATGGATCTAATAATGATATCTGAGAATTATATAGCGCAAAGTGCTTTTCATGAATTTGATTCTTACAACAGTGCTGTGGGTCACATACGATAGCCATTCCTACCTTTGTTGCTTTTTTTGCAGTGGTTTCTGACTCTTTATGAACCCACTTGGGGTTTTCTTGGCAAAGATACTGGAGTTGTTTGTCATTTCTTTCTCCAGCTCATTTTATAGATGAGGAAACTGAGGCAAACAGGGTTAAGTGACTTGCCAAGGGTCACATAGCTAGTAAGTGTATGAGGCCAGATTAAATTCAGGAAGATGAGTCTTCCTGACTTCAGGCCTGGTCCTCTATTCATGTGCCCCTAGCTGCACCTACCTGACAATGAAAAAATATCTGAGAGGTTAAGTTGGCACAGCTGTAAGTGTCAGAGGTAAAACTCAAGTCCACATCTCTCCTGACTCCAGAGCCAGCACTCTAGCCACCATACCATACATTTCCCTAGTTAGAATCTGTTATCCCATCATACAGTTTAGGATGCTATTTGTGGGACTGCAGCGTGTCAGCACCTGTGGTTCTGATCACAGTGCTAGCAACTGCATAGGCAGGACCACATTAAGCGGTTATTGTACCAATTCAGTTACAGCAGACACCTCAGGAGTCATGGCTATTGGATTTAACTGCAATATAGGCGAGGTAGGGGTCTTCTCCATCCTGAAGACAAGACTTGAACTTTGCAGAGGATTGCAGCTTTAGGTAGTATTTTGGTTGGGGGCATATGTAGGATATAGTTCCTCTGGAAACCTATTGGGTGACTTAGCCCTTCATACCTGGTATCGCACAGTACGTAAATTCTGCCACAGATGACAGCTTCAGGTTCAGGGAAGCAGTATCATCTTATATGTGTCTCAAGATTAAGACTTAATAATTCCTTTCATGTTTTACATGGGAAACTGGGTTAATGTAGTCTTTAAAAATATATCCCCATTTATTTTGTTAAATATTTCCCAATTGCATGTAGAAAAAATTTTAACAATAATTTTAAAAAATTTTGAGTTCCAAATTCCCTCCTTCTTGCACATCTCTCCTTTTCTCCTTGAGAAGGCAAACAATTTGGTATCAACTATACATATAAAGTCATGTAAAACATATTTCTATATTAACTGGGTTGCAAGAGAAAACAAAGACCAAAAAACCCCCAAGAAAAATAAACTTAAAAAATTACACTTCAAACTGATGAATGTAGTCTTAAAATTTCTGTCATTCTGTAAGTTTTTCTTTACCTTAAATCCTGGAATACTCAATTCGATTCAACAAACATTTATTAAGTATCTACTACCGGCAAGATCAGGGACAGGTTGATATAACAGATAATTAAGCAGGTAAGGGAGAATTAGGTTCAAATCTTGTCTCTGATCTTTACGACCTGTGTGACCATTTTTTGTTCAGTTGTTTTTCAGCCATGTCAGACTCTTTTCGATCCCATTTGGAGTTTTCTTGGCAAAGATACTGAAGTGGCTTGCTATGTCCTTCTCCAGTTCATTTTACAGATGAGGAAACTGAGGTAAACACGGTTGAGTGATTTGCCCAAGGTCAAACAGCTAGTAAGAGTTTGAGGCCAGATTTGAACTCAGATCCTCTTGAGTTCAAGGTCAGTGCTCTATCCTTTGTGCCACCTAGCTGCCCCCCATTCAGGTGATTCTTGATCCATTCCTTCCTTGCCTGAGCTCCTGACCCAAGATTGTCTCCATGCATTCCTGATTTAAACCTTTGATACTTTACTGATCCTTAAAACCTTGCCTCAATTCCTGGATCTGGACCTAGGGCCTTCCCAATTCTCATTATCTATGTATACCCTGATTTCAGCTTGCCTGCTTCACTCTCAACCTTTACCTTTGTTATGGCGTTTGTTGTCTAGACCACTAGCTCTTGATCCTTTCTCTGGCCTGAGCTGATCTTTGGCTATCTCTTATCCTCACTTGGCCTTGGTCCCACTCTTCTCAGTCCTTAGTGCCAGGGAGCATTGCTGCTCATGGTCCTATGGCTGGCCGACTAATAGACTGTCACAAGAGGAAGGCATTTTGTCTTCAGTGATTCTTATTCAAAAGAACCTCCTCTTCATCATCACGTCCATCATATCCTGTCACATTTTTCAATTAGGAACCAATTTGTTCCAATACTGATTGGACCCTGTTAGGCAGGGCTGGCATTTGGACAAACTTAGGGAAATCCCAGAGCCTGAGGGAGAATTCTTTGGCTCTGATCATTACTATTTCCTCTATTCATCTCATCCCTTGGACTGCATTCTAAGCATTCCAATAAGAGAACTGGTTTTAATCTTGATTATGTTATGAGGGGAAGAGAAGATCTTTCACTATGAGACTAATGTCCCTCAATATTTGAAAAATCTTGTTCAGGACAAAAGTGACAGGATCATTAATGTAGAGCTGGAAGTAGGGAAGGAAAAGGATGAATTACCCTCCTTCTTATTTTGAGATGAAGAAACTGAGGATAACTAAGTAACTGGCCTAAGGAAACCCAGGTACTTCCACCTGGCCTCCTCTTAGCCTTGGCTTGCATTTAGTTGATATTTATTAAATATTTGCTGAATTGAATTATTGAGCTCCTTCTTTATGTCCTGACTATTTCTAAATGGACAATCATACCATTATGACCTCCTGGCTGGTCTATATGACCATACTTTACCCAGTCTGCAGTCTGACCACAGTGGAGCATCATTATAACACTTATGTCCTTATACAAAAGGCCTGGGTATACTTTGGGTACGTTTCACTTCTCAGGATCATTGCTCACATTCAGGTAGAGGCTAAAAATGTCAATACATGGCACTTCTCCAAAGGGAGTTTCCCTTATAAGCACTCAGGTTCACAAGGCTCAAAGTATAGTTCTTATAAATTGAAGGGTCCAAAAAGGAATCATATCTGAGCAAATAGTCAAAAGACTTCTTCCAATAGGCCATCCATCTCCCCATTCTCCCATATAGTCTCCATTATTTATGATATCACACCCCTACCCCCAGGAGGGTGGGGGAAGGCTGCATGTGCACACCTCCATCTACTGGCTATGCTCCTCATTGTTCTTTCACCACCTACTCTCCCTCCATTGGTCATCTTCACTGTTTTCTGTTTGACTTTGTTGTTTCCTCTTATTTACCTCTTCTCCCTAGTTAATGGCACCATCTTTGCAAAAGGATTACATGGCAGTCCTGGTTCCCAGTATTATAGTTCTTTCTTGTCTTTGGGCCTGTAATGTTTCTGGTTATTTAAACCTCCCACAGTTTTACAACCATGTCTCACAGCCCCACCTTCACATAAAGGATCTTTCCAGATGGCTGTGGAAAACACCCTTTTAATTCATCCCCTCAAATAGCTCTCCTTTCTACTTTGGTCAAGTTCCTGTGTGTCAATAATACTTTATATCCAACATCCTTCCTTCCTGATGCTATGTGTATATGGCAGTACAAACACATATTGGTCCATATGGACCTGAGACTCGATCTTAGCTTCCTGGATGTCTCCTTTGTTTCGTACAAGGTGTCCCAAAAGTCTTAGTGCAGTTTTAAGCAACAGTTTAAAGACTTTTGGGATGTTCTGTTTGTCTCTCCCTGAGCACATGTGACTGAAAAGTAATTCAGAGATGGGCGTTTCCAGCTTTGGTGAGAAACTTCGAGTTTAAAGGATCGGGAGCTGGTTGTCCAGCAGGAGGTGATCTCCCAAACAACCTCCTGGTGGAGATGATGACCAGTATTCCAAGGATACTTTGGATAAAAGGACTATTAAACACACCATGTCCCTTTTTGCTGAGATATCAAAACTTGTAAATTGCTTCTGACACTATCAGTGAGAAGTGAAAGTAAAGTAGCCATTCAGCAGTTTCACCATTTGCCTGGGAGTTTTCCCTTCCCAGGCAAGTACAATAGCAGTTATGGGTTATTATTTCATGTTTTAAGTATATGTTGGTGTGTGTGAGTCTTTTGTGTTATAAGCATTTCTTTTGTATTGGAGGAAATTAATAGCTATCTGATACCTAGTACCTACTAGTTTGTACATTGAATAGCTTTCCATAAGGGATCCTATTCATTTCTTTTGGGGAAGCAGACAAATGAAATGTAAGTTCTCTATGTGACATTTCTGCCAGTACTCTGGGATAGGGGGCATGATGGTCAATATAAACCTGATTGCCTTTGTTTTGGGATTGGGCTCCCCAAGACATGAACCCAGTCTATGGGAGCCTACAGATGGGACATTTTTTGGGAAGAGGATAAGATTATCCTCTCTCTACCATGTTCTTAAGCAGAAGTCCAATGCATACATGTCAATGGAAGGACCAGAGAGCATCCTCAGCCTCATTACCCCATCACACCTTATTAAAAATATATTTTCACAAGATTGAAAGCAAGATGAGACCTAAAAAATCAACTAGCTCAATGTCTTCATGTTACAGATGTAGAAATAGACTCACAATGATTCACTCAAGGTCACATAATTAGTAGCAGAGGTGAAATTAGAACCAAGGTTCTCTGACTCCAAATCCAAGTCATTTTCTACTATGTCACAACCCCAAAGGTCACTTTGATGAGGAATAGAAGCCTTAAACGGTTCCATAATGCCATAGGGAGGTGTATGGAAGAGGGAGAAGGGGAAATCGCCCCAGATTTGTCTTGGGGAAGGTAGGAAGGAGAAGGCTGATTGAATGAGTCCCAGGTCTTTTTAGCCACATCCTTTCTCTTAGCCAGTTGCTTCCGTAGCCAGTCACAACAGCATCTGGAAGGTTCCCAAATCAAGGACCAAGGTAATGACCCTTATTCACCATATGCTAGAGATGACTCTATCACCGACTCTCCAAAGTTAACTTGTAAACTACATCATTGTCTATTCAGAACACACAGGAATACTCCAAATTAGTTTGGGCACAATTCTGGCTGACTTCTAAGCCTTAGAAAACAGAAGAAAGAAGTTTTGAGGCTCAAGATCAGAAGTGGTTCAATTGTTCAAATGACCCACATGACTGTGTGTGGTCACCACCTTTAAGGCAGGGAAGAACAATGGGTTGAAGGGCAAGTTAAGAAGCACCTACCCTTCCCTCATCCTCACTTATGAATTTCCCCTCCATTAACACTTCATATGGAGTATACTTCAGTTTAAGGCCAAGTCTGGCTGGAACTATGGTATCAACTCAAAATATAACTTGGAGAAGCTTCATAATATGACCTTAATAAGCTAATGGACAGTTGGGAAATCATAGATCCTCTTCCTTTTCTTTCCACCTTAATCTGTCAGCCCTACTATCGTTGTGTATGGAGTACATAACAAGGCATAAAATGGATACATAGAAGAATTAGAAGCCATGGTTCTTGCCCTGAGAGAGCTTACCGGGGAAACAGTCCCTGATAACTTAAAAAAGAATACGCCCTGAGGGTTTTTCAATTAAACAAAAAGACTTAATGTATATTTATTGTGGCATTGTTTTAATTGCAAAAATATGCAGCAATAAGGGTATATTTAGATAAATTGTGGAATATCAATATAGTTAATAGATTACTAAAATGCTGGTCAATAAGTGTGAGGAATATAAAGAAATATGGAAATAATGCAAAGCAAACAAAACTAACCAGTAACCCAGAACCAGAAAGTCATGATGGATGCTAACCGTAACCATATAAAAAGAAAAGGTAGTTTGCAATGAATGGGCAAAGGAAGCTGACAAAGCCTCAGGGAATCAGTGTCAAGTTGTTCTGAACATGTTGTTTGTTAATGTTTATTTATTGTCTGGTTAAGTGGCCCACATCTGTAACTCTTTGCTACTGAGAAGGCGTGGAGGCTGCTGGAGTTCTGAACAACAATAAGACTAAAGTCGATCATTGTGTGCAGAAATGAGTCCAACACCAGTATGGTAAGGCTGCCTAAGGAGGGGTAAACCTGCCTAGGTTGGTGATGGAACAGGTCAAAGCTTCATGCCAATCAGCTGTGGGACAGAGCTTATACGGGCTGCTGTAATTCCAGCCTGGATAAGATAGGGAGGTCCAGTTCCCCCCTTCCCCCAAAAAAGTTCATTCAAATGTAAATAGTCATGAAGCAAACTTAACTGCTGGTAGGGAGGTCCAGAATATGGTTGTTTCAAAACAATAAAAAAATTAATATTATAGAGCAAGGTAATGAAGAGGCAAATGGTGGGCATGAATGTAAGCCAAATTATTTCAACACAAAAGACAATGGAGATTGTAGGTTGATGCTTTAGTCAATAAAAGTGATTCAAAGAAAAATAAGCCAAAATATTTCCTTAAGTATCTGATTGATTCAAGCAAAAAATCATGTTTAGATACACGTAGGTATAGGCATTCAATTCAATTTAATTCTATAAGATTTAGTAAGCATCTTCTATGTGCCGGGCACCATACTAAAGTATTAGAAATACAAAGAGAAAAACTTTAAAGTAGATAACATTCTACAGGGAGCAGGATTTGATACATAAAAAGTTAAGTAAAATAAATATGAAATAATGAGTTGTTTTAGAGAGAGTAACAACTGGGACGATTAGGAAAGGTATCTTATAAGAGTTCACACTTTAAATGAAACTTGAAAGGAATAAGGGGTTCCAAGAAGCAGAGGTAAGGAGAACATTCTTGCTATGGGAAATTGTGCAAGGAACAGAGATAAGAGAGAGAATGTTGGGTATGGGAAATAGCGAATGGATCACTTTGTCTGAATGTAGACGGCATTAGGAGTCATGAGGAATTGGCTTGAAGAGGCTGGAGCCAGATTGTGAAGGGTTTTAAATGCCAAACTGAGGAGTTTGTATTTTATTGCGGAAGCAATAGGGGGACACTAGGGCATCTTTGAGTAGGGAAGTGACTCAATCAGACCTATATGAGTGTAGGGAGAGAGAGAGAGGGAGAGAGGAGGAGAGAGAGAGAGAGAGAGAGAGAGAGAGAGAGAGAGAGACAGAGACAGTTGGTGGGGGAATGTCTTTCATCAGTTATTAAAGTAAGAATGTCATAAGCAACATTGTAGTTCCTTCTCTCCTTTTAAAATTCTGTCAATGACTTGGCTAAGGACCAGGGACAAATCTTGTTTTAGAAAACAGCTTTCATGTTGACTTCAGGCCTTTGACTTTTTTTATGAGCTTATCATTCATAGTCTAAGTCTATTATATAGCCTTTATAGAAATGCTATACCTTTTCTTTGGCCCAATTTTTCATAGTTTGCCCTAAAATGTTGTGGTGTTATACGTTGAAAGGCAATACAAAATAGGAGAGAAGAAAAATCTTTTAAGAATCCCTTAGACTTTTATTTGAAAAAAGTACATGGCTTTAATTTGTAAATTTGTTGAAGTCTATTTTGTCATTGAAGATGTTAAAATAAGCATAGCGTGCTGTGCTAATAATCAAAAATGTGACCTAGATCAAAATACATGTGTTAGAAAAAAAATCAAACGTACTCAGAACAGATGTAATTACAGTATGTTAGTATTGGGCGAAAGTTGTTTAACAAATTAACTTTAGTGGTTGATGCATTAACAGTAGACACTTGTAGAAGAACCAAGAAAAATGTTCTTCAGAAATGAAACTTTAGTCAGGAATCTCCAAATTGCTTATTCCAAGAAAGGAGTTATTTATTTCCATCTTTTTAAAAATTAACTTTGATATGCTTCTTAAGAAATTCCAAAATGTCACTTGCTTACAATGTACAGTTGGAAACTTGCTTGTGCATCACTTTTAACCTAAGAATCCTTTTGATCCTAAGGAGACATTCTATGCTTTTTACTCTAGATCAGGGGTGGGGAACCTGGGGCCTTGAGGCAACCCTTGATCTAGATAATACAAGATTGAGTATGAATTGTACCAGAATGTTATAAATTCAAGAAATCACTAGTTAAATGCCATTAAATTGTAAGCAAAACCTTACTGCCTTTTACTCCAAGAAGTAGAAATATTAGAAAACAGAAGAATAAATGTAAACATAGATGCTTAGAACAAGTAGCTAACTTTAATCATTCAAGTCGCAGAGCCAGCAGATCATTTGATTCTCTTTTGTTCACTTCTCCCATTTGTCCCCTGCCCTGCCCCACACAAGTTATCTGATTTGAGATATTTCATTGCTCATTAATGATCCCAGTAGAATGTGGGAAGAAGTAAAAAGCTACAACTCAAACCAGTTAATGTCGATCTTCTGATAAAAGGCTTTGTGGTACGGTGTTTAAGCAATAGTCAATTCTTCATTGGCCGGTGTTGGACTGTCTGCTCTTCTTTAATTTGTAGAGAGTTTATTGGTACCTGTGGGCATTTCAGATCTCAGTTAAAGCCCAGTCTTCATATTTACATAGTGAGAGAAAGACTGGAGGTCTCATATTGGGGTTTTCAAATATGTTCTCACACACAGATGATAATCAACACTGTTAGCATCTTCAGAAATATAGATGAAAATAAATACATAACGTAAATATATGTTTACTACAGTCCTTTCCTAATAGTTCATCATGGTATTGAAGTGATCCTGAGTCTTCAAAGGCCATTGTTTTAGCAGAGCACAAGGTCTTAGGGGTTTTGCCAAGTAAGTACAGCCCTAGTGATAGAATGTGTCTATTTTCTGAGGATCAGCTTACACAAATTTATAAAGACTCATAGAAAGTTAGCCACAAGGCTGATATTTTTCAGTCACAGTAATTATCAAAAATGATCTACAGAGAAGATTTGGAAAAATTGGAACACTAATGCATTGTTGGTGGAGTGGTGAACTGATCCAACCATTATGGAGAACAATTTGGAACTATGCTCAAAAGGCTATAAAACTGTGCATACCCTTTGATCCAGCAATACTATTACTAGGTTGGGTATCCCAAAGAGATCATAAAAAAGTGAATAGGACCCACATATACAAAAATATTTATATCAGCTCTTTTTGTACTGGCAAAGAATTGAAATTGAGGAGATGCCCACCAATTGGGAAATAGCTGAACAGGTTGTAGTATATGAATGTAATGGACTACTATTGTTCCATAAGAAATGGTGAGCAGGCAGACTTCAGAAAAACCTAAAAAGATTTGCATGAACTGAATGTTGACTGAAGTGAGAAGAACCAGCAGAACACTGCACTGAGTAACAGAAACATTGTATGATGACCAGCTTTGTTAGAATTAGCTCTTCTGAGCAATGCAATTATCTAAGACAATTCCAAGACTCATGATGGAAAATGCTATCCACATCCAGAGAAAGAACCATGGAGTCTGAATGCAGATCAAAGCATACTATTTTCTCTTTCTTTTGTTGTTTTTTTTCCTTACTCATTGTTTTTCCCTTTTGTTCTGATTCTTCTTTCACAACATAACTAATGTGGAAATATGTTGAATATGATCATACATGTATAGCCTATATCAGGTTGCATGTTGTCTTGGGGAAGGGGAGCGGAGGGAGGGGGGGAAATTTAGAACTCAAAATCTTATAAAAGCAAATGTTGAAAATGAAAAATAAATTAATAATAAAAAATAAAAATCCTCAACAATGTAAAATATGATCTACTAAGTCATAGAGGAGTTGAGATCTTCATTCATGAAATGAGGAATCACAATCAAAATGATGAAATTATTGATTTTAAATTATTAAAGTACATGTATATGTTTTATAGTTCTCTCTGATCAAGTAATCATCTAGTGTTCGACCCACTGCCCATCCCAGTAAAAGGTAAGGGTGGAGAGTGTTTCATGTCTATCTTTTTATACCCAGGGCCTAGCAAAAAAATTAATGTTAATTATATGTTTATTGGAATGAAAATGAAAACATCTAGTGGTGAGCCTCTCTGTATTTAGCTAGGATGGTTCTCAGACAGCAGACAAATCTGTAGGCTGTCAAAACATACCTTTAGGGTGATGGAGATCAATTTCAGAATCAGATTCATAGAATAAATGGAGCTAAAGTTGTCTCTGAAAGGCCTCATCGTAGATTTGGTTCCTTTCAGAAAACTGACCCAACTACAAGGCAATAGATTTTTGGGAAAGGATGCACAATCTCTTCTCCAGATTCATTTTCTGCGGGTTGAATACCTATAAAGAGACACAAACAAACACTCATAAGACGGGAACTTATCTTTTGGGAAATGTTAGCTTGTCCAGGTCCTTGAGGCTCACTGGGGAGTCTATGAATAACCCAGACCAGCAAAACACCTGAACATAGATAGGTCAATCTGATTAAATCTGTAAGCCCCAGGACCAGCCTTGCTAGCCTCCTAAATTTTCCATACCCCTCAACCCCAACGTTGCCTCAACACCTTGTTCAATGATGATGCAATGCTTCTCAGCTGTC
Source organism: Phalanger gymnotis (assembly GCA_028646595.1). Lineage (NCBI taxonomy): Eukaryota > Metazoa > Chordata > Mammalia > Diprotodontia > Phalangeridae > Phalanger > Phalanger gymnotis. The sequence continues at coordinate 284,783,462 of CM053623.1, forward strand.
AGTAGTTTGGTGCTGTCCACTGATCCAGTGCTGAACTAGTTAGCTACATTCTGCTTCTTTTTAAACATTGGCATGGTGCCGACAGTATCCCTGGTTTCACTTCTGTTGTCATTCTCATCTGGATGTGTGGTGAGATTTGTACATGTTCCTTATGTATTCCCCGGGGAAACTGGCTCACCATCAAGGGCATGGACATTTCCCCTGCATTTATTGGCATGCTATGTATTTGTCAATATCTCTACAATTGTTGATTATCTCCTTCTATCCTCTATGCTCTTCCATAGCACAAAGTCTGGATCACACCTCTCAGTGCTCCCATGGCATGGGCTTATATACATCTGGAACAAGAAAGGACTTTTGAAATATCTTGCCCAACTCCTTCATTTTATAGTTCAGAAAACAAGTCCAGAGGTAGCTTGTCAAAGGTCACACAAGAATTAAGTGGCAGAGCAAGAACTTTGTATTTTTAAGGTCCAGCTGGGAGAAAAGACTTTTAGCTCTTTCACCTTCCATTTATGCTATTTACTAACCTAAGGAAGAGGATTATATTTTATAAGTCCTATTTTCTGGGAGCTTCTCCTCATTTTGTAAACAAGGTCCCCCAGCCTACCAGGGTCATGGCAAAGAGGCCATTAATTAGGTTATCTCCTCAGGTTACTTTAATTCAAAACAAGCTAATATAATGGAATTTGATGAAGAATGGAGGCTTTGCTTCTGTAGATTCAAGGAAGATGCATTAACCTGAGATCAATTGACTACAACTCCAAGTGATTTCCTTTCTGCTATAACCATTTGATCCAGGAAAAGCTTCCTTCCAAATGCAACACCTCACTTCAGTTCTCAGCTGAGTGTGATACAAATTGCAAAGGTTCCAGAGTTAAGTAGGTCTTATATTTGTCCAAAATGCCCTGGGAGTTTACTCATTTTATTGATGTTATCAATCTATTACTGAGACCATAATCAGACATAATCCAATGTGGTAGAATCTGCCTGAGTTTGTGTCCAACTGTCATATTCCTTAATGATCCAAGGTCACTTCCACTGAGTCTTCAGAATAAGACTCATGTGGGATTAGCATCACACAGTTTTTAGGATTCCTTTGAAAGTCAACTTTATAATGTTCTTAATGTGAGTTCTTTATCCAACAGCAAAGAAGTTAGTATGTTATTGGAGGAAATGAACCAAGATTCTATTGATAGTCTCCTTATGAATAACATTGCTTCTATTTCTATACCACTCCATCTTCCACAGTTTCCAAAGTGATATTTCCTGAAGAACAGGTTTAACCATGTAAAGCCCCATACTCAGTAAAAACCAATGAATCCAGGATCAAATATATCAAATATCCTCTATTTGGTATTCAAAATTCTTCATACTCTGGCCTCTTTTTACCTTTGCAGTTTTCTTGTACATTACTCCCATTTACACACTCTATGGATCAATCATACTAGAAGACTTGCTGATTGTCACACTCAACACTCCATCTCCTGTCTCTGGGCCTTTGTAGTGCCTACTGCCCATGCTTGGGATGCTCTGCCTCCTCATCTTTGTATCCTAGCATTCCTAGTTACCTTCCAGTGTTAGTTGAAATGCCACCTTCTGAAAGAGTTCTTTCCTTGGCTAGTACCTTCTGTTCTAAGGTTACCTTCTACTTGTATGCAGCTATTTAGATTCATGTTGACCCTCCCCCCACCTTAGTTTATTTTCTGAAGGGATATTTACTTCATAGAGCTAAAGAATGAATTGCAATCTTTTTTTAATGGCCCAGGGCATATTCCCTTGGTCTCCAGGAGAGGAGTCTCAAAAATTACCTAAGTTCTTACATTGTATTGATCACACAATGATCATGTCCAGATGTGGTATGAATGTTAGATGAGTCTTTCCTCTGGGCCTTAGCTCAAAGGGTCCCCAAGATCACCCTTTGCTTCTTGTGCATCGGTTCTGCACTGGCTACAAAATTCAATCTGGCTTTTAATTGCTGGATTTCTATAGTTCACTCTCCCAACCAAGGACAGAGACTTCTCTCCTTTCACCTAAAACAGAAAAGAATGAAAAAAAAAAATCCAAAGACTAAGACCTGTTTCTTCAGGACCAATGGACCAACATGGTCTCTTCCAGACACTGAGAGCGAAGAGCCTACCAAATGAAGCACAGAGAGACAAAGAGGAAGTATCAGGAGCTAATAAATCTTTTTCAATGCCTAAATAGCAAATCAAAGAGGCCTGCCTGTACCACATGTTTAGCTGAATGAAACAAGTTACATAATGTCCCTCATTAAAATCTAAGCTCCTATGTGAATTGATGCAGCCTTTCTGGAAAGCAATTTGCATAATGCCCTCAAAGTCACTAAACTATGCATATTGTTTGACCAAGTGACACCACTTCTAGGTTTATACCCCAGAGAGAGCAAAGAAGGAGGAAAAGGTGGCATGTGTACATATATATATATATATATATATATATATAGATACACACACACACACACACACACACACACACACACATATATATGTATATGTATGCATGTATATATATATGTATATATACATATGTGCATGTATATATTATCTATGTATATAAACATACACATATATGTATATACACACTGTGTGTATGTATATAATTTATAGTAAATCTTTCTTTTGTAGCAAATTACTGGAAACAAAAGAGGGCTCATTAATATAAGAATGGCTGAACAAATTATAGTATAATAATGTAACAGAATATTATTGTAGTTCAAGAGATTATGAAAGAGATGGTTCCAGAGAAACTTGAGAAGACATGTATGAACTAATGCATAGCAAAGTGAACAGAACCAAGGTAACAATTGATACAATAATAACAATATTCTAAAGAAAAGTAACTTTGAAAGACTTACAAATGCTGATCAATGAAACACACCATCACAGCTCTTGAGAAGTGATGAGGAAGCGTGACACCAACCTCCTAACAGAGAGGTGATGGACTCAAGGTGCAGAATTAGTCATCGCAAACGTGTGGACTTGCTTTACTTGACTATGCTTATTTGTGATATTATGCTTATTTATTTGTGATGGGGAGGGATTTGAAGGGCAAAAGGGAGCCAGTGGATTGCCAAAAATAAAGAAGAAAAAAAGATTATTGAAGCATTTAAAAAATGTAAAGGAGAGACCAAAAAAAAGTTCATTTGAAAACATGAGTAGGACAGCTTTCAAACTAACATATGAACATATTTTAAAAGTAAGCTGTATCTAATATAGATTCTTTTCACATAATCATCTTATTCTAGTCTTCTTGCATGTGGAAATTTTTTTGGTTATATGTTAAGATATAGAATAAAAAATTTAATTTAAAAAGTTCCTTAAGATACGGGGCGGGGGGAGGGAAAAAGAATGTTGGGGGTTTTTTTATCCCCAGAATTTGGTACATTGCCTGGCACATTGTAAATAACTGCTTGTTAATTGATTGAATCCATGACTGAATCACGAAATACATTTAGATCTAGAACCTTAGAAGTTAAGTAAACCTTTCACTGGAAAGATGATGAAACCAAAGCACAGACAGACATCATAATGGTAAAATGCAAGACTGGAATCCAAATTCAGGTCCTCAGACTTTAAATCCTATGCTCTTTTTCATGCTGCCTCTAATGAATAAAAATATCACAGCTAAAAGAAATGAATGGTTCATGGATTTTACTCTGAGAGGTGAATAAAAAAATTAGCAAAGATTATTTCATGCCCACAAAGGCCAAAGGAAATAATCCCCCCTAAGGAATAGATATGACCATGTCTTTTCCTTACTCTTTATGATATAGATGTTGCAAGTAGTAGCCACAATTTACAGATGAGAAAAAGGAGGCTCAAAGAGAATGAACAATTATCAGAGGCAAAGCTGGGAACTTCATGTCACCAGGTCCACTGTAGTTCAGGCTCTCAAAACTCTTCCCTAGATTGTGATGGCCTTTTAATTATCCTATCTAGTTGCAGATTTCTGAAAGGGGTGCCCATCAGCTGTGGAATGGCTGAACCAATTATTGAATATAATTGTAATAGAAAATGAACCTGATAGGACTTGTAGGTATAAACTGAAGCAAAGTGAAGGACTGAGAGAACAATTTCTACAATATTGTAAAGACAAACAATCCTGAGAGTCTCATGAAGTCTGCTCAGTGCAATGCAATGACCAAGAATGACCTCGTGATGAAGTATGCTCCTCTCCTCCTGTCAGAGTTGATGGACTCAGATACAGACTGAGACACAGTTTTGGATATGGCCAATGTAGGAATTGAGAGAAAGGAAAAAATATAAATGATTAGTAATAAAAAACAAAAGTTAAATTTTACAAAGTGAATGATGTATGCATGCATTGAGTATGTTTTGGAAGAAAAGACAAATCTTTTCCAGAAGCTTTTCTGTAGCCGCCCACATCTTTCTAGCAAGACAATTGATTGAAGGGTATAGAAAAGATAAGTTCCTACTTTGTCTCTTGCTTATTACAAAAAACATTTAACTCAGTAGAACAAAATGCAGCCTTAAAGACTTTCATCAAATAGTTTCTCTTATATGTGTGTGAAGACCATACGAGATTCTAGGGACCTAATTTCGTTCAACAATTTGTTAAGTATTAGCATGAAGTGAAGCCAAATTCATTGAGTTTCAAGCTTGCCTTCTCAATGAGATACACAATCACTCAAAAGAAACCAGCCATAGAGGGATAGATATTTGTAAAGCACTTTACAAACCTTAAAACTATATAAAAGCTAACATGATAATTATTAATAATAAATCATTTAAGTGCTTACTACTGTATATGCCAAGCACTATGCAAAGTGATGGAAATATAATACAAGCAAGGGAAAGAAAGGCAGTTCCTACCATCAGTGAGCTTACATTCTAATGGGGAAGATAGCACACATAAGAGAGTTGAAAGGGGTGGGACAAGGGTGGGGGGAAGGTGGAGATTCTGGAATGGAGCCAGGAGAGAAGTAAGTGTCACTGACCTGGGCGCTTCCTCAAATGGAGGTTCTGGGCAGGAATTCATCAGTGGGAGGAAAGGGTGGCAGGAGTAGGGGCATCTCCAGCACAATAAGGCAGCTATGTTGTTGATTAATGTTATCTTTCACACTGGAAAAGCCAAGTGAATGAAGAATGCATATTGGTCAGATTATGACATGAAGTTAGGTGAGTAACTAACTGAGTTAGTCCATCTGTAAGGATCTCTTGGCTCTCCAAGAGCACTGCAGACAGAGGGACAATAAACTGGGCCAAGAATTGAATAATTTTGCAGAACTTTCGATGATCTCAAGATGTTTCTTGCCACACAGCACAACTTTTTAACAACATTCTCCCAGTGGTGTTGAATATCTATGAATCACAGAACAATCTTTTATATTTCTATATTTAAAATGATTCATGATTTTGTTGACATGGCCATTGCCTCCACTAGTACAAATTTCAATACATTCTTACCTTCTTATCCCATATGACTCTTTCCCATGTTTTTTTTCATAGATACTTTGGAAGATCTACCCAATACACTGAAGACCATTCTCCTAGATCTTTTCACATTTTGTGGGTACCACTTTGGGCCATCCATTTCTTATCCCTTGTTATCCATCACCAATGCACCTCATTTTCCAGTGTTACATTTCTGAATGATATCCCTCATGGTGCCCATGCATAAGTCATCATTGGAAAGATGCTGTAATCTACTTTCATCCATAATGTATCTCTTAATTGCCATTGGGTTACTGGCAACTTTGAACATTGGAGATTATAATTTTCCAAAGTTTCAGCACCACTGAAAGAACATTTGTGTGTGTGTGTGTGTTTTTAATGGATCTGAATGCTAAGTAATTGCTGTAATGACAAATCTTCATTTTAGAGAAGACATGAAGAACTTCTTTTGGTAAAGAGGGACCATTGACATAGGATTACATACATCGTCAGACATAGTCATTGCAGGCTGGTTTTGCTTAACTGTTTTTTTGGTTACAAGGAAAAACATATTTAGTGGGGGAGTCTGTCTGGTAATGATGAAAACACAGAAGGTAGCAATGAAATTTATTTTTAAAACATGAAAGTTTTAAAAGATGGGCTTTTAAACACAATTTTTGGGGTAGCTAGGTAGCGCATTGGATAGAGTATTGGCCCTAGAGTCAAGAAGACTCAAGTTCAAGTTTGGCCTCAGATATTTACTAACTGAGTAAGTTACTTAACCTCAATTAATTCCAACCCCCACCAATTTTCAAGAATAAACATTTTATGTAACCCCAAAATGCATGGTGAGTATAAAAGTGTTATGGCATATTACCGTGGATGATGTACATGCAAATGGTGTTTGTAAGTCAACAAAATACAACATCTTGATACAAATCACACTTACGATTTTGTAGTTTTATGTTGCTTTTTTAACCTTCCACATGACTTTCTGTGTTTATCAAGAACTATCTTCAGAAACACCACAGAAGAAAATGTTATAGGCGTGATTTGTATGCTACAAGAACTAGTGGAAAAATAATTTAAAAATCAAATCGCAAACACCTTGAAGAGTAGAGGGCATCAGTAACCCCTAGGAGGATTCATGAAGAACAAACCCTGTCAGACTATTTTAATCCATTACAGAGACAGGTACAGGTACATTAAGAAGGATTGATAGATAGAACTTGTCTTCATGCAAGACATATTCATCAATAAACTGGGAAAAGATGGTCCAGATCATACAAATATTAGGTTGGGGGGGGCACAGATGGCTAGAGGATTGTAGCTAGATGATGGTTACCAATGGATTTATTTCAAATTGGGGATGATATTTTTCAGATAGTTTTGAGAACATCTTCAAAAAAAAGAATGCCCAACAATGACTTGGATTCTAAAATAGAGGAGGGCCTACTTATTAAGTTAGCAGATGACATAAAAGTATACGTGCTTTGGAAGATCAGATTAGAATTTAAAGTGATCTTAGAATGTTAGACAATGAGAACCGAGACAGACCTCATAAAGGCAGATGCCCGATGATAGACTAAGTCAGGAAAATCAGTTTCAAAAATTTAAGACGTAAAGGCCTTTGTATGGAAAGCAGAAAAAAAGACTCAATGATTAACACGGCAGCAATTCTCTCTCTCTCTCTCTCTCTCTCTCTCTCTCTCTCTCTCTCTCTCTCTCTCTCTCTCTCCCTCCCTCCCTCCCTTTTCCCTCTCTCTCCTTCTTTCTCTCTCTGTCTCTTTCTTTCTCTGTCTCTCTTTTTTCTGTCTCTTTCTCTTTCTCTGTCTCTTTCACAGAGAACAGGATGATGGTGCATAAATGGGAACCTGTGACATGGTCCTTGAAATGCCTTTAGTCTGCAAAAGCTTTGTGTCAGAAATTGTCTTATGAATCAAAGGGCTCAGCTACACTTTAGCATATTTTCTCTTGATTCCTTGGTCCCACCCAAAAACCTCATGGTAATTGCCCCTGCTACTGACATTCACTTGTGTGGTAGTGGAAAAGGGCTGAATATGCAGCCAGAGGACCTGGGCTCTGCCACTTTGCTATGGCAAGATAAGTTGCCTCTCTGAGCTTCATTTCCCCCGTCTATAAAATGAATGGCTTGAATTAAATGTCATCCAAGTACCCTTAGATCTCTGAGTCTATGATCTTATTAATCTCATTTGAAGTATAATGGAGTTTTCCCCCCTTTCCGATTGAGAATATTGTATTTTGAAAGACGCAAATGTGAGATCTTACACTGAAAAGGCAGATGCTGAAATAACGTCCTTATGATGGGAAAGTAATTCAGAGTCATGTTCCAGTTAGCTAGGTGCATATGACTGGAGAACTTTAGATTTAATGACTGGGGAATCCTGAACCACAGAATTATTTTATGATTATTAGATAAATGCTCATTGCCTGATTATGGTTGAACTGGCAGAGATGAGAATCTGGTTGCTCATTATAAGTCAGAGTGATGTTTCTCAAGATGGTCCATTCCTGATTGAGGCAGAGAAAATGCAAAAGAATTGACTGCAAAGCTACAAAAGTAGTCTATGGCTTTTCTGCACTGGAGCAAAAGGAAGGACCTCATAGATTATGAAAGTGAGGCCATAATTCTTTGCCTCTGTTGTGAGGAAGGAGCAGGTGGCAAAAGAGAGATTACACGTTTCCCTGTACTGCACCCGCTGCCAATGAGGTGGAGCAGAAGACTCCTCCAGCTGAGACCTGGTGTCCTATGAGGAGTTAGTTCAACACAGCTGGAGAGTGGCCCAGCTTGGCAGTAGGGGCAACTTGTCCAATACAAATACCATGACCATCAGTAAATATGGAAAGCATACCAAGGCTCAGAGTGTTGGTAGTTGCTCTGGCCACATATGTGTATTTATATACACATGTATATATATATGTGTATGTATGTATATTTATATGAAAGATAAATATATTATAAAATTATATTATGATGTATAAAATATAATGTATATATACATATGCATGTGTACACCTCTCCCACCAGCTACACAGATGTGACTTATTACTATGGCTTCTTTAAGTTTGTGCTCACTATCCTCCATCGACACTGTGAGCATTGATAACAGAGTGTCCCAGATGTATGGGTGGAATGTTACTGAATTGTTATTCTTGCTTTAGGTCTTCCGCTTAGAAAGTTTTTGGTTAAGAGTTAAGGGGTCATGTTGACTATTAACAGGAAGTACACTGGTGTGGGCTCATGAGTTAGTTGGTAGGAATAGCCATGCACCTACAATCTGCCAGCAAACATCCTATTTGAAAAATGGAGATACATAGATAAGAGATGGTAGGGAGGGAAGGAGAGAGAGAGAGAGAGAGAGAGAGAGAGAGAGAGAGAGAGAGAGAGAGAGAGAGACAGAGACAGAGACAGAGACAGAGACAGACAGAGAGACAGAGACAAAGAGAGAGACAGAGACAGTGAGAGAGAGAGAAAGACAGAGAGAGAGAGAAACAGAGACACAGAGACAGACACAGAGACAGAGAGAGAAGATGGGTTGGGGAGGCGGATCAGGTGTAACAACAGAGGCCAGACAATTTTTCCTTCTGAATCCTGCACTAGACATGAATGTGATTTTTGACATTACAAAAGAAAATTTTATTAAAAGGAGTAAAACAAAACAAAAATCCCCGAATGAGAAGCCATGAGTCCACAAGTTTCACGAGTCTCTCTAGAGTCACAGAATACAAGGAATCCTTTCACGGCAATTCTCACACATCATGTCTTGACTGGCCTGCTGGTTGAAGGGGTGGGGGTGAGTAAAGGACATGATGGTGTTTAATTTTTTCTCCAAGGTTTAGTGAGGCCTCATGCTATTTCTAGCTCTGTACCAAGTCTGCTACTTTCTCAAGTAAGGTGAGAACAAGACCTTTTGTACCATCTCTTCCATGAAAAATGAAGGGAAAAAATAATCTCTCCTACTCTGGAGAGATTTTCCTCTCCCCCATTGCTGTAGCTGCTTCCTATCCCATAGCCCCTTCTCTTCTTTCCATTCATTCACCACCATACATACCTTGGAATGCACGTATTTTATCTCTCCCAAATATTCAGAAAGAGGACGGTAGGAGGAAACATTCTCTAGCTATTCATGGACTGTCTATACTGACTCATTTTGGCAGCCAGTTATGTCATTGTGCTGTCTTCATTAAATTAAATGTTTCATCAATGATTATCTTACCAAATAGATGGTAACTTCCTTCAGCACAGGCACTGAGTCTTATCCTTTGTAACTCTCACAATGCTGAGCAAATAGTGGTTGTTAACACAAAATAATGTTCCCATTGTGGAAAGCATGAATAAGAAGCAACCTAAGGTTCTGTTTCTGGAATTTTAGCTAAATAATGAGTTGGCGAGAAGTTCTAGGAGAGCCACAAGGAAAGCCACGAGGACAGAAAAGAATAATAATCGTAGTAGCTGAAAGCAGCTTACACTACAACACAACCATTATGGACTTGATTCTCACAATAACCCTCTATTATTGCTCCCAATTTATAGATGGGAAAGCTGAGGTTAAGAGAGGTTAAATAACTTGACCCAAATCACATGGCAGGCTTGAACCCAGGCCTTATGGCCCCAACTCCAAAGTTCTTTAGAAAAAATGTGTTAAGATTATTCCACAAGGAGAAGAGATGGATTAGAGGTAATTATTTTCCAGTAAAGGAATCCTATAGAAAGAATAGTAAGTATGTCCCAAAAATAAGACAGAGGGACTTACACTGTAACATGATAGACAGAATTGCTAAATACAGCAGTGAATTATTGTGGAAGATTGTGAGATCTCTTCTCTGGAAGTCCTCAAAATCAGGATTGATTTTCATTTGCCAGTGATGGATGAAATGAAGCCCTGACCTGAAAACTGTGACCTGGGGGTGGAGCCAAGATGGCAGCTGGAAAGCAGGGACTTGCTTAAAGCTCTCCCCCGGGACACTCCAAACACCTATAAAATGGCTCTGAACAAATTCTAGAACTGCAAAACCCACAAAATAGCAGAGGGAAGCATGACTCCAGCCCAGGACAGCCTGGATGGTCACACTGTGCTGGGAGCAGAGTGGAGCAGAGTGCAGTGTGGGCCACAACTGGACCAACCACACCAGGAGCCAGGCAGAACTGGCCTTAGCACCCTGAATCAGTGAGCTGTGGCAGTTACTAGACTTCTCAATGCACAAATACCAAAGACAACAGAGAAGGTTAGTGGGAAAAAACTGCTGGTATTGAGCGAAAGGAGTTTGCAGTTCAGCCACTGCCCCGGGGGGCAGAGGAGCTGGTGCATCTACAAAACTACACCTGCAGTTGCTTCTAGCCCCAGGCTCAACTGGTGGGAGGAATTAAGTGGTGGATCCCAGCAGGAGGGCAGAGCCTGCTGAGGTCTGAGTCTCAGTCCGGGTTGGCTGTTCTTGGGGGAGGAGGAGCACTGATGTGGCAGAGCTTGCTGGGTAGAAAAAGCTCTGAAAACAACAGTGCAGCCTCTCAAGCCTGGGACAAAGTGCTCTATACTCTACAAGCAGTCATACCCTGCTGAAAAACTCAAGACTCAAGTAGTTGGCTGGGAACAGGGCCACGTAGCGAAAATGGACTCAGATTCAGACTCAGATTTTGCAGTCTTTCCTTGGCGACAAAGAAAACCAAAACATACAACCAGAAGAAGTCAACAAAGTCAAAGAGCCCACATCAAAGGCCTCCAAGAAAAACATGAACTGGTCTCAGGCCATGGAAGACCTCAAAAAGGATTTGGAAAAGAAAGTTAGAGAAGTAGAGGAAAAATTGGGAAGAGAAATGAGAGTGATACAAGAAAATCATGAAAAACAAGTCAATGACTTGCTAAAGGAGACCCAAAAAAATACTGAAGAAAATAACACCTTAAAAAATAGACTAACTCAAATGGCAAAAGAGCTCCAAAAAGCCAATGAGGAGAAAAATGCCTAGAAAGGTAGAATTAGCTGAATGGAAAAGGAGGTCCAGAAGACCACTGAAGAAAATACTACCTTAAAAATGAGATTGGAGCAAGTGGAAGCTAGTGACTCTAGGAGAAATCAAGATATTATCAAACAGAACCAAAGGAATGAAAAAATGAAAGACAACGTGAAATATCTCATTGGAAAAACCACTGACCTGGAAAATAGATCCAGGAGAGAGAATTTAAAAATTATTGGACCACCTTAATCAAAAAAAGAGCCTAGACATCATCTTTCAAGAAATTATCAAGGAGAACTGCCCTGATGTTCTAGAGCCAGAGTGTAAAATAGAAATTGAAAGAATCCACTGATGACCTCCTGAAAAAGATCCCAAAAAGAAAACTAGGAATATTGCCGCCAAATTCCAGAGCTCCCAGATCAAGAAGAAAATACTGCAAGCAGCCAGAAAGAAAAAATTTGAGTATTGTGGAAACATACACAAGATCTAGCAGCTTCTACATTAAGAGATCGAAGGGCATGGAATAGGAATTCTGGAGGCCAATGGAGCTAGGACCAAAATCAAGAATCACCTACCCAGCAAAACTGAGTATCATGCTCCAAGGCAAAATACAGATTTTCAACAAAATAGAGGACTTTCAAGCTTTCTCAGTAAAGAGACCAGAGCTGAATAGAAAATTTGACTTTGAAACACCAGAATCAAGAGAAGCATGAAAAGGTAAACAAGAAAGAGAAATCACAAGGGACTTACTAAAGTTGAACTGTTTTGTTTACATTCCTACATGGAAAGATGATGTGTATAATTCATGAGACCACAGTATTAGGGCAGCCGAAGGGAATATACATACATACATACATACACACATATATATATATATATATGTATGCATATATACGTATACATATATATATGTATATGTGTACACACACACACACACACACACACACACACACACACACACACACACACAAGGTCCAGGGTGAGTTGAATATGAAAGGATGATATCTAAAAAATGAAATCAAATTAAGAGATGAGAGAGTAATATATTGAAAGAAGGAGAAAGGGAGACATAAAATGGAGTAAATTATCTCACATAAAAGTGCCAAGAAAAAGCAGTTCTATAGCAAGGGAAGAGGGGGCAGGTGAGGGGGAATGAGTGAATCTTGCTCTCATCGGATTTGACCTGAGGAGGGAATAACATACACGCTCAATTGGGTATCTTACCCCACAGGAAAGAAGGAAATAAAAAGGGGACATGATAGAAGGGAGAGCAGACAGGGGAGGAGGTAATCAAAAGCAAACACTTTTGAAAAGGGACAGAGTTAAGGGAGAAAACTGAACAAAGGGGGATAGGATAGGAAGGAGCAAAATATAGTCTTTCACAACATGAGTATTGTGGAAGGTTTTTACATAATGATACACATGTGGCCCATGTTGAATTGCTTGCCTTCTTAGGGAGGGTGGGTGGGGAGGGAAGAGGGGAGAGAATTTGGAACTCAAAGTTTTAAAAGAAGATGTTAAAAAAAAGTTTTTACATGCAACTAGGAAATAAGATATACAGGCAATGGGGCATAGAAATCTATCTTGCGCTACAAGGAAGGAAGGGAAAAAGGGATGGAGGTGGAGTGGGTAACAGAAGGGAGGGCTTACTGGGGAACAGGGCAATCAGAATATATGCCATCTTGGAGTGCGGGGGGAAAAATGGGGAGAAAATTTGTAATTCAAACTCTTGTAGAAATCAATGCTGAAAGCTAAAAATATTAAATAAATAAATAATGATTATAAAAACAAAAGAAAACCATGACCTCTGAAGGTCCATTACAGTCGGGAGATTCTAAAATTTAACAGAATGCAGCTCTTCCGAGAGTGGGAGAACAACAGAGCAGAAACACATGAACTCATGAGTATTATTTTTTCCCCTGGCTCACATACTTCCCTGACAGGATAACCTACAATTAATTCCACAACAGATGTAACCTATGTAGTCAGGCAGTGATTCAGTGTCTCAATATGTCATCACTAGGCATTTCAACAATATTAAATTAAGAACATAACAAAAGAGGAGTACATCGCGTATGCAGGAATGTATCTGGGTATTATTAAGGGTTTGTGGGATGATAGATTTAGTGCTAGAAGAGGCCTTTGGGGCGATCTAGTGCAATGCTCTCATTTTATAGATAAAGAAAGAGTCCCACAGAAATTAAGAGACTTGCCCGAGGTCTTTCAGGTACTGATGGAGATGGGGTATAAACCCAGGTCTTCTGCCTCCAAATCCTCTTTTATATCATCTTTTATAAACCCAGCACTAAAAAGTACATTACAGGAAGATACATAAAGTATGTAGTGGAAAGACATAAGAGGATGAAAAATATGCAAAAGCAAAATTGAAAGAAATCTGACAAACTCTATTGTTTTCCTGTATTGTTCTGGATACGATGATTCACCTGAAGAAGGAATGTTATTAGAGAATACAAAGAATCAGTATAATGCACTGTAAAGGGTGCTAGGTTTCAAGGACACGGGTTTGAATCCAATTTATGACCTATGTGACTTTGGGTAAATTGCTTCACCTATCTTGGTGGCACAGTGGATAGAAACCAGGTGTGGAGTCAGGAAGACTTGAGTTCAAATACAGCTTTGGACACACACTAGCTGTGTGACCCTGGGCAAGTCACTTAACCCTGTTTGCCAGAGTTTCCTCATCTGTAAAATGAGCTGGAGAAGGAGATGGCAAACCACTCCAGTGTCTTGGCCAAGAAAGACCTAAATGGGGGTCATGAAGAGTCAGATATAACTGAAACGACTGAACCACACATGGGATCCTTATCTATAAAATGAGGAAGGTAAATGAGAAAATCTCTAAGGTACTTTGTAAGTTTATGATCCTGCTTAGTCAAACTCCTAATTAGGTATATTATTATACATATTGTATATCATATATCACATATATATGATATCTATTATAGGATTATTCATATTGCAAATTATTTTCAGGCTAATTTCTAATCTCAGATTTCAAAGCTAATACACTTCTTGAGTGCCTTTCTTCTCTATCAGTTGTGTTCTTTGGAAGTCTGATCTGATTTCAACATTATCCAAATCATGACATAACTAGGGCAAAATCAAATAGTGCAATTAAAAACAATTGGTTTCGAGATGTATCATAGGGCAGTGGAAAGTGAGAAGATATGGAATTAGGAGCCCTACTTTTGACACTTCTTAACTGTGACAATGGACTAATTAGAGGGTTAGTGAGCTTCATTTTCCTCATCTGAAAAGCAGAGACAAAATTTCTTACCTTTCCTATTCCTTGAAACAAAGGCTCATTCTTTAAATATCAATCTCTTTCCACTGACACTGTGTATTTGAAGTCACAGAATACTACATTTTCTAAATAACTGAAGTTAAAGGTCACCCAAAGAGAGAGGTCAATGGAGAAATGTGTTTTCTTCTCTTAATTTAAATGCCTTTTGCCCTGACATTATCAACAGGGTAAGCTAAAAAACAGATATTGGAATATGCATTAATTTATCACAAAACACACTGAAAAGGTATTTGCAAATGTAAAAATATGAAAATGGACATTGAAAATGTCCATGTACATTTTCACATTGAAAAATGTATATAGACATGTATCCCCTAGTAGAATGTAAGCTTCTTCAGGGAAAGGTCTATTTCATTTTTGGATTTGTATGATGCATTGTGGCGTAATGGAGAGAGAACTGTCCTGAAAGTGAAGAAGTCCTGAGTTCAAATTCTACCTCTGACACCACTGGCCGTTTGACCCTGGACAAACTGCTTAATCTTTCAGCACCCTGGTCAACTGTCTAAGGCCAACTTGCAGAGAAGATATTGACCTGCATTGGTAGAGGGAATTTCCTTACCTGGGAGTTCGCTATATAAATGAAATCACACACCCCATCCCCATTTATATTCCCAGCTTCTAGGACAGCACCTGGATGACAGTCAGAACTTAATAGATGCTTATCCACTGAGTGATAGAAGGAGTGATTAGGAAGAAACATCACCAGCTAAGACCTATGAAAAAGGGGCAGGAAAGATAGCCTCCTAGAAGTGTTATAACTGGGAAAGAAGGTGGTCAGGCATGTAGCGAGAGGAGTAACTGAGAACCTGAAGTCTGAATTGGAAGCAATGCAATGTCAAGAGACCTTGGAAGGTGAGCAACCTGTGGAAGGTTTAGTCAAGAGTTTCTCAGAAAAACAGCATGTGAATGGGCTATAATCTGCCTTACCGTAGTAAGTGTTCACACTAAAGAGATCACAGATCCTGCACCAAATGGGTATGTGGGGTGTGAAGCTATGAATAGTATATAAATGGTAGTGAAATTATTTTCTATTGCTATATTCTGTCTTTCCAACTGCTCCCCTATAATCTTATAAATTGAGAACTGAAAGGCCAAAAAATATCTTGGGAAGAATGATCTAGAACATTAAGGAATTGAGAATCTTGGTTCCAAGTCTGACTTTGCAAAATAGTTCTATCAAAGGTTTGGTGAACTGTCTTCTCATTGAAAGGAAGGGAAGAAAAGGCACCATAAAGAAAAGTTATCGGAGCCCCTGAAAATCGAGACACATCAGGGATGGGAATTCTATACAAAAGGGGAAAGCTGGGGAGCTATCTTGGGAGCTGACTCACTACTAACTCAATATCTACAGTCTTGGAGGACCTCATCATCTCTCTCATCTTCAGCTGGAAGTAAAGAATATCTCTTCATAAATCTTTGTGTATTTTTTCTTCTCCTCCCTGCTGTTTTACTAGGCAATCACACATTTGGAGAGCTCTTTGCCACTCTATGTAGGAATCGGCATGAGTAGAAAAAACTGATTATGTCTCCTTATTTAAAAACTTCTGAAATTCATTGAAATAGCCTTCAGGTTGCAGTAGTAAGTGGTCCTAATTTAAACAGAGAAGGGTCAAGGCTTTGGGGTGTTGAAGCAAATTCATAACCCAAGCAAGACAGAATAAGATCTGTCACAAAACCTAAAGTATTAGTGAGCAGGGTCAAGAGACGATTCCAGCTCACCAGTATTCCTTATTCATTTCCTTCCATTGTTTGTAAAACTATCCTAAGCATATAGGGCCTTTATTCTTTCCCATGACTTACTGCTAGAGAGAAAGTTAGGGGCAATAATGGGGATAAATAGCTTATTTACAGTATGGATCTACTATGTCCAATAAAATATGTGTGGCCAAGGTATGGAAAACCTATGCAATATAAATGTAGTGTTGGTTTGATTAAATAAAAATCTCTCAAAGAATGGGAAGAAGTTAGAGCCATATCAAGTTTTCCATGATTCCTACATTTCAGTGATAATTCCATTTTCTTTTTCCCAACCCCTAACTCAATTCTGAGAGAAGACCAGTGTACCTGCTGCACCATAAGTAGTGCAAAGCCTGGGTAGTGGAATGGGGGTGCTGTCTGAATTTTTAGGCTAGGAATTTGTTAGTGAGCACCTTCTGATAGAGGGGAAATATTGATGTCTTTGAGAAAGCCAGTGCATGCCCACTGATTATCTTCAAATGTTGACTGGTGACACTTGTGGGGTAAATTATATGCTCTGTCTGTCTCTCTTTCTGTCTCTATGTGTCTCTCTCTGTCTCTCTCTCCACACACACACACACATTATTATATACTATATTTTACTAATCATGCGTCCAAATTATTTCCCCTTAGGAGAACATAAACTCCTTGATGGCATAAACTCATTTAAAAAAATTCATATTCCCAGTACCTAACAAAATACCACGTGCTTAATGTTTGTGGAAATTTTTTGAACTGTGAATATTTCTGTACCATAACATTCTCAATTCTGTTGAGAACTGTTATTATAAAGTATAAGAGTTTAAACAAATCAGAGAAGGTCACTTGGCTCTGTCAAGGTGTGAGACAGTTCCCAAATACCAACATGTGTTGCTTCATATCACATAAGAGGGAATCCTGGGGATTGTACTTGTTTACAGCTAAGAAGAATTGGGCCAAGGGAGGAGGACGTGCAAGAATTCAAAAGGCAAGGAGCATGTTTGCCCGAACTTAAAACTAGATTCAGCCTTGATTCTATTCACTTTGAGCTTTAAGCAGATTAGAACACACAGGTTGCTGTCCTTCTTTCTCGAAGAGGACAAAAATGACATCACTATGTTGGGGTCAAGGTACAGTGTGAACAGCTGTGGATGACCAGACCCATACAAGCTCTGAAGGCTCTGCCACAGGTTGGGCACAAATAGTCCACATGAACATTCAGAGTGCAGATGTCTCTAAATTTGCGCATCTCATTTCTTTTCAGCTACTGAAATTCTGCTTTGCTCATAGAACACAGTGCCTTCTTTGATACAAGCTAGGAGGTCCTTTCCCAGTATCTCCACTCTAAATGCTCAGAATCAATTCCAAAGTTCTTCAGAGAGACCTTGAGAATATCCTTGCATCGCTTCTTCGGACCTCCACGTGAGCATTTGCCTTGTGTGAGTTCTCTGTCATAGTCTTTTAGGCAATAGTGCTTTTGACGTTCAAACAACATGGCCAGCCTATCAAAGTTGTGGCCGCTGAAGTAGAGTTTGAATGTCCAGCAATTCGGCTCCAGAAAGGACCTTGGCGTCTGATACCTTATCTTGCTCGGTGATCTTCTCAAGACAATTCAAATGGAAGCGATTCCGTTTCCTGGCATGGTGCTGGTAGACTGTCCAGGTTTCACAGGCATACAACAATCAGGTCAGTAATGCTGCTTTGCACACCTTCAGTTTGCTAGGCAGTACAATACTTCCTTTCTCCCATACTTTCTTTCAGAGCCTCCCAAACACTGAATTAGGTCTGGAAGTGCGTCAATCTCATCATCTGTGTGTACATCCCTGTGTGTACATCCCTGCACACCGCTAAGGCAAGTGAACTTAACTAAAGCATTCCAAATTTCTTCATTTGCTATAACTTATGACTCCACATATGGATGGTGCCATGCTCGCTCGTGGAGAACTTCTGTTTTCTTGGTGTTCCCCCACCCCACCACCACTTAGCAGTATTTTATTTTTCCAATTACATATAAAGATAGTTTTTAACATTCATTTTTGTAAGATTTTGAGTTCCAAATTTTTCGCCCTCCCTCCTTTTCCTCCCCCCTCCCCAAGACAGCAAGCAATCTGCTATAGGTTATATATGTACCATCATGTTAGACGTATTTCTACATTAGTCATGCTGTGAAAGAATAATCAGAACAAAAGGGGAAAACTATGAAAAACAAAAGACAAAAACCAAAAACAAATGAAAGTAGTATGCTTCAATCTGCATTCAGACTCAATGAGGTTTTTTTTTTCCTCTGGATGTGGATGGCATTTTCCATCATGAGTCCTTTTTAATTGTCTTGGATCATTGTATTGTTGAGAAGAGCTAAGTCTATCATAGTTGATCATCACACAATGTTGCTGTTACTGTGTACAATGTCCTCCTGGTTCTGCTCATTTTACTCAGCATGAGTTCAATCAGTCTTTCCAGGTTTTTCTGAAGTCTGCCTGCTCATCATTTCTTATAGCACAATAGTATTCCATTACATTCACATACCACAACTTGTTCAGTCATTTTTGAATGGATGGACAAAACTTTGCCACAATTTTCCACAAGCCCTCACAACTGACAGTGTCAAGGGCCTTGCTGGATCTATAAATGTATAAACATCTGTTCTGCTCGTGACATTTCTCCTGGAGCTATCAGGCAACAAACACTGATAACTGTTCCTTGGCCCTTTCTAAAGCCACTTTGGCTCTCAGGAGTCAGGACTGTGACAAGAATCTTGCTGGCAATGACTAAGAGAGAGACTCTTCCCACCCCTGCTGTGATTGTCACAGGGCAACCTATTTCCCTTTCCTCTATAGAGGTACGGGCCTCCTTGAACTGCTGAGGGATAACCTCCTCTTGCCATATAACCCAGGAAATTTCAGTCAGCTTTTGTATGTGCAGTGGACCCTCTCCTTTGTAAATCTCAACTAAAATAGAATCAGCACTAGTTCTTTTGCCACATGAGTGGAGCCTAATGGCTTTCAAAACCTCTTTTTCAGTTGGAAGTTTGGCTAGAGAGGGATTGACTTCAACCTGAGGTACATGGTCAACGGCCTCAGCACTGATTGACAATGTTGTGTTAAGAACACTATGGAAGTGTTTAGCCCATCTCTGCAAGATCACGTCTTTTTCACTAATCGACGTGGCTCCATCAGCATTGAGTAGTTGAGATGGACCAAACGTCTTTGGTCCATAAATAGCCTTCAGGGCATCATAAAAGCATTTTGTATTGTCACTGTCAGTGCAACATCTGCCTTCTTATTTACTGAGCTGAGAATCCTGCATTTCTCTAAGTTTTGCTTACACTTTGATGAACTATCCTTCTAGTAAACCTTGTGGAGTGTTTATTTTTTCATTCAGCAGTTTCTGAATTTCCCCATTATTTTCATCAAATACATCTTGATGTTTGCAAGTGTTCTGGCCCAGATGAATAAATGCAATCCTGTACACCAAATCTCTGAAAGCTGCCCACTCCTTTTCTTTGCCACACTGTTGCCAACTGTGTGTTTGCTCAGTTTTCCTTCCAAGTTAGCAATTCATGCTCACAGAAGTGCTCTAATGTGTTGACATGAAGTGTTTTGGTAGTCTTCTTGTCTTGGGGCTGCTGCTTTTTGTTGAATGTGAATGTTTAGCTTGGAGAGGATAAGTCTATGATCAGTCCAGCACTCTGCACCACACATCACCTTCATCACTTTCACATCCTCTCTGTCTCTTCTCCTTACAATGACATAGTCTAGTAAATGCCAATGTTTGCCTCAAGGGTTCATCCACAAAGTTTTATTACATTCAGGTAAATGGAGATGAGGTCATGAGATGCACAAGTCTTCAGTAGCAAGTGACTGTTGCCGTTTCCAGCTCCATTCCTCCCAAGGGCTCCCTACCATGTCTGATAGTCTGTGCCTACTCTGGCATCAAAGTCACCAAGTATTACAAGCTTGTTCTCTTTTGGAAGATTGATGATGAAGGTCTCTAGGTCTTCATAAAATTTTTCTTTGACCTCATCTGGGTTCGTCATGGTGGGAGCATGGCGTTTTCCTGCAAGTGACAATTGCAACGTCATGAGTCTGTCATTCACTCCTTTTGGCAAGCGTATAAGCTAGTACTAGATTAGTTTTGATTGCAAAACCTATGCCAGCTTCACCGCACCCCTCCTCACTGTGGCCACTCCAGAAAAACGTATATCCAGCTCCTACTTCTGTAAGCTGGCCTCCCTTTGCCAGCACCGTTTCACTTAGGGCTGCTATCTTCTAACTTCTCTCACAATAAGAGCTGCTAGTCTTTCAGATCTATTGGATTTCATGTGTCCATAAGTGTGCACACATTCCATGTGCCAATGGTGAGTGGAATCATCTTCACAAAAGTTTTTGTACTTTTTTTGGTGTTTCAACCACAAGCTAGGATTACTGCCTGCTTTGGCAAGCAGGCCAGGGTTAGGTAAAGTAGACAATTTTTAGGGCACTTTTTCTAGCCCCTTCCTCACTCCAGGAGGTGAGAAGTGTAGTTCTTCAAAAAAAAAGGCTGCTCAGACACCCAGAGACCTGCAGAATCCCATCGATGCTTTAGTCCAGTGAGAAGACAACCCTATGGCCTGGAATGCCTGTGTGCAGGGTTGTGACTACAGCTTCCGATGTACTTGTAACTACTGCTTTGTCTTTTGTCTTTCGCCAAAAGACTTCAAGGTAGGTAAACATGATAAAATGGTATAGGTGATGTCTTTTGACTCATGCATAAATTGGATTTAAGTGAAAGAGTTGTGCAAAATTGTCAGCCTCACTTGCTCTTTCATGGTCATCTGACTCCAGTGGCAAGACAAAAACCAAGACAATTGGCGATAGCTCAGGATTCAGCGGATATCATTGGTTTTTTGAATGTCTAACCAAGCTCTAAGTGCCCCACAACACTTGCTTCAGTTGCCTTCATAGCCATTGGAACAAATTGTTCTTATCTACCCATTACATTGGGGTTAGGGGTGGGGAGAGTCTTCACATACTCAGGGTAGACATCCCCCTGACTCACCAATGGGTTAGAAGCCTGTCAGTTACCCTCAATCTAGCTTAGCCTGTTTGAAAAAAAATGGTTTATTGGGGTGTGGCTGCTGTGCATGCTACAGCTTCTTGGAGCCACAGGTAAGAGCTGGGTGAAGGTGGACACCAAAAGTGGATTAGCAGCCCTCATATCAGAGGTACAAGTCTGCCCTACAATCCAGCATTGATGTTATCAGTATTTGGGATATGATAGACATGTAGACACTATGAATAACCCTTTCCCCTTCCTTTGACCTTACCTGAGATGCAGGGCCCACAGGTTAGAATGCAGTTCTGTATTATTATTGAATATCTCAAGGGTTGGGAATCAAGAATCTTCCTAGGAGATAGCCCATTTCTACCTAGAATGTGAGGAAGCCATCTACGTGATTGCACTTTTTCAATGGAAAAATCAGGGTACATGTTTGAACTGACTTACTTTATAGAATGTTTAGGTTTACTCAGTTGTGGAGTCAGAATTGCTGAGTTCAGATCCTCTCAGATATTTACTTCCCTGGGTAAGTCATTTAGCTTCTGCCTAAATTTCCAATAAAACTGGGGGTGGGACTTGATTGTCTCTAAGTCTCTCCTAGCTCTAAATCTATGACTGTCATCGTTTGAAACTCAGATCAACTTGGTCTTTTCTAAAAGCAAATTCTGTTTTGAATCTACACTCTGAGCAACTGAAAAGATTTTTTGAGGGGGTGTTGGAGCGGGAGGTTGTTGTTGTGAAATGCAGGGCAAGGATCTTTCTCTAGGCCGGATGGCTATTGGATTGTGTTCTGTTAAGCTCTTGTTACTGTTTTTCCTTCAGACCTTTAATTCTCTGTACCAGATGTAAAACTAACCCAAGCAAATGGGCATTGATATTTTTGTTTTGTATTTTTTTTCAAAAATAAAACCCATACATTTCCTTTAAAGATGCACTTTTAAAACCTTTGGGGTTTTTTGAGTGTTTTTTTTTCTTCTTGACAGAGGTCAACGTTTTTTCTTCTCTACAGAGGAACACATTAATTGAATTTTGTAATAAAAGCTGATGGGAAAATATTTCATATATAGAAATTTCAGATTTTGGCAGCCCATTTTCAGTGATACATTTATTCCATAAAGTTAAGGTCATTTGAAGGGGAAAGTTTGCATACCAGGCTTCTGTCCTGAAAAGCTCTCTAAGAGAAACTGTAAACAGAAGTACTTTGAAGAAGTGAGAGGAACTACCAAGGAGGGCTAATTTAAAAGGTGATCCTTAAAATACGATCCTGGCTTGCACTGGGAGATTAAATGAGTACCTAGGGTTCCTCTCACGGGTGGTTTTTTTGACTCTCGAATACTCTAACCTTCATTTAATAAAGCCAACAGGATTGGGTTGGTTACAACCACAAGATGTTAAAAAGTTATATGCTCAGGCTGAGTCTCTATGAGGCAATACTGCCTTGGTGGCATCACTTTGGTCCTTGAAGGTAGCCCTCAATTATATGTACTTGGAGGCTTTGAGTAACACTAATCATATTCACAACAGACTGATTAAGACATTAGGATGTCAAATTTACAAACAGAGCCATAACTAGCAATTCTGGTGCCCACCTAGGCCAGGAGGATGAAAAGTACCTTTTAATCAGCTTTGTAATTTCTGATGTGAATATAATACACAGATGTAGTTAAGACAGTCAATCAGGAAGGGAAATTAGTTTATAGCAACCAACATAATTTATGTATATATATACACATATATATAGAGTTATATAGTTACATTTAGTGTATAGTAACTAAAGTGCTCACAGATGGCTATTTTTTATAGATATCTCTCTTTTGTTCAATCTTAAAGCAAAAAATATTTAAAATTGGAATTTATCAAGACTATGTTTGTGTAAAATGTCTTTAAGTATCACAAATCCCCAAAGGGCTGTAAGACCAAAATAAATTCCTAATCACCACAAATTCCTAAGTACTATCCGCCCCCACCCCTCAGCAAAAAGTGGGGAGGAGTCAGTTTTTCTAAGCCAAAAAATACCCAATTAAATTACCTTATCACAATAACAAAGTTTACCAGGCCTTTAAAATTTTACTCAATAACTTTTTCTTCCCTTTGTCTTTAAATATATCACTAGAAATCAAGAAAAACAATTGCATTCTGGAATCCCACATAAATAGTGAATGTTTGATAGTTTACTTAAACCTTTAGAAGAACATCACTGGCCAATGGCTGCAAACCTATACATGTATGTGTATGTGTGTATTTATGTTTATATGTGTGTACATATACATACATAATATGTGTCTCTCTGTGTGTATCTATCTATATCTATCTATCCATCCTTAAACAAAACTTTATATCACAAGCGGGCTTGAAAATTAATTACACCCATATTTTGTGGAAGGATTCTCATTTACTCAGGAGGAATTCTACAACACAGAAAACCCTTGCACAGAGTTGATAAGAATTTATAACTAGATGATTCTAAGAACCTTGTAGGTTTACAAAGGAGATTTTACAAGGTCTTTTCTTTGTACAATTTAGAATACCTATATAAATACTTTATAGATTTTAATATTGTAACAATAACTCCAAATACCTGAGGTAACAAATCTCCTAACTTTCACAGGTGATGCAAATAATTTTAGATGAAACTTCCTCTTAAATATAGGCAAAACAGTCCTTCGGAATAGTAGAACACATGGTCAGCAGGACTGACAGAATGGTCTAACAGCTTCCTAACCCATTTATTTTTTGAAATAGTACAATTCTTAATCTAACATCTAGATCATAAGAGAAATTTGCTGACTGAGCACTTCCAGGATCCAAGATGGTGGAGTAAGCTGTAAATTGCCACAACTCTCCCATATTCACCTCCAAACAACCATAAAACTGTGGCCCAAAACAAATACTGGAACAGCAAACCAGCAAAAAGATGGGGTGAATAATCCCCTGCCCAAGGAACTTGGAGATAGGCAAGAAAGGGCCATCTCACTCGAGCAAAAAGAGGAGCGAAGTCCAGAACGGGAAGCGTCCCAACAAGCCAGTATCGAGTCCCGCCCCAGCAAACCAGTGGGGGATCCCAAGCCCCAGTGTGGTGGAGGAGGCAAACACCAACACCAGGACCCTCCTACATTCTCCAGCACAGCCGGGAAACCAGCCGACTCCATCTCCAAGACCCAACATGTGTTCAGTGTAGCCCCGAGCAAACAGTCATCTTCCAGAGGCCAGACGTCTACATAGCTCTGGGCAAACAGGAATCCCCCATGAGCCAGACCACCATGTGCTTCAGTGTAGCCTGGTCAAAGCGAGAGTCAGATCACAGCCAGAGTCCTAACAGAGAATTCTCCGCATTGGCTCAATAGAGGGGAGTTCCTTGTTAAGAATCTATAGTGCAAAGCTCCAATCCCTTTGTATTTTGCCATAAATATGGTGATTAAAATAATTTCAAAAGACATGGTTTCTGGGCAATTTTATAATTTTAATTTATATTTATGAATATTATATATTATTTATATTATCCATAATTTGTATATATAAGTACTCATACAATATACAATATAGCATATTATTATATATATTTGTGTTATTTATTTTAATCAAATAAATAATTAATTTTATTAATAATGCCACCATCTTAATAAAGGATGGTTATCTGGCCATCTCTCTTAGACCTGCAGATGGCTATTATTGACAAGGGACTATCTGATATCTTCCTGTTTTAACTAATTCTTCAGAGTGAGCAGGTTCTAAAGTCCATTGTTTTTATGATGCTGAAGACAACTTTTTTATTCTCTTAATTTTGGTGCCCTGATCTAATTAGGTAGGTGGTGCAGTGAATGGAGTACTAGGTCTGGAGTCAGGGAGACATGATTTCAAATCCTGCTTACAGTTACTAGCAGGGTGACCATGAGCAACCACTTAACCTCTATCTGCCTCAGTTTCCCCGAGTATAAAATGGGACTAATAAGAGCATCTACCTCATATGATTATTATAAAGGTTAAATGAGATGTTTGTATATCAACTACTTCACACAGCCGTTAGGAGGCTCAAATGAGATATTTGTAACGTGCTCAGCATAGCACATGACACATATTCGTTGTTTGTCCTTTGTTTTCAAAGACAATCGATGGCATCACAGGGTGACTGATGTCTCGACTTGTGGGCCAACTGGATTTAAGTGAGGCAGAGCTGCGCAAAGTCTACAGCCTCACTCTCTCTTCCAGTCACTGAAGTCCAGTGGCAAGACAAAAGTCAGGACGACTGGTGACGGCCTGGGATGTTGTGTCAGTAAGGCAAAATGGGCTCCTTAGCACTTCAGAAGTTTGGCTTTTGTTTACTTCGAGTGATTCAGGTGTTTCATTTAATCTTGCTAAGTGCTAAGCCCCAGGCCCAAAGCCCTATCAGGTGTGAAACCTGTGTGGGTGTAGATTGATGACTTAAGAGGGGCCAACTAGGGAACCATTTGCCTCTGGTTATTGAGGCAGGGCTTGAGGACGCCAGAGGGTCGGCTGTGAGGAGAGGCAAGTCAAGAGACAGCTACAGCTGAAGCTGAAGATAAAGCTGAAGCAGGAGCTGTGGAAGCAGAGCCGACCCGTGTGTGGACCCAGGAGTGCAAGCAAGGACTTGAGGCTAGTGGGTAATCCCCTTACCAGAGAGGGGAAGCATGAATATGATTTGGTTTAATGCCATCATGCTTCTTTGTGGCCTCCTGGTTACTCTTGTAAGGCAGGCTTACTGGGCGTGGAAGCTTATGATCACAATATTGGAATGGGGAGGATGGTTTGTGGGTCTGTTACTGTGGGGCCTAAATAAATGTTTCGATGCCTTCTACTTAGAGAATTCCTTATATCTTGTGGTTTCGAACCATTTAGACATATATATGACTCTCTTTCAGATCATAAATTCGGCCTTCCTACTACAGATGTGGTGGATGACTTTGCTATCTTTGATGCCTAACCAAGCTCCATGTGCCCCACAGTGCCTGCTTCAGTCACCTTCATGGCCGCTGGAGCAAATTGTTTTTATCTGCCCATTCCGTTGGGGGAAATCTTCACGTTTGGGGTTTCTATCATCCCCCAAACTCACTGACTTTACCTTCAATCTGACTTAGCCTATTTGTTGAGGTGGCTTTATTGGGGTGTGGCTGCTGCACATGCTATAGCTTCTTGGTGAAAGCTGAGTGCCATATGGACACTCCAAAGGTGGATGTAACAGTCTTGAAAAGGGGTCGGCAAGCCACCCTCACACTAGAGGTGCTAGTTCTCCTTGAACACCTATACGCTCAATACATTGGCACATAGTAGGTACTTGATAAATAAACAAGGAAACCAGAGTGCTTGGCCTTGCATTCTCTTCCAAGTAGGAGAGTCTATTTAGAAAACCAAAAGGGGAATGCTAAACTCTTAAGAATTAGAAATGACATCAGAGGTCATCTAGTTTTCTGAGTGTTCAGTCATCTCAGAGAAAGAGTAATGGAAGCTGGAAGGTCTTAAGAGACGATGTCCTCAAACTATAGTTACCTGAAGGTCTCTTGCTCCACTATAGGGGGCCAAGGTCATCACAGTACTCCTGTTTGTGGGTCAAAGCTCCTGCCCACAAAGACAGGGCTGAGACAATTCTTCACTTTCCACTTTCCAGACTTTGTCCACATCACCATTCTGTTATGATACTACGATGGATACAGCACAATTGGAGAGTGGATAGATGACAGCTTATTTTACGTTTGTTATCCTTTGGTGTTTCCCTAATGGGGTTTCAAGATAGATCCTAATCTCCGTGACTAAATTTAGGAGACAGTCTCAGCAACAATTCACTCATAAACCATTTATTAAGTGGGTCTCATTCATAGATGCTGATCTTATTTAAGTTTGTTTTTTTTTTTTAAAAAAAGGTCACATTTTCTGACCTTGTCTTCAGATCCTAGTTGCATGACCTATGGGACCTATGGGATAAAGGCCTGTCATTGTCCAGTTTTTCTTTTCTTCTTCTTGACTAATCAAGGAAATCTATAGCCTGAAAAGGCTATGGGATGGTCTTAAGCAAACCAAATGTGCAACTATGGCCAGTACCATAGACCTACAACTGGAAGGGATCTCATCGTATAGATGAGGAAACTAAATCTTAGGGAGGGTATCAGAGACTTGAGCTGAGGTAATAAATATCGAAGGCAGAATTTGAACCCAGGTCCTCTGACTCAAGTTAGGGTTCCTTCCACTTCATCATGAATCTACTAGCTGGATCTGGAAACATCTGTTATAAACCATGTGTTTTATCAAATCAGTTTGGAAGTGACCTTCAAACTGGGTAGAGCACCAGCCTGGAGTCAGGAGGACCTGAGTTCAAATGTGACCTCAGACACTTGACACACTTAGTAGTTTGTGTGCCTTGGTCAAGTCACTTAACCCCAATTGCCCTGCCTTCCCCCCCCCCAAAAAAAATTGCCTTTGAGGCAGGTCTCTGTTTTCTTCATGATCTCTAGGGATCAAAAGTTGGTAGCTTTCCTTTGGAACACATGGTAAGGTAGAAAGACTGCTGGATTTAGAATCAGACTATCTGGGTAGTTAAAATCTAGACTTTGCCACTAACTACTTGGAAGAACTTGGTCAAGTCACTTATTTAATCTTGAGAGTCTCTGTCTCCTCATATGTAAAATGCGAGAGTTGAACTAGGTGACCTCTAATGTCCCTTTCGGTTCTAAATTCATATTCTAATGAACATTGTGATGGCTTTCAAAAATGCATTCCTCATGTGCAAGAAAAAACCACTTCTGTTTTCTTCACTATGGCTCCTTCCCCTGTGCCCCTCTCCCCCCCACACCAAAAAAAAAAAAAGATTAAGAGGGCAATGAAGTTACTCTTATCTAAAAGGGAGCAGGTGCACAAGCTAGAGTCTGGAGAATTTGGCAGCATGAGGGGAGGGGAGGGACATGCTGTCTGCCCCTAAAATTGTGGTTAATGGGAAAAAACGGGAGGGCTATGGTGCTGAGAATTAGTAAGAACAATTTCTTAAGTATACAAAACACTATCCTCCTAGGTTGCACCAAATATGCACAGAAACATGATAAATTGTGATTAACATCTGGTCAAGAAGATCATAAAGGGCATGTTGGTTATGTAATGATAGAGCTAATGTAACTAAATTGATAATTCCTCTTTTCACGAATCTTTCTCTTGTGAAGTTGTGAATCCATGTCATCTGATATCTTACAACTAAGTCTGAATCAATTTCAAGTCCTGTATTGGAAAATTTATGCACACACACACGCATGCACACGCGTGTGTGCACACACACACACACTCTTTCTCTCTGCTATCTTTCCAAAAACTTCTAAATGAAGAGATTGTCATAGTGAAACTGAGTGAAATTACATAAAAGTATTTTAAAAGCAGGAAAGAAAGAGGCAGTGTAGCAGCCTGGAGAAGCAGCTGGATCAAGAATCAGAAAGACCTAAGCTCAAATCTCACCTCTGATACATTACTGGTTGTGTAGCCCTGGACAAGTCACTGAGCCCTAGTGCTTGAGGAGCTCATGAGCACCAAAAATGCAGAGCTGGTGCCCATCTGCACAGACAGGAAAATTCCTCATTAAGCTTTCACTAAACCAATGACTTAATAGATTTGGTGAGAGAGAGAGAGAGAGAG
>CM053623.1:284813050-284848982 GCA_028646595.1 Phalanger gymnotis
CTTGTAGACTAAAGAGTTCTATGTTCCAAGCCTGGGGGGATGCACCAGCACTACCACACCAGCACTCCTCCTTCCCCAAGAACCCTCAACCTGGACTGGACTTAGATCTTCAGCAGGCTCTGCACTCCTGCTCTGATCCACCACTTAATTCCTCCCACCAGGTGGGCCTGGGGCCAGAAGCAACTGCAACTGTAGTTCTAAAGCTGCCCCACCTCCGCTGCCCCGCGGGCAGTGGCTGAACTGCAAACTCTATCCCAGTCCCCAGCAGCTTCTCCCACTCACCTACTCTGTTGTCCTTGGTGTTTGTGGGTTGAGAATTCTGGTAACTGCTGCAGCTCACTGATTCAGGGTGCTAGGGCACGCTCCACCTAGCTCCCGGTCTGGTCGGTCCGCGCTGCCCACGCTGGGCTCTGCTTAGCTCCTCTCCCCTCCGCTCCCAGCTCTGTGCGGGATAGACCTTACCCAGAGACCATCTAGGCTGTCCTGGGCTTGGGCCCTGCTTCCCTGTGCTATTTTGTGGGTTCTGCAGTTCTAGAATTGGTTCAGAGCCATTTTTTTATAGGTTTTTGGAGAGACTTGGCGAGGAGCTCACACTAGTTCCTGCTTTCCAGCTGCCATCTTGGCTCCTCCCCGGTATTTATTTTCTTTACCACCCCACAAACTCAAAACACGATTTAATTTTTTTTTTAATAAAGGAAGTAAAATTGTTTAACACAAAACAAAATAAAAGATTAGTTTTTGTTAAAGACCCAACTTTCCTTTCCATGTAGAGATCAGGACGACTCATAAAAGAAGGCTCAAAGTATTCTGAGCTGCGATGTCAAATGAGCGGTGCCAAGAGGAAAACTTCTGTGCCAAGAAGGAAATCATCTGTCCAGTCAAAGGATAGTTCTTTGAAAGACAGCGAAGTGAACATTCCTCAGCGGGCAGCTGGTGCTGCTGGGGGTTCTCACCATGAGAACCAGCAGCCACCTCATCTGAATGCCATTAGCACGACTCATAGTGCTTTGCGGGCAGCGTGGCTTTGCAGATGTCTCTCAATGCTTTCTTTTCCAAAGATTATGGGTTTGAGATGTCTGTGGGGGCCTTCTAGATTGATCAGGAGGCTCCTAATAACTGGGCTTTGATTACGATAACTAAAAAATCAAATGGAAATAGTATCCTGGCCTAAACAGGGACACCTACTATCATGTTATTTTTTGGAGAGCAACTTTCAGGCTCCATGGATATCACTCGGACGGAATAGCCACGCTCTTGTGCAGCCCAGGCCCGATCCACATCCACAAGGCACATACAGTGTTTGCCTGAAACGAGAGAAAAGTGTCAATGAGAAGCCCTTCTTCAAAGGTGCAGTAATTCTAGGTATATATGAAAGATGGGAAGGCGAGAGAATTTAATGCCATTCCCCAAATCCTAGATCAGGAAGATGGCCGAGAGAGGAGGTAGATGCCATTTCCTAAAAAAGTGCTTTTGTCTGGTTACTTTCCTGTTTAAATGCAGAGGAAGAACATCACAGGGTCATGGTTTTTGAAAGATTTATCTTTGGTGCCAACTTTTGCTTGTTTAAAATATTAACATTCTAAAGGTATCAACAATGTTAGCTTTGGCATTTTTGAAAGTCTAGTCTTTAGTTATACTTTAAAATAAAGATATATTATCTAAATATTTCCTTCTGCAATCCTTTTGAAGATAGTGAATCTGTGAGGCTGCGAAATATAACCTAATTGTGTTTCTGTCTATAAGATCAGTCTTAAAGAAATTCAAAACAATTAAGATATTTTTAAAGTTGTTCCATTAGGTAGATTTAAATCATATGTTCATAGACAGAGTTGAAAGGGCCTGTAGAAATTGAGTCCAACTCTTTTAATTTACAGATTAGGAAAATGAGGCAGTGATTCACCCAGGGTCACACAATTAATGTGTCTAAGGCAAGATCTGGACTAGGTCTTCCTGATTCCAAGTCCAGAGCTCTATTCACTCCAACACCAATAACAAAGTAAGTCATAAAGTACAGAGGAAACACATGCAGGATAAATCCCATATGAAAATAAAAGGGAGGTGGAGATAAAAAGCCACTATGACTTCCTTTATAGACTCAGCGCTCAGGATCTTTTCACCCTAGAACATCCCACCATGTCTGCCCCTTTCTACCATTATTGAGTTCCTAGGCCCAGGCCAGACATGTTTGATTCCCCTGCTGGCTGTGTTTCTGACTTTTTGGACTCCGCCACCATGCCCCTTCCCACTCCATTCAGTTCCCTTTTACATATTGTCTTCTCCCGTTAGAATGCAAGCTCTTCGAGGGCTAAGGCTGTCTTTCTTTTTGCTCAAATGTGTGCTTATTGATTCCCAGCATTTAGCACAGTTCCTGGTACATGATAAGTGTTTACTCGCTACCTTGCCTTCTAATTCCAAAAGATAAAGAAAAATTTTTAAAGGTCTATGCTTGAAGAAAATTCACAATTCTGACCTGGTAATTAAAAAAAAAAAGCAGGAGGACTGGGGCCCCAGGTAATGGGTTTCAGTATCAGCCCGGTCAATATTACCTTTGGGACCCTGGGCAAGCCACAACTTCCCTGGGCTTTGGTTACTAGCTTTTACCTATTCCCTCAGGGAGCCCTTACAGCTTGGAATCCACATAACTATTTCAGGTGGATCTATGATGTTTCATGTAACATATTTTTCTTTAAAAAAAAAATCCAATTTTAAGAAGATTTACTGTAAGTTAGCAGAGAAGCTGCCACACCCCTCCAGGAAAGCTGTACTCGACTTTCATCCCCAAGCCCAGAAACCAGACTGGCAAGCAGAGCACTCAAATTCCTTTCTTTGGTTATCCCCAAATGTGTTTTCAGAAATGGCTTGTAGAAAAAAAGAAAACAAAACAAATGGTTTGGGGTTAAGTGGTATATTTTTTTAATCTTTAACTGATCTAAGTTCAAATTATATAGTATCTTCTTGGAAAAAATGTTACTGGCCACACTGAAATTTATCTAATTTTTTTGAAGGGGTGCTGAAATATGCTATTTTAGCTATGGTGGGTTTTGTTGTTTAAGAAGCATTTTTATAAAACCTCTGAAAACTCAAGGAAAACTGGAATATATACATTTTTGCCCACTAAAAATTCCTCACTTTTCTCTCAGAAAAGAAGACAGAGTATTAACAGGCAGTTGAAAAGCAAACAACTGACTATCTGTTGAGGGTCAGGAGAAGAAGCAAAAATAACAGTGCATCAGCATGAAGATAGATTTGGTCTCCTTGATGCATCAATTTTTGAAAAAAAAATCAACTCACATTAACCATCTAAACAATTTCAAAGGTAAAGTCGGTGGGCTGTAATAGCAAAGATCTTCAGCAGCGTGGAGAAGTCTAACCACAAAAACAGTGGAAGAAGAAATCAAGGGTAAACTGCAGTTGGCAATAAGCTTTTTTGTTTTTCTGTCCGTGGAAATGCACATTTAGGGATTCAGTGCACAAAAACTGTACACTTTGTACAGCTAAAAAAAACCCAGAACATACCAAAAAAAGCTTAATTGTGACTGAAGAAAAGGAAATGTCATGTAAAAGGTCAAATCCCATTTCTATCTATCTCATTTTTGTATCAACTGATGAATATTTGTAATCTTTTCTCTCAAAATATGTTTTTTTAAAAAATAAATTTTTATTGGCATCTTTTGATTGTTTTTACATCACCAAAATTTCTACTAATATGCTTTCTCTACCAGCCCTCATTGATAGAAATCCTATAAAACAAATAACAATTTAAAGGGAAAAGAAAAGAAAAAGATCAGCAAAACCAATCAACACGTTTTCTAAAAGTCTGGAAATATAGACAATGTACCACATCCATAGACCTCTCACCTTTGCAAAAGAGTGAGGTGAGTGTGTCAATCAATTAACATTTATTAAGTGCCTACTATGTGCCAGGTACTGTGCTAAGCACTGGGGATAAAAAGAAAGGCAAAACACAGCTCTCAGTGAGCTTGTAGTCTAATGGAGGAGAGAATTTGTAAACAACTACATACAAACAAGACGTATACAGGACAAACCAGAAATAATCAGCAGAAGGAAGGCACTAGCATTAAGGGACATCATGAAAATCTTCCTATATGGAGTGGACTTCAGCAGGGATGTGAAGGAAGCAGGAGGCAAGGATGAGGATGGAGAGCCTCTAGGTGGGGAGGACAGCAGTTGAAAATGAGTTGGGGATGGTGTATCTTGCTTGAAGAAGAGTACATGGAGGTGAGTAAAGCGCAAGAGGACTGGAAAGTAGTGGTGGTGGAGAGAGAAGCCACGAAGGGCTCTGAATGCCAGAAAATGGTATATTTGACTTTGGAGCTAACCAAGTCAATGAAGGTTACTAAGTAGAGAGGGGCGTGGTGTGGTGACGAGGTCGAGGTCAGACCTGCGCTTTAGGAGGAACAGCAGAAAGACAGATGGACTGCAGTGGGGAGAGACTTGCGGTAGAGACGGAAAGGGACACTATTGCAACAGTCCTGGAGCCTTCCACATCCTGCTTTGTACGTCTCCTGATGGAAGGCAGCAAGGGCTGGGAAGGCTTCTGCTTCCTGCTCTGAGAGGAGAGAGACCTTCCTCTGACAGCCTGCTTTCCATCTCCTGTTGTCTGTCCCCTTAAGGGAAGCTGCTAGAGGCTGGCAAAGCAACCTCCACCTAGGCCGAGATGGTCCAGAACATCCTTCCTGCAAGGAGGTGGGGAGCGTCTGGTGCGAGGAGGAGCCACCATCCTCAGGACCTCAGGGCTTCCACCTCTGGCTAAGCCTGGCCCCTGAGGGAAGGCCAAGGGGAGCAGGACTTCCATTTCCTGCTGTGCCGTTTCCCAGCTCATCTCCAGTCTTCAGAGGGAAGAGGAGGAGTGAAATGGGATCTCCCGAATGACTCTGTGCCTTTCACCTTGCATTGCACTTGTTTCTAGCCCAATCTTCTGCCTCCTCTGGGATGAACATTCTCACACCTGGTGATACTCTACATATCCGAGCAATTCTGAACTCCTGTAGGCCCTTGTCCAAATCCCATTCCCTATCCCCCACCACCCAATTTCCCCTCATCCTTCCCATGCCAAAGTTTCAACCAAATGCCATCCACTCATTCCACTGTGACCCCTGGAATTCCTGTTCCAAGGCAACAAACTTAATTCATCCTAAGCCTTTTCCTTTCTCACTCCTTCCATCTTTTAGATATCAATCAATCTATCAGTTGGTCAACCAACATTTATCAAGGACAAAACTTAGTTCTTCCCTCCAATGACAAAGTCCCTGGCCACCCTTTCCAGTACTGGCTGCACTTTCATTCATTCCCTTTAGCTCAATGGTCAAAGTAAAGAAGTTGAAATACTCTTTGCTCTCATTCAATTTCCAGGTTCCCTTCCATTTCCACCTTCACTCAGTAACCTCTCTTCCTTTGGGATTCATGCAATTCATATCTACCACCCAATCAAAATCCTGGTAGCTGTTATTATAGACCCCTAGGTCACTCCCCTACCTTCCTCAATGAATTAAGTACCTGGCTCACAATTTTTCCTCTCTTCCTAAACATTCACACTGACTCTCCCTTAACACTCTTAACTACTCATTTCCTCAATCTTATCATCTCCCATGAGCTACTCCTCCCCACCTCCACCACACACAAAGGTAATCATAACTTCAATATTGCCATCACTCACATGTTCGTGACTCCAAAGTCCCCTTATCTTACCATAATCCATTGGTTTCCCACCTCTCCTCACCAAACCCCACTCTTTGTCCACACTGTGACATCCAATCCTTCAGATCCTCAGTTTTCTCCTAGGCCATCTCCCCTGTGCTAGTTACTTTCTCCTCTTTTCCCCATCTTGAACTCTCAATGAACCAGTCACCTTTACCCATCCTCTTGAATCTCAGATCCCCTTAAGAATTCATTGGTTGTACTGTGCCAAGCCTCAGCCTTGGGTAACTTCCACCATCCACTGCCTCTGCTCCTACACACTTCTGCTGAATCAAGAACTAGAAAATGACACAACTATCCTGACCAAGTCCACTACATATTTATTACACAACTCAGCTGGGCCCTCACTGATGCTAGGTAATCCTACTATACCTCCTTAATCAACTCAGTATTCCACTCTCCACAGTAGCTCTTTCAAACCTCTTCCTCCCTCCTCAAGCCTTCCATGATCCCCCCACCCCTGTCCCCCACTCTCTCAGCTGAGAATCTTGCCTCATATTTTACAGAAAAAATTGAGGCCATTTGCTATGAGATCCTTCTTCATCTCTTATCATTCGGATGCCTTCTGTCATGCTTTCCTTCATATCCCTCTCTCACATGAGGAGGTCACCTTACTTTGAGTTGCCCCCAGAAGCTCTGATTTCCGTTCTCCTGAAGCACATGCTGTCCACAAACGCACCACATTCTCTCAGAGATAGTGGTCTCTCTAAGCACCAAAATCCTGCTGCTGATTGTAAGCGGTCCCTTTACAGAATCTCTTTCCTCCTAGGAGGAGAAACAGGGAGATGGTAAAGTGGAGAAAGCCCTGGGCCTGGAGTCAAGAAGGCCTGAGTTCAAATTTGACCTTAGACACTTAGTAGCTCAACTGTATAAAGGAGATAATATTGTGACGACTACAGGAGATGATATTTGTAAAGCGCTTAGCACAATGCCTGGCATGCAGTCATAAACAAATAAGCTAAGTGAATGCTTGTTTACTTCTTTCCTTTCCTTCAGTGGGAACCCCTTTAATCACTGGTTTGAGATTTCTGCCTTTGTTTTCCCGCTTCAGTGCCATACTGTGCCACCTCACACCATTATTCTTTCGCAGAGGCCACAGTAATTGTTTTCTGTTCATTGTTTACCATTGATTTGATCAGAGCCCATCACGCATCTTCTTTGATCTTCTTCCTTTGTCCTTCCATGTGCCCTGCCATTCTTCACTTTTAGTTCTCCCTAGAACACGGACTCACCTGCAGCCAAGACGTTGTAAGATTTGGTCCATTGTGTTTTACCATTGCTTCTTCAATTTAATTTCTTTCACCTCTGCTTTCTTGTGTACTTTTAAGAGGAAATTTCCTAATGGTCCTCTGTAGTTATTTTGTTGTTGCTGTTTTTAAACTTATAGGTGTCTTTCTCTGTCTAGTTTCTTTTCCTTTTTTTCTTAGGGTAATTTATTTTGTTACTTGCTTGTGTCTTTTTCATTTGCTGTATCTTTGTTAACCTTTCCTGTATTTCTCTTGTCTACAGTGTTTGCAAAACAAATGATCTCTCATTTTGTTTTTGGTAGGAATAACTTAAATGCCTCTTTCACTGAAAGGCTGTCTTTTTTCATTGATTAGGTTCGGATTTTCAGGGTGTGTCACCTTGTATATGTTGCATCTTGAACTCTTTTGCTCTCTCAAACACATTTTACTTCCTTCTGTGGTTTCTGGTGGGTGTGGAATAGTCGAGTTATCTGAATTTCCTTTCTTTTACATTTGAAGGTCTTTCTCCTGGTCATTTTCAGAATTTATTGCTTTTCACTGGAATTGGTATTGGAATGAAATAATGCATATCAAGGGCATTATAAACCACAGATGTCTAATAAATGCTAGCTATTATTATCTTTTCTCTTTTTATCACTATACATTTTTTTTAAAATTCATATACTTGGCTATATAGACTTCCCATCATTACTCTCCAGAGTTCTTGGAGTGACCTTAGAGTTCGGTTATATAGGTGGCAAAGGTTATATAGGTGGTTATGATATCATTGTTATAAAGACTGATACAGATATTTCACCATTCTTTCATCCTATTTCATCAGGATTTGGAAAAAAATGAAACCTAACAAAAATTTATAAAGGTTGGAAGAAAAAATGGTTATAGTTATAATATATTGTTAATTTTCAGATAAGTGCTGAGGGAAAATATGACTTTTAGTACCCTGCTGGACCCATCTTCTCCCTATCAGTAATTTAGTATATCACTGAGCCAACAGTGCATGAGTTTCACACCAGCTGGTCTATGAAAATACATACCTATTAGTCTTCGTTCTAGAGGTAGCTGGACAGCTGTCTGATCTGCAAATCTGCAAAGAATCATGTGTTCCTAAAAGAATAAAAGCAATAAAGCATGGCTTTATTTCAGGATTCTGTTTCAAAGAAGTTTTTTTTTTTAAATTACTACTTAATAGTAAAGAGAGAGGCAGCATGGAGTAATGGATAGCACTGGACTTGAAGCCAAGCCCTGGGTTCGAGTCCCATCTCTGACACATCCTGGGTCTTTAATCCTGGGCAGGTCCTTTAACCTGTCAGGGCTTCTAGGCATCTTTTTGACTAAATTACAGAGAAGATGCTGATCTGCTCCTCATTAGGAGCTCCCTATACCACCTTGGAGCTCCCTATAGCAATGAAATCACAGGGACAGGTTGGTCATTGTCCCTGAAGAGTAAGGCCATACCTTCCCTCTCCACAACTCCCCCCCCCATTTGCTATTTAACACAACAAAAGTTTACGCTTTTAAAAATAAAGTAAAATGTTTTCTTTTAAATTAAGATTTCTGAAAACATGCAGCTTTTTGAGATGAGTGCTCAGTCATGTTTTCTTCCAGGAGACTAATCTTCAGGTGTAGCTAATAAGAAATTATCTTCCAGTCCATTGTTCTTACCTGTGGCAATTGGCCCAAAATCTGAGACCCAGATGAAAACCCTGAACAATCAAGAACTGATCTTAGTTGTCACAATATTCTAGGAGTACCTATGATGCAATGTTTTCCCCCCTTAAGAAAATGTTTTCTTTGAATGGCAGTAATGATAATAACTTAAATTTTTATCACTTTCAGTACAAAGCACCTTTACATATATTATCTCATTTTATCTACACAGTAATGTAGGCAGTACAAGTATCATTATCTTCATTTTGTAATTAAATAGATCGAGACTCAGAGCTCAAAAGACTTGCCCATCATCGTGTGGCCCTAAGTGTCTAGAGGACCCTACCAGCCCAAATCTCCTGCCTCTAGGTCCAGCTCTTTCTGCTACACAGAGTAGTAATAAAGTCCCATGCAAACAGCGTCCAGGGATTTTTATCCAGTGACAGCGAGGAAAGGGAGAATTGGTGGATAATCTAGTGTTAGCTATTCCAGTCCCCAGGGATCTCTATGTGACAGCTTAATCACTGCTATATTCTCTGTTGCTTTGTCCCTTCCTTCCACCCACCCACCAATTTAGTGAAGATGTATATAATTAACTCTCATTTTTCTTTTGTCCTCTACAACTTTATATAAGTATTTCTGTACCTTACAGAAAAAAGAAACTAATAGAAAGGTTGGAAATTATTTTCTACTGTGAAAAAAAACCGACTTTCCCTCAGTGACATAATTTTAGGAGGTTTTTTTTGTTGCTGAAGGAGTAGAAGTCAATGGAAATCTATCCATTTTGCCCAGCATTCTTAATTAATGTGTGGCCAGGGCCAGCAGAGACAGAAGAGGGAAAAAGGAAATGAATGCTATGTAACAACTGTTTTAGATAAGATAGTGACATTTTCTAAGGCAACAAAACTTTCTCATCTACCATTTGAACCAACAATGAGTCCATCATGTGGCCTCTGAGGCCCTTTGTTCATTAAGTACAGGGTCTCCTAATGAGGAAACTAAGGCAATTATCAATGATTGCTAGGGAATATACAGTTAACTCTAAATTATTTTTTCCTGATTTTAATGTGTTTAAAAAAATAAAGGTGAACTAGACATATGGTTGTAAGAAAGAAATTCAAGTAAATTAGGTTTGAAAGATTTGTTTGTTTTTAAAGCTAAGTGGAGGAAAGAGAATGATCCAAGAGAAGGGCTACATGTTCAGGAAGGATAGGAGACTGATTAATGGATGCAGAGAGAAGTCAGAACTATTCAGTACTTTTTTTCTCTGTCAAGGAGGATAATTTTGGAAAGGAAGGGACAAAGAGAAATGACTAAGAGCAAGTTATTACTAAAGGTAAGTGAGGAGAAAGTAAGAGAGTACTTAGCTCCCTCTAATGAGTTCAAGTCTTTCGGCCCTAACATTTTAGAATACAAGCACTTAGCAAGTGCTTTACCTATCTATCATCCAGCTCTATCAAAATAATTGACTGACAAGATCAAACCCTTCAGTGATCATTGAAAATCTGCTGAGAATGGGAGAAATGCTTCAGGACTAGAGAAGGACAGGCATTACCCCAATTTTCAGAACAGGGGAGAGATTTTCAACCTATTGGCTATAGAGCCTGGCTTTCATTCCTGGTCAACTTCTAGAATACATAATAGAAGGAAGGCTTAGAGAACATCGATAAACAGGAAGCAAGGATTACAAAGAGAATGGTCAAGCTGTAATAACCTCATTTCTATTGACAGAGGACTAGCAGAATGCTGTGTGTGTGTGTATGTAAATAATTTATGGGTATCTCAGAAAAATATGACAATACCTTCCATTATTGTCATATAGAAAATTCAGGCAATTTTGAACTAGATGACTGTCCATTTAGATGGATTTGGAGCTGGTTGAATGGCAAGATGCAAGCCAATGATGGAAGCCTGGGCCTCTGGTCTCTGGTTTCTGCCAGAGAGCTTGGACCTATTGTACTCAACTTTTTTTTAATCAGTGACTTGTATAAAAGCATAGATGCTACGCTTATCAGATTTACAGATTACACAAAGTTGGGAGGGACTGGCAGCAAACTGAAGATTTAAAAAAACCTTGAGGCCTCAAACCTCAAGCTGAATCTAAGATGTCAGTCACACAGGCTCAGAAAATCACCTTTACAAACACAAGATGGGGAACATGCAGCTAGATAGCAGTTTTACTGAAAAAGTTCTGGGAGCTCAATATGGTTCAATGTTGTATTATGATATGCCAGTTAAGAAAGCTACCACTGTAACTGTAGGCTCTCTTAAGGCTGAGACTGGGGAATTCTGACTTCATCAGACTACCTCTGGATTACTGATTATTCACATTTGCGTGCTATATTTTGGGAAAATCATGTTAAACTGGGCATGAGTTGGCATGTCTGAGAACAGGAGGGTGATAACTAAATGCTTCTGTCTGGACAGACAGTGAAAATGCCTGGAGTCAGAAGCCGGGAGGCAGAAGTGAGGCCAATGTCCATCATTTTGGATAGACCTTACGGAAGACTTACTGAAAGATAGTGATTGACTAGATATACTAGGTGGTATAGTCACAAAGGAAAAGCAAGAAGGGATATGATGTGATCTGTACCACAGGAGGGCCACTCATATCAATAAGTCACAGATGGGTGACTGAAGTAACTGTGCCTTTAGTGGGCACTGATGGAAATTCTGGACTGTGATCCTGAGAGCAGATCCAGTGCTAGTCCCCAAGGTCCAGAATGCGCTCCCTCTTCATCTGTCTCCTGGTTTCTGTAAGGTCAGTGGGGAATAAGATCTTCCCCATCCATCAATAGGCCTTATGTGGAGCCCATTAAGGGAAGCCTGCTTGCTTGTAGGAAGGCTTACACACTTTTTGTTGATTTCTAATTAGACACTGAGTGAGGAGGATGCTGGCTCTGAGCCTATTAGCTGAAAGAGTATATATTCTGAGAGGTGAGCTTTTGCTTTGGGGGCTCACTTACAAGAAGGATCTTGTGATTCCCTAGTTGAGACTGAATAGCCGTATGTTCAGACACCTGACTGCTCAGAGGTAAAGACTCTCTCAATCTAGTGGTGAATGTAAAGTATACATAGCAGTATTGTTTTGATTCAGGCAGTAGAGCCCTGTCTGTTGGTCTTTATTTATCTTCTCTGTATTTTTTTCTGTTTAATTAAAGATGATTGTTGACTCCTGGAACAACTGTCTTTCTTAGTAAAGCAGATAAAAGAACCTGCACTAGCAGCCATCCTGGGTATGCCAGTGTGGTTGCTGTTACAGCTTCCTCCAAATCTCAGATAAAATCCTGCCTTCTATGAGAAGCCTGTTCCAATCCCCCTCAATGCTTGTCCCTTCTCTCAGCTGATTATCTCTGATTTTTTCTGTACATATGTTGAACTGTTGTTTTTATCTTGTTTTCCCAAAACAGGTGAGGTCCTTCAGAGCTTCGATTGACCTCTCTTTGTATCCCCAGGGCACAACACATTGTATGGCAAACAGGAGGTACTTCATACATGCTTACTGACTTTAATGGATCAATGTTGACTTGGAGGGAGTTGGCTAGTGAAGTATTTGAGAGATCTGTCCTGTTCAGTGTTTTGACAAGTGACTTGGATGAAAAATCACAGAGGTTCTTAAAGCCACAAAGATGTGAGGGATAGTTAACACCCTGTAGGACAGATTCATCATCCAATACTAAATTCAAATCAGAAAGTGTTAAGACACAATAAACACTAAATGTTTCTATTTAAAATGAGACTGTCAGTTTTAAATCTATATGAATAACATAAAAGACCTAACACTGGAAGGAATCTCAGAAGTCATCTAACCCAGGTCTGTCAAGCATTTGGCCACATGTGGCCACAACACTCCCAAGTATAGCCTAAACTAGATCAAAATGTAATTGGGAAACATTTAACAAAATAAATAAAAATACGATAGAACACAGATCACATTAACATGTGATTTTCTACGTCATTCTGCAGCCTGTAGGGATCTGATCCATTTCTATCTGAGTTTGACACTACTGAACTAGACCAACTCTCCCC
The DNA here is from genome assembly GCA_028646595.1 of Phalanger gymnotis. Taxonomy (NCBI): domain Eukaryota; kingdom Metazoa; phylum Chordata; class Mammalia; order Diprotodontia; family Phalangeridae; genus Phalanger; species Phalanger gymnotis. Next base: position 284,825,692 of record CM053623.1, read on the forward strand.
TTTTAGTTATAATTTTGCAGTAAAATGATAAAGGAAAATCTCAAAGGATCATAAGAAATTGCTTTTAAAAAAGTAGGTGATTTCTTCACCACATTATGATGCCATCTATTTGAATGTATCATAAGTCCAATAATTAGATAAATAAGAAAAAAATTACATCACTAAAGAGATTAATAAAAAGTGTTGATGGCAAAGGAAGCTTATGTTCTATCCATCAATCAGAAAGCATCTATTAAGTGCCTACTATGCGCCACTGTATGCTGTACTGGAGACACAAAGACAAAAGGTAAACAGATGTGGTCCTTCGAGAACTTGCATTCCCTTGGGGGAAACAATCTGTACACATAGAGATGCATACAAAGTGAACACAAAATAAATAAAAAAGCAATGAAGGTAAGAGGAGTGCTATCAGCTAGAGAGAGCAGCAAAGGACTCCTTTAGGAACTTAGATTTGTAAACGGTGAAGGTGGGGAGTCTGGGCCTTCCAGGAATGGGGGAAAGACAAGAAGACTGAAGAAGGAACGTGTGAAGAACAGCAATTTAACATCTATAATAGCACCCAGTGGCACTGCCACACTAACATATCTGTCAGTTGCAATTTTGGATCACATTGTCATGACTCAAAACTGCTATGTAATAGTCCAACTTTTGCATTTTTAATATCTTTAAAAACATTGACACATTGAACTATTCACAATTAAACTAAAAAAAAAACCAATTTATTCACTTCACTACAAGCTTGATAGGGGAAAACAAAGAAGCTGCATAAAGAAATATGATGTACTCCTGGATTATTTATTACCTTGTAGGATAAAACTTCCTTGAATGGTTCACTGAAACAGAAAAAGTAATCAGTCATTACTTTAAATAATACCAGAAAATGTGAATTAAGAAACAGTTTTAGATGACTAAATTCCAAAGAAATAACTGCCTTATCTTAACAGTTTACATGAGAAAATTCAGCTGTTAGAATCTTCTTCTCTAAAGGTGCTAAGGTATTTCTTTTGTGGGTTGTCCTTGTTTTACTTCTTTCATAGGTGTTTACATTTTCTTAAAAGAACTACAATAATTTTCACAAATAGTTTTTAATTTTCACTATGCACCAGTTCTAGAAATCACAGTTCCAGGCCAATATATCAGGCAGACATAACACCCACAGGCACTAATCCTCTTGCTAACTCACCTGGTAATTTTGGGGTGAAATTGAGGGCTTTTCCCTACCTACCCAAATATGCAATAGTATTTATATGTGCATTTTCTGCTGTGACCTTTTTCTGCTGTGACCTTTAGAATGATTCTCCTGAAATGATGAGAGTCTCTTGTTTGGGTTGAAACTAACTTTTCCCAAAACACCCTAAGGGAATAGGAGAAGAAATTTTAGTGACAATTTTTAGGAAACTCTGCTGAGCATTACCTTTAATTTACAAATTCAACAATAACTAGAGAAGACAGATAGCCATTCTTGTATATGTATGAGTTCATTGGGTGGTTATAAATTTCCTGAAAAGCTTTAAAATAGACATTTATTTATAATTTTGCAGAGTATTTAAGAGAAAATGAAACAGTAAATGCTTTTATCATTAAAATATGATTTTACTTCTTTGTCTTTAATTCTCTTTCTACCTCTTGTGATGTGCACAGATCAATACATTGGATGAAGAGAAAAAAGCCATTTTATGAATTGTTGATTTAAAAGGATTACAAAAGGTTCAATGAAAAATGTGTTGTATTTGCTGTCAAAGGCCCTGGGTTTGAATCTCAGTGCTGCTTACTATCAGTCTGCAATCACAGAGCAAGGTGGCATAGTAAATACAGTACTAGTTTGGATTCAGGAAGATTTGTTGTTGTTCAGCCGTTTGGGGTTTTCTTGGCAAGATTCTGGAGTGATTTGCCATTTCTTTCTCCAGCTCATTTTACAGATGGGGAAACTGAGGTAAACAGAATTCAGTGACTTGCCCAGGGTCACACACTAGCCTCAGACACTTGATAGCTGTGTGACCTGGACAAGTCACTTAACTTCCTTGACTGTAAAATGGGGGTATGATAGCACCTACTTCCCAGGGTTGCTGTGAGGATCAAATGAGGTAACTGTAAAGTGCTTGATATAGTGCCTGGCACACAGTAGGTGCTCTATTAATGTTAGCAATTGCTGCTGCTGCTACTACTACTACCTATTATTTGGGCAATTCACTTGACATATTTGGGCCTCAGTTTAGTCACATGTCAAATGAGAAGGTTGGACGAGATGAGCTTTAGGCTCCCTTTAAGATTTTTTTAAAGAAAATGTCACGCATCCTCAAGATTTTACTTTTGGGGCTGATTTTAGTTTGGACAGGACAGAATTTACCAAACTGTCATATTTTGGTATAAACCATTATAGATCAAATTTATATTGGGATACAAGGTGGCAAAGCATTTTCTTTCCAAAAGACCTGTGAAACAGACAGTGCATTAATGTATCCCTTTGGCTGATGAGCAAATAAAGTGCTTTTCCAAGGGTTACATAGGTGGCCTGTCAGAGTGTCAGAGGCAAGATTTGAAACTAGGTCTCTCCTTGATTCCCTGGCCAGTTGTGTGTGTGTGTGTCTTTTAAGGGTGGGTGGAAGGAGATGAAGTGGGGAGATTTCCTCTCTTCTCAGTTTGGGATCAAAGTACTTAACAAACTGGCTTCTTGTATTTGAGGGTGAGTCATGAATATTCCCTGGCATTTTTCCAGGTATCTTGAAAGGTCACTTGAGCGTTAACCTAAGCACCCACTAAATCATTTTTCTATGTCCTCAGAGATGCAGAAATGCTAAAGCTGGCAATCATTCGTGATTCTGACTAGCAGCTTTAAGTTGCAGATCAACTGCCAATCTTCAATCAGTACAGGAGGTTTCCACATTAGGAATTCTTTACTCTGATTAAGCCTGGACTAAAAACAAAATAAAGAAAAAAAAATCTCTTCCTGGTTATGTACTTTGCCTGGTCATATCACTTTCCATTCTCTATATTTTTTTTTGGTGATGGGAATTTATATTTAGAGAGTTTGTCCATTTGGAATCTGTAATAGAAGGTATAAGATGCTTATACAGCCCTATTTTTCATCAGTCTCCTTTCCAGCTTTCCCTGAAGTAATTATTAAGTAAAGAATTCCTTCCCTAGTAGTAGGTATTGCTGTTTTTAGTCTGCTGAGAATATTTGTTTCTAGATGTTCTAGTCTACTCCACTGATCGAATTTTCTATTTTATTTTTAACTAGTATCAGATAATAATTATAACCTTGTAGTTTGGTTTGAAATCTGACAGTGCCAACTCTCTCTTCTTTCTACTTTTTCCCCCACTGATGTTCTTGACTTTTGGTAATCCAAATGAATATTATGGAAAGCATCCTTTTAGCAATTTTTCTGGTATAACACTAAATCTGTATATAGTTTTAGTAGTAGTATAATATTGACTATGTTGGTATAGCCTAACCATGAATAATGAATACTCCAATTATTTAGTTGGTCCTGTTGAGTGTCCTGGTGAGTAAATTCCCAAATAGAATGCATCTTAAATGAAATTTCTCTCCTCTCTTCCTCTTGGGTTTTAATAGTGTTAAAAAGAACAGTTTTGGGGACATATCTTTCACCTTGCTATTCTACTGAAACTCACGGTTTTGGGGGTCATTTTTTATATCCTGCCATTTTGCTGAAATTATTGTTTTAATTAACTTTTCATTGTTTCTCTAATGTTCCCTAAGTTAGTCTTCATATCATCTTTTAATTTTTCTCAATGAACAAAATCTACTTTCTCTTCCTTCTACCTTCCTCTATACTTCCCACTGTGGGGAGGGAACCAACATAAAAACAAAACACTTACAACACATATGCATAGTCAAACAAAACAAATGTTGGCACCAGTCACATCCAGAAAATATTTGTTTAAATCTGCACTCTGAAGCTGTCACTTCTCTATTGGGAGCTAGACAGCAACTTCTTTATATTTAAATAGGAATAATTTTTCTTCCTTTTTGCCTATCCTTATTTCTTCAATTAGTTTGTCTTGTCTTATTGGTATAGCTAGCATTTAGCACTTCTAGCCAGGTCTATGTCAAATAATATAATGACAATGGGCATCTTCATTTTACCCTTGCTCATACTGGGAAAACTTCTGATGTTTATCTGTTTACAAGTAATACTAGCTGTTAGTTTGAGGTATATATGTCTAAGCCTTTTCAAGCAAGAACAACACATATTAAATCAAATAACAATGAAAGACCTCCTTCAAATTCCACTGTACAGGTACATTTTTTTCTTTTAAGGAGAGACAAGGATGGTGAATTAATTAATAATTGGTTGCCAATTATCTTTGGTTCTAAATTCAAATAGGAATGATTTCCAGCAAACTAAGCCCCCATTCCTCAATTTGAGGGACAGCTTTTTAATACATACATACTATACATACTATGCATACTATACATACATACATACATACATACATACATACATACATACATAAATGAGCCCCAGGTTTTTTTATTTGACCTTGAACTCCGAATTTTACCTTCGTGGAAATGTAAACTTCAGGGTGTTCTGAATAAAACCGTAACAGCAAGGGCACGTAACAAAGGCAGCCTGAGCCTTGGTGCAGTGCTCAATTACCATGTCTGTGGCCACTCCACAAGCATGTAAAGCCACCTAGGAAACAAAATCAAAGGTTAGTGATATGCTCATTGTTCTCTTATGGGGCTAATTTTATGATATCTTGATTACACAGAAATAATTTCCATTCCATTAAGAAGATTTATAATTTCTAGCAATGAGGATTGACCTCTCAGGAAGCTCCAAGCCTTTAAACATGTTCATTATTCACTAAATATTTCCTATTAGAAACATTCCAAAGGACACCTTATAAATGATATAGTCCCATCAAATATGTCATCGTGAAGCAGGTAGCTGATGTAGTGCATACGAGTGCTGGATCTGGCATTAGGAAGACCCGAGTTCAAATTTTGTTTCAGACTCTCACTGAATGTAAAGCCCTAGCCAGGTCACTTAACCTATCAGTCTGTTTACTCAAATGTAAGACAAGGAGCATAATAGCATATACCTTGCCCAGTTGTGAAGATGAAATGAAATACCATTTGCAAAATGCTTTGTAAATCCTAAAGGGCTAAAGAAATCATCATCATCTTGATTTATTCATATTTTTTTTGTTATAAACTTATTTATTAATAGACAAGGCCAGTGAAGTTGTTTACTTCTTCTTGGACACACCGACAGTGCGACCCCTGCGGCCTGTAGTCTTGGTGTGCTGGCCTCGAACTCGGAGACCCCAGAAGTGCCGAAGCCCACGATGTGCCCGAATCTTCTTCAGTCGCTCCAGGTCTTCACGCAGCTTATTGTCCAGACCGTTGGCCAGAACCTGGCTGTATTTTCCATCCTTTACATCCTTCTGCCTGTTAAGGAACCAGTCTGGAATCTTGTATTGCCGGGGATTCTGCATGATGGTGATCACACGCTCCACTTCATCTTCAGTGAGCTCACCAGCCCTCTTGGTGAGGTCAATGTCTGCTTTCCTCAGTACTACATGAGCATATCTTCGACCCACACCCTTGATGGCTGTGATGGCAAAAGCTATTTTCCGCCATCCATCGATGTTGGTGTTGAGCACTCTCAAAATGTGCTGGAACTTCTCGGGGATTACAAGAGACATGGCTGCAACAGCGGCATGAGAGCCTTCTCTGGAAGCGATTTATTCATATTAATGAGGAAAATACACCAGGCTGAAAGATTACAACTTTCCAAGATCAGCAAGTAGCTGCAACAAGAATAATTGTTTTTTTGTTTGTATAATAGCACCTTATTATTATAAAATGCTTTAAATACATGATCTTACTTTCTCCTCATCAGACTCCTATGAGGTAGATATTACTCCCATTTTATAAATGAGGGAACTGAGGTTCAGAGAGGCTTAAGTGACTGGTAATTAGCAAAGTCAGGATGTAAACCAGGTCCCCTGGGTCCAAGTCCACTGCTTTTTTTTTTATTACTCCATACTCTCCTTCTTCTCCCAGACCTTGTGTATCAGTGCAAAATTCAGTCATTTGGAACCAATAAAGAAAGCAAGCATACAAGTTATTTTATGTAACTTGAAAAAAATTTGAGAAAGTTCTTGAGGGAGAAAAGCTAAAACTGCAGTGTATAAACTAGTAATCTTACTAACTGTAAATTTTAGTGCAATTCGTGAGATATTTTAAAGGGATTTGTTGAAAAAAGGAGCAAATAAAACTTGGGCATAGATCTCATAATTAGAGACTTAATTGTTGTTGATAATCTGTAAATGGAAACCAAATTCTGACCATTATTTTTTGTTCCATTTGTTTTCATGGCATATGTTTCATTTAAGGGTCTTTAGCTCTATCCATCCAGATAATATGTAGTGGAGAAAAAATGTAATTATTACAGTAAATCTAGCTATTATATTAAGCAGATGACACAGAAAACTCTATTTCATTTTAGTTGCTGACACACAAACTTTGAATCCTGTATAAACCCTGAGCCAAGTTCTTCTCATTTGTAACTTTGCTTTCTATTGTCCAAACTCTTTAAAGGGAAGTCAGAACACACAGAAAAGACCTTATGGAAATGTCTCGTTGGAAAATAATACGGAGCTAATGTTTCTTTGAGAAGATGCGTCCATGAGTATCTGTGTGTATGTAAATGAGAGTGTTTGTGTGTGTCTACTGGTCATCTTGAACTGCAAAATGTCCCAAACTGAACTCATTATCCTTGTCCCCTCCCCCAACTCTTCCCTCTTCCAAACTTTCCTGTTACTGCATAGGGCACCACCGTGCTTTCACTCACCCAAGCTCGCAATCTACGTGTCTTATTTTCAACTCCTACTCTCTCTCACCCCTATATTCAACCAGTTGCCAAGTCCTATCATTTTTACCCTTGTAATATCTCTTCTATCTGTCCCTTTCTCTCCCCTTACATGGTTACCATGCTTGGGCAGGCCCTCAACACCTCAGGCCTGGATAGTTGCAACAGCCTGCTGGTTGACCTTCCAGCCTCAAGGATGTCGTCATTCCAGTTCATCCTCTGCTCACATGTCAAATTGGTCTTCCGAAAGTAATTGAAAACTTTAGCCAGCTGAATCCCATAATATGTTCTTGTCTCCTCCAGGCACACATTCTCTTTTTGAAGTGGTGCAGTGAGTTTATTTACTTGGTTTGAACAGAATAACAGAAGAATAAAAACTTCTTGTACAAATGATCCAAAACTTACAGAGGTTCTTGTTCTATTGAACCTGGAGCCAATTCCTACTATCCTCAGAATGTAGTGGTCCAAGGAAAAGAGAGAAGCAACCTTTAGTTCAATGATTTTTTGAAAGTAAATCATATTTAAAATAAAATTAGAAAAGCACACCACTGAATGACAATAATGAAAAATTAAAAGAAGGGAGCATTAAAAACATAAAAAAGACCCCATTACTCTAATTCTAGGATGTTGTGGGATGAATTAGGAATACACAAACTTGCAGAAATTAAGCACAGTCATGAATAGACATAGAAACTTTGGCAGAAGTTGGCTCAGCTACTTTCTAAGAGATGACGTGCTTAAGCGTGTATGTTTCTGCTGAAAGGTTCTGAAAGTAAATTTTAAAACGTAATAGCTAAAAGAATGAATAAAATTTTATTGCTTAAAAGGTGCAGGCTATAATTTCCTTGATCAAACTCGTTAAATGCCTTAGGCCCAGGATTCTTAACTAAAGCCCGAGGTCCAGAAAATTATCCTTTCCTGTTAAATCTTCCTCCCAGAAATCCTTGAGGTCCTACGATACCAGAACCTATACAATGAGTGATCTGACCAAAGCCTTTAGATTTTCTTTCATTAAAAGCTCAGGGCTGCTATGGGCAGCTTCAACAACCCCAGTATCTAGCTTCATGGCTGAGCCTTCCTTAGCTTGATGCCAGACTTGCACATGAAAGAAATTAACACCTTATGAAGGTAGCTGCTAACTTGTACAAGCGGGTCTGGACTAATCACTGAGGTTCTCTGAGACACTGAAATGGCTTATTCAGATTCCTTTTCCCTCTGGGGGAAGAGCAGCTACTGCCATGCTCACTTTCGGCAGGTGTGAAGAAGTTAGAGGAAATGAAAACTGATGCCAAGGATGAACCACGGAAATACTGAAGCACGTGTGAGGTGTTGAAAAAAATAAGGCCACTCAGTTAAACAACTTCATGAGGTTAAGTTTGAAAAAAAAATCATACCTTTCCATACAGTTAATTTCCAAAATAATTCTTTGTGCCCCTCCAACCAAACAATGGAGTGAAGACTACAGAAAAAAAAAAGTTCAGCAAAACCAACCAAGACACTGACTACATCTGACATCACAGACAATATTCTCCAGCCATGGTCCTCCACCTCTTTTTCTAGGGCCAAGTTTGCTAACTAATTACGTAGCATTCAGTTTTCATCCTATTATTCTTTCTCTTTACTTTGCTACGATGATGGTACACACTATTTTCCTGGTTTGTATTTCAGGTTTCTCTGAATTGTTGGTGTCCATTGTTTCTTATGGCACAGTCATACTCCATTATATTCACGTGCCACAATTTGTTTAGTCTTTCCTCATCCCACTTTGCTGAGACAAAACTCCCAAGCTATCCTGGAACACTGAATGCACACCTAGGCTTGACCATACACCAAAATCAAGGGACTCCTCTAAAGCCTAGGAAAAGCCTGAAACCCCAGAACCAAAAGGAGGAAGGCCTTGCACGTGCCTTTCACGCATACATGGGAGCTCATCTTCCTCCCACCTACTCAGAGATTCTTCGTCTTAGGAATTCTCTTTTGCAATTACTCACTCACTCCATTTCAGGCTTACTTCTCCAACCTGTGAGTAGCTCTGGGTCTCTCCTTGGAGTGGCCCACCTTGGTAAATAGCTGCATTCTACAATGACATACCATGGATACAAACACACATGCTTATGATGAGTGGTAGAAGAATAAACATTCAACTAACAGTGCATTGCCAAGGAAATTTCGAGCTGGATTAGAGATGTAGTTCAACGCTCTCATTTTATAGATGAGGGACCAAAGGCTCAAGTTATACAGCGGGTTAATGGCAAAACTAGGACAAAGACACACATCTTCCTGAGTTAAGCATGGCGCCACTTGTTCTGTTGACTTTCTTGGCCTCTATTATATAACATGAGGCCATATTTTATAGTTTGTCATTAGTATAGAATTACCCACGTAGTAATTCTCAGAAGATTATGTATATATTTTTTAGTTTTTCTCTAGTTGTAATTGAGTAGAACAGGATCTACACATTTATGCTCTTTCTCCTCCTTTCTAGATAGATAGAGAGATAGCATTTGACTCGGAATCAAGACCTGAATTCAAATCCAACTATAGACACCTAGGAGCTGTGTGACCTTTGGGAAAGTCACTTAACCTCTGTTTGCCTTAGTTTCTTCAACTCTAAAATGGGAATAAGAACAGCATTCTTCCTCCCAGGGTTGTAGAGAGGATCAAGGGAGTTAAGGCATGCAGTGCCCTGCAAGTACTTTAAAGCAAACTGCAAATGCTGGCTGTGATCTCAGCTCTAGTGATGCTGTGATTCCTCTCATTTCAGGGCTCTGAAACAGTGCTCTGGGGACAAAGGAAGGATTTATAGGTCCTACTCCGAGCTCCAACACTGACTTGTCATGAGAGAAAAAGCAATTAACCAGATGCTCACAACCTTAGCGGGAGAAAACACAACCTACTCCGTCTTCTTCGTTGTCTCGTGTGGGAAAAAGGAAGAGCTGAAGATAAATACATTTGGTTTTTTTTCTTCTTAAACCATCCCCTTCCACAGTGAGCTGAATCCATATTCTAATTACATTTGAGACATTTAACTCAGATAGTTAATCAAAACAATGCACACGATTCGAAATGTTTTCATTTCTGTGAAAACAGATTCTAAACCTGCATAGAGTAAGCCCCAAGACATTGACTGGGAAGCTATGACCCAGTACAACCAGCTGAAACGCGAGGAATTCATCAGCTCCTTGTTTGGTGACCATGAGGCCAAGCAACTGGTCTGACTGACAGGTTCAATGAACTGACCCAAGGAATTCCCCCCTTATTGTGGGACCTTCCCTCTCCATATGGAGCACCCATATACAGAAAGAAGAGGGAAGATATGAAGACTGAAACTTTACAAGTCAATTTATTTGTTACACCAAGGTATTAAACCCAAATATAGCTGAATCAGATGTTATTGAAATTTTCTTTCATATACTAATGCACCAATGAATAGTCTTAATCCTGTGCCTTCTTAAATCATTTTCTGTGTCACAGTGCTTTTTTGGGTGGTAGATTGGGGTGGGGGCTGGAAATCCAGAACTATGATTTCATTGATGGAGATCTCCGGGTCTCAAAACTCAATCCACCAATGCAGATTAGCTCCCAGCCTGTAAACCAGATTTTCTGCATTTTGGCTGAGGGTCTCAGAGGTTATCTGTGACTTACCCATAGTTATATAGAGTTGGTCTTCATTAAAGGCAGAACTTAAACCTAGGTCTTTCTGACTATCTACTACGCCCATATTGCCTCTCATGTTACAATATGGACATAGAATTTATAGATCATTTAAGAAAAAAGGTTTTGGTAGAAGACAAAACCAGTCTTGTAAGCAAATATAATAAAATTTAACAGCCCAGAAAATGTACACCATAGTTCTTGGCAATGTAGAGTTAGTTAAATTTATATTCTTTTACCACTCAGCATAAATGGACTTTCATCCTAAGTTAGCAGAAACTTTGTAAGGCTGGGCTCTTCCCAAGCGGCAAAATGACCCTGTATCTTTTGACATGAGTCAGGAAAAAAGTATATACTATATTGATCTCAATCCAGTCTGCACTTCCTTATCTATCCTCCACCCCTAAATCTGGTCTGTATAATATTCAAGTGTGGTCTATAAACATTCTTATTTTTCTAGATATATACAAGTGCTTATTTGTTTTCTTTCAAGGAAATTTTATTTTAGCGCCTAGCCAACATTTAGGACAATAAGGCAAATCAATTTTGCTACTAAGTATAAAGGAGGTGGAATAATAGCACAAATTTTGAAAGTTAAGAGAGTTACCCTTTATTTTGACTAATGCCCCAAATAGGTAATTCTATGCTAATTTAGGGATGATTATAGAAGCTTAGGTTGGGTCTTCTTAATGTAATAGCAAAAATAGCAAATTTCCTTTTATAGACATATTTCTAAGTAACCTACTTTTAAAAAACAAGGCTTATATAAATTACGCATTAAAACTGTTATTGGATTACATTCCACATTTGCTTATGCTTACACTAATTTTACACTAAGAGGCATAACTAAGAAATGAAGCTGTAATTAAGCAGCTAAGCATCAATAAAATATAAACTTACACATTAAACATGATGCTACAGAAAAAGTCATAAATATAAAAACAGCTCAAAAATAAAAAAAAGCTTCACTGCTTGGTTATGACTGGCAAAGAAATGTTCATCAATACTGATACATGATGTTTGATATTCATGGATTTACTCAATTTTTTTTTTTACTTCTTGACTGGTTGTTTGCAACATGAATGTCTTTTGTTAATGTCTGTAGCACACATTTTCCCATAATAATTCCATAGCGCACTTCATGATCACTAAGTTGGCTGATTTTATATTACTTCTGTCTTTATACTTCACATTCCAGCCACCTGGCCTACTTGCTTCTACCCACACAGGACATTCCCCTTTCCCAGATGCCCATCTTTGCACTCCTTCCTCATGTTCTGGTTTTGGGCATCATCCTCTACCCCTGTACTCTGATCACCTGTTACTTATTTATTATCTCCTTTCAAATCTTAGCTCAGATATGATCTTCTACATAAGACCTTTTTTCATGCCCTAACAGTTGCTAGGGCCCTCCTCCGCCTGAAGTTATTCTGCAAATAACTTGAATTTATTTATTTGTGCACAAGTTGCTTCTATCCCTCTCCCTGGTAGAATGGAAGCTTCTTGAGGGCAAGGAGTGATTCTCTTTTTTTTCTCTGAATCCCTACAACCTAGTATAGCTTAATAAATACTTGTTGAATTGTTGAACTGACTTGGATAACCACAGACCCACTTTGGTAGACATTCTTAGGCATGCTTATTTTATTAAGAAAGACATTTACTCATTAAGCAATATTTTAAAATTTAAAGTCATGGCGTCAAATTTCAGGATAATTAGGATCCAAAGCGCTCACACTACTGCAAATGTTTTGTATAAACCTCCCCACTTTGACACCATCGTAATCAAATCATGATCGATTCAGGTTTGCGTGCCTGCACATGCTAAAGAATTAAAAATATGCTTCTTAGTTGTTTCTTACTATGGGAAAGGTTTTTTTTTAAATTTTCTTCAAAACCATAATCCCTGTCATGCTTAATAGTTGAACAAATCAAAACATCCAAGTGCCGGGTTTTAAAAGATGGTGCCTAAGATACTGTGGTACTGTGTTCAGAATCTTTTTCCAACACTCCCCAGTCTCCCTCAAGGCTGTAGGGCATTGGTAAACATCTCTCTGCTGATACATACCAGGAGTGTGTTCTTAAGTTCACACAATGTAAAGCAGTTAAGCCTAATCATAGTCATAGTATGAAGAAGAGATACACAATAAATCTTCTCTAACTTTGGGGTAAGGTCAGGCTGAATTGAGAAGCCTGAATTGATGATTTTTGAAGAATTTTATATTCGCCATTTTTTATCATATGTGACAAATCAAACTAGATCGAAAAACTGAATTCATTCACTTGCTTATTCTAAATCTGCCTCTGATACTTACTTGTGTGATGTTGCACAATCTGCCTATGCTCTCTGACCCCAGTTTCCTCATCTGTTAAATGAGGGCTTTGAACAAGACAGCCATCAAGTTCCCTTTCAGCTCCTCTGAGCCTATGATCCGAGATCCTATGAACTACTACTGCCTAGCAAAGGTTCTGGGAAGTCTTGTTTTACTGAACACGATACCTGATTTATAATCAGAATATATTTTTTCTATCTAAATGATGATGCTTTAAAAATTATTTAAAATAGCTGGATCTAACTTCAAGGGTTTTCAACATTCTCTCTGCAGTCTTGGTCACACCATTAATTTGTACTCTCTATGAAGAAAGAGCTTGCTAAGCACAGGTAAACCTCAGGCTCAGCTGGTTTGAAAGCTCACAAATCATGGACTAATGAGGTTTTAATGGATTTCTAATACAGAGCTGTTCTCATTTTTTCCTCGAATATAAGTGAATGATGGAATCCACGAATTAGAGCTCCTGATATATCTAGCCTGATTTACTGCTGACAGTCCTTCAAATGCCTCTCTGAGGCAAATTATTTTCTTCATACTGAGACTAATTCTGATTTGTGTTTATAATTCTAGTTTATTTACCATATACCCCCAACAATGAGAACTACAGAAGAAAAAATTAACAACAATCCTACCCCCTCCAAAAAAACCTGCTAGATAAAAATTAACATGAAATATGGAGATAATAGTATTTTCAAAGAAGACATAGCCACATTGAGTCATTACTGGAAAATTAGATGCTCTCAGTCAAAATATTGCTGCTCTGAAAACCCTGCCTAATGAGGTGGTCTCTTGGGAATTTGCCAAGTTTGCTTTGTAAAGGTAGTTCTAATATTTATCATCCAACATCCAAGTGAAATGAAGGTTTGAAAAGCGTTGAACAATTTTTTTTTTGGGAGAGAGGCTTGAATCTTCTGGATGACATATCAACATTATTCTGAGCTACACTGGAAAATGGTTAACACCACTTTGTACAGACTTGAGACAGAGGTTCAGAAGCCAGAGCGTATCTAATGTCCAACAAGAATGTTCCATTTAGTCTCTCCGCTGTGATCTGGACAGTACCTCGCAGGCCATCCTGTCCAAATCCCACATTTTAAAGATGAGGAACCTGAGTCAAAGGAAGGGTAAATACCTTGCCCGAGGTCATAACAGCTAGTAAGCATCAGGATTTGAACCCGAGGCTTTGACTCAGGAGGCAGGGTTCTTTCCACTGTAACATGCAATATTTAGCTTCTAAAACTGAGAAACAGACCAATGCAATCATGGTTTCAGGAAACAATTTCTTTTGGAGGTGCTTTGTAACTAACACTGGCAGTTTCTCGAAATCTCATTTAAGTTTCGATGCTTTGATTTTCTGTCAGGCCTCACAGACCACACTGTGATGTAATGAAGCCTCCTGACATCACAGACCACAGAACAAAGAACTTCTGCCCCTCAAAGCCTCGGGGTTCCTGTTTTTTGGCCCGGGACAATAGTGCTGCCACAGAAGGCTGCACCTGTCAGCTCAGGGGCATTTTTGGTTGGACTGACCCTCAAATAAGCCTGTTCCAAGAGCACGGTGAACCACCCTCTCCCTCTTGGGCTTTGTAAAATTAATTGTGCTTAAAGGTCTAGAAGAGATCATAAAATCACAAGTTAAAAAGTCAGACACTGTTAAAAGTCTTCTATTTCTTGGCCTTTTTTTTTTTTAGCATATTAAACCAATGCAATTTGAGCTAACATGACCACAGAGGCATATATCACTCTTTTTGTCTTTTGGCAGCTAAATTATAGAGGCCTAATTCTGTTGTTTTTTTTTTTTAAAAAGACGACACTATTTGGAGGTTACATGAAAATCAGGTTTTCCCTCTGATCTCATACTTTCATGGCTTCCTTCAATACCAACTAAAATCCCATCTTCTAAAAGAAGGCTTTCCTGAGCCCCTTAATTCTTTGGCATTCCCTCTAAGATTATGTCCCGTGTACCCCATGTATATCTTGCTTGTACATAGTTTTTTTATAGTGTCTCTGTTTTTTGCCTTTCCTTGTATCACCAGTGCTTAGCATAGTGTCTACCACAACTTTTGTTGTTGCTGTGTTGTTTTAGTCCTGTGTGACTCTTTGTGACCCCATTTAAGGTTTTCTTGGCAAAGATACTGGCATGGTTTGTCATTTCCTTCTCCAGCTCATTTTACAGATGAGAAAACTGAGGCAAACAGGGTTAAGTGACTTACCTAGGGTCACACAGCTAGTTAAGTGTCTGAGGCTGGATTTGAACTCAGGAAAATGAGTATTCCTGACTCCAGGCCTCGCGCTCTACGGCACCACCTAGCTGACCACAGAACAGTAGACACTTAAATACTCATTAGCTTTCTGTGTACATTTTAATAGCTATAAAACAAACCTTACCAGGTGACTTTTGTCATAAGGATAACCAAAAAGCCAAACATGTAACATTTAATTTAACATTCATTCTACACATCCATAAAACAAAGTGAATGAGATCCTTAAGTCAGCAGTCATCATAAACTCAATCAAGTCTATTTCATAAAGTCTAGAAAGCATCATGGATAAGGATTTTTTTTACTCTATTTTATTAACCAATTGCTTTAGATGACTGGGCTAAATATAAGTTGCTTGCAGTTATTTAAACTATCCTGTAAAGTGGGATTCCTGAGACGGCTCAATATCTTAGTCTGTGTCTTTCCATGACCAATATGATACTATTATACAGGCTATGTGATTTCAAGATAATCACAAGAGGGCTGGGATCATGATGTCACTGGTTTAGGAAAGTCAAAGGTGAAGAACTTCCCCTCTACCAATGCAGGTGTGGTCTGTAACCGACAGTCTTACAGAGTTGACCACAGCTCTGCCCAGGTGGCAGGATATGTCAGAGGAGGGATCTGGACTCATGTCTTCCTGGCTCCAAGGACAGCTCTCTCTAATAAGATTATTTAACAAGCTTCGCTGAGGTGCTCAGCCAACCTGACTTTCACGTGACTCAGTTTACAAGGTCCTGGGTGCAGATTCCCTTTGGGAGGGACTCTCCCCAGTGGCCCCATCTGTAAAAGACCCACGATAGCAAATGCTACCTTCCACCTGACAGAGAGATGATGAATTCCGGATGCAGACTGACACATATGTTTTGGACAGGGCCAAATTGGGAATTTGTTTTGACTATGCATAGTTTTTACAAGGGTTTTGTTTTTCTTTTTTTCAGTTGGGGTGGAGGATGTGGGAGGGACAAAAAATATTTTTGTTAAGTGAAAGAAATTAAAATTTAAAAATTAAAAGGGGGAGAGGCTCCTTGATGTTGTCAGAGGGCTCTACCTCCCCTCCCTTTCCTGGAGTAGATGGATGAATTCAGTTTGCCTGAGACTCTTAGTCTGGCCTCCCTTCCTGTGTGACCTCCCCTGACTCTAACCTCCCACCTGCTTCTTAGCCCCGAGAGTCTCCTCACCCTCTCCTGGCCTTGTCCATTATAGATTCCATCTGCCTGCCCTGATCTCAGATCCCCTCTGTAAGTGTCTGCTTCCTGCTTCTTTGGCTCGGTCCCCTACTGGGTCTCTGAGTTCGACCTCCCTGGAATCTCCACCAACCCAGCTGAAGAGAGTTGGCTCTTGGGTAGTATAGAGTGAGGTCTCTACTGACCCCTACTGTTTCTGGTGAAACCTACAGCCTCTATCTCAGTCCCTCCAGGTTCCATTAATCAAGTCTGGCCAACTTTACTGAATCTTTCTACTGGTATATTCTCAAGACAGGTCTTTTATATGACTGTGATGTTGATCCTTGGAGGATTCTTAAATTAACATTTACCTTTATCATTGTGTTATCTGAAAACACGGCTAGAAAAGCATACACTGGGTTTCAGCAGGAGGGGTCTGGCTTGTGGAGACTCAGGGGCTGGTAATCAGGCCCTTTGTCTTGAAGAGGAAAAAGGCTGGACATTGTCGGTTAAGATAAGGATTCAACCAAAGGCAGACAGGCCCTGAAGTGACAGGACTACTGAAGGCCGAAGGCAGCCCAGGATACTTGAGGCCATAGTGAGGCAGATAATCTGAGATAAACTTGACCAAAGGAGGCCAATGATCCCAAAAGAGCCCAGCAAAGGAGTGAGAAAAATAGATGTTGACTTTATAGAGAACAAAGAACAGAGAATGTTGGTGCAAGAAGGGCTCTTAGAAAGCTGTTGTCAGATGGCAGCAACCCAGTTGAACTCTCCCAATATTCCCCTCCAAACAACTTTAAAATAACATATCAAATCAAACTGTGGAGTGACAGAGCCAACATATGGTCAGGTTAAAAAAATGTTTCCAGCCTAAAACAACTTAGGAGGTTGGCAGGAGAGGCCTGTGGTCCTGGGATGGGGGCCAGCATGGGGCGGCAATAGGCCTTACAAGCGGCTGCAGCAGTAGCATTGGGAACCCTCGGCCCAGAAATGGTAAGAGAGTCGGACAACTGTTCAGAGAGAGCCTCCAGGAGACCTTGGGCTGGCACTGACTGGAAAAGCTATTACCCCATACGCAGTTCTGAGGTACAGTTCCAGGGTGGAGAGGAGCACTTGTGGTTGGTCACAAAAGAGCAGGGGCCCTGGTCACAATTCCAGGGCCAAGAGAAGCAACAGCACTTGTGACTGCAGGGGAGCAGAGGCCCTTCCTGGGTAAAGAGCAGAGTGCGGACCAGGAGAGCAGTGACCACACCTTTCCCTGGATCACATCACCTTGGAAGCACCATTATAGACCCCCAGAACTAGCTCTGAAAAGAGCAGCACAGAACAGCCTGACACTTGGGACAGTGTCTTCACTTTCTTTGATGAGCAGAGCCCAACTTTAACATAAAGTTCAAAATCAAGAAATAGGCTGCAAAAATGAGCAAACAACAAAAAAAGGGCCTAACCATAAAAAGCTATTACAGTGGCAGGGAAGACCAAGACATAAACTCAGAAGAGAACAATGATATCAAATAGCTACATGTAAAATCTCAAAGAAAAATGCCAATTGGAAACTGGAAACAGGCCTCACAAGAATTCCTGAAAGAGTTAAAGAAATATTGGGGAATGATATTAGCATGACGCAAGAAAATTGTGAAAAGGGAATTAACAGTTTGGTAAAAGAGGCACCAAAAATACTAAAGAAAATAACTAATGGTAAAAGAGGCAAAAAAAAAATCACTGAAGAAAAGAACTTCTTAAAAAGGTCAAATGGAAAAGGAGGAACCAAAGCTCACCAAAGAAAATTATTCCTTAAAAATCAGAATTCGGTAAATAGAAGCTAATGACTCCAGGAGACATAAAAAACAATAAAGCAAAATCAAAAGAATGAAAAAAAAATAGGAGAAAATGTGAAATATCACAAAGGAAAAACACCTGACCTGGAAAACAGACCAGGGAGAGATAATTTAAGAATTATTGGACTAACTGAAAGCCATGATCAGAGAAAGGGCCTAGACATCATATTTCAAGAATCAAAGAAAACCACCCCAGTATCTTAGATCCAAGGGGTAAAACAGAAATAGAATGAGTCTACTGATCACCTCCTGAAAGAGATATCAAAATTAAAACTCCCGGGAACATTATAACAAATTCCAGAGCCCTCATGAGAAAAAGAAAATAATTCTTTCTTACATGCTTACTAACTCCCAGTCACTGTGTTAAGCACTAGGGATACAAAGAGAGGCAAAATCCTAACTACTGATTTCATAGGAGGGAAATCCGGTAGTTCTTCCATATCATTTGTGAAAGGCTAAGCTCTAAATCCCGGGAGGCTCCAATTTAAGTCACTGAAAGCAGTGAAGAGTGAAACCACCAGTGGGGGTCAGATGCCTTGGAGCTGGGTAAGGAAGTCACACGGTCCGCTGCCCAAGGCTTCCTCTGGTCTGAGACTCCTGGTTGGCTGAGAGATCAGAGCTCATGGGATCAAAGCTGGAGAGAGAGTCATCTATTTTCCTGCCAGGTTTCTGTTTGCACCCACTCTCCCTCCCAGATAAAGAGAGGCATTTCCTGTTCCCGCTTCATTCTAGTGCCTTCCAGCTGTTCATTGTCTTCCATCTGCCCTGTCTATACCTTGTTTGTATATAGTTATTTGCACATCATCTCCTCCTTCAGGCTGTGAGGTCCTCCAGGTCAGGGATTGTCTTTTTCCTTTCCTTGTATTCCTAGCACTTGGCACATAGCACTTAATCAAAGTTTACTGACTGACTGTATTTTGATATATTTATCATTCTTTCATTTGCTTTAATATGTCTGTACTTGTGGTATTACTATGTTTTTTTACTTCTTGCTAAGGGAATCCATTATGTTTAAGATCCTATGTGTCATCACTGTCAGTGTCTGGTTTTGTTTAAATGAAATGAAAACAGGGTAATCTCCATGACCCTGATCAATAGAGAGTAGCTATGTGGTGGCCCATCCCTAAGAATCCAGATCTGCCAGAATAAGGGCAGGTTAGAGTAATCAGACCAGCTCACAGAGTAAAGTAATTAAGTATCCAGGCGTGAGGTGCCTACCCCACACATGTTACACTACTGATAGATTATATACGGTATGAAAAATCAGCTAAACCACCTAAAGTGATGTCAGTCCAAAAAAAGAAAAAGCCTAGGAGGACTTATGCCCAAATATTTTGAAATCAAATAATTAAATCAGAACTCCACAACTGGACTTGATGGGTTTTCATTATCATTTGATAAGATAGGCAGTTATCTTCCTCAAACCTGTAAGATTTTTACCCCAAAACATATGGTCTAGGCATGTAGGTGGTATAAAGGATAGAGCATTGGACTTGGAGCCAGGAAGACCTGAGTACAAATCCTGCCTCAGACACTTACTGGCTGTGTGACCCTGGGCAAGTCACTGACCTTCAATGTGCCTTTACCTGTAAAACAGGGATAATAATAGCACCTACTTCTAAGGGTTATTGTACAGATTAAATGAGATTATGTGTATATATATACATATACATATGTATATATATGTACATAATGCTTTGCAAAACTGAAAACCCTACATAAATGCTAGCTGCTGTCATTATTAAAAACCTTACAGATACATTTCACCAAATCATAATCAGATCAAAATGGAGACTAATAGATGCAAAAGCTACCAGCACAATCTACAAGGGTAAATTATATCCACACTCTGACATCCAGACAAAAACAGGTAATATGAAAAATTTTATTCCACGAGCGGACCTTGGTTACAAAAAAGGTTGAGCTCATACTACTGGTGGTGGGACGAGTACTTCCATACAGCTAAATGAGACAGCAGAGAGAAACACCCACCTAAGCACCACTCTCCTCCCCACCCTACCCCCACAGTATCTTTCACCATTTCAAGCTCCACCAAGACCCATATACTTCTGTTCTGTAAGCCATCTGGACGCCATGCTGTGCCTCATAACATTGCCCCCATTCCCATTCCTTTGGCCACCATATCTAGCACTGGGAACAAGAATCAAATTTAACCTTCCTAGAAAAGGCCCATCAATCAATTCCTCAATGATGCCATTTGCTATCCTTATAACTTCCCCATCCAAAATCTCCCTCCTCCCACTACTCTTTTATATGTTTGACCTCCTATTAGGCTGTAAGCTCCTTGCGGGCAGGGACTATTTTACTTTTTCAAGTGGCACCCCTAGTGTTTGGCACAGTGCCTACACATAGTTAAGTGATAAGCAAATTTTTATTTCATTCATTTATGCTAATATCCTCTGTAAACTACCCATTCAAACCTTCCCATCCAAGATAAATATTTATCATAAAACTTGTTGGGGGCAAATTGAGGAAAGGTTTAACTGACAGACTGAAGACTACACCAGTAAGTTCACAATGAAGTGAAATACTACATGAGACCAGGAGTGTAATGAGGAGTCGGGTTGCCACAACCTTCCTCAATGGCAACCACATAGATACTTGACTAGATGTAGACCCCATGTACATAGGGCCATAACAGTGCCACGGCACTGTTAGGGCAGTATGTACCCTTCAGTGCAATTATCTTCTTGACCTCCCTGATATCTAACTCAGATCTCTTGAAAATTTTAGCACCAGCTGAGCAACACAGAAAGAAACATAAGTGTCACTGGAGTTATAATGGAATAGGATCTTAGCATTCTAGAATTTGTTTCTGGGATTAAATTTTTTTTAAATGGCTTTAGCATGTCTGTAGTCTTGTCTTCAGAGAAGATAATGAAATGAGTTCTTTTTTAGCCTTGTGATTTTCCTTATTGCTGGCTATAGGGAACATGACATTTTTGGTTAGGCCTTTGGGGAAATCCCCTATTGGCCAGTAATTCCTGCTGCCTAAGGAGTATTAAATTCTAGATTGTTTTAAATAAGAATATCTAAGTGATGCTACACATAAAACTTGGTCCAATTCAACGTGGAGAAGCTTAAGAAAACTAAGAACTGTTTAATTTGCAGCACATTGGTTGGGAATTCTCTTTTATTTACTTTGAAGTTTCCTCTTTTCATAAAAGGCTGCTTTTTTTGAGCACCTCTGGTTCTGTACTTTATCATCCGCTCTGCTTGTCTACTTCTTTGGACATATTTTTCTGTAGCATTTTTGGGTTTTCACTAAAAATTAAGCAGGATAAGCAGAATGCATGGCTCTGAATTAACTATGATATTGTTTAAATGAAGCTCAAACTAAGCACTGTATAGTTTATTCTATCTTTTGTGCAAAAAAAATGACATGAAAGTAGTCAATCAATGTTTACCCCTGTTGTCAGGAGCTTGGGATACAAAGAGGCAAAAAATAGTGCTTACTCTCAGAGTGTAATGCTATTGGGGCAGAAAACATGTAAATCATTCAGATATGAATTGTTATTACTCTTGGGCCAAATACATTAGCTTAAACTCATACTTAATACAAATCAATCAAAAATGTTAATTTGAACAGAACAGTGCCAAGTTGAATTTTCTGACAAAATAATTACATTATCTGTATTACTAATACTTCTTCAATAGTGCAATTGGTCTGTGAGTTGGTATGGATAAGAAGTCTTGGAATAGTTCATGACATACTTGGGCCGTCCATCTGTTATTTCTCCATTATCTCACTCCTTGAGTGGTACACCACCATTTAGCAACTTTACATTTCCTCCACAATCTCTTACACCACTAATTACACACGGGCTATCACTTATCTCTCTACTGGCCCTTGGCTCACCTGTAAGAAGGAACTGATTCAGTTACTGAATTTGTATCCCCATGCGTGCCTAGCATAGTGTCTGGCACATCATAAGTTTAATGCCTGATGACTGATTGATTCTTAAGAGAATGAGATGTTTGAAGTGAGGGCACAGCCAAGATGGAAGCTGGAAAGCAGGGACTTGCTTAAACTCCCCCCCCCCCAGGTCCCTCCAAACACCTATAAAAATGGCTCTGAACAAATTCTAGAACTGCAGAACCCACGAAATAGCAAAGGGAGGCAGGGCTCGAGCCCAAGACAGCCTGGATGGTTGCTGGGAAGGGTCTATCGCACTGAGCTGGGAGCAGAGCCCAGCGTGGGCCGCGCCAGGACTAACCAGACTGGGAGCTGGGCAGAAGAGGCCGTAGGGCCCTAAATCATTGAGCCGTAGCAGTTACCAGACTTCTCAACCCACAAACGCCAAAGACAACAGAGAAGGTTTGTGGGAAAAGCTGCTGGGACAGAGTGAAAGGAGTTCGAGGTTGGCTACCACCCCCGGGGGGGGGGGTGGTGGTGAAGCTCTGAGGCTGCTTCCAGAGCTACAGCTGCAGTTGCTTTTGGCCCCAGGCCCACCTGGTGGGAGGAATTAAGTGGCAGATTAGAGCAGGAGTACAAAGCCTGCTTTGCACTGCCTGGATCTGGGCCGCAATCCTGGTTGGCGGTCCTTGGGGGAGAAGAGCGCTGGTATGGCAGAGCTTGCTGTGTAAAAGTAGCTCTGAAAATAGCAGCTCAGCTCCTCAAACTTGGGACAAAGTACTCTATACTCTACAAGCAGTCGTACCCTGACAAAAAGCTCAGGGGTCAAGTAGTTGTCTGGGAACATAACCAGGCAGTGAAAACAGACTCAGATTCAGACTCAGACTTTGGAATCTTTCTTTGGTGACAAAGAAGACCAAAACATAGAGCCAGAAGAAGTCAACAAAGTCAAAGAGCCTACATTAAAAGCCTCCGAGAGAAACATAAACTGGTCTCAGGCCATGGAAAAGCTCAAAAAGGATTTGGAAATACAAGTTAGAGAAGTAGAGGAAAAATTGGGAAGAAAAATGAGAGTGATGCAAGAAAACCATGAAAAACAAGTCAATGACTGGCTAAAGGAGACCCAAAAAATATTGAAGAAAATAACACCTTCAAAAATAGACAAACTCAAATGGCAAAAGAGCTCCCAAAAGCCAAAGAGGAGAAGAATGCCTTGAAAGGCAGAATTAGCCAAATGGAAAAAGAGGTCCAAAAGACCACTGAAGAAAATACTACCTTAAAAATTAGATTGCAGCAAGTGGAAGCTAGTGACTTG
>CM053623.1:284849482-284890895 GCA_028646595.1 Phalanger gymnotis
GAGAAATCAAGATATTATAAAACAGAACCAAAGGAATGAAAAAATGGAAGACAATGTGAAATATCTCATTGGAAAAACCACTGACCTGGAAAATAGATCCAGGAGAGAGAATTTAAAAATTATTGGACTACCTGAAAGCCATGATCAAAAAAAGAGCCTAGATATCATCTTTCAAGAAATTATCAAGGAGAACTGCCCTGATATTCTAGAGCCAGAGGGCAAAATAGAAATTGAAAGAATCCACAAATCACCTCCTCAAAAAGATCTCAAAAAGAAAATTCCTAGGAATATTGTTGCCAAATTCCAGAGCTCCTAGAGCAAGGAGAAAAGACTGCAAGCAGCCAAAAAGAAACAATTTGAGGATTGTGGAAACATAATCAGGCTAACATAGGATCTAGCAGCTTCTACATTAAGGGACTGAAGGGTCTGGAATAGGATATTCCGGAGGTCAATGGAGCTAGGATTAAAACCAAGAATCACCTAACCAGCAAAACTGACTATCATGCTCCAAGGCAAAATATGGAGTTTCAATAAGATAGAGGACTTGCAAGCTTTCTCAGTGAAAAGACCAGAGCTGAATAGAAAATTTGACAAGAAAGAAAAATCACGAGGGACTTACTAAAGTTGAACTGTTTTGTTTACATTCCTACATGGAAAGATGATGTGTGTAATTCATGACACCTCAGTATTAGGGTAGCTGTAGGGAATATACATACATACATACATATATATGTATGTATATATATATATATGTATAGACAGAGGGCACAGGGTGAGTTGAATATGAAGGGATGATATCTAAAAAAACAAAATAAAATTAAGGGATGAGAGAGGAATATATTGAGAAAGGGAGAAAGGGAGAGATAGAATGGGGTAAATTATCTCACATAAAAGTGGCAAGAAGAGACTGAGATGTTTTAAGATTCAGAGTCATGGAGCATCATAGGTAGAATATACAAATACATTCAATGATCTGTAATTTTTGTGAGTATGGAAATTTCTTCCATTGATCCAGACTGCAACTGATGGAATATTAATATTAAAAAATAACTTTGTTGGTGAGCAGCTTTTGGTCATCAAAAGCATGCTGAATTTCCCTAGTGTAATCTAGTCTGCTTTCTTCCTCCTACAAAATTCTGCCCCACCTCGATCCATTATTGATTATTATCTGTCTGTACTTCAGACTTAGATTGCTAAATCACTTTTATAAAACATAAACCTTTTTCTATGAGAAGGCAGTAATATTAAACTAAATCAAAGTGAAATTTACATAATATGCATAATAATTTTCTTATTTGATAATGGGCTTGATTTTTTTTACTAGTTGAAATGCTGTACTATACACAATTTTCTCATTTTTAAAAAAAGCTGATATTGAAACATCTCAGTAACTTACCCCAATATTAAACTTCCCTGTAAAATAGTCCAGATTTGCTTGGATGAACCAAATGTTGCTCAGACCCAGGTCATCACTTCTCTTCTTAGCCCGCACTAATGATAACTCTTTGTTTTCAATCAATACTACCTGGATTTCAAACAGAAAACAATATTATACTGGTTAATAACATTCTAGCTATGATGTATTTTATTATATTTAATTCTGAATGTCATCTTTTTCTCTTAAGACAAGGGTATACACAAATATTAAAATGACAGATATCACAAGGACAGATGCATCTTTATTGACATCACAATCTTTTTATAGACAAAGGCCTGTGAATAATTTTAATTATGGAATTTTAAAATGGAAGACTTGTTCACTTTAAATTACAGTATGAATAAGCAGAGATTAACTGCTATATGAGACACTGTAGGTGGAACAACCAAAATGTTTGGAAAGTTTACTTTGCAGGTTGATCATGCAGTCTTCAACCTTGTTTATATTACTGATTTGGATATTAAATACTTTTTCTGTTTAAAGAATAAAGGTAAAATGAGCTAACACTGGCTTGAATCCTCACAGAGCCTGAAGGCATTCAAATCAAGAGGTTACTATACTGTCTTCTTTGGCCAATTTATGTCTAATTACTTTTTTTAGATCAGTAATGTCTTTGTGGCTGCACAGTTTCCAAGAATAACAGCCCAGCAAGGCGGGTAAAAGTTCCTGGTTATAGCTCTCCCATCACTCAGAAATCTGACACAAGTTCTACCTGAATCTGAACTATATTTCTTTAATGTTGATATCTGAAAGACCTTTTGGATTTCAAGTATGGTAAATAGGGCACTGGAGCAGCTGGGTGGCACAATGGACAGAGTGCTGGTCCTATAGTCAGGAAGACTCATCTTCTTGAGTTCAAATCTGGCCTCTGACCCTTACTGGTTATATGACCTTGGGCAAGTTATTCTTAACTCTGCTCGCCTCAGTTTCCTCATCTATAAAATGAGCTGGAGAAGGAAACGGCAAACCACTCTAAGATCTTTGCTACTAAGTAAGCTCCAAATGGGGTTGCAAAGAGCCAGACACGACTGAAATGACTGGACAACAACAAGCAGGGCACTGGAGAGGCCACATGGCAAGGAGACGGCTGGGCCCTAGAGTCAAGAAGACTGGGGCTCCGGTCCCGACTCTGACACCCACTGGCTGTGTGACCTCCCAGCAAAGCAAACTCTCGGTAGCCCAGGGAACCCACTAAAATGCTAATTTATACAGAAGTGGTTAATCTGTGTTGGGAGGAGTTGTTTGCTCACCAGGGAAGTCAGACCAAAGGAATCACCCTTCCACTTCCACACTCTCCCTCTAAATAAAGCAGAAAATAGACTATGAAACAAGGGGAAAGTCAGGTTTGGTTTGCTCATTTTTCATTAAGGAGCTTTCCAGAATTCTGGGTCATTACTATCTTCAAAGAAAATGAACTTTCTTTCAATCTATTTCTCAGGCTTTACCTGGCATGATGGCAGCATGTGAGCGAGGACAATTCCAACATGTCCCTATAAAAGGCAGAAAGTAAAGACGTTAATATTTCTCCCTGGCACATTTGAGCATTCTGGGATTGCCATCCCCCCAAAAAGGGTTTTTTCCCCTCTAAATTATTTACTATGAACTTAACATTAAAAAATATAACCAAATACACATACATTTATAACTATTTACACTTCAGAATAAATTTCTACTTTTTAAAGCCATGTTCCACACATTTAAATTGCTTATATTTTTCTGCAATGACAAATGATGCTACAAATGAAAAGATGTATTTTTTTCCTTTTATGATTACAGTCAAAGGGGTTTATTCCCGGTAATAGGATTACTACGTCAGGAGGTGGGGTTATTTTTGTGAATCTAGTTCAATACTTTGCCCTCCACAAAGATTTACCAATTTGCAATTCTGCCAGCAATTGATGCATACACTTGATTTTCTATAACCATAGCAGCAATGAGCTTCTGTCACTTTTAGTTATTTTTTGCCAAATGAATGAGTGTGAAGTATGGTGCTTCGAGGCTGTTTTAATCTGCATTTCTCTGATTATTAGTTAGGCTGAGACTTTTTTCAAAAGATTTTTCAAAATATATCTTCTTTCGTGAATTGTTTTCAGATCCTTTGAATGTTTATACAATGGGGACTAGGTGCTACCCTTGATATTTGTTATCAGAGCCTTAGAATTTTAGATGATAAGTTTTTATCTGTTATATTTGCTACAAATGTATTCCTCAATGCTATTTTTCTCTTGATCTTGATTATTTTTCTGAAGAACTTTATTTTTATGTAATCATTCATATTTCTTATCCCCAACAATTCCTTCTATTTATTTAATAGCTACTATTTTGTCTGCTTTCCACAAATGAAATGAAACAATTGAAATATTCCCTCTTCTTCCAACATTCTCACTGTTCATTTTATTATGCTTAATTCTTTTATCCTTTTGAAGGCTATTGTGACAAATGGTGTGAAGTAACAATCCAAATTTATTTCTTGCTATATTGCTGCTTAGTTTTCCTAATATTTATTAAATAATGAATCTCTCAGTTTTTATTGTCCATAGTTTTATTAAGTACTAGTTTTTTACTAGTATTGACTTTTGGGGGGAGATTCCTTTCCCACTCATATTTTATTTTTCTTTGCCTAATACCTAATAATTTTAATGAAAGCTGCTTTTTCTAAAGTTTGAAAGAATGTTTTAAAGTCTGAAAGGACAAATTCACTTTCATCCCTTCTCTCTAGACCCCCAATTAACCCTGACATGACTGCCTGCCTCCGAGTCAGGAAGCTGCAGACTGCTTAGTCCCCCGCATCAGGAGATGGCAACTCCTCAACCCCTCAAAAAATCCTGCCATGATACTCACTGCCCACGAGGCCTTGGCCAAATCACTTCATCTTCCGAGGCCTCTTTTCTTATCTGTAAAATGAGGGCACTCGCTTGGATAGCACTTAACTCTCTCCAGCTCTCTGTGATCCTAGGATTCTCTGGCTCTCTCCCCATCAGGCTTAGGGAAAGAGAGGCTAGTTACCTGAGCAGATTCAGTGGCAGGAGAGAAGCTGCATCATGGAGGTAATTCTGGTAGCTCTTTTAAGTTAGCTAGTGTTTGTTTGTTTTTTAATCTGATATTTTTGTCTTTGTTTTTTTTGTCTTGCTGTTTATTTCACCAAAAAAAAAAAAACCCGAAAAATAAGCATCCAAGCCATGGCCTCTTTTTCATGGCCCTATTCTATGATATCCTCCATTCCACCATTCTAGAGGTAGATTAGAGTTCACTCCTGACTCCAGTTGGCTCCGAAAGGGGAGACCTTTGCTTTCTCTTGCTGGGAACCAGGCCTCCAGACCACTTCTAGCAGTCTCCACATCATACCTCTGTGGGGCTGTCTCCTTCCCCTGTCCAGCACCTCTTTATGTGAGTCTTCTTCAATTAGAACATAAACTATTTGAGGGCAGGGACCTTCATATGATCCCCAGCACTTACTGTAGCACCTGGCACATAATAAGAGCTTCAGAAATGCTTTAGCTGTCTATCCACCTATTTTTCTCTTGGTTGTATTGCTATAGCTTTTTGGGGGGCAGATAGGAACTGGCTCTCTAAATTATGGTCCTTCTGTCTACCCAGGACTGTCAATACTATCTGGAATCCAATACAGTTGCACAGGTTAAGAATTATGTATTAGATTTTATTATTAGAATTAATATTAGAACTATTGGACAAAAAAATGGAAAAAAGCACGGGGGAGAGAAAAGATCCATTACCCCTCCACTGCAGAAATCCACAACTACGTCACCAGGTTTGGCCATATTTGTCACCACAGAGACCAGGTTGTTTAATTGCTGTTGCTTTCTCAAAGCACGTTCGGTGGACATGTTGCCTGGAAATGACAAAAGGGGAAAACTCCAGTCATTTGATACTGTAAAGGGATAAGAAGGCACATGTAGGATGTTAAAGAGTTAAGAGTGACAAAACATAAAAAGTCAATGAACTATGGAGGGAGAAAATCAAATGATCTATACAGGAAAGAGAAGAGCAGAAGGATTTTCAAGAAGATGGGAAGAAACAAGCAGAAAGATTTGGTTATCGTAGTCAACTTAACATACATTAAAAAAAAACCATACACAATCTGTTCACAGTTTCATATATAATCCTTTTTTTCTGTTCTCTATATATTGGAATGCTTATGTTTCTTATGCTTAAGTTTGTGATAAAAAAAGAAAATCCTAATTAAAAAACAAAGAATTAAATGACCACCAATTTGGAAATCAGATTTTGAATCTATTTCTACCTCTCCTTCTCAATTCATCATTGGCCATGAGCAAATGACTTCAGTAGAAAAGAACTAACAATAACAAGAGTAAGAGAAAGACACACAGAGTACCTTACACAGAGCAAGAGCAATGGGCGGGGATCCAGAGAATCAGGCAGTAATTAAACATTTATTAAGCATCTACCATGTTCAGGCCCTGTGCTAAGCACTTAAGAGACATGAAAAGAGGCAAAAGACAGTCCTTGCCCTCAAGGAGGTCACAAATCTAACCTAAAAATCAGTGAATTCCAAAGTTGGAAAGGACTCTTTGGGGTTCTCTTCTAACCCACATCTGAAAAAGAATTCTCTCTACAACATAACTAAAAAGTAGTCATCAGGTCTCTGCATGGCATCTTCCATGAGGAGGGAATCTACCACTTCCTAAGGCACTGTATGCCACTTATGGGTGCCTCCAATTGAAATTTTCCAAACATGAAGCCTAAATTTGTCGCTTTACAATTTCTTTTGTAACTTCTCTGGGGTCCATCGGACAGCCTTTTGAATACTTAAAGATGGCCAACCATCTTCTCTTCTCTAGGTTAAACATCTGTAATTCCTTCAACCAAATCTCATGTGACCTGAACTCCAGGTTCTTTATCATTCTAAGGACCCTCTGGTTTTGTTATTTCTAAAAGATGAAACCTACAGATGATTGTAATACTCTAAGAGGCAAAGTCCAAAGGGCTGCTCTCTTTATTCCTGGAATCCAAGTCTCAGAATGCTGTTTATTATCACAGGAATTCTTCACCTACCATAACCACCAACTCGTCCTGTGCTTCCAGCTCACTAAGCCTTCCAGGTCTCCTTCATACTACTGCCCAATCATATTTCCCCATCTTGTTTTTGTCAGATAAATTTTATGAACCCACAACATAAGACTTTATACTCATCCCTATTAAATTTTGTAGGTTGAGGGGAACAAAAAGGGGAATAGGCTATGATTTCATTGGTGTAGGCAACTCCTACTGAGGAAAATCCCCCCTACAACACAGCTCAGCTCCTGCTCTGCAGCTTCTGGGCTCAGCTGCCTTGGAGAGGTGAAAAGTTAAATGGCTTTCCAAGGGTCACATAGCCAATATTTGTCAAAGTGGAAATGTGGCTCTTCCTCACTTCTCAAATCTGAGAAGCATGCTTCCTATGCCTTTATCCAAAAAATTAATTAAAACTGCTGAAGAGCATAATATCAAGCATAGATTTCTGGGGCACTCTGCTGAAGACCTTTTTCCAAGCTGACATCCAAATCATTAATAACCCCTCTGATTTCCGATATTTAAACAGATCTGAATCACTCTAACTGCATTTAGCCTATCATTTAGCCTGTAGTTCCATCTTTTCCACAAGAGTGGCACTGAGATGCTTGATCAATTTAAGTAAACTATATCTACAGCGTTATTCTCATTTACCAGCTTAGTGACTCTGTCAAAAAAAAAAAAAGAAATAAGGCTATTCTGGCAATATAGCTGGGTACAAAGAGTCAGATTTCAGCTCAACAAAGCTTTCCCTAACAATTAATACCATCCAAAAACAGAATTACAGAATTTGAGGGAGCTGGAAGCAACCTTAGTAGTCAGTGTTTGCTCATCTGTACAATAAAGTGGCTAGATTAGAAGGCCTCAGCTCTAGTTCGACAATCCCAATCTCAGTCCCGTCCATACAACACTGAGTAAGTAATGAGCTCTCCTATCACTGGAGACCTTCAAGTATAGGTTGGATGACCAGTACTTATCTGGAATGTTGCAGAAGGAACTCCATCTGGGGTCTGAGTGAGAACAGATTTCTGAGGTCCCTTTTTACTCTAAAATATTATGATTCTAGGTATATACTCCTTGAGTTAATTATGAGAAGGATCCCTATGTTACAGAGATTTTGAGAGGAACAACTAATATCTATAGAATATTTAGACCTGTTTGGAGAAGGCAGCTACATAACACAGGGCATCCTTATTTCTTTTTTTATTTTTTTTAGGGCATCCTTATTTCACTGGCACAGAAAGGTACTGTTTATCTGCGTGGCATCTAGGAAGCCCTGAGAACATGAGAATCACACCATTTGAAAGACATGAATGAATCCTATCATTAAATAGAAATCAAATTCCCCCAGCTCTTCTAAGCAGCTTCCTTTCCCTTAAAACTTAATGCAATTTACAACTGAAAGAGGGGCATTCTCCATCTGGGAAAGACCTAAACCAAGCCACAAGAAACAAATTTAGCTCTTCTTCCTATAATCACTGATCAAGTCCATCAAAGCATCAATGAATGAAACGATTTGGCCAGCACAGTACTGCCATATTTTAAGTATGCCCTTTACAAAAGAGAGATTAATAAAATGTTGACCTATCAAGTTTTAGTGACTCAACTAAAAGAAAAAAAATAAAATCTTTTTGAAGAAAAAGTTTTCAAAGGTATCCTTCATCCCCATTTTGGGGGAAGTACAGCATGGTCTATCTCTGAGATAAGAAGAATCTTTAAGCAACACTATTGGCTTTCCTTCTCCTGTGGAAGGATTTTTCATGACATTTAGGTTTTTCCTTTTAACTGCAGCATTCACTTCTCAGTCTGGATTCTTTAAAATATGAAAACTGAATGTGGCTGGTTTTGTACAGGACATTGTGGCTGAGTAGGCTCCAGGTCAGGATGCACAGTACAAACATTTTGTGCATCTGATCTACTCTCTAGAGCCTTCTCCTTGGTGAAGAAAAACAGTCAAAGAGAACTAGGTTTTGTCTCAGACTAGGAATAGTCAAAAGACATTTATTAGAGAGTCTCAAAATAGCACAGTCTGACATGTTTTCAAGAGCAATTTAGAATTAAACATTTAAAACTTTTTTTTTTAAAATCCAGTGCATTTCTTCTGCTAAAGCAGTACATTTACATGGAAGGAATTCATCCAGAAAAGTATCCAAAGAATCTATTGGAATACTCTCCTATCTGTAAAAAGTTCACATTTATAACTAAACAAAATGACAAAGAGGCTGCTTGTCCCAGACAGTCACAGATGGTGCTATGAGGTCCAGCTCATTATCTAAAAGAATATCTTTGTTAAAGTGCTTTTTGCCTTCAAGGTTCAAATTTATAAGTATTATGAAATTGCTGGAAATTTGAACAAAGTCTCAAAAAAATTCAATGAGTCAGAGTCTGAGACTTGGTACTAACTTTTAAAAGTGATTTTCTATTTTTATCATTGTATTAGAGTCCTGCAAACTACTTATAAACACAGGAACCAGAGTTCTGATCCATTTATAGTTCAGCTAAAATGCTAATTTCTCTAGATGTTAGCAAATAAAGCAACCTGAGATGATTTAAACTTTTGAAAAAATTATTTATATGTTCTGTGACATATCGTTCTGCCCACAATGGAACATTTTCCTTGCCCAATTCATTGGAAACCTAGATGTTTAAACCATTTTAATGCTGTTCAGACACTGTCTTCACCCCTTCAAAAAAAAAGTCAGCATTCAGAGAATGTTTCAAGCTAGAAAAGAGATATGCTGAAACACTAGCATAATTTTTCCAAAGCATCAAATAAGGCAATGAAGTTCTGTACGGCCTGACCAGACAAGGGAACCATGATTTATACTATGCTGGGCTGCCAGGACCAGGGCTCCAGCCAATAGTGCATGGCTCAGATTAGATAGTTTTGATTTTTCCTTTTTTTTTTAGCCTGAAGCAATAAATTACCTTGCCTAGTGTAATTTACTTATACGCGGAGAAAGATAATACTTAGATACAAATCAGACTTCTGAACTAAAGATTCTTTTGACTGTTATACTTTTCAAACATTTCTTTGTGATTCTATACATGAAGAGTTCTTTGAAAAATTTAAATATAATGAAACAGGCAAAAATTATAATTGCTGAAATGAAATTACTTTAGAAAGTTTTTTTAAAACACTGTTAGTTTGCAAAGCTACAGAAACAGACTAGAAAATGCATACAATTACACAAATTGGGCAGATTTTGTGTGTGAATTGTTGAGAAAAGCTTTCTTAAATGTGCCACTTGTATAAAGCATTTTGCAAGGCAGTAGAAGAAAGAGGTGCCAGTAATAAAAGAAACTGTAATGAATGGTACCATTTGTGAACACTGTCTCATCTACAACATTAACAAAGACCATCCTGATTAATGTCAGAATGGTCTACTTTATGGAGTCATGCACTGGGAGTTCCAGTGTAGTTACTGTCTTATGTATGAGCCTGAGCTAGTCATCAATCTGACTTTCTGTGCTTGAAGATTATATATAAAATGGGCACCTCAAAACAGGTAACCATCTCTTTGAAATGATGTGATCAAGTCTAAAGTGCTTTGAGTTCCATTAAGACAATTTAATTGCCAGAGAAAATACAAAAAGTGCTGCCATGTAGGACCACAAGATTGTAGATTTGGAGTTCAAAAGGACCTTGGAGCTCATCTAGGCCAATGCCCTCATTTTAGAGACTAGGAATCTGAAGCCCAGAGTAGAATAGACAGTGCTAGTTAAATGCCCTCATTATCTTAGGAACAGTCACCAGTTTTGCCTTACATTGAGTACAGCCTTGAAAACTATGTTCTTTCTTTCTTGGATTTTTTTTAATAAGATAGCCAACAACTGTATCAGGTGAGCTTAATTATACATTTTTGAATTAAGCACAAAATTCAATAAGAATATGCTTACAAATTTCAAACAATGCCACTGATTTAAACTTTTCTCATACAAGGCAGGGAAGTAAATATGTTATGTGTAATTGCTACAGAATTTAAGAAACACAGTTCAACAAGAATCCAGGTTCTTAGCTACTAACTAAAAGGTAGACAAGTAGGATATACCAAACCCTTTAAATAAATATCAATGAAAAGCAAACTTATTATATTTATCAGAAATGAAAGGGCCTAAGACTGCAAAATCAGAAATATCACTGCTATAACATACTTTATTTAAGTCATTATTTTTCCAAATTCTTTATGTCCATCCAAAATAACTGTATTGATTTTCTTAATACATTATTAGCAAACTTGCTGCATGTACTGTTAGAAACACCTCACTTTGAAATTCCAGAGGTAATACAACTCTACATGACAATCATTTTAAACAGAACCATTGGCTATCATTAGCTATAACCATCAGCTATTCTGAAATAAAGATGATGCTTCCCAGGACTACTACTATGTAAGGTGGTACCATGGGTCTGACTGAATGGAGAGAATAGAGGTACACTTCAATATACATAATAGGCATTCAAAAATACAAGCCAAATGAATGAATGGTCATGCTAAAGATTCTCTCTGCTTTTATGATTTCATCTCCTGCCACCATATGTACAGTGATATTACGTAAGAGTCAAGTCTTACAAAAGCAAGTTAAGTGTCTTTCTAGAGACTTAAAAAAATAGTACTACTCAAAGATTCTAAGGAGGGTTGGATAAGCTTTGATAATTCAGGTATTCCAGGTGCAATCCAGAAATCTGAAGGCACTTGACACCCTTGACACCTTAGGAGATGATATATAGTGTTTGCTATCTGTGCTGCTATAAGAATACTTGCCCTGCTCGGGTCTGTGCAGACTTAAGATAAAGCTGAAAGAGTTGTGATATTGAAAAGAATTCTCTGAAGTGTTATTGTTTCAATAAGCATCTTTTCACAACACAGCAAAGGTATTCAAAGTATTCATACCTCGTTAGTTTTCTGTTTCTTCTTCTCATTTTTAAAGACCTCAGAAACCATAATTCAGAGTGTATCTCCTATCTACATTTGCCATAGACAACTGTTTTCAATATGACACCCTTTAAAATTAGCTTTGGCTTAAATCTACAAACTATTTATGAAATGGCAGAGGGAGCAGAACCTGTGATTTCACTGGGATCCTGGGTGAGAAAATTTCCTCTACCAATGGAAGTTGGCAGGTTCTATGCAATTTATCATCCAAGAGAATTACCTAGAACACTGAGAGGCTGAATGACTTGCCCAGGAAGTATATGTCAGAGGCAGGACTTGAACCCACATCTATTTTTCATTGAGGCTGAGCACAAAGATTAAATACAAACTCTTGTCTTTCCCTTTCGTCTATGTGCCCCACACTTTAGGCTACGAAGACAACAAAAGTCTGCTGGATTCTTCTAAGAGGAGGGAAAATGGAGGACCTTAATTTTGTATGCTCTTACAATCGCAGATCAGGTCTGCAAGAAGGAGCTGTGCCATTCTTTTTGGTACACAACGCAGAAGGAATTGCCCATCCCATTTATATTTTATGTAAAAGTGATTACATTTTTCTTGAGACTCAGTATTGAAAAGCTATTTATTTTATTTTATCCCCCAAGTGAAATGGCCCAGAATGGGTCGACCAATATGGAGGAGCAATTTAACTTCTGAACTTCAGTATCTTGGGGGCATATCAATTCAACATTATATTAGGTTTTATAAACCACTCTGTTTAATGAACTGACCTGTGGGTATTACGCTTTCCACAAAAAAGTCACTTTCTGCCCATGTGCCAGCAGGAAACTTTTTCATTTTGCCGAGAAGTGGTTTACAGGGAGGTTGAGCAATCACTCGTTGCAAGAGAGGATTATCCAGGAAGAAAAAAATGTGAATAAAGATGGGGAAGATCTTCATATTACTGTGTTTTAAAGGGTAAGTACTGGACTTATGATTTCACTGGTACAGGGAGCCCTACCACTTCAGGGTGGGACCTGCTCTGTGATCCAGAGTACTGCCCAGGGCACTGAGATGCGTCGGGGTTTGCCCAAGGTCACATAGACAATCTACGTGTCAGAGGCAAGAACTGAACTCTGGTCTTTCTGACTTCCAGGCCATGCACATCAGGCTGCCTCACCACAATACTCTAGATGCTGATTAAAAGAAGAATGTACCCTTCTACTCCATATATAATTCTAGTGTGAAACTCCCAAACGCAAATCCCTAAAGTTTACTAAAACAGAGTAAGGACTGAGACAGAAGTGATTACTA
Source organism: Phalanger gymnotis (assembly GCA_028646595.1). Lineage (NCBI taxonomy): Eukaryota > Metazoa > Chordata > Mammalia > Diprotodontia > Phalangeridae > Phalanger > Phalanger gymnotis. Next base: position 284,862,140 of record CM053623.1, read on the forward strand.
TGTTGGAGAATGTCACAGAACCACAGCCGCTGCCAAAGGAGATCCTTGTAGGCTTCATTTATGACGAACAATGAAAAATCTTAAAAATATTTCACCTCTGCTTTGGGGTTTTTAAATTAGAACCCAGAAACAGTGAAAACAAATTTCATTTTCTTTAACAACTTTACACAAAAGTAAGCATTCATTGATGTGTTATTAAAAATGTGGGCTGTAATCCTTTTAAGTTGTCCAAAAGACAAAAATTTAACAAAAAGGCCATAAAGTTTTAGTGAGACAAAACAGTAAATGTTAAGAGAATTGGTTATCTAATTATTTCTTCCCTTTCTCCTTCAAGGCTGGAGCAGGTTCTGCAAAATATTTACATAACACAAACTTTACCTATTTGTTTGCATTATTCCAGATTTTCTCTGTGTTTGGGCTACTCAATAAAAGCAAATTAATTTACCTTTGGGAATGTTATTGACTTTTTGGGGCCATTAGGATAATGTTTAGTGAGTTTCTGATTCGAAGAAATAAATAGCAACTTAAGAAACTATAGATGTGAAACCTTAAAAAATCAGGTACTTTTTGGGGGGGGCAGGGCAAGCCTTGGTTTTAAAAAGGTTGGAAAAGCATCCAATTTTTTTAAGGTTTTAAGGAGAGGAAGAGGGAGGAATAGCTGTCCTCTGAGGTAGCTCATGGCTCGAAATGTCAGTCAGTTATCAAGCCTTTCTTAAGGACTTACAATGTGCCAGGCGCTGGGTTAAGGGCTGGGGATACAAAAATTCAAAGTCAGTGTCTGTCCTTAGGAGCTTGCATCTAATGAGAGAGACAACAAACGATTAGCTGGCTACATATGAGACATACGTACAGTCGATGGAAGGTAAGGAGAAGATGTGGGGCAGGGGGACCAGGAGAGGCCTCTGCAGAAGCTGGGCTCTGAGCTGAATCTTGAAGAAAGCCAGGGAAGCTAAGAGGTGGAGGGGAGGAGAAAGAACATTCCTGGCACAGGAGATACCATGTCTCCCTCCCACCTCCACTCTCTACTCCCGTCCCAGCTCCCACCCACCCATCTTGCCCAAAGCCTCTGGTTTTCTCTATGTTAAAAAAAATTAAAAATCCCTGAATACTTACTATAATGGGTTGAAAGGATTCATGACAAACTACATCTAGATTCATCAAGCCATTGAATCAGAGGATTTAGAGCTGGAAGAGACCTTTGGAGATCACTTTGTGGCAACCCATAGTTTTAGAGATGAAGCGACGCTAAGATCTAGAGCAGCTCAACCCCCACATTCTACAATGATGAGCAGGGAAAGTTGTGTGACTTCTTCTAGGTTATACAGTCAGTTACTGGCAGACTTGCAACTAGAACTTGGTCTCTACCACATATATGTGGCATATGTGTGTATGTGATATACATATATATTTATAAATATGTTACAGAACTTGACTTTTTAAAGGTTCACTTCTGTATCATACTCTGATTCTTACTGAGTCTATAACCCACCAGAGCAGAAAAATAGACAGAAACATATAGAAAATAAATAAAAATACTATTTTCTGAGTTTTTCTCTAGACTAGGTTATGGCAACTCTCTCTTTTTTCTCTTCATGTTGTAAAATTTGTGTGTAAAGAAATGAAACTGACTAAACATTATTCCTGACCTGATAAACAGTACCTCCATTGCCTCACAGGGCCGCTGTGAGGATAGAATTGAGTGAGTGTACATAAAGGGCTTTGTGTGTCAGTTATGACCACCACCGCTGAGGGCAGCATGGACCTCGTGGGCATTGGAGAGCACCCCTCTGAGTCAGGATAACCTGAGTTCCAGTTCCCCCTTTGACACATACTGGCTTTGTGACCCTGGGAAAGTCATTTAACCTCTGGGTGTTCCAGACCACCATCTAAGTTGAACAACAAATTCAGATCGACATTGACGGGCAGAGAGGTTCCTCACTGGGATCTCCCTACACGGATGAAATCACAGGTCATGACAAACAAACCAAAACACTCTTACATGCGAGCAGCCTTATGATGGGTCCTAGAACTGACAATACACCATCCACTGAAAACAAGCTTTGGTGCCATTTTTCTTTAAGGAGGGTCACAGTCTTGAGCCCCAGAGGCCTGCATTCTCTTCCCCTTGTCCATAACAAGTACAGGGATCATTGCACCTTGAACACCCCCCGCCTGGAGCTCATAGGCTCAGAGCAACAAGGGATAGTGGAAAGAACCGGTAGAAAGAACTTGACATGAACCAGAGGACCCAGGTACAAATCATGGCTCTGTCCTGGTACTTTCTGATCTTGGGTAAGCTACTTAAACTCTCCCTATCTGGAAGGAAAGAAGGAAAAAAAAAACAACAAACATGGATTGGCCCAGTTGATCCCTAAAGTCCCTAGGCCTATGGTTTCATTATCCTACTGAACCACAGATTTAGTGTTGGAGGGCCTCTAGAGGGCATCTGGCCCAACTTCCTTAGACATCATTAAGTTGATTTTCTTTTGAATTTTTATTTTTTAAAGACTGGCTTCTCCCTGTCTCACCAAGGCTAGAAGTGCACAGGCTCCTCATAGGCTTGGTCCGCTCTGATCAGTCTCAGGAAACCTCTCATCTCCCCCTTATACCCCCTGTCATGGGGGCTCACCATAGTGGTGTCAAACTTGGTGTGGACACTGACTGGCTTAGTCCATTCTGGCACAGAGCTCCTGAGACTTCCCAGCAGCAGGAATTACAGAATGGGCCCCTAAGTCAGACTACTTAGCATAGTTTAGTTAGGTCACAAACTTTGAGCCTGAAAGGATCTCAGAGGCTGGAGAGTCCAACTTCTTCCTTTTTACAGATGAGGAAACTGAGGCTGAGAATGATGAAGTGATGTGCTCAAAGTTACAGATGTGGTGTCAGTTGGATCTGGGGTCTGAACCCAAGTCCTCTGCCTCTCAACCCACTGCACCAGAGGTAACAATTGAAACTACAATTAGGAGGAACATCACTGATTAAAAACGTATGAAAGTTTGGTTTAGGGAGTGTGTTAAAGCCCTGATCCATGTCTTTTGGCATGTGCATGCCCTTCAGCACAGGCGGTCCAGCTAAGGGTAATTGCCATGGAAATGCTCCTCTTTGGTGAGCTCCTAGGATATGGTGGCGGTGCTCAAAATGATTACAGTCAAACCTCACTTTCTCACTGCTGGAAGGGCACCCTGCTATTCCATGGATTTGGGTTTTAATGAAGATCAAATCTTGTCTCCCAAGTGCACAGTTATAGATAATGTATGCCTTTCATTACATGCAGAGCCTGTAACATAGTTTCTATTTCCTAACAGCAGGAACAGTTGCTATTGTGTTCTTTTGTGATTATTTAAATTATTTCCTCCAAAAACTTTAATTTTGGAAATATCAACAATTATATCCTAACTTTAGCCATTTTTCACAGATAAATATTGGCAGTGACCAAAGTTAAAGAGTCTACTTAAAAATAACTTTGAATTGGAGATAAATTAATATTCACCCAGGTCTCATCAGGGTTATGGCACTATATAAGTGTCATAGTGGATAGAATGCTGGAGTAGGAATCAGGAAGGCTTGAGTTCAAATGCTGCCTGAGACACTTACTACCTGGGTGACCCTGGACAAGTCACTCACCTTCCCTAAGACTCAGTTTCTCCATCTGTAAAAAGGAGATAATAACAGCAATAACTCCCAGCGTTGTTGTAAGGATTAATGAGATAATGCATGCAGATTAATCTATAAAGCTGAAAGTCCTGATAATGATCCTTGGAGTCACAGGATGAGAGAATTGGCAGAGACCCTTCAAGCCTCAGAAACACAGACATGAACAAGAATCCCACTTACGACGTTCTTAGAAATTTCCCAAGTGTTGGTTAGGCACTCAGTGTGTGCCAGGCACTATGCTGGGGTCTGGGGACACAAAGAAAAAAACCAAACAGCCTCTGCTTTCAGGAAGCACGCTCTCTGCTACATGACGAGTCATCATCCAGCCTTCCTTCGGAGGCCTCTTGTAAGAAGGAACAACCACCACTTTAGGCCAGCCCATTCTACTTTGGCACTGCTGTTATTGCGGAGAATTTTGGGAGCCAAAATTGTGCCTCTCTACAATTTCCACCCAAGGCTCTTGGTTCTGCTTTCTGGGGCCAAGCAAAACAAATCCCTCTTTTGCATGAAAACCCTCCTTCAAACACTTTGCTGAGTATTTGCCAACTCTCCCTTTTCTCCAGGCTAAACATGCTCTGTTCTAATGGATTCTTACATCTAACAGTCTTTAGACCTTCAGCCTGTTTGCCTAGCTATGGGTATTCTCCAACTTATTTCTGGCCTTTGAAAATTGGACACTGAGAACTGAATGCAATATTCCCCAAACCAGTGGCCCTCTAGTCCAACTCATTCCTCAAGAAATCTTCCATTGAATATACTGGATAAATGGTCACCCAACCTCTGCTTGAAAACATTCAGGGCAGTCCCATCCACTTTGGGAGAGCTGCAATTTGTGGGATGTTTTTCCTGACCTAAAGTCTAAATTTTCCTCTGTGACTCCTGCCAACTTCTACTGCATCTACCCTCTGTGATCACACAGGACGACTGCAACCCCTCTTTTACATGATAAACTTCAAAGACTTGAAGACAGTGATCACATTTCCTATATCTTTTCTAAAAGTCTAAACCAGGGGTGGGGAACTTGTGGCCTGGAAGCCCTTTGGCTGCACTTGGGGACCCAGAGGGCAACATGTGGCCTTGAGGTCTCAAGTCCCCCACCCCTGGTCTAAACCTCCTCAGTCCATTCATTCAACATATGTTCGCTGTCACATATATTCACAACCATTCACCATTCTAGTCGTTCTCTTCTGCATATCCTCAAGCTCATAAAGTTCTTCTGATTTAAACTGGGGCACCCAGAACTGAGCACAATAGTTCAGACATGGCCTGACTAGAGTAGTGTGGAGAGGGACTGGCACCTCCTTATTCCTGGAAGGTGGGCTTCTCTTAATAAAAACCAAGATTACATTCACTTCTTTGACTCCACATCACATTCCAGATCCTTAAGCACTTCACCAGGGCCTCTTGTCAAGGTGACAATGAACCACTGATGTCTTCTCTCTGAGCCTAGTCATTCAACTAGTTCTGGATCCATTTAACTGTATTATTGTCAAATCCATATCTCATCTTCTCCGCAAGAAGAGCATAAGATATCTGATAAAATTTAGCTAATTTTTAGAATCTAAATTTAGAAGCTAAAATTTAGAAGACTATATCTATAGCCTTCTCCTGATCTCTAAGTGTAGGAATGCTGTCAGAAAAGGGAAAAGAGTTTTGGGTGGGTTGACTTGTTCTTAATGAAGCTATTCTGGCTCTTTGTAATTGCTATTTCATTAGCTATCACTTTGATTCATTCTATAATTTTGCCAGGAATCAAAACCATATGTTAGAAATAGATTCACTGGAATAGACAATAGTGGGACTGTCATTTTTCTTGTTCTAGAGACCAAAGTTTCTTAAGTTTTCTTGTATCATGGATCCCTTTGGCAGTCTGATGAAGCCTATAGACCTCCTCTTTAAAAAATGTTTTTAAATGTATAAAATGAAATACACAGGATCATAAAGGAAACCAGTTAAGTATTTTTTAAAAAAACAAGTTCATAGTCCCCAGGTTAAGAATCTTGTTTTGTACACAAGGTCTTTTCTTAGGTTAGGATTACTACATCACATTACTGGCTTATTATAAAACCCATGTCCCTTTTATAGACTGCTGATATCTAGCCATGTTTCCCCAAACTGTACTTGAGTAATTGATTTTTTTGGAGCCCAAGTATAGGATTTAACATTTATCTTTATTAAATGTTGTCTTATTAGAACTGCCCTAGTATTATAAACTATTGAAACTATTTTGGAGTCTGCTTTGTGTTATTGTGACATCAATACCCTAACCAAATAATCAACAGCAATGTTAAACATCACAAAGCAAAACATTGATCCTGGGTACTCCACCAGAAGCAACACTCCAAGCTGACAATGACTTATTAATGACTATTCTTTGCATCAGGTCATTCAACCAGCTACAAATCTATTTATCTGCATTATCAATTAGTCCACATTCCTCCACCTTGTCCACAAGGTTAGAATGACTTTGCCAAGTCCTGAGCAGCTGTTCTTTCAGCTCATATCAAGAGCTAGGAGAAATGAATGGACAGCCCATGTTGTCCACCAGTATTTCTGCAGTGTCTACAGAAAGCGAGGAAGGTGCCCAGCACACTGGGTGGATTCCCTTTGGCAAAGCTGGAAGACACAGACAAGAATCACACAGTACAGGCAGGTATGAACGAGTTGCTGGAGTCTACTGAGTCTGCTGCTGGAAAGAACAGCCACACCAGTGAGATGATAGATCTATTTGTGAGTGATGATTTGTGGGTGATTTTTTAAATACAACCTCACACTCCAAACAAACAAAAAACTCTCTAACCCTCTCGTTCCCTCACATGAGGGAAGAGAGTGGGTTAGACAGACTTTCACAGGAGGTACCCCAAACCTTTTTCACTTGTTTCGCTGAGGATGCCCTCAACATTTCCACTGCTGAAGCCACATTTCTGCCTAAGATAACTAATGCCACTGAGGCATAGGTAGAAAGTGATAACAAGCAGCTGAACATACTTTCTAAAATTTAAAGTTACTGATCCATTCCTTAGAAGCTCAAAAGCACCCAGGGGCAGATACTTTATTTTTTCTTATCAAGTACTGATTCAAGAAAGAAATATTATCTCTCCACAAAGTATTGAAATATACTGAGAACATAACAGCTATAACTACCAAAGACTTATGCAACCAAGGTGAATAGAATATAACATTTTTAGGTATAGGCGGAAGTAATTTCTTTCTTATCCCATCACAGAGCATGGTATTGTAAGTGGAATCTTACCAGAATGAGCTAAAATTTATGCCTACTGGATATTTGATTAAATAAAGTTAACATAACATCGAACTAGTGACATTCCAAGTCTCAGGGCCCTCCCTGGTAAGATGAGGGGGTTGGAGGACATGACTTCAGAGGCCCCTTCCAGCTCTAAAGTTATGATCCTATAATCAAGTTTACAACCTAGTCTTTGACTTGGCACAAACAGAACGGGCAGTGGGTCTCATATTGTGCTATCAAAGCTTTTTTCAAAATAATTCAAAATAAAGAGGCACTGCAATTGTTTCCCTTTAATCAGACAAGAATACATTTTTTTTTTCTGGCCAGTTCCCTCATGTCCACCATAAATAGGTACCGGACTGAGGTTCAGGGAAAGAGACTCAACTTTACCACTTACATATAAAACATATTCACCCCAGGGGAGACAGCAGCTAGTCAAAATTCTCTATTAGGCTTTTCTATAATCTTATAAATGTTCTCCTTTTACTTTCCAGCTAATAAAATGAAGTCCAGGGTTTTCTTTTTTCCTCATTAGCTAATATGAAACAGGAGGCCTTTCTAAAAGACCATGCAAAGCATTAAATAAACAAAAGCAGTTATATCTGAAGGGCTTTTTTAAAAAAAACATTAATGGAATGATTTAATAAAGCCCTACACTTGTGCTTTTATTTATAATTAAGGAAACACCACTAGGTTAACATATGGGTGTTTTGGTTGCTTTGGTACGCAGGATGTAAGGAATCACATCCAGACATTGACAAAAATATACTGGGATTAGTAGCAAGAACCAGTAAAACTACAAATGTTTTTAAAATATATTTTATGGCATACACAAAAAAAGGGCTATGCTATTCCTTTTCTGAAACACATTTTGAAAATGCGCATAGAGGATTCTTGGTTTTCTCCAGTTCAGGTTTGCCATTCACTAGCTATATATTAACCTTCACAACCTCAATGGGCCTTAGTTCCTCTATAAAATGACAGGGTTGGACTAGATTAGTAGTAGTTTTGTTTTTTGTTTTTAAGGCACTGAATATGGTGACTTCTTTGATGGCATACAACAGGATTTTATGCTTTTTCTCCCTAGTAGAGGTGCCCTGAGGCTAGGACTGTGTTTGGGACATGGGATTTCCAGTATTGGGAAACAGATTAGAGATGTGGGCTCCCCAGTGGTAAACTCCTCTTTTAGCTGGAAAAGAAGATGCATGGCTTTTTACTTCACTCCTTGGAGACTTTTTAAAAAGTAAAATAAAAGTTATATAAAAATGAAAACTATTGAGTTAAAAGATAATGCAGTGAAAAGGAGGTCATAAATTATAGTGATCTTGAGGAGTCTAATATGATTGGAGAGAGAGAGAAGGAAATGACATATTTTTTTAAAAGCGTGAGTGTTCTGTTTTTGTGGACAAATTCACAAGAATTGGAGGAGATAATGAGCGAAGAGCATGGCAAAGTGGATGGGCTAGGGCAGTGTGAGCTGGTTCTGAGAGTCAAAAAGGAGGCAGTATATGGCCAAAGGGATATAATTAAGTAGTTATATCTCATTAGTTTTTTTTGATTTCTGTAGGCATGGAAGTTTTTGATTAAAAAGTATACCTGTATATCAGGACTGTTGGTTGTTCAGTGATGTCTGACTCTTTGTGACCCCATTTGGGGGTTTTCTTGACAAAGATACTGAAGCGCTTTGCCAATTTCTTCTCCAGCTGATTTTACATATGAGAAAACTGAAGCAAAAAGGGTTAAGCTGACAGTCACACAGCTACTAAGTATCTTAGGCTGGTTTTGAATTTATGAAAATGAGTCTTCCTGACTCTAGGCCGGGTACTCTATCCAATAAGCCACTCTGCTGCCTGTTTAAGGACTATAGGCATATATAAAATGAAAGAAATTGATTTAAATCAGCCCTCTGAATAAAATCCATTAGTTTAACAATTAAAATTCACAAATAATGGTCCATTTCTAGAATAACTGGAACCAATTCTGTAGTGCTTAAGATGGCAGGCCAATAGTGTACTCAGGATCAGATGAGCTCAAAGAAGACCAACTCTCTGGGTGAAAAGTTCAAAAAGCAGCATGGCAACAGCATCAGCCGGGCAATCTGGGTTGGTCACTGTAAATGTGGTAACTAGGCAAGGGAGAAAAGGCATCACACTCAACTGGGAAAAGATAGTCATGCCTAGGAGGCCCCTGATGGATGCTAGAGAACATTTTTGGTCTTTTCAGGTAAAGTGCCTCCCAGCTGCTGTTTGATCGTTCAGGCCGGCTCTTCTGGGGCCCTCAGTGGTCTCCAGCCAGGCACTACATTCTCTGTGAAGGCATTCCTTCTGGGCACACAGAGTCAAGCAGCAGGGACAGTTAAGACCTTCCTGAATTTAGGGGGAAGGTTGCACTCTTGATGATTGCTAAGGTAACCTTCCAGCTTGAAGATTCTCGGTTCTAATCCCATGTCTGCCAGCAAACATCTATGTGAGCTTGGGTCAAAACAATGACAATAACTCACTTTTGTATAATGCTTTAAGATTTACATAGCACTTTCCACATAATATCCCTGTGAAGTGACTAGATAGAAATATTATTTTCTCAATACAGATGAGAAAAACAGAGGCTCACTCTGAACTTCAATTTTGTTATCTGTAAAAGAAGGCAGGCAGACTACATATTACAGGTCAGCAAGGTAGCACAATGGTTAGAGTTCTAGACTGGGTTCTAAGCTGGTCTCAGACACTTGGGCAAGTCACTGAACCTTTGTCTGCCTCAGTTTCCCCATCTATAAAATGGGGATGATAATAGCATTTCCCAGGGTTGTTGTGAGAAAAAGCACTATATAAATGTCAGCTATTATCACTGTCATTATTACAAATCTGTAATTAATTGCCAATACAATTGAAAATCAGCCAGGAACTAGGCAAATGCAAGAGAAGAGAATACTGCTAGTGCAGAGGGAAGAGACTGAAGAAGGTGGAGATGAGACCTCATCTACAGCTGACTCACATCTGCTGAACATTTTATTCACAGAAAATCTGAAAACAAATATGTTCACTTACCGCATTCATGGACACATGTACAAGATTCCTGAGTTTATATAATATCTGCTGATGGTTAGTGACTAAGCCTACCACTTTTCACTTATCCCTATCAAGATGAACTCATTATCAATGAATCAAGCAAACAATCGATTAACAAGTCATCTGTAAGTAATCAGTAAGTGCTTACAGCTCCAGGCACTGAGTTTGGCAGCAGGGATACATGTAAGTCAGAAACCAAGATAAGAGGAGAAATTGACTGCATCTAATACCTGATACAAGTGGCAGTTATGAGAAAATATTTTTATGAGGTTCCAAGACTTTAAGAGAAGTCAGACGATTCCTTCCTCTGCTTCCTTTATTCAGGAATTGATGCTTCATAGTCAGGGCTAGATGGTGCAATGGACAGAGTGCTGGGCTTGAGACATTTACTAGCTGTGTGACCCTAGGGCAAGTCACTTAACCTTGTCTGCCTCAGTTCGTCATCTGGAGAAGGAAATGGCAAACGACTCCAGTATATCTGCCAAGAAGACTTCAAATGGGGTCACAAAGAATTGGACATGACCACAAAAATAATCAGGGAGGAAAAAAATAATCCATATTAGAGTTGCAATGATTCTAATGAGATCACAGCTAGGAGCAATTCCTCTAGTAGATAATGGGGAAAAAAAAAGAGCTTAGGGTTAGATTAAATGCCTCATCAGCATCATCTGCAGCATGCTTAATTTGGGGGTTTTGTGATGTCCAGATCTGTGTTTCATCAGTGCACAGAACTCTGGATGAAGACTGGTCTCAGGGAATAAGCTCAAGGGCCCACAGCTAGAAAGTATCTGAGGGAGACTTGGAACCTAGGTCTTCCTGACTCCAGCACTAGCCTCCCATCATATGCTAAGCCACACTGCCTCTCAAGAGCATGCTCAGTAACTCTAGGAAATAGTTTTAAGATTCCCACACTGAAGCTTCAGTTCAGAAGAATGAGCTGTTAACTGAGGCCCATGGACACCAGCAATTATTTCACCAAAAAGAAGTTCAGAAAGTGCGCTCACAGAAGAATATAAAAGGAAGACTGACGGTGCTTTCCACAGAGTAAGTGCTTAATAATAAATGCTTCACATAATCTTAGCTAATCAGAGATATATCAGTGCATTATTTTTAAACATTATTGCTGCTATTTCAAAATAGGAAGATATTATATCAAGAATTGTAACTGACATTGTCAGATATTTATGAATTTCATAGGTAGGCCTTAAGAAAGGATTGTGCTAATTTCCAGAGGGCAAATGAGTATTTGCTGAATCTATTCCTTAATTTATATTCTTTCTTCATAATATATCTTTTTCTTTTAAAAAATCACATTAGAAATAAACATGATAATGCTACTGAACCAACATCATCAGATAGCCTTTAAATCATAGTGATGGTGAATTTTGGGTTGATTTCTGCTCATTCCTTTTCCTTTCTCCTTTTATCCCCTACGACCAAAGTGGATAACAAGTTATATGCCCATTATCACCCCAAAGCTAATTTGACAACAGAGGTGCTGAGGTACTAACAAGTGTAGCCTGTATCCATGGCACAACAGGAAACTAACTAGATTCTAAAAGGATCAATATAAAAGGTCAATGAATATGATAGCATAATCAATGAAAACGAAGATTTAGATAAGTAACGGTGGCAATAGAACTAAGTTTTCCTAATTAAAAACAAAAATAAAAACACTTTGGAAGGTGTTCTTACTCAAACTGCTAGCCAATTAGTTGAGGAAAATGAAAATATAAACAAAACTAATCCACCAGAAATGGTTTATCACTTTGGACATTGAAACAGTACCTTTTTCATTATTTTCTACAGAAGAAAATTGCTATTAAAATTGCCCTTGACAACACACGAGGAAATTGACCTTTTCTCAAAACTTACTGTACTAAGGCATCTTTTTTAAGCAACAACATTAATAATTAAACCCCATACAGAAGTCATTCCAGAAAGTGCTAGAAACTCTAATGTCTAATGATAAAGTCCTGCTGAACACCCTCCAGTAATGTATCTGGTGGAAAAAGTGGGGCAGCTATTCTAGGTCTGGCCTGGACAAATCTCTGACCAGAGGTACACAAGGGATCTGGCAGAGGAGAATATGATGCAAGGATTTTCTAATCTGATGTTATGCCAATTTTGCCAAGTGTGAAGAAACTTGAGGCAGGGAGATCAATTAAGAAGTGATTATAATAGTCTAATATAACTGGGGGGGGCGGGGAGGAAAAGGCGGAAGGGATAAGGAGGGGTGCGATGGGTCACTTGCTGACAAACCTTTGGGCTGTTGTTGATGCCAATAAAATTTTAGAACTCACCAAGTCGGCTTTAGAGAGCCAGCTTTTACTGAGTGGGACATTAACCCTAACTGAGAAAGTTACTCTCATGTGTAGGTAAAGACTTCCAGTTTGCTAATTCAGTGAAAGTAAACTCATCATGTACCAGACTTGGCAACATTGGGATAAGGTCACAATATCTCAGCAAACCTATAGTCAAATTTGAAAACTCAGACTTATTTAGAAAAAGATGCCAAGTGTTTGACAATAGCGTAAGCAAGAGGCAAGAGGCAAAATAGAAAGAGGAAGGGAGAGAGAGGCTGTAAGCTCCTTTGCAGAATCAATGAAACTCTCTCAGTAGGTCAAACACTGATGAAGCAAATTTGGCCCAGCACTGATATTCAAAACTACATACCAGATGCAATGGGAAAATCTCTAAGAAAATAATGCTTCATCCATTCATGGACACAGAAGATTCACATACTGTATGTGTCTAAATTAACTGTCAGATTATTCATAACTTCTCAAATGCCAAAGTGGGTTTAAATAAGACCAACTTCCCCCGCTATACTTTTGCATAGTGCTAGCCTTGTAAATCCTTTGTGACCCACTTTTATTCACGCTGAAGAGGACACTTTGTTTGATATAGGTATTAGCTTTTAAGGAGATTAGTTTCTAGTAAAAGTATAGATAGAATTTTGCATTTTAACCTGGACCTCCATATAAGCTTTCTGAGCATACTTTTGCTCTCAACTCTTCTCACAGACGACAATGAAAAAAAAAACCTTATGGAAAATAAAAATATAAAATTGAATTACGACAATTAAAGAACAGAAAGAAATAGGAATTCTTCAGCAATTACAAATGAAAGTAAAATCAATTCAGGTGAATAAACATATTTTGAATCAATAAAGTTTTTAAAAATCCTCACAAAGCAACATTTATCTTCCATGGTTTTAAGTAAAAAGCATCTGAATTATTTCTTCTCAAACACAAAAGAAAAATGGATGAAATTTATTCTTCTTAATCACTGTAATAAATCTGGATTAGGTTATTAAACAGGGGTTAAATTCGATTAAAAAAGAAGCACAAGGAAGAATATGTGGTGCTTCCCAAGTCTTCTGATAACTTAATCTTTATTATTTACAAATTAAAGCAAATAATGATTCCTGACTTACTCTTCCCGGGGCAGAACTAAGAGAAATCTTAGCCCCAAGATCTAAGGGAACTAGATTTACATATACTAATTATTTTAAAAATTATTATAAGCTTCTTAAAAATAAACAAAAATCACCAAATATACAAAATAGGTAATAAAGTCATACCTAAAATAATAAACCTTTTATACCATACATTTTAACAAAGTAGAATCAATCAAATTAACTAACCACAAACCAAAATCATGTCTGCTCTATGTCTTCATCCAAAGCTGCCTGGAGTTCCACTACCTTTGGCTTTCGTATATAATATTTCAATCAATATCGAGAATGCCTTTTAGGACAAAACTGAACTATAAATGAGTGAATAAATGAACAAAAAAGCATTTACTAAGTGCCTACTGTGTGTCTGGCATTATATTGCTGAATTTTGTTTCAATTCTATTGATTTTAAGTAATTAAGTCTGAGAATCATGGAATGACCATAAAAAAGTGCTTGGCACACAGTAGGGCTTGCTTGGTTAATAAAAGAAAGAATGAAGAAGATTTAAGTGTGTGAAGGCACCTTAGAGGTCATTTCACCGAACCTGTCAGCTAAAGTAGAAATTTCTTATGCATCCCTAATAGATGTTTATCCAACCTCTTCTTTAATATTTCCAGTGATGAAATGCTCATTACTTATGAAACACTATTCTATTGTTGAACAATGCTAATTATCACAAAATTCTTCTATATGACCAACTCTAATTTGCCTTCCTTCTAACGTCTAATCACTGGTGCTGGTCTTGCTTTGTGGAATCATGCAAAACAAGTCTATTTCTTTATCTTAAATACATACACACACATATGTATATAAAATGAAAGAAAATCTATTTTCTCTCTGCTGTTGAAGAAAAAGGGGGAAAATGTGTTCGTAATATATGCATAGTCAAGCACAACACATTTTCACATTGGCCATATCCAAAAACTAAATATCTTATTCTGTACCCTGAGTCTATCTGCTCTGCCAGGAGTTGGTTAGCATGGCTGCATCATTGATCCTGTGGAATATCTACTTCCTTAAACACATAGCAGGTCAAATTTCCAGATTCCTCATCATTTTGGTCACTGTCCTCAATCAATCAACAAGGATTTAAGTGTCTACAATGTGCCAGGCACTGTAATACAGAGATGAAAGTAAAATAGTCCTTGATCCTAAAGAGATTACATTCTAATGAGAGAAAGAACACACACATATGTGCATAGGCATAAATAAGACGCATACAAAGCAGAAGAGAGATACTCTTGGATGGGAAGACACTATGGTAGTTGAGCTGAATCTTGAAAGAAGTTAGTAATTTTCTAAGAGGGAGAAGTGTGGGGGAGGCATTCCAGGCACAGGGGAGAGCCAGCGCCAAAGCAGAGAGAAGGGAAATGGAGCACTGTAACAAAGAGCAAGCAGGCCAGCACGGCTGGACCATAGGGTGAATGAAGGCTATAATCTCCAAGAAGACTTGAGGAGTAGGAAGGGGACAGCTTGAGGAAAGCTTTAAATGCCAACCCAGGTGAGGTTTACATTGATTTAGAGGTAACAGGGAGCCACTAGAGTTCACCAAGAAGGTAACAGTGAGATCTGTACTAATGAAAATCATTTTGGTAATTATGTGGAAGATGAACCAGAGAGACCTGAGGCAGACAGGCTCTGGAAGACTGCTGGCGCAGCCCAGCAAAGAGGTGAGTGGTGATGTGTGGATGTGAGAGATGTGGAGCTTGGAATGACAGCATTTGGCAACTGACTGGCTAGGCAATGTGAGAAAGATTGAGGAGGGGAGGATGACACTGAGGGTGCAAACTAGAAGGACAGAGTTACCCATGACAATTTCTAGGAAATTCCAAATTGGATCGGGTTTTGAGGGAAAGATAATGCGTTCTCTTTTAGCTATACGGAGTCTAAGACATCTATGGGAAAAGCAGTTCAAAGTGTCTAATGGGCAGTTTGAGAGTTTATGAGGTGGGACTATGTACTGTTAATGTATTTTTGCTTAATTTGAAGAACTTCTCATCCATTAATAGGCCCATGCGACCTGCTTAAATCACATGGAAGCCTAAGTCACGTGTGGTAGGAGGAGCTTGCTGAATGGGTGGAACAGGAAGGGTGCAGCAGGAAGTTGGTCACAGGAGTTAGGGCGGTGGGAGCAAGAGGACGCAGGCAAGCAGAGAGCTAGGATTGTGAGTGTTTGTTTGTGGGAAGGCCCGAGCAGGGGGAAGGCTTTGGGATGGTGGTGCTCCCTGCTGTGATAACGTGTATTAACCTCTCTGTTGCTATGATGGATTCCGTTTACTGGTGTTGGGATTTGGCTTTCTGGTGTCTGAATCAATGTTTTGGTTCTGTCTTCTATACAGAGAGTCTGTTATGTTTTGTGATTCAGAACAACACCACTACATTCATAGTCACCATTGATGCTGTGAATATTGAGTTGGTTATACAGGCTGTTGCCCTTAAGAATAGGGGAGGGTATACAGATCTGGGAGTCATCTTCATCCTGATCATAACTGAACCCATGAGATTCTAAAACAACAAATTATAGTTTGATATTGTTGTCCTCAGCAAAGTCAAGATGGCAGAGCAGAAGGGGCATTTCACACTGAATTCTCTCAACGAGTTTAAAATAATGTATGAAATCAAATGCTGGAGTGGCACAGCCAACTAAAGGTTGGGATAAGACTTTTTCCAGCCCAAGACAGCTTAGGAGGTTGGCAGCAGGACTGTGACCCAGGTATGGGCTTTCTAGGAGTGTGTACAATGGCAACACCAAGTAGTTGTAGTAATTTCAGAAGCTTTCGCTGCCTAGAGACAGTAAGGGGATTGGATAATTGATCGGAAGAGATTACAGAAGACCCCTGTGCAGGCACTGAGAGCAGGACCAAATGCAGTTTGGCAACTCCATTGCCTATTCCTCAGTTCTTTGTCGTAGGTTCCAGGGCAGAGAGGTCTGCTTGTGGTTTCAAGAGAATAAGGTCTCTTCCTGGGGAAGGACCAAAGTACAGACCAGGAGAGCAGTGACCATATTGCTTCTTGTTTAAAAATCACCTTGGAATCATTGAAAACTTAAAAAAATCCTCTCAGAATTACATCTGAAAACAGCAGCACAAAAAGCCTGAAGCATGGGATAGCTCTTCCCCACCCCCAGGTAAGCAGAGACTAACTCTATTATAAAGTTCAAAGTCAAGAAATAGGCAGGGAAAGTGAGCAAACAACAAAAAAAGAACCTGACTATAAAAAGCTATAATGGTAACATGAAAGATCAAGATATCAACTCAGAGGAAGATGATAATGTCAAAATGGCTACAGGCAAGACCTCAAAGAAAAATGCAGATTAGACACAAGCCCAACAAGATTTCCTGGAAGCACTAACAAAAGGGATAAAAAATTTTTAAAGAGAAAAAAAATCACTTAAAAATCAAATAAGAGTAGTAGGGGGAAAACTGGGAAATGAAATGAAAGGAATACAAAAAAATTGTGAAAAGAGAATTAACCATTTTGTAAAAGAGGAACAAAAATACTGAGGAAAATAACACCTTAAAAATCAGACTTGGCCAAATGGAAAAAGAAGTATAAAACCTCACTGAAGAAAATAATTCCTTAAAAATAAGAATCAGTCAAACGGATGGTAATGACACTGTGGTTCTCTTAAAAGCAGTAGGTAGAACAGATACAATATGCCAGATATATTCTGCCCTTTACAGAATACAGCGATAGTTTTTATCTCTCATGCTCTGGATACTCTAAACTGACGTTAAATCTGTCAATATTTGAAGGATTTGTTTGTTGGTTCTTAGCATTCCTATGACATACAATATAACTGGCAAGAAGTACACAAGCAACTATGATGCAAGTAAGGAGATTTTCCATCTTTTTTATTTATGCAATTAAAAAGAAAAGTTTAAAAAGATAAAGATAGAAGACATGAAGAATGTATGTGGAGAGGATTAAAAATGAAGTAGAAAAGCAAGGCATGAGGAGAAACCCACTGGAGCAGGAATTTGTTACATTTAGGAGAATTCCTAATGGGCTGATTCTGAATATGGATTGACAGGGATCTTGGGTATCTTTCAGCTTAGCAAGTTTATTGCACCAGACAGTCTTGAAGGGATAAAACCAATGAAAACCAATGAACTGGTTCTATGCCACTAAAAAAAATGGAATCACCACTAAGGAACACCTTAATATAAAATCTATTCTTAAAAAAAATAAGCAAGGTTCAGCTTTTAGAAAATGTGGAACATTTAAAAAGCATACTTTGTACTGAAAATTCCAAAAATGGACATATTTGAAGATAAGAGGGAAGAGTACTCTTTAATGCATTTAAAAGTGAAAGACTTTTCACAGAACGTGAAATGAGCAAATATTTGGATGAAAAAGCAACCAAACATATAGAGCATATTCTTTTTTAATGCCACATTTCAAGGGCATCTGAAGATAGCTATAAAGAAATATTATTGCACAGATTAAGGGAGATTAAAATATTTTCTAAGATGCTAATTATCTGTATGGTTCCTAAGTCTCTGGACTATAAACAAACATGCTTTATCTTGACATGAAAGAAAAGAGAGTTATATCTCTTCATACTAAATTAGCCAAAAAGCATATTGCTGGAGGAACATAACACATGTTCTCAGAATCTTTCACAGTTAAACTAATCCTGTTAAGACCCCCAAATAAGTGAAAAACATCAGCTTCAGAAGTTTTCAAGCTTCAGGATTTATACCATGATGATTTAATGGGCACTCCCTGCATAGCCAGCATTTTTAATCCAACTTCAAAAGAAGCCCAGTACTTTTTACACTCCACATTGCTCTGTGTCAGGGTGGGCCTCTTGTTAGTCTGATCCAACATTCTAAACCTTGATTCATGGCAGTGACTTGGGAGAGGGCTGGCAGCTTGTCTTTCCCCAATCCTTCCTATTCCCCTATGCTTTGGCTGATGTCTAATAAACATCCTGTGCTAGAAAACAAAAAACAATCCCCCTCAGTGGCCTGTGGAACAGAGACTGAGGTATTAGAGAAAAAAATTGGTATCTGATGAGACTTTAGGTAGAAGCCTAGTGTTATAAATTAAATCTACTTGGTTTTGTATGTATAATATGAAGCTGAAGGACCAGGAAGAGGAGAAACATACCACAGAACCATTAAAGATGAAAGAGGTGGACAGATGAATTTTAAACCACAAAGTCATTTATTTCAAAAAATGTTCTAAACTGGAAAAGACCAACATGCTTAAAAAAAACTTCCATTGTACACATCAATAATTTGGTAATTAATATATTTACTGTACAGGACTGTAGAAGAGACCAGTAGAGATCCTCCCAAGAAGAGTTCAAACTTGTATATAACATTTTGCAATATCAGAGATGTAATCCAATTGTTACCAGCTTGCTAATGTCATGCTTCAGTAGAAGAGGAAATAAAAACCAACATGAAAGAAAAACAAACAAACAAACAAAAACAGTATGGCAGAACTAATAGAGTCTGTCACAGGAAAAAGGAAATGCCAAAAGAAGTAATGTAAAACATAGGAGCAATATGTGTAGGGACTTGATTCTACAAATCTGCGAGGCATGGCTAAGGTCAGCAATATAACATCACAGAGTTGAAAGTCATAGTAGAGTATATGCCATAATCTATTTTGAGTTTGTTTTCCCATATTTGGGAACATGCCTCCTAAATTATAGTATGGTAGTTAGTATTCGTAACAGACAGCTAGGTGGCACAGTAGATAGAGTTCCGGGCCTAGAGTCAGGAAGACTTATCTTCCTGAGTTCAAATCTGACCTCAGACACTTACTTAGCTACGTGGCCCTGGGCAAGTCACTTAACCCTGTTTGCCTCAGTTTTTCCATATGTAAAATGAGCTGGAAAAGGCAATATTGAACCACTCCAGTATCTTCACCAAGAACACGATTGAACACTAATGTTTGTAACACGTACTGTGGTGTTCTGACACGTTAGTGAAAAATTTTAGTGGAATTTTATGTAATATAAACCCATGACATGATTTTTAGCATGGTTCCTACAAGGATAGAAGGAAGCAAATCCAGCCCTAAGGGAAACTTGGAAAAATATATGTACCATTTTCATTGAATTGAAAAATGACAAATTATAGAGCTAATTACATTCAATATCCACTAAACGAAATTTGTGTTAAAACAATGACCAATCTCATGGACAATTCAATTCTAAACAGTCTCAGTAATTTTTGCATCATACCACCAAAATATGGAGCCATATTAAAGAAGGTAAAAATAGCATTTTATCATGGAAGAAAATATAGTGATTAATATGACTTTGTAGCATAAAAGTCCATAATAATAATGTCCATAGCTTAACAGTAAAAGAAAGGTAAGACTTAACTATTTATAAATAAAGCTTTGCAGAAGCACCTCATGGTCCTTCAATTTTTCTATTTTGCTCTGAATACTTTGAGGGAGCTATGATCATCTTATTACTGTGCATCCTTCTGTCTGCTAATTCTCCTGGTCATATTTTCTCATACAGGCTAACTCCTTTCCATGTTCTTTCATAGAGGATCCATTCAACATATTGGATGACTTGTTCTGGATCTTTCAATATTTCAGGTACCACTCAATATTTAGGTAATCTAACTGCTATCCCATACTCTCAGCACACCTCCTTTTTAGGTCTTACACAGCATTAATGATGTCTTTTATACCACTTCTTACACATAAATCTTCATTAGTAATACATCATACAAAATATTAAAAGGTTGTATAGGAAAAACGAGTCTACAGAATTCTTGGCTTTTTTTTGCTGAATCCTTTCAGTTGTGTCTGACTCTGTGACCCAATTTTGGGGTTTTCTTGGCAAAGATCCTGGAGTGGTTTGCCATTTCCTTCTCCAGTTCGTTTTAGAGATAAAGAAACTGAGGCAAAAATATTAAGTGACTTAAGGTCACAAAGCTTGTGAGTGTCTGAGGCCAGATTTGAACTCAGGAAGATGAGTCTTCCTGGCTCCAGGACTGGCACTCTACCCACTGTGCCATCTAGTTGCCCCCATTTCACTCTTGGCATGAAATCCAACTAAAGTGAACTCTCTTCTCTCACTTCACCTCACGTTCCTTTCCCCACAACTCAGGTTCCAATTCAAAGTCTGAAATTTGTTGGCTGCTAGATATCAGAAGTCCTGCTTCTCCTTTTAGCGTGGGCACTCTGTGGTCTGGTCTGCCACCATACCAGTTGTCTTGCGCAGGTTCAGTCTCCCACTTTCCACTTCCCCTTTATGTGCCTTCTTTGTCCATCAGAATGTTAGTTCCTCAAGGAGGGACCATCTTGTTTTTGTATCCCCAGCACTTAGCACAGTGCCAGGCACAATGAAAGGTTCTAATACATGCTTCACCCAATTTAATGTCTATTTTTAAGATCCCCACTATGAAGTCCAATGATATCACGTCAATAAGATAACCCAACCCAGGGTACTGATTCTTAGGTCTACTACAACACACCTCAGATGAGTGAGTGGCTCTGTTCTCCCACTCGGGACAGTGGTCCAAAGCAATTAGGGAAAGAACTAGGTTGATTACATGAGCTGGCTGGCTTTCAAGTCACTATTCCTCAAGCACACCTGCAAGATGGACGCAGGGATGAGCAGAACACTTATCGTAATGCCAGATATTTTTAAAGCACATTTTAAGCTCATTTCTCAATGAAAGACAATTATCAGGCCACTCACGCACCTCTCAACCTTTACACAGCAGGGCTGGTGCATCTACTCTGAAAGGTATGGACACACCTGGTATGTACAAAGTTCTCTTCTGTGTGTTTGGCAAGTTAGACTTACTGTTTCTATGTGGATTTATTTTTTGAAAATAAAATTATTATAAAAATAAGCTTTTTTTTTACACCAATTAAAAATTAACTTATTCTATACTTAAATGTTACAATGATTTGGAAACCAAATATTTTTGTCTTAATATTATTTTCCCAATTTAATATTTTATTACTCCTTTTTTCCCCAGATTTCTACGACAAGTGTTGCCAATAAATCTTTTTAGCTGCTAGGCACTGCTCTCTTTGCAACTGCGCATAAATACAGCTCCAAAGATGAGCTAAACAACTAATTGTTTTTCCTTCCCATAGAAATAAAATGGTTCCTCTTAACTGAGAGCTGGAAATAGCAAATCTCAAATTTGGATCGCTGACTAGTATACAATTCTGCTGACACAACACTAATGCTTTGTGTGCTGCCAACGTATCAAGGCTCCAGAGTCCTCTGCAGCACAGCCAATAAAGCCAGGAGCATTACCTTTCAAAGAGCGAGGTGATAAAGAGTCTCTGTTTTACGGATCTACCTCACAAGTCCTAGAATATGAAATGGAAGAATGGCTCCTTTATCTTCGAAGAGATCTGATTGGAGAAGTCGAGGTTTGGGAACTCGTTCTCTGCCTTTGCCTTCTGGCTGAGTAGACTTTTACCCTATCTTTATCTCAACCTTGTTCCCACTAAACCTCCCTTATGTGGACACGCATTTGGTTTTGTCTGACTACGCTTTATTAACAATACCTGAATGCTATGCAATTATAGTGACCAAACTTGGCTCTGGAGAAGAGATGAAAAACGCTCCTCCCTCCCTTCTCTGCAGAAGAGGGGAGCTGTGGGTATGAAATATTGATATATTGGCTGATTCCACTGATATGTCGATTAGTTTTGCAACTACCTTCCTTCTCACCTCCTTTTTTGTTCTTTGTTACAAGGTAAAGGGGAACATATATGGATATAAAGGTGATGTAAAAACAAAAGGTATCAATAAAAATTAAAAGCAAAAACAAAAATAATGAATGAATCAAGAACGTGCTTGATGAAACATAAGGAGGGACTGGCCAGTGATTTTCAACAGACCCTATATCTTTCTGACTGTACAAGTGACTAAGATGTATGTAAACATTAAGCTTATGAGAAATATTTGTAAAACTCTTAGCACAGTCCCTGGTGCACAGCAGGGACTAGATAAATGCTTATTCCCTTCCCCTTCGTGCTTTAACCACTCCTCCCCCACTCCACATTGGAAGACTGTGGGTGGGTCAATCTGGAGCTGGGGCTGAAAGAAGCTTATAGGCTGACTGGAAAATAAGGCTGATTAGTTAGTAATGAAAGGTCTTATTGAATCTAGGTATTGACTATAGTAAAGATATTGATTGGTATAACTATAAAATAAGCTTTGCCTATGTACGGTGTGCTTGAATTTTGCTTCCACAGAGATTATACAAAATTATGATTTGAAGCTATATATTAGTGGCTAGGGATAGGAAATTAAGCTAGCCCCCTGAAAATTAGCATATCTAGCTCTTTTGTTCTTTGACTCTTTAGCAATTGAGAAAAATCCTTTCCCAAAATTATCTGAGGCAGACAAACAAAAATTAAAATACTTTAGCTTGGTCCTTTTTGCTTGGAAGGGAAGTGGCCATACCTCCTTAAAATTCCTTAGGCATTTTGTTAATTGCAAGTAAGGAATTGGAATGCCTATGATGAGGCTTGGAGAAAGCAGGGCACCAAATTTCATGAATTACAAAAGCAAGTAATGATGTGAAATACAAATCTTTTTTTTCTAAGTTCACTTATGGCCAGGCAAATATTCCCAATACCTAGGCCAGAGGCAACAATTGGCTCAAAAGAAGAGCTGTTCAGTGTATGTATTTGAGGTATTAATGTATTAAGATATGTGTTATTATATTAACGTATTTATATATGTTATATATGTATTAATATATATTAATATATGAATACCAAAAGTAATAGGAATCTGAGAATGTAATTGAGGTCATCTTATTTCTAAATTGTATTTTTAGAGTTCTCTTAATATGTAAAATTTGAGAGACCCTTGTGAGGTCTGAATTTTGTTATATAGGAATTGATTTTAAAAAGGGGGGTGTGATTTTCAAGCCTGTTTCATCTAAGGAAAGGCTTGGTAAACTTTGTTATTGTTATTTGTTATTTAATTGGGTATGTTCTTCTTGACTTATAGAAACTGAGTGTCCTCTCCATTTCAAACACCATTCTGACTAAGGAACTTTGTGATATTTAGGAATTCTGTAAAAACTAGGAATTTAGTTTCTTGATAATACTTTGGAATTTGTGTTACTTAAGGACTTTCGCACCAACTTAGTTTTAATGAATTCCAATGTTTAAAGGTATATTTTTGCTTTAAGGAAGAAGAAAGAGATTTCTATCATTTTAAAACTTTCCAACTAGTTTTCTTCATAAAAGTTTAGTGATTATTCCTGTCAACATCAGGATAAAATTTTAAATCATTTTTAAAGAAGGGGAAAGACTTCTAGAAATGTTCTGAAAAATCTTGTGTGATTTTTAGAAGGCCTACTGTGAATTTGTAGTCATTCCATGGTCTAAGCAAGAGTTACAACTAGTGTTTGAACTTATCATATGTAAAAGATTTAATTCCTGAAGTATCTCATTCTTTTAGACTGAGTATAATTAAAGGAGAATAAACAAGCATGTGAAACAAGGACATAAATCCAGCAACCTGTGGGGTTAGTCATTAAGCTCTTTGCTTTGTTTAAGCTGGAATGGGATTCCAGCACAGTACTTATGTTAGTAAAGGGTAATAACTTACAAGCTATCTTGTCATATGGTTGCAAGGTAAAGAAAGGCTGAATAATGGGTAGTTTCAAGTTTTAAATAAATAAAAATGTTCAAGGCATTAAATTTGTATGGTTTAAACATACATTTGTCAGGTTTAAATGTTGTTAAGAATTGTACTCTCAGAGAAAAATGATGAAGAGTAAAAAGCTGTTACTGAATTATTGTTGAAATTAATTTTTGTCAATCACGTACAGTGTTATCTTACTTTGGGAATTTATGAACAGCAATTCCCCTTATAATCTAAATGTTGTCAGACTAAGAATTGTACTTAATCAAAAATTCAGGCTGTTAACTGAAACAAGGATTTTGGACACAAAGTCTTATCAACCCTGTGTAAAATCTTGAATTTTATGAGTCTCTGGTTGGGACCAAATGCTTGGGAGATATGCACAAGCTGAATGTGCCCCCTAGAGACACGAAGACAGGTCTGGGCAAATGTTAGTGCCCCCTTTGGTTGAGTGGGGTGGAAATTATGATCAAAATTTGCCGTCTGATGTAAAAGAACCCACCCTCTGGGGGAGGTGATATGATGCTGCCTTTTTTTTTTTTGGAAGGTGTCTGTAATCAAAAATAAGTAGTTAGTGATAAAATGAAAGGTATCTGTCAGAATCTGTTACTACTGTGAAGTGAAGTTGTGATACCTATAGACCTTGATGGTTTTATGGGGAAAAATGGAAAATATGACTAATGCAAATATGTGAAATCTTGCTATTTTTAATCAAATGATTGGGTAAATATCATGGCACTCTTGTATAGTCATATGAAGGATAATATTCTTTCTAAATATTAATGGGAGTAATTAGACAAAGGGAAAAAGAAGTTTGTGAAATAAGAATACAAATGCAATGCTGAGTCATAATCCCATAGACTAAGGCTGGGATTTAAAGTTACTTTGTATCCATGTAGAACAAGGTCTTTAAAATGTTTCAAAGTGATGTAAGAGCAATTGGGTATTAAGACAAATGGTGTAATTAATTACTGGGATTAAATCAGGGTCATTTTCAGTTTGAGGAAAATAATTTTAGTGTTCCTTAAAAGTTGTAGATATGTTATAGAATATTTTTGCATTGATGGGAAAACTTAAATGTGGTTCTTTGGATTTGAATTAATTCCATAGTCTAAAATGTAAAGATAGAGTTAGTATTTAAACCTATCATATTTATATGGTTCAATTCCTGAAGGATATCTCATTCTTTCAGATAAGGCATAGTTAGAGGAGAATAGAAAAGCCTGGGAAACTGATGCAACTGTGTTAGAGCAATAACTTACGATCTTAATGGGAAGATTTTATGAACAAGGGAGGAAATACACATAAGCTATTTAGGGCTCGCTTTGGAGATGTTCCTTAAGCAATGTGAGATTACAGTCATATCTTAAACTGATTATTGGAACTTGCTATTCAAAGACTTAATGGGACTGTTAACTGTTTCTGAGTCTAACTCCAGGTGTGAATATCAAGGAAGGCTGTCTGAGCCACTGATCCATGATGCCAGCAGCCCTGTGAGGGGCAAGTATGAACTGCAGGTATGATTTCATGGGAAGGTTGAGAGAGCCACTGTTCTGTATGTGCTGAGGTCGGACCCTCTTGACCTGACCCCTTAACTGAAACCTGACAGACTTTAAGCCTGGTTCAATGCAGCTTGACATAACTTCTGCCTGCCCTGACATTAAGTTGGGGAAATGTTCCCCTACGATAAGTCCCTAATCTCTTAGGGGCAATTTTCTATAATCAGAAGGATATGTAAGTACAGTAACAAATCTATTAAAATAATTGATTATGGAACATCTTAAGTTACTATAGGACTGGCACTAGTGTTCCTCTGTATGGTCCTGTATAGGTTAGGGTAGTTTATAAGGGACTTGTATAGAGTCTTGTGTAAGTTAGGTTTTATTGTGGTTTTTTTTTTAATTCTTGGTAATGGCATGGAGACAATTAGGTCAAGGGCTTATAAGAATACTATTTTGATATTTGGTTAATACTATGCTTGTCTAAAGCTCTGTTACAATTAGTAATGCTAAAAGAAGAATGTCTTGTGGTTTATTTTGTAAATGCCATCAAAGAAAGATGGTATGACTAAAAGGTTAGGATTTTATATGTACTGTGTTAAAAATTCATTATTTAATGTATTTATTTATCTACTGGAGCCTGTTGTTAATTCCTTAGTGAAATCTCATACTTCTGATGAGGAAATTAATAATGGGTTAATGTAAAGTATAAGAAACTGGGTTCTGATGTGAATTTCTTAAACATGATAATTGGTCAAGGTTCCAATTTTGAATTTTTAAAAAAAGAAATGATCAGGGTATAAGGATTAGAAATGGTAACTTAAAATTGTGCTAAGGTCACTTTTGTAGGAGAATGGAAAGAAAGCTGGTTCCTACAAGAAGAAGAAGAAGATGCTGACATGCTGTGCTGGAGATGGCTGGAACAAAAATCAAGGACCAGAGGACTTCATTGATGATGTTCCCTCCCAGACAGATGTATGGCAAGAGACTTTTGAATCTTAAAGGGATAAGTGCATTACTGTTTTCTTTTAGGTCTCTGTATCTGTATTTATAAAGGGGACTGCCCCCTTTGATTTGTCAACGTGTCAATCAACCTTTACCTCTTCCCATATTTACTTAAAGGGATGATGGTTAAGGGGAAAAATTAAGATGAGAAGGAGAGTAAGGGAGTATTAAAGATGTGGAAACAAAAATTTGAATAAATGAAGAGGGAGAATTGTAAGAAACGGAGGGAGCAGTTTGGTTTCCACAGAGTTAAAGTATTCCTCTTCCTCTCCTTCCCCCCTCAGCTTTAGCAGAATGTAAGCCAGGTGACTAGTGAGAACTAGTTCTAATCAGAGCTCTGGGGTGAAAGGTTAGAGGCTTGTACGCGTGCTTAAATGAGCCATTTGAGGAGAGTATGACCTAAGCAGTCAGAGGGTTATATCTGGCCAATGAAGAGCCTGGCAGGAGATTCGAAGGAGGGGTCAATAAAAGGACTGGCATCCATCTGAGTCCTTTGTACTCTCCTGTAATCTGTTCAGGGGATGTACCCATTTATTCAGACTGAATAAATGTAAAATATAATTAAAGCGCCCCCAACCTCAACCAGCTCGGGTGGTGTCTTTTCTTGTGAGAAAGAATAATAAGTGCCTTTTCTGATTTTGGGCTTGGACTCCAAACTCTTTAGTGTGTTGTTGTACACACCTTCCCTGTGTTTTCTGATTTAAAGGAAGTGTCTGACTCAGTGGAAATCTGTGTGACTTTCTGGAAGGAGAGCTGGTCTTGAATAAAGATGGTCTAAATTTTAATTACAAATCTCTAAGACTATAAATTGAAAAAGAAACCTTTAAAATGCAGAGAAGGTGGGGATTTGTAGGGGTTCCTTGCTGAGATTTCCCAAGTTAAATGAAATCATAGATCTGATCCTTCCACCCTACCAAAAAAAATTAGTTTGTTGAGGAAAATGTAGGGTTTTTTTTTTTTATCAATAATTAAAACTGTTTTGTTGAGGGCTGACTATATGTTGAATATTGTATTAAATCACATAAGAAATTTTAAAATATATAGAATATTCTTTCCCTACCCTTGAAGATTTTCTTTTTTAAAAAATTAAGATTTTTTTACTTTTAGATTTTCTTCCCCTCCCCCCCTCCTCCCCTTCCAAGACAGCATGGAATCCGATATATCTTCTACATACAGCTTTGCATTAAACTTATTTACACAATAGTCAAGTTGTAAAGAGTTATGACCAATGGAAGGAATCACTAGAAAGAACAAACAAAACCAAAAAAAAAGAAAAAAAAAAGAGAGCAAGCAGTTTGCCTTGCTCTGCATTCAGACTCCATAGTTCTTTCTCTGGATGTAGATAGCTCTCTCCATCATGAGTCCTTTGGAGCTGTCTTTGAACCTTGTATTACTGAGGAGAGCCAAGTCTATCAAAGTTAGTCATCACAGAATCAATATATCTGTGGTTGTGTACAATGTTCTCCTGGTTCTGCTCCACTCACTCAGCATTATATTATATAGGTTCTTCAGGGTTATTATGAAGTCCATATCTTCTCCATTTCTTATAGCACTATAGTATTCCATTCCATTACATTCATATACCACAGCTTGTTCAGCCACTCCCCAATTGATGGGCATCCCCTTGATTTCCAATTCTTTGCCAACACAAAAAGAGAAGCTAGAAATATTTTTGTTCATATGGGTCCCTTTCCCACTTGTGTGATCTCTTTGGGATACAGCCCTAGAAGTGGTATTACTGGATCAAAGGGTATGAACATTTTTATAGACCTTTGGGGATAGCTCCAAATTGCTCTCCAGAATGGCTGGATCACTTCACAACTCCACCAGCAATGTAACAGTGTTCCAATTTTCCCACATCCTCTCCAGCATTTATTATTTTACTGTTTTGTCATGTTAGCCAATCTGACAGGAGAGATGTGGTACCTAAGAGTTGTTTTGATTTGCATTTCTCTAATCAATAGTGATTTAGAACACTTTTTCATATGCCTATAGATATCTTTAATTTCTTCCTCTGAAAACTGCCTGTTCATATCCTTTGACCATTTCTCAACTGGGGACAGACTTGTATTCTTATAAATTTGGCTCAGTTCCCTGTATATTTTAGAGATGAGGCCTTTATCAGTGACACTAACTGTAAAGATTTTCTCCCAATTTTCTGCTTCCCTCCTAATCTTTGTTGCATTGGCTTTTTTATACAAAAACTTTTCAAT
>CM053623.1:284891395-284916773 GCA_028646595.1 Phalanger gymnotis
TGCAGTATTTTCTCCTTGATCTGGGAGCTCTGGAATTTGGTGACAATATTCCTAGGAGTTTTCTTTTGGGGATCTTTTTCAGGAGGCAATCTGTGGATTCTTTCAATTTCTATTTTACCCTCTGGCTCTAGAATATCAGGGCCATTTTCCTTGATAATTTCTTGAAAGATGATATCTAGGCTCTTTTTTGATCATGGCTTTCAGGTAGTCCAATAATTTTTAAATTCTCTCTCCTGGATCTATTCTCCAGGTCAGTGGTTTTTCCAATGAGATATTTCATATTGTCTTCCATGTTTTCATTCCTTTGGTTCTGTTTGATAATATCTTGATTTCTCATCAAATCACTAGCTTCCACTTGCTCCAATCTAATTTTTAAGATGGTATTTTCTTCAGTGGTCTTTTGGACCTCCTTTTCCATCTGCCTAATTCTGCCTTTCAAGGCATTCTTCTCCTCATGGACTTCTTTGGAGCTCTTCTGCCATCTGAATTACTCTATTTTTTAAGGTGTTATTGTCTTCAGTATTTTTTGGGGTCTCCTTTAGCAGGTCATTGACTTGTTTTTCATGGTGTTCTTGCATCCTTCTCATTTCTTTTCCTCATTTTTCCTCTACTTCTCTAACTTGCTTTTCCAAGTCCTTTTTGAGCTCTTCCATGGCCCGAGACCAGTTCATGTTTTTCTTGGAGGCTTTTGATGTAGGCCCTTTGACTTTGTTGACTTCTGACTGTATGTTTTGTTCTTCTTTGCCACCAAAGAAAGATTCCAAAGTGTGAGTCTGAATCTGAGTCCATTTTTGCTGCCTGGCCATGTTCCCAGCCAACTACTTGACCCTTGAGTTTTTCGTTGGCGTTTGACTGCTTGTAGAATAGAGAGTACTTTGTCCCAAGCTTGAGGGGCTGCGTTGTTGTTTTCAGAGCTATTTCTGCACAGCAAGCTCTGCCACACCAGTGTTCCTCTTCCCCCAAGAACTGCCAACCCACACCTAAGTCAGATCTTAAGCAGGCTCTGCTCGCCTGCTCTGATCTGCTGCTTAATTCCTCCTACCAGGTGGTCCTAGGGCCAGAAGCAACTGCAGCTGTAGTTCTGTAGCTGCACCTCCTCCTCTGCCCCTCGGGTGGTGGCCAAACCACGAACTCCTTTCACTCTGTCCTCAGCAGTTTTTCCCACTAACCTTCTCTGTTGTCTTTGCTGTGTGTGGGTTGAGAAGTCTGGTAACTGCCACAGCTCACTGATTCAGGGCACTAGGGCCTGTTCCGCCTGGCTCCTGTTCCTGTTGGTCCTGTTGCAGCCCATGCTGTGCTATGCTGTTCTCTGCTCCCAGCTCCGTGCACTAGACCCTACCCAATGACCATCCAGACTGTCTTGGGCTGGAGCCCTGCTTCCCTCTGCTATTCCGTGAGTTCTGCAGTTCTAGAATTGGTTCAGAGCCATTTTTTATCTGTGTTTGGAGGGTCCTGGGGGAGACCCCTAAGGCAAGTCCCTGCTTTTCAGCCCCCATCTTGGCTCTGCCCCCATCTTGTATTCCCCCCCCCCCCATTATTACAAAGGTTAAATAATTGCTCAAAGGTTCACTTCAAGTCTATAATTTCATTTGGGCAATTGGGTATTTTCAAAAACCCAGTTTTTTTCTGTGTAAGAGAGGAAGACCTCTCGGTCAAATTAGATTAGATTCTGAGCTTTTTGTGACTATATTAAAGAGTGCACAAGGATCCTCTCCCTTACACATTACAGAAATTTCTTTAAAGATGAGCAATGTTAGGCCACGCATAAGTGGTATTTTTTTTTAATTAATTCTGGTAATGGTCTTATAAGTTGAGACAGCAGATAGGCAGAGACAGAGAGCAAAAATAAAAGGAAAGAAAGGGAATTGAAAGGAGAGGAAAAGAGAGGAGAGAGGGGAGGGAGGGGGAAGGCAGTGGAGGGGTGTAGAGGGGAGGATGAAGGGAGAGGAGGGGAGGGGAGGAGGAGGGGAGAACATAATTAGACAGGGTGGAGGAAAAGAGGCATGTACCTGGTTTGACTATAGGCAATATTTGAATTCTTGTCCTAGGATTTGACATTATGCTAGACAATTGACTTCCATTATAATAAATATTTTCTTTTTTGATACTGTTATTATCTTTTTTCCCCAAGAAGCCAGCCTTTATACTAACTATTTTCTAGGACTGCCATTTGGCTGTCCATTTAGAGCCATTTTTATAATATGTTACAAAGTATATATGGTAATATGTCAGTAATTTAGGATTTTTAAAAATGGGAATGTTATCTTGCCTTTTGAATGAGTTGACATTGTTTACTAGGAAGTTTATCCAGAGAAAACTGTAACTCCTGAAGTAGAGGCCCTAGTGTCTTTTTGCCAAAGAACTTCACTCTAAGGTTATTCTCCCTAGGCTGTGGTCAAGCCATTTGAACTCAACATACCACAGTTCCTGCTCGTGGCTTATTCTCCTTCTTTTCTGTGCAGTTCATTATTCTCTCTGGTTTTCAGCTTCTCACCCTTGCTTACCACCTGCCTATGTGCCCAACCTTAAAAACTGTCTAAACTTTAGAAAAAAAACCTATGCTTGACAGTACCACCCCTCCCAAGGCATGGTTCAGTATCTCATCCCTTTCATAGCTGATCTAGAAAAAGTTCCTACATTCTTTGCCTCCACTTGTCAGCCCCTCGCAGTCTGGCTTCTTCTGTCCCCAGCACTGGACTGAAACTCATACGTTCCTAAATTTTGATCTGGGAAGGAACCTTAGAGGCCATCAAGTCCAACTTCTTCATTTTACAAATGAGGAAACTGAGACCCAGACAGGTTGTGGCTTGCTCTGGATCACATAGCAAATGAGTGTCTGTTCTCTCCATGATAACCAATGATCTCTTTCTCGTTAAATTCAGTTCCTTTTTCTCAGTCCTCATTTATTTGCCCTTTTCAGTATTTGCAGGAAATTTTTTCATATATGATTTCATGAAGGATGATGGTAAGTTCTGTGTTTCTCCATAGTTTGAGGAAATTGTGGACCAGCCTTGGTAGTCATTTTTATCTGCATTGCTTACACAATTCTGTTGTTTCTGCTATTTTGACCTTCGCTGTCATCTGAGATATTTTTCATTGCATGAAGTTTTATTTACATTTCTTTGTGCATATTTCCAAGGTTCTAAGCTTCATAATTGTCTTGTCCTTATGTTTCTTAGTAAGACATATTTTTTAAAAAATTTCATCTCCTAATATTTTTGCTAATTTCATATCTTTAATTTCTACCATGCAAATTGAGACAATTGTAGTTTTGTTTCCATTGTTTCTGTTTGTCAAATTTCAGTCTATTTTTCTCCCCAAAATTTTGCCTTCTACTTCTTTTGAATCTATAATGTTGTTTTCATTGTGCTGGTCTTTTTCTTCTGACAATTCCTTCTTTAAATGTTTTTTTCCCCTCTGAAAACAGTATTCTTTTGAGAATTTCCATGAGTTTTGCTTTTTGGGTTTTTTTTTCATTTTTTCTGCTGTTTTTGAAGTGGGAATTAAGGAGATAGACTCTCTTAAAGTGCTTTGGATCAAGCTTGTCTTAGTGAGTCTTTATTCAGCACTGTCAGTATCTTCTTTCCTGAACTTTGTTCCCATGACTAAGTCCAGGCCAGTCCAACCTTCCCCCACCCATAATGACTAAACATCAACAAAGCAAAATAGCTCCTTGGCTTGAAGGACCACAACATTTTCTGTAAGTAACAGTATGTATTAGATGGCAATGAAACTATATTCCTCAGATCAGAAAAATTCACATTTTGGCTCCTTTGGACCAACATTTGTCCTGTTAGCCCCAATAGTGAGATTTCTTGCATAAGTGAGAGGAGGCTTACTTGCTATTTGGAATTGTTGGTGCCATTGCTCCCTACTGCTAGTGCAGATAATTGTGAAAGAACATTTTAGAGAAGAGCTTGAAATATCAGTGTTTGTGATAACTAAAAAAACCAAAACAGCCGTTTAGTGTCAGTAGGTATTTATCAGTGTAAGATACTGTATTCATTTCTGTAGGAGCTACAAAAAGAAGACACTCACTGGCCTGGCAGTGAAGATAAAGGATGGGAAGAATTTACTGTAAAACAGTCAGTTCATTGTGATTTGGCAGTTGTTGAACAGCTCTGTTGAATTTAGGCGTATTCTACAACCATACAGAACCTTTTCTTCTGCATTTTATGTGTTTTTTAAAATTACAGGAGCTACTTTGAGCTTTAAATCTTGGCACTTTTCTTAAGTGATGTATGTTGACCAAAGCAATCTGTTTCATTTCTCTGGTCAGAAGATGTACCAAATTTAAATGTTTCCAAACTATTTATTTTTATACTCCTTCCTTAGCACATTAGTCAGTGGCAAAGCTGGTTCTTACACCTCCACCCCACACTATACCTCCAGTCAATTACTGCAAAATTATTGTCAATCTGCCGTATGCATTTACTGTTGACTGAATGTTCATATAGGCAGAGATTCAACAGTGAAAAATATGAAGCAACAAATGAAGACCTGGGTTTGATATGAAGACCTTTATGATATGTTACATGTTATATAACAAATCAGCAAAGAGCTTTCTATAAATCTGACATTCACTCTTAGGCAAAGCCCTTCTTCAATACAGAGTGATAGATAGCTGTGTTTACAAGTCTGATTTCTTGGTTTTCTTTCACTAAATGATACACTAAAAGACTAAGCTATTAATTTCATTAATTATCCCTCTAAGTATAATATATTTTTTCATTTTATTATTGTTATATATGACATATAATGTATTATGTTATTAATAATATGCACTTAGTATAAAATATTGTGAATAAAAAAATGTGGTTTAACCCTCAGCAAAAAACAAAACAAAACAACAACAACAAAAGAAAAACAAACCCATCCCTCATTTGGAAGTAGAGGAATGGAAGAAGAAAGGTCAGTTTTAGGATAAACTTATCAGATTTCCTTAACCATTCCATTTACCCCCATTCCAATTACCAGGAAATCTAGAAACATATATGTTTCTATTTTGAGTTGAAGACTTTTTTAAAATAATTAGCCTATGGAATAATAAAATATAGTAGAAAATTAAAACTGCTAAGATGCAGCATTTCCTTTGAATATTTTAAGTAGTACACATTTCTGTGGCAGATACAGCCATGGAAATTACTTGTTCAATGACTCCCTGAATGTTAATGTGGAGCAAAACGTGACACAGAGAGCCCTTTATTCAATTTAACTCAATTCAACAAACCTTTTCTGAAAGATAAGTAGTCAGAGGATAAAAATAAAAAAAAGTCTTCAAGCCATATAACCAAGTGACAACACGCTGTTATCACCAATAATAAGAGAAATGCAAATTAAAGCAACCTTCAATTTTAGCCACATACCATAAATTGTCAGTGGTAACAAAAGACAGGGAAGAGACAATGACGGAGTGCCTGTGGGAAGATAAACACACTGATACACTGTTGGTAGAGCTGTGGAGTGGTCCAGCCAGTTTGGACTTTGGTTTGGAATGATCTGAGAAAAGTGAGTATGTTGTCCATACCCTTGTAGGTAGATAAAGGACCCAGGGCTTGGTATATGCCAGAATGTTCATAGCAGCACTTTGTGATAGCAAAGAACCAAAAACAAATTGGGGGCCCTATGAGTGGGGGATGACTGAAGTATCTACTCGATATTGATATAATAAAATACTACATGCAGTAGGAAGTTATGACTATGAAAATTCATAGAAATGTGGGAGGTTTTTTGTATATCGATTCATAGCAAAGGAAGCCAAACCAAAAGAATAGTAAAATGCAGTGCCTATGAACAAGTAAAAATCGTTGAAAGGAAGTCCTATTCGGAGTGACTGGAAAAACAGTTGAGGATTTTCCTTATCTGTTGTAGAGAGGAAATAACGAAACGTGCACCTTTGCACAGAGCCCAGAGACTCTTTTTGCTTTTCTTTGTGTCCTGAGCCCTTAGCAGGAACATCCTCCCTCCCTTGAGAGAAGTAGAGGGCTACTGGCACAGAGAACTCTCTATGCTGTCAGATACAGCGAATGTAGGGCATGTTATTGCTCAATAGGTTTTTCTTTGTCACAAGTGAGGGTTCAGTCTGAAGGGAATGGGTGGAAAAGCATCAGTGAAACATTTTAAAAATGATCAAGACTGTCTCCTTTCTGTCTCTCCACCCAGCATGTGCCAGGCACTGGCACAGAGACACAAAGGACACAATCTCTGCCCTCTAGGGGTACACATTCTCCCTGAGGGTGTTGAAGGGAGGCAGCATTTGTACAGGTTAAGTAATTTTGCAAACAACCAGAAAGAAAGAATTCAAGTACAGGATTAGTGACTATTTAGCAACCACCACTGTACAGGAATGGAGAACTTGGAAGGTAGTATTCCAGCTGGTGAAAGATGTAGACTTGTAGGCAAAAATAATTTACCCTGAAAAACAGCAAAATCCTACAAGGGAAAAAAGTGAACCTTCAGTAAAATAGAGGACTTCCTCGCATTAAAGATGAAAAGGCCAGAATTGTATGGTAACTATGAAGTTCAAACACAAGAGTGAGGAGAAATATAAGAAGTTCACTGGGAACAAACAGTGATAAAGAACTAAATAAAGATAAATTGCTTACGTTTTAATATGGAAAGATGATCCATATGACTCCTTGCAACCCTATCCTCATCAGGAATCATAGAGAGAGTAGTAATTAAACAAGACCTGGGAGTTGTTCTATTTTTTCTTGATGACCGTAAAAGAAAAATAGAAATAAGGAGAAGAGGAGTAGAATGGGGGATGAGGAGGGGAGGGGAGGAAAAGGAATGTTGGGAAAATTGTCTCACATAAGCAGGGTGTACCAATAGCCATATTTATGAATGAGGGGGTGGGGGTGGGGCTGATACTTGAACCTTATTCCCATCTGAACTGGTCAAAAGAGGGAAGGATACAGTGCTTGAGCTGAGCTTTGGAAAACAGGTGACTTTGGGTTATAAAGCAAAATGGGCTCTTAGCACTTAGTTCAACAAGTGCCCTTGAAGAGTTTGGCTTTTGTTTCCTTTGAGCAATTCAGTGTATTTCATTGAGTCTTACTAAGTGCTAAGCCCCAGGCTCTAACCCCTATTAGGCGTTAACCTAACCTATGTGGATGTGAACCTCCCAGGGTCCTAAGGGGAGGGGCTAACTCAAGAGCCAATCATAGCAGCCTAAGTTCTGGTCGTTCAGATGACGTTTGATGACGTCTGAAGCCATGTAAGAAGAGAGGACAGAGCCATTTGCACGGGGATCTCACTCAGGATAGTGTTGATGAGGAGACTCTGGGCAACTGTAACTAAGGGCATTCCAGCTTGTAACCTGGATGCTGAGACTTTGTTAACTCTGGTAACTATGTATTGGGATTTGAATCAGACAAGGTCTGTCTGTTGATGTTTGTAATTTGTTTGTATTTGTTCTGAAGTTCAGGGTGCTGGCTTTTTCCCCTGAACTAAATGTATGATATTTGCATGCTGAATTAAAGTAAGCTTGCCAACCCCTTAACCTTGCTTTCCTTAGTTAAGCAGATCAAAAGAACCTGTGCTTCTGCAGTGTGTTGGCAGCTTTCTGGGTGCTGGTTATTGGTGGATCTTGCACTCCCACAGAAGCTGCTAGCCGGGTTGTTGAAACAAATCTGTGATGTAATGGATGAGAAAGTAATAATGTTACTAAAGAAAACAAAATTGGAAGAACCACTAGACTGCATCAGCTTTATACCAATGATCCCTATCCGTGGCATCATTAGGGCAACACAATTGGGATGACCTTGAGGGATTAATTCTCTAGTGAAAGACAAAATGATACCAAAATCTATGGAAAAATCAATGGATTTTGTTATTACCAAATTTTAGTTAAGATAAAACCAGTAAGTGACCTTTGCTTTACAGAATTCTCAAGAGAATAATCTACAAACACATCAAGGTCATCCTTGATGGAAGTATGTGAAAGGAACAGGCAGGCCTTTGCAAATAATATTCTATGGCAGTTTATATTTTTGCCCTCACAAATTTGATGGGAACACACAAAGAAGACTTGTGTAACACCTTGCAGCTTGCGCCTGCACCCCCCAAACAAGGCAACCTCAGATTCAAGGTACTCTCTGAGTCCATATCCACCCAAAATCATGACACAAGCATCCATCCACCAATGTGTTTAACTAGCTGACTAGCAAAAGTAGTTCAAAGCAAAGATATTTACTGAAATAGTATAGTAAGAAAAGTAACATTAAAACATGTCCCCCATATACCTGAAACACCATCCCATAAACATATAGGGAGCACATGTGGCCAGGGGACAGATGGAGGGGCCTACAGTTGTAAGTACCCGTGATCAAGGAAGGATAATCTAGTAACATGTGAAAGGGCAGCTCATGCCAGGCCCCCATTGTTGCCTACTCTTGACTGGCTGTGTTATGTGGCACACAGTGTCTGCTGGATATGTGGTCCCTACTAGGCATCACTCCCTGATAGTCTTGTGTATCCCTCACTGTCACTGCCACAGGGACTCCCCAGTCACAGAGCTTCTCTCTGCTTCCAGTGGCTTGTCCTTAGCCCAACTGCTTAGCCATACTGCTTCTTGCTTATAGAGGCTTAGCCTTTGATCTTTTAGCATAAAACTCAGAAGCTGTTCTAATAAAATTCTTTTAGACAAGCGAGAGCCAAAACATACCCAACCATCCGATTAGGAATGAGAAAGCTTTAGTGGTTTTCTCTGATAGGGAGATGTATTTATCTGACCTTGCTTGGCTGGAATCACCATTTCTTCTTCATAAAGATTTGACTTAGCCCAGATCTGTCTTGTGTTTCAGAGAGGATCAAATCAGAAAACATGTGTAAAGTGCTTCCCAAACCTTAAATGTCCATGTAAATGGTAGCTATTATTATAATCAGTGTAACAATTGTTATTATGTGTGAGAAGACACATATTAGGGAGACATTGACAAGCTCCAAAGGAGCACAAGCAGGGTGGTATGGGGACTTGAGGCTGAGCCATATGAGGATAGTTTAAAAAATTCAGAATAGTTCTAATTAGATGGAGGTATAAAAGCTGCCTTCACATGTTCAGTCCTCAAATAGAGATGTCACTTTACAGATGAAGGAGGCCATTTTTGCTATGCTCTAAAGCAGAGGGTCAAACTCAGGGCCTGCAAGCAGCATAGGGCTGACAACAATGACTAGCCAGATTAAAATGTAATTGGGCCATGTTTAGCAAAATAAAAATAAAACAAGATAAGGTTAATTTGTGGTTCCCCCCTTCAGGGATCCATTTCTATTTGAGTTTGACACCATTGCTAAAGAGCAGAGAGGACCAGTGGGGCAGACATTACAGAGATATATAGGATGTAAGGAATATATCAATATAAGAGAAAAACTTGTTGACAGTGATCTTGCCTTGGGAAAGCAAGCACATGAGGGAGGTTAGTGAATGCCTCTCCACAGGAGGTCTTCAGGCAGAAGCTAGATGACTACACTTGGTAGGGAGGATTGCTTGCTTAGATTTGAGTTCATAGGATCCATGGAGACCTTAGAAACCATCAGGTCCAACTCCCTCATTTTACAGATGAGGAAACTGAGTTGCAGAGAGTGACTTGCCCAGAATCACATGGCTTGTGTCTGAAGTGGGATTTGAACTCAGGCTTTCCCTACAGCTCTTAAATTTTCTTTTTATTTTGAAAGAATACTCTGATTTTCTTAATTTTTTTTTAGTTTCCTGATTTCAATTAAATGAAACAAAAGTACAATGTAACCTAATTCTCCCCGCCTCCAACAACAAGAAAATGTAAAACCTTTTTAATTTAAGAAGTTTTTCTGATTCTTTTAAGA
This sequence comes from Phalanger gymnotis, assembly GCA_028646595.1. Classification (NCBI taxonomy): domain Eukaryota; kingdom Metazoa; phylum Chordata; class Mammalia; order Diprotodontia; family Phalangeridae; genus Phalanger; species Phalanger gymnotis. Next base: position 284,901,218 of record CM053623.1, read on the forward strand.
CATTGCAGTGTATGAGGATCCTGTTAAAATCTTCAGTAGGTGGCTTAAAAGTTTGTCTGAGTTGGGTACATTTTTGATGGAATGCAGGGAGACTTGGCCTGGAATTTGACAGTGTGGATTCTGGCCTTGGTTCTAAGACTCAATTGTATGGCTTTTGGGGAGTTGCTTCATCCGTAAGTGGTGTTCTGTGGAGCAAAGCGTTTTAGTCCTTTCAGTGACTGCTGTGAATCTTCGAGATTATTTCTCTCAGCCTCAGTCTCCTCCCCTACAAGATGGGAAAAGTAATAGCACATGCCTCATAGGGTAACAATCAGACGAGAGAACACGTGACAATGGATGTGCAGACTTTGCAGGGCTATTTGGTGGGAGCTAATGTAGCCATCATTGTTAGCTTTTCTTCGTGGCTGTTATTGTTCAGTTGTATCCCGTTCTATGTGACCCCTCCAACCCTGGACTTTAGTTCATAAAGTTTTCTTAGAAAAGATACGGGAGTGCTTAACTGTTTCCTTCTCCATTGTGCCCCCATTTTATATATAAGGCAAACAGAGGTTGAGTGACTTACCCAAGCCCATGGAGCTAGTAAGCGTCTGAGGCTAGATTTGAACTCAGATCTTCCTGACTCTCAGCTTGCTGCTCTATCTACTGCACTACCAACCTTTTCCATTTAGAAAAACCTTAATTTTAGAAGGAAAATTTTTATATTCTATTTGAAAACAAAAAGGGAAAAAAATGTTGCGGGATTTGTTCCTTTACAAACATACAGTTATTTACAGTGCCTTGCACTGAGCAGACGCTTCATTAATGTTGGTTGATCTGAAGCAATTTAAGTTGCTTTGAATTACACATTTCTTTATGGATTGCCAAAGGGAAACAAACAGTAATGAAATTGTGCTGATCTCCCAACTAGATAGAGCTTTAGTGACCCTTATAATGGGAAAATAAACCTGCTGGTTTCCCGACAGGTTGTTAAACATTACTTTTTCTTAAAGCCCTAACTCCATCCCAGCTCTCCACTCTGTGCCAGAATTTTGAAACAGTGTTAGTTTTGTCATTTTCTTAGTTCAGTTGTGATACGACAAGATCAGAAATCAGGGCCACCAAATTTTGAGGGACAAGTGATGTCCTCCTTGGTGATGTTCCCTTGGCATTGAGGAGGGGCCATAAAAGTCGGTGTCTTTCAGCCGCAGGGTTGAACTGATGACAGAATTTCTTTTGCAGTTAGCCTCAGCTTCTGGGCTGCCTACTGTAATTTAGAGACATGTTTGTGTTGCATTGTAGTCAAAAAGGAATCACAAGCAGAAAGAAGGGAATGAATGATTAATTCAAGGCAGAATTCTTAGTGATAACTTTTTTTTTTTAAAATGGGAAAGAAGTGAAGAAAATAAACCTTGTATTAAGTAGTGAACAAAAAGGAAGCTATGACCATAGCCATTGATGGGAAAACTGGCATCTAGGTGGGTGGTATCTTTCTGCCTGTTGGGTTTAACTTTGATTTGACCATGTTTACTTGAATTTTAGATTACTAGAATATTATTATTTTTAATTCAATTACACTATCTTACCTCTCTCCCTCTTCAGTTTTCTTTGTATTATATTTGTTTATGTATCATACCTTTCCCCAACCCAGAATTTAAGTTCCTTGAACCCTGGGTCCCTGGCACCAAGTCTAATGCCCTGCACATGAATGAATGAGTGAATGAATGAATGAATGAATGAATGAATGAATGAATAAAAGGCAGTGCAAAGAACTCCTACAGAAAAAACTTTGTTCATTAATGTAAAAGGGCTTCTCTTCTGTAACTTGAGTCTTTGAGTTTCTTGCATTAGCTAATATGTCTAAGAGTCAGGACTTCAACTCAAATCTAACTGTAACAAGAGAGAACCTTCTTTGCTCTATGCTAGGCTGCCTCTCCTGCTTTTGATTTTAATTCAATAAACATTTATTAAGGACCTATTACATGCAAGCCATTGTGTTGGGTGCTGGGAACACAAAACCAATAACCAAAAAGCCCTTGCCCTGTAGGAGCATATATTCAACAGGAGGTATACAGCATATGCGCAGGTAAGTAAGTGAAAAGAATATATAGATTAATACAAATTAATTTAGAAATGGTGAGAGGACTAATACCTGAGTAGATCAGAAAAAGCACTATGTGACTCATGCCTAGCAAATATCTATAATACTGAACTGGCAGCTTAGCCAGTGAAGTCATTCAACCAACAAGCATTTCTGGCCAAGCAGTGGCACACGCACTCTGTCAGCGTGGGGTGGCTGGGTGGTACAGTAACTAGTGTTGGACGTGAAGTCAGGAAGCTCTGAGTTTAAATCTTGCTTCAGACACTTCCTAGCTGCATGACTATGGGCAAATCACTTAACCTCTCTCAGCGTTATTTTCCTCATTTGTAAATCAAGGATAATAATGGCGTCTGCTTCACAGAGTTGTAATGAGGATCAGATGAGATGACATGCAAAAGGTCTTGTAAACCTTTAAGTGCTATGTAAATATTAGCTGTTATTAGCCAGCCAGTGACATTGATGGAAAAAGTAAAAGGGACTGGTGTCCTCCCTCTCAGTTTTTATGAAGCTCGTATCTCTTTCAGGGGCCCTATTAGTATGAAAACTTGGGTATTGCCCTGCATTCAAAAGAACAGATTGACTCCCAGGTCAGCTAGGGTTTCAAACCCAACCTTTATGTGAAAGGTTCTCCTAAAATAGACAGGCTTCAGATTTTAAGTGTAATCTTTCTAAGCATTTTCTTCCTCATAAGAATAAAAATACAGAATTCTAAATGAATAGAAAACTTTTTGTGTAAGGGCAGTATCCAATTGCATGTTCTATATGTTGCTAGTACACTAATAAATTTTAATAAAAATTAATAACCAGCCTTGCTTAACATGAACAAGCAGCAAGAAATCTTCTGCCCTCCTTCCCTATGATAAACAGGCTCAGGGTGCTTTAGGGATGAGGTCTTCACCATTCAGGTCACTCTTTGCTTATTAACAATAATCTACCATGGTGGAGGAAGTAGGAAATGCTCTGGTCTGAGATTTCCTATGTAGAGAAGAGGGGTCTCACTGTATTCAGCCCTTCCTTTGGAGCATGAAGGTTTTCCTCCAGGCCTCCCTCTTCCTCATGCTCTGGAAAACAGTTTTCCTGGCTAAGTTAAGATAGGTGCTACTGTGTCTGGATAGCAATCAGATAACATATAAAGCAGCTAGGAAATCTGACTGCTTCTTGCAACTGGTGATAAGATGGGTAAGGCAGCCTCAAAGTGATGGGACAAAGGAGGGGATGGGTGACATGAATGAGGGTGGCCTTCTAGGGGAGCTGCTCTTTCACTGACCGGCAGCCAGGCAGGCACACATGGGCAGTTGAAGAGAAACACACATTTCCAGCATCCTCCCTTCATTCTTCAGGATGTGTTGGCAATGGGTTAGCTTTAGCTGAGCTTTCCTTTATGCATGTTTTTCTTAAAGTTCACAATGTCATGATATCATAGGTCCAGAGCTGAAAGGCTTTATAGAAGTCATCACACCTAACTCCCACATTTGAAATAGAGGCCTGTGGGAGGCCATGGGACTTAACCCAAATCTTCACAGAGGTAGAATGTGAGCTGAGGCTTTTCCCACTATATCATGCTTCCCTATCTTTTTTAATGAATCAAGCAAAGCACTTGGCAAGCAAATTTGATTGATAGATAAGATACTTTGCAAAACATTTGGATATAGTATTCATTGTGCTCCTGAGACTATTTTTTTCAGCCTTCTTTTTGAATCTGGAATTCTTTTCTTCTTGATTTTTGCACCTTGGATAATCAAGTGACTTTAATCAACTGTTGTAATAAAAACCTTCCATGTGGTTTGATTCTGAGATCTATGTCCCCTGAACCTCTCTGGTTTTTCCTCCCAATGCACCAGAAAATAATTTTTCACTTTAATCTTGGGTTCACTTGTTGGGTCAGGGACTGGACCAGATGATTCCTTACTTTCTTTCCAAGGCTGAGATTTTTTGACTCTAGGAATCGTTAGCACACAGGGAGTTTTCTGCAGCAAAACTGAAGTAGCACATGCAGTCAAATTCAAAATAATGTTACCATCTGGTGAGGAAAAGAGGAACAAAAATAAACCCTGAAATATCTTTGGCATGGATCTTTAAGATGTCATCTAAATTTCTACTTGTAATCCTGTCTCTTGGCATTGCTAACTTACAGTTTGGGTCTTCGGACACAGACAATGGGGAGTTTGGGGAACGGTACTGTCATTGAAAGGGAGCTCTCCTGGCAGCTGTCAGGGTTTGTCACCCAGGTCTGCTCCTATCTGCAGAGAATGCAGCAGAGGGGCAGGCCACATCCGGAAGCCCAGTATCTCGTTTTGCTTCAGGAATTGTTTTGCTGTGAGATGCTTTTGGAAGTCTGAGCTTCATTTTAAGTGCCTTGTCAAAAATGTAAGCATAGGATGTCACTTTCAGTGCCTTTACAAGGTCAACAAAGTCTTTAGGTCTGAGTGCCCCAGCAACACTCAAGCTGTGTTTGTTTTTGATACTGAGTGGACCTCTGGCATAGGCTCAAAAAAAGAGGATGGAAGAGAAAGAGAGGCAGTGAGGTGGAGGAAAGATGAAGAAGAACACACTGTGAGAAGGAAAGAAAATGTCAGGAAACTCTACTCAGCTGTCAAGATTGGGCTTCTCTGCGAGAGGCCAAAATACAACAATCTTTCCGTCATGTTTCTTGACTTCTTCATAACATTTGCAGCTTTTCCTCCTTGACGCTCTCCCCTCTTGAGTTTCCATGACATTTAGTGACCTCCCTTAGTTCTCTTTCTACATTTCTGACCATCCCTTCTCAAATTCTTTCTGAATTATCATGTCTCACACCCCAACTGTGGGAATACCCTCGAGGTCCCATCCTTGGCCATTATCATTTCTCTCTGTTCTCTTTTTAGATATATCCATCAGTTCCTATGAGTTGTTATCATCTCTGCACAGATGATATACCCTAGACCTGTGTGCGTCTCCTGACCTATAGTCCCTCATCAACACCATTTCTAATGGTGTATCTTGTAGGCATCTCAAACTCTCCAGGCCTAAGGCAGAACCCATTATCCCACCGTACTCAGTTCTCTTCCTGACCTCCCTGTTTATGCTGAGGATACCATCATACTGCCAGTTCTACAACCTGGCAATAGTTCTTAACTTCTCACTTTCCCTCACTCCACCTATCCAGTCAATTACCAGATCTTATTTCTACCTCGAAAACATCCTTCTTCTTATCCCTCTCCTCCTCTCCACTCACAGCATTATCTGTGCTAATTCACTCCGTCAGCACATCTTGCTTGGACCATTGCAGTGGCTTCCTGATCGTTTTCCCTTCCCTTAGACCCTCCCTACTCTAATCTCTCTTTGATCCAGCTTCCAAAGTGATTTCCAAAGAACGAGTAAGTCTGACCATATCACTCCCCTGCTCAGTAAACTTCAGTGGTTCCCTGTCACCTCTAATATCATATATAAACTATGACACTAATAGCCATTACAACCAGGTCCCAACCCACCTTTCTAGTTTTCCTATTCATCACTCCCCTTAACATATTCTACTGCCCTGCCGTAAAGTGGCATCCCTGTTGCTTCTCACATACTCTGTTTTATCTTCGTTCTCCCTATAATACATCCTCCTCACCCCACTTGGACTTCCCAGTGCCTTCTACATGAGGCCTTTCCCGAATCCCTCCCCCTCAAAGTTACCTTGTATTTATTTTGAATTGATATTGTATATACTTAGGGATATGGAGAGGGGGTTGGACCTTTGAGTCTATGGCTAGAGGGTATCACTGGACCAATGCAGATCACCACCTTTTCTGCAACTTAGAGCTTTAGAGTTGATGAGATCACCGAGAGAAGTTAAATTACTGATCCAGGGTCATCAGACTAATGTGTGGGAATTAAAGTTCGCTCTTTCTGGCCCCGAAGCCAACTTCTCTCCTCTATGTAACATCTCTCACTGAATATACTTATGCAGCATTTATAGTAATAATAATAATAGCTAACATTCATACTTAAGATTTGTAAAATGATTTACTATTGTTTTAAACTTATTTTTATCCTCACAACTGAGGATATTTATTGTCCCCATTTCCCAGATGAATAAACTGAGGCTGAGAGCAGTTAAATAACTTGCCCATGGTCATACAGATAGTAAATGTGTGAAGTAGGATTCAAACTCAGATCTTCCTGACCCTTGAGTCCACGCCTCTGCCCTTGGCATTGTCTACAGTTACCTTATGTGAACCTGTTATCTGACCAGAGGGAAGAAAATGCCCTGTGGCTGCCACCAGGACTCGCACATAGTGTTTGTATGCATGCTCCTAGCCCAATTGATTAGCTGACTACATCAAATCATTATGGTTTAGAAGCTGAAAGGAATCGTAGATTAGATGTGGTTTAATCTAACCTGACTTTCTTATTTCACACATTAGCAAAGGGAGACTGAAAGAGGTTAGCAATTTAAATATGGCTATAGTACGTAGATCCATTGTAAACTTTTGTTTTGATTATTGATAACATTTTATTTTGATAAAGCAAACAAAAATAAATAAAAAGAGTGCCCCCTCCAGCAGTTAAACAAAAATACAAAAAAGGACTGGCAGGTGATCGTGCATGCCAGCTGCATTCTTTGTCATTTACTGTTTATTAAAAAGGAGTAAGGCTTTGTGCCTTTGCTGAGTTAGGAATCTCCTCCTTTGAGTTGTAGTCAGCGGGTCCCTTCATCTTGGGCATCCATTCTCTTTGCTCTCGATCACTTCATATTCTGCCTGGGATTTGGAAGTAAGTTAGAACATCCCTGCAGCTTCCTAGCAGGTCTCAGTGCCCAGGAATTGGAAGTACGTTGATTAGAACATTCCTGTAGCTTCCTATAAGTCTCAGTGCCTGGGAATTGGAAATACATTGGTTAGAACATCCCTGCAGCTGCCTATAAGTCTCAGTGCAAGCCTCACTGAGAAGCTGGGCCAAGCCAGGGGGCAAAGTCGGCCAGCCTGGGTTTCCTCCTCTAAGTACATAGCCTGTTCAGGTTAGAATGTGAGCTTCTTGAGAGCAAGGACTGTCTCAGTTTTCTCTTTGTATCTCTAGTGCTTAACACAGTGCTCAAGACAAAGTGAACTTGTCATAAATGCTATTTCGTTAATTCATCCCATTATGGAAGCCTTATGTTATAAGACATTGCATATTTGTGAACTCCTCAGAGTTCTTCAGAAATGGGTTATTTCGTATAGCTCAATAGTATTCCTTCACATTCACATACTGTAATTCATTGAGTCGTTCCCTAATCACTGAGTGCATTGTTTCAAACTTTTTCCTATTGTAAGTAATGTTGTTATGAATATTTTTGTACTGATAGACCCCCTCATTCCTGTTAATCTCCTTAGTCTATGGGTTAGGTATATAGTGGGTTAAAGAGTATGGAGAACTTTGTAATATATTGTAAAATTCCCATTCAAGTTTGACAGACCTACCAATATGGAATTATTCAAATTTTGATATTATCTTTGCCAATTTGATGATTATAAGATAGTAGTTTTAATTTTCATTTATTATTGGAGACTTTGAATACTTTTTTCAGATGGCTTTTTTAGCACCTAGCACAGTACTTGACATACAATAAGTGTTTAATAAATGCTTGTTGACTTATTCATTATTCTTTTTTTTTGAAACTCCCTGTTTGCACCTTTCACATCTTATCTATTATAGTTTGGCTCTTAATCTTGCACATTTGTATCATTTCTCTATAGATATGGGTATCAGACTTTTATCAGAGATGTTTACTAGAGAACATTTTCCCCAGTTCATATTTCTTATTCCGCCTGCCTTGCTTTATCAGTTTAAAAGCTTTCTGTTTTCACATAATCCAAATTGCCTATTTTGTCTTTTATTACTATACTATACTATACTATTGTTGTCTGGTTTTTCCCTTGGACATTTTCTACTAAACATACAAAAAATTAAAACCTTATTTCATTCAGTTTTTTATTGAACTGGAAAAAACTCATTTGAAATATATCTCTTCTATGCACATATGTAACAAACTTGGGGTGAAGTAATTTTTTTTATCTGATGAAGAGTTGCAGGTGTTCCAGGTCCAAAGACTCCCTCATCTTTCTCTGAGAGCATTGCTCACGCTTCTCCTCTTCAGCTGGTTTTGACCTTTTGTGCTCTGCAGGGGAATGTTTGGTCTAATTTATTTGGATAAGGTTGGATATTGCACCTGGTGTGGCTAATACTAGATCACATCATCAGGAAATTGAGTTTTCCTTTTTACTCTTTAGAACAAACAGCCGTCTGAAACAAGTGGGCTTGTTACTTCTCCCTTTACTGCATCTAATTCAGTCTCCACAATATTCTTTGGCTTTGTAAAAATTGCCTCCACTTGCTTCAGTGATGGTGGGTTTCATTTTGTTTTTCCATTTACTGCATCAGTTTTTAACCCTGCTGAATTTGTTTCCTGGTTGGCTTCCATATTAATTCAGTGACTTCTAATGACTTCTCTTTATTCTGTATGAGATTTTGATCAGTGTGTGAAAAAGATCTGGTCCTTCATTTCAAGGTATGTGATCCTGCTGAGGCCTGCCAGCTATTTAATAAGCAGGACCAAATCAGTAGATTAGACAAGTTCAGGATGCAACACTTGCCCAGCTCCCCAAGAATGACCCAGTACAAGAAAGGGAAGGAAACTGCCTGTGCCCATTCACTCAGCTGAGCAAAGAGGGCAAGTTTGGAAAGATCCTGTATATGACAGGCTCTTTGTGAGTGTGAGAAAACCGGAAACAGTGGGTTCCTACTGATGAGAGAATGCCTGAACAAATTATGATATATTAAGGTAATGAGCTAGTAATAAATATGAGGCATTCAGAGACCCAAGGGGAAGACTTGTATGAACTGATGCAGAGAATAAAACCAGGGAACCATATACATGACAAAAATAACATAAATGAAGATGACATTGAACCGAAGTTTATTGCACTGACAATCACCAGAAAAACATATGACACAGCACACTTCTACTGTGACTGCTGTGACTCTTGGGATCTTTCAAGAGGACCTTTGGCAGCCAATGTTGATTTTAGTTGCCTGGATATTAGTAAGAGAAGGAAGGGAGTCCATGCCAATTAGGAAGGAAGAAGAATTAAGTCCATTACATAGATTGAAAAACTGCATCTTGCCAGTTGTTTGGAAAAACCTCGGGAGAGGACAAGATTTTCTTGACTGTCTTCTCTCTGGGCTTCATTCCTAGGAGGCAAAAAAGAGTCACCAGTGGAGAATTTTCAGCAACAGAGGAGCAGGGGCAAAGTGTCTTTAGGACATTGATGTATTCTTTGTACTATTATTATTGTATTTTTACCTGGTTACATTTTTTCTTGAATATTATATTTAGTAGCAAAAATATTAATTCTTATCTTTGTTAATTTAAGATTAATGAGGAATATTTTTATTATAAAATTAACTTCATCACCAGACATTTGCATAATTTCATCAAAATGATATAGTTTATCTGATAGAAAATTTTAAGCATTTTATTTTCTTGATGTTTGTAATCATGAAGCCCATGTCTTCTTCCCTAGTTCTATATTTATTTTCAGATACAAAAGTTGCTGTATACCCCAAATGGAGTAAATATTCTAATTTTTCTGCAGTGAATGAACTAGATAAAGCAAATATTTAAATTTGTTGATTAGAGAATGCTTTTAAAAATCTTAAATTTTAGAAATCAGTTTGTTACATCTTTATCCAGCAAAACATTACAAATACAACTCTACAAAAATCACCTATATTCACATGATACCAGTTTCTAATTCTTTTTTCCTTAATGATAACTTTTATAATCCAACTATTCACTAGTTTTAGACACTTCATTTCTAAACCTGAGTATCCTATTAATGTAATAAAAAGTAAAAAGAAAATTACAATGTTAGATTTAGATTAGACCGATGTTTTATATTTTCATACACTATTTCTGTGATCAGAATGGAGAAAATATTATCCAAATGTATGGTCAGAGGAGACTCACAAGAGTGATTTTTTTTGGATAGTTGACTCACTACTTAACCAGTTCTTATAATTTATGCAGAATGTCCCTGGTGCAGTTTTAAGCTATTGTTGTTCAGGTGTTTAGTTATGCCCAACTCTTTGTGACTCCGTGGGCCATAGCACACCAGGCATTTCTATTCTCCACTGTCTGTCAAAGTCTGTCCAAGTTCATGTTTGCTTCCATGACACTATCTATCCATCTCATCCTCTGCCTCCCCTTTTCCTTTTGCTTTCAAACTTTCTCAACATCAGAGTCTTTTTCAGTAAGTCTTGTCTTCTCACTATGTGGCCAAAGTATTTAAGCTTCAACTTTGACTTTTCAGTGAATAGCCTGAATTAAATTTTTAAGTATTGACTGATTTGATCTCCTTGCTGTCCAAGAGATTCTCAAAAGTCTTCTCCTGCACCACAATTAGAAAGTGTCATTTCTGTAGCACTCAGCTTTCTTTATAGTCCAACTCTCACAGCCGTACATTGCTTCCGGAAAAACCGTAAGTTTGACTACATGGACTTTGTTGGCAAGGTGATGTCTCCGCTTTTTAGTGTGCTGTCCAGATTTGCCATAATTTTCCATTCCAAGGAGCAAGAGTCTTTTAATTTCATGGATGTTGTCACCATGTGTAGTGATCTTTGGTCCTAAAGAATAGAAAATCTGACATTCCTTCCCTTTCTTGTCCCTCTTTTGTCAGGAAGTAATGGCCAACATCTTAGTTTTTTGGGGTTTTTTATGTTAAGCGTCAAGCCAGCTTTTATACTCTACTCTGTCACCCTCATCAGGAGGCTTCTTAATTCTTCTTCACTTTCTGCCATCAGAATGGTATCATCTGTACATCTGAGATTGTTGATATTTCTCCCATTAACCTTGATTCCAGCTTTTGCTTCATCCAGCCCTGGCATTTCAAATGTTGTGCTCTGCATATAAGTTAAATAAGGTAAAGATATACAGATTTGTCATATCCCTTTTCCAGTCTTACACCAATCAGTTTTTCCATGTTCAGTTCTAACTATTGCTTCTTGGTCTGCATACAGGTTTCTTAGGAGACAAGTAAGATGATCTGGTACTCCCATCTTCTTGAGGAATTGTCACATTTTCTTGTGATTCACATGATCAAAGGATTTAGTGTAGTCATTGAAGCAGAGGTGAATGTTTTTCTGGAATTCCCTTACTTCACCATAATCCAGCATATGTTGGCAATTTGGTCTCTAGTTTCTCTGCCTCCTTGAAAACCAGCCTGCTCTTCTGGTAATTTTTTGCTCACATATTGCTAAAGCCTAACTTGCAGAATCTTAAGCATAACCTTGCTGGCATGTGAAATGAGTTAAGTTGCTTGGAAATTTGAACATTCCTTGGCATTGTCCTTCTTTCTGACATAAACTGATCTTTTCCAGTCTAGTAGCCCCTTTTCTGTTTTCCAAATTTGCTGGCATTTTGAGTGCAGTTCTTTAACACCATCATCTTTTGGGATTGTAAATAGCTCAGCTTCACTTCATATTGCTTCAACTAGCTTTATTGTTAGCAAAGCTTCCTAAGGCCCACTTGACTTCATTCTTTGGGATGCCTAGCTCTAGAAAAGTAGCTACACCATTATGGTTATTGGTGATGTTAAGATCTTTCTTGTATAGTTCTTTTGTATATTCTTACCACCTCTTAATCTCTATAAGCTGTTAAAGCTACTAAAACTGCCCTAAGACTTTTGAGACATCTTGTACCTTGTATAAAGCTATTTATGTTTAAGAAAGTTACCACCAAGATCCTTAACAAAAAAATTTAAAAGATCTTTAACATTTTTCTGTTTTTCTTATAAGGAAAACCAACCATTTACTGTTGCAAAGGATTCCCAGGCAGCAAAGTTTCAGAGGAGTACAGCAGGCTTGGTGCTCTGGCTAACCTCACTGGGCTAACGGCTAGATCTTTATTCTCCCTTCATTCATGTGATGCTTGTTTTTTTTAAGTCATGAATTCAGAATCAAGATCACTAATCAAGGATATGAAATTGTTGATTCTGCAGGTGTGTTTTCTCTGACATGCCTTTGCCATTCCCACCAGTATCTGCATCTCCAACATCAGCAACAAAGACAGACATGAAACTCTGATATGTTCAAATCCAAAGATCTGGAGAAACAGATAATGCCCTAATTCCCAGCCTTTTTCTGATGAAGATCTTGCAAGGTTAAGTGATCCCCCCCACCAGGAAGTCAGAGGTGTTGGCAGTAGCATCTCTATGTAGAGGAGAGATGGGGCACCACTGCTGGTTAGCTATATAGGCCATAACTATAAACCATAACTATAGTCTCTCCAATGAGAGACCTAGCCAATTGCAGAAATGATGTGTGGCAGTAGGCAGCAGGACAGCAATGGCTGTTTGAAAGATCTACCAAGTAAAAGTCAGCTGATAGTTCATGTGATCCTTTGCCTTCATTCTGCTGCCCTTGAACATTCAGGGAGACAGCTATGGTATGGGTTACAATTTAGGCAAGGGCTTGGAGTACCTCAGAGTTGGAGACTTGAATCAATCACAAGGTAGTATGAAACTTCTTGAACCAGTCCCTCTGTCTGATGATGCGTAGTGATTTTGCCTTTTTCTTTCAGTGGCTTAGAGCAGTTTTCCAAGCTAGGTATGGGGGCAGCCAGAAAAAATACCTAAAGATGAGAGATGGAAGAGTGTTGTCTCCTTGGACCACCCAAGAGGCCAACGTCACTACGTCTAAGAGTATGTGGCAGGGAGTAAGTGTAAAAGACTGGAGAGGTAGGAGGGACCTGGGGGATAGGTTATAGATGGCTTTGAATGCTAAACAGAGTACTTTTACTTAGTCTTGGAGGAGTAGGAAGCCACCAGAATTTATTGAATAGGAGAGTGACATGATCTGATCTGCTCTTTAGGAATATCACTTTAGTGGTGGAATGGAGGATGGATTGGAGTGAGGAGAGACTTGGGGCGGGCAGACTCACCATCAGGCTATTGCGCTGGTGTAGGCACAAAGTGGTAAGGGCCCATGACCATTGTGGTGGCAGTGTCAGAGGAGAGAAGAGGCCACATTCAAGAGATGTTGCAAAGTCAGTCAATTGGAAAATTAAATTCTGGGCTCTTAGGATCCAGTCAAGTAAAACATGCTCTTTCAGATGCTAGGAGAACTCTGTACTCCAAGTATTATAATGTAAAATCATCAGAAGTATGCTGTGTCAATCTATTTTAAAGTGCATTAAAATGAAAGCATCAGTGAAGCAACACAAACCCTTCCTAGTAATGTGGGATTAATCAAAGTTCACGTCCTGTCCAGGGTCAAGAGCACTTAGCCATCAAGCAGAGGCAGCAGTCCAGAGCCAGGGCTGTGTTATTACTCAGCTTAGAACGTCAACTTCACGTCACCTAAGTCAAGTCAGAAATACCTGGGACTGGCATTGTTTCTGAAGCCAGGGTCAGGAGCACTGCCAGTTAGAGTCAAGAAAAGCAGCTTCTGGAGCTATCTTATCATAGTTCTGACTTGCAGAAGGGGACAGGGTAGGGCCTGAATTACAGACCACCAGCAAAGAAGGATGCTGGGGCTCTTAAATCCGTGCGCCTCTCTGGTGGTGTCTCTCTGGTCCAAAGCCTCACTTATGCGATCCACCCTACCCACTTCCCTACAGAGTCCAAATGTGGGGGTGATGGTGACCTAAATCATGAAGTATAATTTTGCGTATGATAACCTGTGTTCCATAATATATATCTACTGACTGGGGAGCCCTAATCAAAAATATCTCTTCCCACAGTTGCATTTCAGTATGTTTCTTGGATCTGTTGAATCAAGTTTAGTTAAGCATCTATAACCTTGTGCTAGAAAGCATTTTCATCTACTTCCAATTTCATTTTAGGCCTACAACATGTTGTTTAACCACTGAAGTGTTATATTTATAGCATAGCTTAATTTTCGTAAGAATAAAATATTGCCTCACAAAAATGAATTATTTAAAAACTGTACCATATGTCAAGTGAACAGGCAAGTAAAATAGTTTTAATTCTTTCCAAGAAAACTTAAATGTTAAATAGCATACTCCAAGACTTTAAAGATGCGTAATTCTCTTGGTTTAGGTGTGTATTTTCCAGGAAAGAGGAGGAATAAGACCTTCTCATCATTGGCTCTGTTCATGGAAAGGGTCTCTGAGGGATTTCAGCACAGATTTGGTAGGTGGACTGGTTGGCCCCTGGAATCCCATCCACCTTAAGATTCTCTGATTCTAAGGCTTAAGATTGAATGTCCTGTGAATTAAGATATGCAAAAGGTATTTGTGGGCAGCTAGGTAGCACAGGGCATGGAGTACCAGGAAGACTCTTTGCGAGTTCAAATGTATCCTCAGACACTTACTAGCTGTACGTCCCTGGGCAAGTCATTTAATCCTGTTTGCCTCAGTTTCCTCTGGAGAAGGAAATGGCAAACCACTCTAGTAGCTTTGCCAAGAAAACCCCAAATTGGGTCTTGAAGAGTCAGACACAGCTGAATACAACTGAACAACAATAAAAAGGTTTCTGTATTTCATGAAATCATGGAATTTTGGAGCTGGAAGGGACCTTAAAAATCTTCTGGCCCCTCCAGAGCTATAATGAAACTTAGCAAAATATTTTATTTCATGTATGGAAAATGAAATGAGTCTGAGAGCCAGGAGGCTTGTTTGTAAAGACAGGCTTATACTTCTGTTCTGGGCAACTATAGTATGTGATGAACCTTAAGAGTTGCAATTTTTCTTTCAGTTGGCTAATAGTTATTTGGCTTATCCAATGGACTAACACCAGTAATGTAATAGGACTTGTCTTCCTCTCTTCAGCACCAGATATAAACTATTATTTTTCTTAAGTCGAACAAGAGTGGATTTTGCTCCCTTTATCTTTATCCTTTCAGAAAGAGTCTACAAAGTTTCTGTGGGGCTCTGTCCTAACTTTGTCCTCTGTATCTATAACTTTGATGTCATAAAGGTCATTTAACAGAAAATGTAGTGGTACCTAGTCCCAGAATTGTAGCGTGATGGCAGACTGGGCTCCTTGGCTTCTTTACTAAACTGTTTATCCATTGATGCTGTTGAGAATTCTTTCATAGCCCTTTATCACAACGGAAACACTTATGAATCTGTTTTGGATAGTCAGTGGTGTGGTTTTATTCAATTTCCATTCAGTTCAACAAGCATTTATTAAGTGCCTACCTCGTGAGTGATTGAATGGATGAGTGAATAAATGAATGGAAAGGCATTTGTTATTAAGCTCTTATTTTGTGCACCGAACTAGGCACCTAGGATACAAGTACAAAGATGAGACAGGCTTAAATACCTTACATTCTATTGGGGGAGGAAGGAAATACTACGTGGACTCGAACAAGTAAACACAACATATGTACAAAATAAATGCAAGATAATATAGGGATTTGGCAGGGGTAAGAGCTGGTAGAAGCAGGACACTTTTGTGAAGGGAATGGAGTTGAGCTGAGCCTTGAAGAGGAGCTTGGAGTTCTTAGGGG
>CM053623.1:284917273-284987692 GCA_028646595.1 Phalanger gymnotis
CTCTACTTCTCTAACTTGCTTTTCCAAATCCTTTTTGAGCTCTTCCATGGCCTGAGACCAGTTCATGTTTTTCTTGGAGGCTTTTGTTGTAGGCTCTTTGACTTTGTTGACTTCTTCTGACTGTATGTTTTGGTCTTCTTTGTCACCAAAGAAAGATTCCAGAGTCTGAGACTGAATCTGGGTGCATTTTTGCTGCCTGGCCATGTTCCCAGCCAACTTACTTGACCTTTGAGTTTTTCAGCAGGGTATGACTACTTGTAGACTAAAGAGTTCTATGTTCCAAGCCTGGGGCGATGCCCCAGCTCTGCCACACCAGCACTCCTCTTTCCCCAAGAACCTCCAACCAGGACTGGACTTAGATCTTCAGCAGGCTCTTCACTCCTGCTCTGATCAGCCACTTAATTCCTCCCACCAGGTGGGCCTGGGGCTAGATACAACTGCAGGTGTAGTTCTGTAGCTGCCTTACCTCCACTGCCCCCAGGGTGGTGGCCGAACTACAAACTGTATCCCAGTCCCCAGCAGCTTCTCCCACTAACCTACTCTGCTGTCCTTGGTGTTTGTGGGATGAGAAGTCTGGTAACTGCTGCAGCTCATTGATTCAGGGTGCCAAGGCACGCTCCGCCCGGCTCCCAGTCCGGCCGGCCGGCCTGTGCTGCCCATGCTGGGCTCCGCTCTGCTCTGCTCAGCTCCGCTCCACTCTGCTCCCAGCTCCATGTGGGACAGACCTTACCCAGAGACCATCTAGGCTGTCCTGGGCTCGAGCGCTGCTTCCCTATGCTATTTTGTGGGCTCTGCAGTTCTAGAATTAGTTCAGAGCCATTTTTTTATAGGATTTTGGAGGGACTTGGCAGGGAGCTCACACTAGTCCCTGCTGCTTCCCAGCCACCATCTTGGCTCCACCCCCCAATAAAGAAATTCTTAAGGCATAAAGGGAAACAATACTAATGAGGAGGAAAAATGAGATTCCTAAGGAGAGACCAATGTAAATGCACAGGGAATTCACCAACCAATTTGGATTTTAAAATAGAAATGCGCAGAAGATGGAAACAAGAGCAAGTAAACAGAAGGTGGTTATAAGAGAATTATTTAGTCCTTTATGGTACAGATGAGAAGAAGCTGAGATTAATGAAGGAAGCTAAGGACAATAAAAAGGGTTTGTTGTTTTATGAGAAGAAAAAGGAGGATAGAACCTTTGCTTAGGGTGAATAGGTCTATGATAACAGATTAGCAGAGAGAAGATTAAGCTGTGTAATTCTGGGTTTTACTTTTTCTGCTAAGGAGAATGACTTTTCATTGGAAATGACGGAACAAGAAATAACTAAGAGGGAGTCGATACTGAAGATAAAGAAGGAGAGAGGAATAGAGCCCTTAGATAATCCTGATAAATTCAAGTAACTTGGCCCAAATGACCTACATATTCAGGACCTGAAAAAACTAGCAGGTGTCACAAGTGAACCACTCTCAGTGATATTCTAAAGGTTGTGAAAGATAGGAGAGGTGCTATGAGATTAGAAAAGGGCAAGTGTTGCCCTAATATTAAAAAAAAAGGAAGAGTATGGAGGTCCCAAACTATGGGTTAGTGAGCTTGACTTTAATTAGAGTGGAGATTAATGAACATCTAAAAAAGGAAGAATTTTTTACATAGTCAACAGGTCTTCATCAAAGACAGGTCATGCTACACTAACCTCATTTCCTCTTTTGAAAAGACTACTAACTTAGCAGATGAAGGAAATGCTTAGGAAATACTGATAGCAAGAAGTCTTGATGTCTCCACTGCCTTGTTAATGCAACTGCTCTGAGTGTTACACAGGTTAGTCCTGGAGTCAGTCTGAGCTTTCCATCAAAAGAGATCAACTTAGAATAACTTAGCTGTATTTTAGCAACGCTTCTGAGAAAGTATTTTACATTATTCTTGTGGAGAAGATGGACAATAATGTAATCAGAAGAATTAAGAACTGGTTGGATGGTCAAGACTTAAAGAGGAACCGTTAATGAATCACTGTCAATATGGCAGGAAGCTTCCAGTAGTTTACTCCCGGGATTTGTTCTTAGCCTTGTGATGCAATTTTTTTTTTTGGTTGTTGTTGTTTTGTTTTGTTTTTCTTTTTTAACCCCTATCATTTGGACAAAAACAAAGAGGGAATGATCACCAAATCTGCAGATGATACCAAGCTGGGAGGCAGAGCTGATATACTGAATAATGGTCAGGATCTAAAAGTATCTTGCCAGACTAGAACATTAGGCTAAATGCACTTGGATGAAATTTGATAGGAATAAATGTAAAGTCCTGGATTTGGGGGCAATAGGTATCATTAGATAGCTCTGAAAAAGAGCTGAGGGTTTCAGTGGATTGTAAGCTTGATGTGAATCAGCACATATAATAATATAATCTTTATCTACATTAAGTGAGACATAGCTTCCAAGAGTGGGTAGTTAATAGTCCCTACCCATACCACGCCTCATCTGGAGTCCGCGTTCTGTTCTGGTTGCCACGGCATAAGGACACTGATAAGCTGGGGAGTGTTAAGAGGAGGAAAAGCATGATGGCTAAAAGCCTTGACTCCCTGTCACATGAGGATTGGTTGAAGTAACTGAGCATGTACAGTTCTGAGAAGAGAAGACTCAGGGAGTACCTGAGAGCTATCTTCAAGTATTGGAAGAGCTGTCATGCGGAGGAGGGACAAGACTTATTCTGTTGGGTCTCAGGGGGCAGAACCAGGAGCAATGGGTGGAAGCTGCAAAGAAGCAAGACAGATGTGAGGATAAACTTCCCAACAATTAAAGTTGTCCAAAAGTAGAAGAGGTTCCCTAGAGAGGTGATGAACGATCACTTCTTGGAAATCTTCTAGTTGAGGCTGAACAACCACTTGTAGGGGAGGCCAACATGGGGATCCCTTTTGTGCATGGGTGGGTCTAGATGGCAACTGAGGTCTTTCTGAACTTTCACATTCTGTGATCATGTTAATGGTACCACTATACTTCCTTCACAGCCCCCACTCAAACTCCTAAGTCTGTCTTCTGTCTCCCTTTACATCTATTGCCAATCCAGTGCACTCACTATCCCCCTAACAAGGACCGTATGCCTTTGTTCCAGTGGACTAAATGGTCCCTTCTAGCTCTAGATCTGCGGCAGTTTCCTAACCATGTCAGCTGGAAGTCATCTCTCATTATACTTGATTTTTATCATCTCATACCATACATGTGGCACCTCTACTATCATGTCTCAATTGTGTTACAGTTCTTTATATATCTTTTGATCCCAGAATAGATTATACACTGTGGAAGGCTGACACTTCACTGTATTTGCCATAGTACCTACCAGTGTTCTGAACACAGAAGCAATCAACCAATATTTTATATCAATTAAAGGTATTGATAAGAAATACTAGGACTTTTCCTTTAATAATACAAAAGTCTAATTTCATCAGCATGGGTGCTTTTTCTTTCTCAGCAGATCACAATCTATAACGCCTTGGTAGATCTTCTTTCGTGAGTTACAGCGGCTAAAGAATGTTATTACTCAACGATACATACAAATGTCCCCTCTGATAGAATGCAGGCTCCTTGAGGGGCCTCTAGTGTACCTCTAGTCGCCTAACTCACAATGTCTGACATACAGCAGGCACTGAAGAAATGCTTATTGATTGTCAACCTTCTGGTGATAAACTTTTCTAAACTTATGCAGGATGGTTACCACAAAAACAAAGTCTGTAGCCACACACATAACCTAGGTATTTTCAAGGTGGTAGAACTGGCTGACATAGCCTTCCAAGAGCAGGGTAATCTTCACTCCATAGAAAGAATAGAGGAAGACATTAGTAAAAGACTAGGTTATAAAAACCCTAAAATATTGTAATCAAGAAGTAGATATAAATAAATTCATTTTTTGGATACAACTATCATTCTCTTATTTCAAAGGAAAGGAAATTTTCTTGATATGTACTTGTATTTGATTCTTTAGTATCCTTCTAAAAGGAAGAATACAAATTACAATTAATAGAAAGTAGATGTACTCAAAAAATTACAAAGAGGCACTATTTGAAATGTGTCATGAAGGTAACTTTCCTAGGGCCACAAACTCTAACAGTTTTCCAACTGAACAATGAGCTTGGGATGGGAAAAAAAAAGAAAAAAGAAAAACTCACAACACACCTGGAAACTTTCTTCTAAGTTTCAACAACAAAACCAAAGAAGCCAGGTTCTGAGATGAATGCCAATAAAAGGTTAATGAGAAGCAGTCCTTTACATTCACTGAAGCCTTGCTTTGATTTGTTGTTACTCATGTGGTTCACAGACTGATTATGGAAAGTCAGCTAAAAGAAAAATAAAAGAAAAGGAATGGGGTTCTTGCTTCAGGATGCTTGAGATGGAGGAAAGAACTAGTAAACCTATAAAAAATAAACCTTCAAAGACTTTCAAAAAATTCCAAGAGGGTACGAAGGGAAATAAAACACTTTAAAGCACTTCTTTTGACATTTCTCCTCTCTCTCTCTCTATTTTACAGAATAAATGTCTACCTAGATCTTCTTTCAAGGTTATTACATGTTGCTTCACTTATCATTTAAAGCGGGGGTGGGGGACAGGGGAATCACAGTTTTTAGCTTCTTTACTACAATCCTTTGATTTCTTATTAGGACATGAATCACATACCTGAATTTCCATTCTAACAGTAATCACACCAAGCTTTTATTTTCTAGCCTCAAGGAGTCTCTGCTCCAAAAGCTTTCTTGCCCACTGCTTGAGTCCAAAAACACTGCCAAGATAATTTCATTTGTAGCATATGACAATAATACTTTATACTTTTATATTTATTTAACTTTCTGAGGAACTAAAATTTCTTAGTATTTCCTTCTTACACAAAAATTTACATGTAGCTCTTATTAATGACCCCCACGAAGAACGTGCTAAGACAAATTTGCTTAATTTAAATTGGTATGCTTTATTTTCCTTAATTCAACAATGGAACATAATAACGGAATTAGCTTCCCTAAAACTAAAAAGTCAATTGGACCTGAACCAGAGAATCATTTAGAAAAATTCCTCTTTCTCCCCCAACTCATTTTTTAACTTAGGCACAAAGACTACTAGGAATATACAGTTCTAGGAGGAATCATACGGACAAAACAATATTTGGAAGGATCTGTTTGTCATCGATGTAGCCTGGTTGCATTGATCTCAACCCATCTATATCTTCCCATTCTGTATAACTTGTTGCCTCTTCCTGCAAATCCTTCACAGTGGGACAGTGGGTTCATTCAAAGTATGGAGGGAGGAAGCTTCTTCTAGTTCTTTTGATGATAAGCAGATAACGATGGAATACAAATGCTGCCCATCATTTATTCCTCTCACGTGGCTAACCTATCTTCTTTTCTCCTCTTCCACTTTCTTGATCACATCCCTTATCCCACTTCTGGGCAAGTCCAGGTTGGTTATGGATTGTAGTCCTTTTACTCCTACCATGTACCTAATATCACATATCATCTTGTAAAATTACAGGGTAATTTAAAGTTAACTTAGAAAATAACTGAAATCCTGATTGCTGTAGATTAAATATAAAATTGTTTTAAAAGTGGTTAGATATATACAAAGATATTTTTTTCTTTTTAAATTACTGCTTCTAATTATTTCCTTCCTTTTAAAATCATGGTTGTGCCAGGTAGAGAAGTAAATGCTCTGGGTGAATACATATTTTGTGAGATTTGACTAGTTTTAAAAAGGCATATTTTTCTTTCCTTAATTTTGGTAAAGTTAGCTGGAATTCTCAAGCAAGTTAATCAATCTTCTAATCTTGACTTATATGTGTTCCTAATACAAC
The DNA here is from genome assembly GCA_028646595.1 of Phalanger gymnotis. Taxonomy (NCBI): domain Eukaryota; kingdom Metazoa; phylum Chordata; class Mammalia; order Diprotodontia; family Phalangeridae; genus Phalanger; species Phalanger gymnotis. The sequence continues at coordinate 284,923,089 of CM053623.1, forward strand.
TCAGCTAGGTAGCCTCCCAACTGTTTCTGGACATTTCCTTCTAGGTAGGAAAGTCTTCCATCGTACATTTAGAAACAAAATAAAATACACCCTCAAAAGAGATCAGACATTGACTTAAATTTACAAAAACTGGAAAAATGCTGATAGCTCCTTTCCTGACAGTTGATTTTCATAGGCCATGAGGAAGGATGGGGACAGTAAGTGCCCAAGTAAAGGTGTGGAAAGGGTTGACTGCAGATATAAACTGTTTCTAACAATTTTGTTTATAAACGTGATGTAGTTTTGTGTTCCCTATTTGTTCTAAATTTGAAAAGCTAGTAAGTTTAACATTTTTTGATCCTCTAAAAACAAAACAATAAAGATATAATCACATTAAATACTTAAAACTTACATGTACCTTTTTTTTCTTCTTTAAGTCAGTGGTATTTGATTGGAAGAAAGGTTCCCTCATCTTTGCCAAGTATCATGTAACTTCATAAGGAACTAAGACAAAAATCTGAACTTTTATAAAATCTTTAGATGCAAATGTTGTAATAGATTTCACATTAAGCATCTGGATACTTTTCTACAAAATTTGGCATAATACCCACTGTCCTCATATATGATTAAGCAAGAGACCAGGATTAGGGAAAAAGTTTTAAAATCTAGCAAGCGAGGACAAAAATATACCCTTTAAATTGTTTAAATACAGCTATTTTGCTTTGATTCAAAGATTAATTATTACTGAACTATTCTAACCAGACAGAAAATTATTGTATTTACAATTAATTTAGAAAAAGGAATTCATTTCAGTTAAACAAATATTACATTTTATTTTATGAATTTACTGTGCCAGGCACTGGGGTTGCAAAGACAGCTGTGATTAAAACTTTTTTTTCTGAAGGAGCTTACATTGTGGTAAGGGAGGAAAAAAGATGCAACAAACTTGTATATAAGGGAGCACATTATATATTCCAGGGAAGTCTAGCCAAAGAGCAGCAAAATGTCTGAGAGCCACTGTCAGCTAGGGCAAAGGCCTAGGATGGCTTCATGGCATACCATTTGATTTTCTAGGATCAGTTACGCTAATCAGTTACAAGAATGAGAGACAGTGTGAGGAAAGTCACAGCTAGATTATGTGAAGAATACAGGGTAAGGACAGAACTAGATTGTGGAGGGCCCTGAATGCCAAGATCAAAAATGAGTACTGTATTTTATTTTAGAGGCACTATGAAGCTTATAGGAAGACTTTCCTACTGGAAGGAAATCCCCAGGATTTTCCCAGAAGTAGGCTAGCAAAAGGACGTTAGGTACATATACAAATGGGGATAACTGAGATTGCCTGTAATGCCTATCAAATCATACAGAGGCCAGGAAAAAAAAAAAAGAAAGACTTGTCAAGGAGGTAGAGAGGGAGACAGAGTTAGGCCAGTTAGACGTTAAAATAATCTAGGCAAGAAGAGATGAGGGCCTGAATTATGTAGATATGTTACATTTTACACAAAATAAATGTTTTACATACATTCAAAACACAGGAAGAGGCTCTGAGGAACCTGGGAAAACTTAGAACCGTTTTCCTCAAATGACTGGGCAACTATAAAAAATAAAATTCCTATGCAGATGCAGGGGCGGCGTCCAGACGACTTGGATCATTTCTTCTCTTTGATGTAGCTACATCCGAACCATGCCCTGCAAAGTGTTTAAATAAAGCTGTCTTGCTGGGATTAGGAGCTCAGTTATTTCACACAAATCCTTAGAAAAGAGGGCAGAGAGGCAGGTGCTTGCTTAACAACAGTAAGGGCAACAGGCTGCTGTCGTCTTTCATTGCAAATGCAGAGAATCCCTCAGGACAGGATTGGGAGGCCTTCTGCATCTACAAGAAGCACCATCATCAAAGGCTTCCTGGGATTGGGCATAAACTGCACGGCAGGCTTTCTTGTCCGTTCCTTCAGCACTAAAACGCAGCTGGAGCCGAGCACAGGTATACCAAACAGGAGGGAAATTCTGCAGGCCAACACCACGGAATTTAATGGGGCAAAGGGAGTGGAAAAGTGGGCTGCAGCAGGGTGGGGTGTGAGATGAAAAAGAAAATTGTATCAAAATGTTAGGAAGTAGGCTTTGCCCCAAGACAGAGATGCATTTGCTATTTAGGAGTCTAAATGCTGATGACCTCTGCTATTAATTTCTGTTATGACAGGAAACAATTTACAAGCCTCTTAGGAGAAAGCTGGCTACATAGTTAGAGGGTTATTATTATTGTTATTTTAACTTATCTCTAGGGGTGACACAATCATATTAAGCATTGGCTCTTACAAATTTATATGGTTGTTTGGGTCATTAAAAGTATTACTCTAGGGATAAGAGGATGGTTTGTAATAAATCAAAGGGAAGGGCTGCTCCCAGAAGTCTTCCCCACCCCACCCCCCACCCTCCACTCCGGACAATGAACAAAGAAAGAAAAGAGGCAATAATTTCTTAACCAAATCTACTAAACAAAAAAATCTGAATTTCATATATGAAAGTTTGGTATAGACAAAATGCAGCAACAAAGCTGTATGTTCAAGTCTGCTTTTCAAATGAAAATCAAACTACCTCCAGAAGTACCAATTCCGGTACATTTCATATGTGATAAATGTTTTACATACATTCAAAACACGGTAAGAGACTCTAAGGAACCTGGGAAAACTTAGAACCATTTTTCTCAGTTTTGCAAGTAACTGGCCAACTATAAAAAATAAAATTCCTGTGCAGATGCAGGTTTAACATATAGCATTATGGAAAACAAAGCCAAAATTTCACTCTTACATTTTTGTAAACAACACCACCAACAAAAAAGAAGAAATCCCAAGTCCTTCTTGAAAGCTTTTTTTTCTCAGATATCAGATTTCTTTAGATTACAGATCACAAGTCAGAAGGGATCTCCAAGGCTATCCAATCCAACCCCCTCATTTTGCATATGGGGAAATCAAGGCCCAGGGAAGATAGGCCACTTGTCCAAGGTCATATAGGCAGTAACAGGGTTGATTCAATGGAACAAAGACCTAATTTTATTGAAATTCAGGAAGAATAAATGCAGACACTGATGAGCTAGCATTTATTAAAGTGCTATGCACATAAAAGACACTTAGAAACTTCTGGGGGCGGAGCCAAGATACCAGAGTAGAGGAAGAAGCCAAGTTGTTCCAACATTCCCCTCTAAGCAACTTTAATATAACACCTCGAACTGAATTCTGGAGCAGCAGAGCCAACAAAAGGTTACAGTGCAACAACTTGGGAGCTCAGGAGAGATCTGTGACATGGGAGAGGAGGCTAGCCAAGGGTACACAAGACAGTATTACCGGCTGCGGACTGGAAGGCAGGCACAGCATGAGCAGTGGCTTCGTGAGCTCTCAAGCCAGAGACAGTAAAGGGACCTGGCAAATGGTCAGAAAGAGATTACGGGGACCTCTATGCTAGCACTGGATGCAGGATGAGATGCTGCTTGGTAATTCCACTGCCTATACCTCCTTCAGGGTCATAGTTCCAGGGCAGAGAAAGAACGGAAACCCTAAAGAGCAAGAGCGCTCCCAGTCACCAGGGATCAGTGACCTCACCTCTCCCCAAATTACAGCACCTTAGAAGCACCGAAAATCTCCAAACACCCAAGAGCTAGCTCTGAAAACAGAAATGCAGAAAAAATTTTAAACTTCAGAGAGTGTGACCCCACCCCCACTCCAGGAACAGAGCCCATCTTTAACATAAAGTTCAAAGTTTAAAAACATTCTGGAAAAATGGGCAAACAACAACGACAAAAATAACTCCATCATAAAAAGCTACTTTGGTGAGAGGTAAGATCAACTCAAACTCAGGAGAACAATGTCAAAGTAACTACAAACAAAGCCTCAAAGAAAATTGTGAATTTGACAGAAGTCCAACAAAAATCTCTAGAAGATTTTAAAAATGATTTTCAAAATAAAGTAAGAATGGTAAAAGAAAAACTGAGGAAAGAAATGAGAATGATGGAAAAGAATGATGAGAAGACGGTAGTTTATGAAAATATTGGAGTGCAGAGCGGTGTCATTTGGAAAGAATTTGTAGACTCAACCCATCTTCAAGGCAAGTAGCAAAACTTTCTTGTGACACTATAAGGCATACTGAGCTCCCTAGGGAGCTCTCAACCTATTAGAGTAAAAGCTTTTATGGGGAAAGCTCAAAGCATGCCATATCAACTAAGCTAATTAGGAAGTACCGGGCAGAATCAAGGAGTGGTAAGCTCTTAAAGGAATATACAATTCCTGTATCTTGGGTTCAGGTGTCTTACCTAGAATTCACTACTGGAAACCCCAGGGGGGAAGGGGATGGATTCTAAGGAGTCTGTTTTTGGGTCTGCTACATCAGTAAGTCAACTAGTGGTCAAGGCCATGAATGTTTGTACAAGACAGCCTCAGGAGTTGATGTCTATAGCTTGACCTCTAGATTGTACATGGTAACTGTGGGAGTCAGTACAGGATAGTTCTGTCTGTACAAGGAAGTTCTACAGGATCAGCTTGTTCCTGTAACAGGAAGGGATAGTTTTCCTCACTGGGGCCCACTCATAGGTTACTGCCAGAGACATGGTCCTTAGCTGGGGTCCAATCACCTCATTAGAGACACAAAAAATACTGAAGAAAATAACACCTTAAAAAACAGAATTGGTCAAATGGAAAAAGAGGTACAAAAATTCTCTTAAGAAAAGAACTCCTTAAAAAGCAGAATTGGTCAAATAGAAGAAGTTACAAAAGCTCACTGAGGAAAACAAATTCCTTAAAAATTAGAATTGGACAAGTAGAAGCTAATAATTCCATGAGACATTAAAAACAATAAAACAAAATCAAAAAAAATTTAGAAATAGAAGAAAATGTGAATTATTTCATTGGAAAAACAACTAACCTGGAAAACAAATTAAAAAGAGCTTAATTTTAAAATGACTGAACTGCCTAGCCATAATGAAAGAAAGAACCTAGACAGTATCTTTCAAGAAATTATCAAGGAAAACTGCCTCGATAGTTTAGAACCAGGAAACAATATAGAAACTGAAAGAATTCACTGATTACCTCTTGAAAGAGATCCCAAAATGAAAATTCTCAGGAATATCATAGTCAAATTCCAGAGATCCTAGGTGAAAGAGAAAATTCTTTAAAGCATTCAGGAAAAAAAAATTCAAATACAGTGTAGTCACAGTCAGGGTCACACAAAATTTAGCAACTACCTGAATACTTAAAAAAATTTTGGGCTTAAGTGACTTGCCCAAGGTCACTAGCTAGTAAGTGCGTCAAGTGTCTGAGGCCAGGTTTGAATTCAGGTCCTCCTGACTCTAGGGCTGGTGCTCTACTCACTGCACCACCTAGCTGCCCCAATGGGGCCTTTCTTAATAGGATAAGTAGTATCTATCTAAAACCAAGAGCAAGTATTATCTATAACTGGATAAACTTGAAGCCTTTTCAATAAGATCAGGGGTGAGGCAAGGATGTCCATTTGCACCACTATTGTTCAATATTTTACAGAAACGCTACCTGACAAGAGGAAGAAATTGAAGGAATAAAAAAGTCAATGAGAAAACAAAACTATCACTCTTTGCAGATGAAAAGACAGTATACTTAGAGAACCCTAGAGAGAAAAAACTAGCTGAAACAACTTTACCAAAGTTACAGAATATAAAATAAACCAATATAAATCATCAGCATTTCTATACATTGCCAACAAAGTCCACAGCAAGAAATAAAAAGAGAAATTCCATTTAAAATAACTGCAGACAACATAAAATACTTGAGAGTTTACCTGCCAAGACAAACCTAGGAACTATATAAACACAATTACAAAATACTTTTCATACAAATAATGACACAAAAATTTAATTGCTCATGGGTATGCCCGAGCCAATATAATAAAAATGATAATTCTACCTAAATTAATTTATTTACTTATTCAGTGCCATATCAATCAAACTATCAAAGAATTATTTCATAGAGCTAGAAAAAAAATAAATCTGGAAAAAAGGTCAAGAATAACAAGAAAATCAATTAAAAAAATGTGAAGGAAAGCAGCCTAATGGTTCCAGATTTCAAACTATATTACAAAGTAGTAATCATCAAAAGTATCTAGTAGTAGCCAAGAAATAGAATGGTGGATCAATGGAATAGATTAGGTACACAAGACATAGTAATAAATGACCATAGTAATCTAGTGTTTGATAAACCTAAATATCCAAGCTTTGGGGGTAAGAACTCACCATTCGACAAAAATTGATGGGAAAATGGGAATGCAGTTTGGCAGAAAATAGGCATAGAGTAAGATCTCACACTATATACCTAGATAAGGTCAAAATGAATAAATTATTTAGAAATAAAGGGTAATACCAAAAATAAGGAGAGCATGGAAAAAAATCTATCTGTCAGATCTGTGGATAAGGGAAGAGTTTATGATCAAACAAGAAATAGGGAGCATCACAGGAAGTAACTGGATAATTATGATGACATGAAACTAAAAGCCTTTTGAACAAACAAAACTAATGCACCCAAAATTAGAAGAAAAACAGAAGACTGTGAAAGGTCTCATTTCTCTGATACGCAGGAAACTGAGTCAAATATATAAAAAAGAGCCATTTCCCAATTGATAAATGGTCAAAAGACATGAACAGGCAGTCTTCAGAAGAAAAAATCAAAGCTATCAACAAGAGAACTGCAAATTGAAACTCTAAGATACCACCTCATACGTATCAGATTAGCTAACATGACAGAAAGGAAAAATGACAAATGCTAGAAGGGAGGTGAAAAAATTGGGACACTAATGCACTGTTGGTGGAGTTGTGTTAGTCTAACCATTTTGGAGAACAATTTGTAACTATGCCCAAAGGGCTACAAAACTGCATATTCTTTGACCCAACAATACTATTACCAGGTCTGTATCCCAAAGAAATCAAAGAAAAGGAAAAAGGACCTGTTTGTATAAAAATATTTATAGTAGCTCTTTTTGTGGTGGCAAAGAATTGGACATCAAGGGGATGCGCAAGAACTGTGGAATGGCTGAAGAAGTTGTGGTATATGATTGTGATGAAATACTCCAGTGCTATAAGAAATGATGAGCAGAATGTTTTCAGAAAAATCTGTCTTATTGAACTGATGCAAATTGAAGTGAGCAGAACCAGGAGAACATTGTATATACTAACATCAATATTATAATGATGATGAACTTAGAGTCTTAGTGAAAGACTTAGCTACTATGATCAAGAACATAATCCAAAAAAACCTATGAAGAAAAATGCTATTCACCTCCAGAGATGATCTGAGTGAGTGCAGACTGCAGCATACTGTTTTCACTTTCTTTATGTTTCTTGCTTTTTACTGTTTGCAACAAAGCTAACATGGAAACATGTTTTATATGACTTCATATGTACAATTGATATCACATTGCCTGCCTTCTCAATGGATGGAGAAAGGGCTGGAGTGAGGGAGAGAATTTGAACCTCAAAAGTTTTTTTTAAAATTTGTGTTCAAAATACAAGTAAGTTAAAAAACAACATAAAGACACTTGACATTTGCTGAATTGAATGAAAGCATATTACTAAATCATTCTGAACTTTCCATTTCAGAAGAAGGACTCTCTCTTTTCCCATTATTTTTTTTTTTGGCAAGAAAAAATTCTATCATGACCAGGTTACATTTTAAAAGAAAAGAAAAAATGAAAACAACGAAGTTTTGTTCCTATTCACCATCTGGCAAAACATCATTTTAATGATATTTTTAAACTTTGATGATTTTTTAAAAAAAAATCATTTTAGTGCCCCTTGCTTGGAAAGATGTGCTGAAACAAAGTAAGCTTCCCCCTGCCCCCTCCTTTACAAGGTGCCTGGAAAAAAAGTCATAAAAACAGTTTGTCTTAAGGATTATAGTTGGTCTCAGAATTAACAGCTGGCCCCAACTCTAGGTCACATTTGCAGTGTGATCTAGAGTATATTGAAAATAAGTCCTACATGATAAGAGGAAAGCGAATCACTTCCAAGTGTTATACAAACACATAAATGCACACGTATGCTTCCCATGTGATCAATAATACTAATGGCTAGCATTTATATGGCACTTCAAAATTTAAAAATTTCTTATAAGTATCATCTTACTCTGTCCTATTTATGAATGTAGTTAACTCTCATATGTACTCATGGATGCTGCTAGGAAGACCAACCAGGAACTGCATATCCCACTACAGGCACAAAATGTCTAGAACCATGAATGTCCACTGCAGTGACTATTACTGTTATTATTTGACATCTATCTAGGATTGTAAGGTATACAAATGGCTTTACACACATTATCTCACCTTGTTACTAATGCCTTCTTTGTATAGTGTTTTTGATAATGGCTGTGGTCACAGTTTAAATAGAGGATGTTATCTGTTTATAATTCCACATTTTACTTTCCTTCTTAAGATAACTTTCTCCTTTTCCCCTTCCTTCTTTTGCTTTAAATGTCCTATCTCCAATGGCTACAGGCTCAAACAATCTGACAGGTACTGTAAGCTGAAATTTTATTGCCACAGGTAGTACTCCAATAGGAGGTACAATTAAATAAAAATAATGCGGAGAACTCAAGTGCCACAAGGGGTTTGTTCAAAATGTTCAATGAAACGGTTCATTTTCAATAGTGGGGCTGATTTCAATCCTAATTGTTTGGAGCAGCATAGGGAATTCTAATTTAAACCGAGATGAAAACTAATGAGTACCATTCCATTAGCAATGATGCAATAGCTGGATCATTAGTTTTTTACTCTCTTTGTTTAATTGTAAACATTTTGAATTTATATATTTAAAACACAGTTCTTATAAGTTTAGCAACATCTGAATCCTTTATTTAAAAAAAATGCCAGGTTCCAGTGGCTTTAAGCTCAAGAGCTTCCTTATATAATTAAGCATCATTTTGTAGATGGCAAGAGTAGAGCTGTCAAAGAGAGTCAGTTTAGCATTCATTACAAGGTAAAAATGATCTATAAGGCTTCCCTCACAATTATTTACCAGCTTCTAAATAATGGGAGATGTTTGCTTTTTTTTTTGCTTTCTACAGAAAACAATGTTTAAATGAAGGAAATGCATATTTATGTCCGAATAAATAGTTTCTTTTGGTATATCTTGCCTTGAAAATAATTCTTCTCTGTTTCTAATTATTTTATGGGGAACAACTAACAACAAATTATGATTTATTTCTCACCAAGAATTTAAAGCCACAATAAACTGAATATAAAATATTGCTAAACTTTACACAAACCTGCTTCATAATAACAAAAATAATTGTGATCAAGATTATCCACTGTCTACATAGAATATAAAAAGTGAAAATTTTGTACCACTAAAAGAAATTCTTAAAGAAAGTCTCCTCTTCAAGTGGCATACTACTTTTGTGACTCCTAAAGTGAATTGGGTGCAAAATGACAAGTATTGGCAAGGTGACAAAACTCAAGAAGTGTCCCAGGGCCACTCACCAGAAAGGTCAGGCTGAATGAAAACGGTGCTCCCCCAGACACATTCCAACCCTTATTGGAAAGGGATTAGAACCCTTGGGTTTTGCTGGTTATTTCAAAGAAACGTTTCATTACCCACACAAATCTCTCTTCATCCTTCTCAGCATTCCTCTCACCTGGGCCCAATGTTAATACCATGAGCTTTTCAGTCTTCAAAAGGACCATTTTTACAAGTATTTCTGGCAATATGAACACTGAGTGTCTTGAAGTGGCCTTTATTAACTAAAGAAAACAGTCTCACAATGTTCCCAAGATAGAGTCCTTGTTATTTTTAGACTCAGCATCGTAATGGCAAACCCCGAAGAGCCACAAATGGGTCCCAAATCACCTTAAGCAAATGAAATATGTTTCATTTCTCTTTCCTGTTTGTTTTTTCCTTAGAGGTAAGAAAAAGAAGAGTATAAGAACTATTTTTCTGGAAATCAACAAATTAAATTGGAAACAGCAAGTGTCTGTATAACCACGTATACATTTTCTTATGTCAAGTACTGAATTTTCATTGCCCTTTATAAAGAGAGCATTTCCATAGTTTGCTTCAGTTTCCTCATCTGTAAAAGAGGGCTAATAATAGAACCCACCTCACAGGGTTGTTGTGAGGATCAAATGAGATACTTGTAAAGTGCTTAATAGTGCCGGGCACATAGTAGGTACTATATCATGCTTATTCCTTCCCCTGTTCCCCCTTTTACAAAGCCCCTTTAAATAAATATAGGAAAAAGAAACCATAGTAAAAATTATAACCAATTAGTTTTACCCATTCAAAGATATGATAAAAAAAATGTACCAGGATAACTAGGCAATAGTTTATGAAAACATTCCGCAGGGCATAAGATTTTCTGGTAAAAAAGTTTCTTTGAAAGAAATGTCTCTTACTGGACAGACTCTTACTTATCTTGCTGCTGGCTTTGGCTCCTAGGTGCAGACTTTAGCTATGTTAGCTCCACATTTGTGAGGTATTATTCTGGTGGAATGGGGACAAGAGAAGCAGACAATTTCTTCTATATTCTCTATTGAACCCAGAATTTTGGCACTCATTCAAAACACTACCATTCAAGCAAAGTGAAGAGTACTTTATCTGTGTTTTCTGCTGATGTGTTATTAATAGATATCAACAAAAATACCTCCAATGCTAATGTATACATACATTTTAACTGTAGCAATATTTTGCTTTAAAGTAAGGTAGATAAAGCTTTCATTACTTTTGGTCTTAATGGATCAGAAAATCATTATCAAGATGTGAAGTTGGAGGTCAACCATAGCTGCATTTATTTCAGAGCTAAGACATGAAAAACTGCTGTGTTGGAAGGTGGAGAATCTCTTAATAAAATGGTAGAAAGCCTCTCGATATTTCTGTCTCTCTCTCTCTCTCTCTCTCTCTCTCTCTCTCTCTCCCCCCCCCCTCTCCCCTCCCCCGCTGTTCTTTTTAAAAAGTACAGTGTTTTAAAGGGCAGACAAGTGACAGCCTCATAATCTAAATTCTTGTGCTTCTTCATAGGCCTTCCTCTTGATGTGTAACAAAAATCTTTTAAAAATATTCCTTCAATTTTTGTTCTAAAATATAAATAAAAAACCAAATATTTAAAAACCAAAGGTTGCAGGATATAGACAGATGGATAGATAGTGTCTGTGCTAAGCACTGGCAATACAAATACAAGCAAAAAGAAATACAGTCCCTGCCCTCGTGGAGCTTATATTTTTGAGTGAAGACAACACATAGAAGGAAGCTAAAAAGGTGCCTATGGGGCCAAGGTGGTAAAACCGTCTGGAGAACCAGGAAGACCTGCTTGGATGAGAGCCTGGGTGGCAGGGCTGGGTACTTCCCTAAGTAGAGGTTCTGAAAAGGAAGAAGCCAGAAGAGGAGAGTCAGCTTCAGTATGAGAAAGTTGCTGGTACAGGAGTGGAAAAGTTGTCTGAAAAATTCAAGAGACAAGCTAGTTTATGTAGAAAAATTATGATAATTCAGGGAGAAGGGGATCAGTTTAGCTGAAATGTCTACATATTGGAAGACAAAACAGGTCTTCTATTGAATTATCTGGATCCTTGGCTCATTTTTCCATCACGCTTTTTTTTTAAAAAAGTCTCCTTAACCTTGGGATGTCAGGAGAAAATGAGGAAGGCTTCTAGCCTGCTGTATGGACCCTTTGTTTAAAAAAAAATGGTATGGGAGAATTACAGTCACACAAAACAGGCAGGCAATCCACATCAATGAAGGGAATGGCCAAACTAATGAGATTACAGAGTCTTTTGGGTATATTTGATCAAAATGTAAAATGTTTAGCTAAAAGCACCTAGGAATACCTGATGCACCACCTACTACACACCTAGACACATGTCAAAGAGATTATAAACAAAATCTGAAATGGATTTTATTTCGATTTCACCTTGCTATACATTTTGTAACTCAAAGGCCAGTTTTGTATTTTATAGCCTCTGAGATAAAGAAAAGAGTGGAACCTTCTTTAGTGATACCCCATTAGGCTATGACATTTAAATTCAGTTTATTTGCCCTCATACAAGAACACCAGCCTAACATGATTTAGTGTGTGCCCTGGGAGGATAAAATAGTGGAGAATTTCAAATGAGCAAACATAATTGGAAAGGAAGAGTCTGCTACTACATTTCACAATTCCATAGACTAAAGTTCAGTAACATGAAGTCAGAATGCCCTTAAGACTGAATATCAAAATCTGAAGAAATCAGTGCAACACCCTGAGTGCCAAGTAAATACTCACAGCTCAATCATCAAAGGTTACTTTCTGATTTGTTTACCAAGGCCAGTTCAACAGCCTTTTATTTTTCTACGCTTACAGAAGCTATAGAAAACAGCACAGACTAAATTCTAAGATAGTACTTTTTAAATAGTTCTAAGAAAGTTAAGTGTGTGGGAAAAGCATTGGATGCGGAGTCAGAGTACCTGGGTGTGACACTAGCTCTGTCACTTACTGGAGCAAGACCTGGAGCAAGGCACTGGACATCTTCCAGCCTCAGTTTCCTGTTGGAATCATGACTATACTTCTTGTATTATTTTAAAAACCATAAAGTGCTATATATGCATGAATCAACATTATTACAGCTAGGCTACTGTAAACTGCTGTTAAATGACCCTCTAAAGAAATAAACAAACAAAAGCCTTATTAATGGTCCAAAACAAAAACATCTGATCCAGTAGGATCTAAGAGGTCTAAGAAAATGGAACAAATGAATCACAAGGTTAGTAAGGACGCACTAAACCACGTAGTGACACTGGTCCTTTTCTCCAAGCCGCCAAAATCAGCCTGAATAGAAAAGAATCAATGTTTATTTTTAAGACTCTCTAAAACTGTGATAGTTCAACAACCCTCAGCGTCTTCGTCTAGTGAAACTCCACCAAATGCTTCCTAACATCTTAACTTAAATTTCTAGTGAGATATCAGGTCCCTACTCACGCCTAAGATGCCCCTTTAAGAACACCAAGCCCTTCACTGTCTCTAGAAGAAATACTCAGTGGCTTAGCCTTTTCTCTTCTCTTTAGAACACAATCAGTAGAGTTAATCCAGTTCACATTTCTGATTTTACAAATGAGGAAACTAAGGCAAAGGGGATGAAGTGCACTGCTCAAATGTTTGCTAAATGAATAATGGGAGGAGATCAAACTGGAATTTAGTCACAGGATCACAGAGTTAGAGCTGTCTAGATCAACCCCCTCACATTTTACCAATAGAGAAATTGATGACAAGAAGGGCAAGTGATTTCTCCAAAGTCACACTGTTCGCACATTTCAAAGGCAGAATTCAAACCCAGTCTTCCAGCTAGAGTCAGCAGTCTTTCAGTTGTACCCCACCACCTTCCTTCTAATTATAATTCAGAAGGTAGAATGATGTCATGGAAGGAGTTTCCAGTATTGGCAAAGGATTAATAGTTTCAGATATTACTATACTGCATCTTAACAGATGCACTAAATAAAATAATCCTTGTTACAAAATAGAGTAAATTTCAGAATACTGAAAATGCATTGGAATCTCAATTCAACACTACTAATTCATAATAAAGGGTTTTTTTAACCAGGTCAAAGAACACCAAAATGAAAAAAATCAAAGAAAGTAAAAAATAATTACAAAAACAATAGTGGGAAGAGATTAGCATTTATATAGCACCGATATTTACAAAAATGCTTTACATATATCATCTCATTTTATTCTCATAACAACGCTGCAAGGTAGGTGCTATTACTATCCTCATTTAGAAGATGAGGAAACTGAGCCCAGTAAAGTTTGCTCAGGGACATACAAATGCTAAGTATCTGATGGGGTGTAGGGTGTGCTCAGGAAAGACTACTCCTCTGGTGTGAGGGCTGCCAGGCCCTTTTCAGGGCTGCTTTCCACCTTTGGTGTCCACCTGTTCCACCCAACCTGTGGCTCCAAGAAGCTGTAACATGCACAGCAGCCACACCCTGGTAAGCTATTTCAGCAGATGGACTAAACCAGGCTGAGGGTAACCAAGGGGTCTCAAACCCATAAGTGAGTTAGGGGGGTTTCTACTCCAAGCATGTGAAGACTTCCTCTGGTGCAATGGGAGGATGAGAACAATTCGTTCCAATAGCCATGAAAGAAGCTGAAGTAGGTGCTACGGAACACAGAGCTCAGTTAGACATTGAAGACGCCAATCTTAGCTATTGCATGCTGAGTCATCACATCTTCTTGATTCTGTCCTGCCACTGGACTGTGATGATGCTGGAGGAGGCCGATGGCTTCAGGCAACTCTGCCTCACTTAAATCCAGTTTATGCACAAATAAAAAGATATCACCCATACCATTTTACCATTTTACCTATCTCAAAGTCCTGTGGTGACAGGCAAGTGACAAAGCAGCAGGTGCAGATACAGTGGGAGCTGTAATTACAATCCTGCACACAGGCAGCTCAAGACATAGGGTCATATTCTCATTAGAAGCAGCAGTGGGATTCAGCAGCCCCCTGGGTGTCTGAGAAGGCTTTTAAGGATCGTACTGCTCACCTCCTGGTGTGAGGAAGGGGCTAGAAGAGGTGCTTTAAAAATTGTCTGCTTACCCAAACCTGACCTGATTACCATGGCAGGAGGAGAATCCCACCCTGTGGTTGAGACACAAAAAAAAGTACAAAAATGTCTACAAAGATGATTCTGCTCAGTAACAGCATATAGAATGTGTGCACACTTATAAACAACACAAAATCCAGTAGACCTGAAAGATGAATAGTTCTTGTTGTGACAGAACTCAGCAGATATCACATCCAAATAGTAGCCCTGAGTGAAACAAGGCTGGCAAATGAAGGCCAGCTTACTGAAGTTGAAGCTGGATACACATTTTTCTGGAATGGCCGTAGTGAAGGCGAGTACTGTGAAGCTAGAGCAGGTTTTGCACTCAAAACTTATCTAGTCAACAAGCTTGTATGCCTGCCAAAAGGAGTAAAGGTTAGGCTCATGACAATGCGATTGCTACTTGCAGGAAAATGTCATGCCACCATCATCAGTGACTGTGCTCCCACCATGACAAACCCTGATGAGGTCAAAGAAAAATTTTATGAAGATTTGGAGACTCTCATCATTAATATGCCAAAAGGGGACAACCTTATAATGCTGGATGACTTTAATGCTAGAGTAGGCTCAGACTATCAGACTTGGCACAGAGTCCTACAGAGAAACGGAGTTGGAAACAGCAACAGCAGTGTTCACTTACTACTGACGACTTGTACATCTCACGACCTTCTCATCACCAACAATGTCTTCTGTTTGCCTAAAGGCATTAAAACTTTGTGGATGCACTAGTAAACATTGGCATTTAACAGACTACATGATTGTAAGGAGAAGAGACAGACAAGATATGAGAGCGATGAAGGCAATGTATGGCAGAGAGTGCTGGACTGATCATAGGCTTATCCACTCGAAGCTAAATATTTTCATTCAACAAAAGTGGCATCCCCAAAGTAAAATAACTACCAGAAGAATTAACGTCAACAGATTAGAGCTCTTCTCTGAGACGGAACAGTTTGTTGCTAACTTGGAGGGAAAGTTGAGCCAACACACAGTTGGCAACAGTGGAGCAGAAAAGGAGTGGGCAGCATTCAGAGATTTGGTGTATAGCACTGCATTTGCTCATCTGCGTCAGAATACTTATGATTAAGAAGCTGATAAATGGAAAACGAGAACTCTACAGGATACAGTTCATCCATCTCTAAGAAGGCAGCATTTAATGCCATCAAAAGTAAAGTACAAGCAAAGCTTAGAGAGATGTAGGATTCTTGACTCAGGAAGAAGGCAGTTGAAATTCAATTTTATGCTAATAGTAACAATCCACAGCACTTAAACGATGCCCTGAAGGCTATTTATGGGCCAAAGACCTATGTTTGCATCTGAAATAGTGCAGACAGAACCACATTGATTAGTGATAAGGACAGGCTCCTAGAGAGATGGGCTAAACCCTTCCATAGTGTTCTCAACATACCGTCATCAATCAATGCTGAGGCCAGTGACTGTTTACCTTAGGTTGAAGTCAATCCCTCCCTAGCTGAAGTTCCAACTGAAGAACAGGTTTTCAAAGCCATTCAGCTCCTTTTGTATAGCAAAGAGCCTGGGGCTGATTCTATTCCAGCTGAGATTTACAAGATAGGGAGTCATACAAAAGCTGACTGAAATTTTCCAGGTTACATGGCAAGAGGAGGTTATCCCCCAGGAGTTCAAGGATGCCTCCACTGTCCATCTCTATAAAGGTAAAGGAAATAGACTGTCCTCTGACAATCACACAGGGGACTCTCTCAGTCACTGCTGGCAAAATTTTTGTCAGAGTCCTCCTTAATAGGCTGATCCTTCACCTGAAAGATGGTCATCTACCTGAGAGTTGGTGTAGCTTCAGAAAGAGCTGAGAAATGATTGATATGGTGTTTGTTACCCGATGACTCCAGAAGAACTGTCAGGAGCAAAGCAGAGGTCTGTACCCAATGTTTGTACATCTGACCACTGCCTTTGATGCTGCGGCTAATGGAAAATTAGTCAAACTCTGGTTGCCCAGAGAAGTTCATCAGCATTGTACATTAATTTCATGACAGCATGCTTGCCTGGGTTCTGGATAATGGACAATACTCTTTGTGCTTTCACAGTACCAGTGGAGTGAAACAAGGCTGTGTGCCTGCTCCCAGACTTTTTAGCATGATGTTTTCAGCCATACTGTCAAATGCCTTCAATGACAATGAACATGGCATCAAGGTCAGCTACTGCACTGATGAATATACTTTAAGAATTTACTGATGAATTCTTCAACTTGGAAAGGCTACAAGCCAGGACTAAAGTGGAGGGAATGTCGGTGCATGATCTTCTGTTCACAGATGATTGTGCACTCAATGCAACCTCTGAAGCTGAGATGCAACACAGTATGGATCAATTCTCTGCTGCTTGTGCTAATTTTGGCCTAACAATTAACAGCAAGAAAACACAGGTGCTCCATCAGCCACCCCATACCATCCATATGTGGAACCATCGGTTACAGCAAATGGAGAAGTTCTGAATTCTGTAGATAAGTTCACTTACCTTGGTAGTGTACTTTCCAGGGACGTACACGTTGATAATAAGGCTGATGCACACACTGTCAGAGCAAGCTGGGAGTTTGTTTGGGAGGCTCCAAAGTAAAGTTATGGGGGAGAAGAGGTATTAGACTATCAAACTGAAGGTATACAGAGCTGTGGTGCTAACCTCATTGTTGTGTGCCTGTGAAATCTGGACAGTATACCAGGAAACTGAAACACTTCCATTTGAATTGTCTTAGGAAGATTCTGAAGATCACGTGGAAGGATGAGATTACCAGACGCTGAGGTCCTTTCTTGAACTAAACTGCCAAGGATTCAAACTCTACTTCAGAGAGCACAACTCCGATAGGCTGCCCATGTTGTTTGAATGCAAAATGTACACTTGCCAAACAAGACTATTTTATGGAGAATTCACACAGGGCAAATGTTCACATGCTGGTCAGAAGAAGCAATACAAGGACACTCTCAAGGTCTCTCTTAAGAATTTTGGAATTAGCCCTCGGCCTCTGTTCTCTGAGCCCACCAGAAGGAAGCCCCATCCAGAAACTCAACATGTCTGTCTTGAAGATCCATGCAAGAGAGACCTTCGACTCTCGTGGAAACCCCACCGTTGAAGTTGATCTCTACGCTGAAAATGGTCTCTTCCAAGCTGCTGTGCCCAGTGGGGCTTCTACCAGTATCCATGAGGCCCTGGAGCTCCGAGACAATGATAAGACCTGCTACATAGGGAAGGGTGTCTCAAAAGTGGTTGAGCACATCAATAAAACTATTGCCCCGACCCTGGTTAGCAAGAAAGTGAATGTTGTGGAACAGGAGAATATCGGAAAATTGATGATAGAGATGGACGGCACTGAGAATAAATCTAAATTTGGTGCAAATGCCATATTGGGAGTGTCTCTGGCTGTTTGTAAGGCTGGAGTTGCTGAGAAGGGTATCCTTCTGTACGGCCATATTGCTGACCTTGCAGGCAATGATGAAGTCATCCTTCCAGTTCCAGCCTTCAATGTGATCAACAGTGGCTCCCATGCTGGTAACATGATCCTCCCTGTTGGAGCAGCAAACTTTAAGGAGGCCATGCACATTGGAGCTGAGGTCTACCACAACCTGAAGAGTGTGACTAAGCAGAAATATGGACAGGACGCCACCAACATAGGGGATGAGGGTGGCTTTGCTCCTATCATCCTGGAGAATAAAGAAGCTCTGGACCTGCTAAAGGCTGCTATTAGTAAGGCTGGCTATACTGATAAGGTTGTAATTGGCATGGATGTTGCTGGCTCAGAATTCTTCCAATCTGGGAAATATGACTTGGACTTCAAGTCTCCTGATGATCCCAGCAGATACATCTCCCTTTCTGAGCTTGGGGACCTCTACAAGAGCTTCAAGGACTATCCAGTGGTATCTATTGAAGATCCCTTTGACCAGCTTGGAAGGATTTCACTGCTACTGCAGACATCCAGGTGGCAGGGGACAATCTCACAGTGACCAATCCCAAGTGCATTGAAAAGGCTGTGAACGAGAAAGCCTGCAACTGCCGCCTCCTCAAAGTAAACCAGATTGGCTCCATGAATGAATTTCTCCAAGCATGCAAGCTGGCCCAGTCCAATGGCTGGGAAGTGATGGTTTCCCATCGTTCTGGGGAGACTGAAGATACCTTCACTGCAGACCTAGTGGTGGGCCTCTGCACTGGGCAGATCAAGACTGGTGCTCCCTGCAGATCTGAACATTTGGCCAAGTATAACCAGCTTCTCAGAATTGAGGAAGAGCTGGGCAGCAAGGCTAAATTTGCTGGAAGGAACTTCAGAAACCCTCAGGCCAAATAAGCTCTGTGGCCAGGAGGCCTATGAGCTCGCAGGTGCCAGTTACCTCTGTAGAAGTCTGCAGCACCAAGTACTAGACCAGTTTTGTTTTGGGGGCAAGGGCCTCTGCTGCTTAACTTCCCTCTCCCTTCCACCTTTCTGTGATGTTCTCAATGCTTCATTAGAACTGTCTTACACCAGAGACAACCCGACATGTGGTTTTCTGTCGGAAAACTCTTATCATCTTGTGACTGGTATGGAATCACCTGGTCTCACCCCCAACCCTGGTGTTGATGTGTGGAGCCCCTATGTGCAGCCCCGATGAGCCCACAGGTCAGATCCTTAGTGGCTTCTATGTGCAGAAGAAAAGTATTCAGTAACCCACTGAAAAAAAAAAGAATTTTGGAATTAACTGTGTGACATGTTTCATTGGCACAGGACCACTCAGTATGGTGTGCCCACATCAGAGAAGGTGCTGTACTCTATAAGCAGAGCAGAATTGAAATAGCTCAAAAGAAACACAAGATGTGCAAGTTTAGAGAATACACCCCAAATGTTCACATGGACTATCTGTGCCCAACCCGTGGTAGAATATTCCAAGCTTGTATTGATCTGATCAGACACACTGAAACTTAACACTATCAAAGTGATGTCATTTTGGTCCTCTTCAAGAACAAAGGACAATAACCAATCTGATGCAAACTCTCAGGTCTCCCTGACTCCAGGTCCAGCATTCAATCCACTCTGCCACTCAATTCCCTAAATACTCTCATTACAAGACAAGTTGACCTATACGGCAGGATGCTTGAAGATAGCCTTACATGTAACAAATGGCCTCACCTAATAAAGTCCCAGTGTAATACACACTGTGTAAATGCCCCAAGCCTGCTTTATTCACTGAAGATGATAATTCATTTTAGAAGACAATATGTGAAATCTGAAAATAGGCACTATCATTCTTGCCATTACCATTCTTTCTCTTTTTAATAATAAATATTTACAAAAACAATTTGACCCACTAAAAAGGTGGTAATGTATAACATATTGCACAGCGACTAGTAGGTGAAAGAGCAACTATATGGCCAACAACCAAGCAGGAATGCCCAATATTTGGTCCCTTAAAGTTGGCAGAAAATAAAATTGATAACATCGTTAAGTGAAAATTTTGGCACCAAACTAAATTATGGATGAAAGGGTAACATATGGCTGTTGGAAAAGTTTGCTTCTATTCTCATTTCATATGAATGTTAATAAGAATGATGGTACTTTTATTTACTGAATGAGAGGCTCTGAAATCCACCCAAGTCAGAACTGCATTACCTTAATCCAACTACAAACATAATAAAAACGAACATCTTCTTTTATTTTTTCCGCAGATCAAAAAGCATAAATCAGTTTTTGTAGAAAGAAAAAGTTTCCAGTATAAAATTAACAATAAAAGAATTAAATTCATGACAGAAAAACATTCTTAACTTTAGAAACTGCTTTTTTTTTAATATACTCACTGAATCCCTTTGCTTTGTATGATCCCTCTTATCCTGGAGCCAGCAATTGCATCTCAAATAAATTCATAGTAAGAGAAGCTTGATTTAATATCACCAACTTAAGGAATTTACATAGATTGCTTCATTGCCCCATTATTTTCAGTCAAAAGAAGATAGCGAAAGGAATACTGCCAGAACCAGGCACCCTCAATTTTAATCTAACTTTGAGATGATCTCTCCTGTTCACTAAAGAATACTTAAGAAATTAATCTACAGTCAAGTTTTCCTATCCATCTTTCCTTAATTTATACAAGTCCCTCTAAGGTAATTCATTTGTGGGGTCTTGGGAATCTGCCACAGCTCTGAGGTTTTCCACATCTTTCCTCCAAGTATCCAGGGATACTTGGGGAAAAGGGAAGAATAAGGATCCTTTATGCTCTCTCAGAATCACATTTTGGATCAACAGAAGGATGTTTTTAGCCTTATTTATGTCATGGACTGCCTTGACAGTCTGTTGACGCTTTGGGCCCTTTTATCAATAATATTTTTAAAAGTATAAAATACATAGGGTTTACAAAGGAAACCATTATACTAAAATACAATGAACAAAATACTAAAAATACAGGTTCACAGACTCCCAGTTAAGGTGGATCACTCCTCCCAAGTCTCTAAGGATCCTCCTTTAGCTATTTACAGATATAGGAAGCCAGCTTCAATGGCCATTTCCTCTTTTCTCTTGGAGGAAAATGTACGAGGAACACAGAAGGAAGGAAAAGAAAGATCTCCCAAGCAATGAAAACCTCTCATCCTGCTGCTCTATAGTTTCTTCATGAGGATCATTCCATCCAAATACAGATCATCTATAAGAAAATTAAAGTTCATTTCTTCTCCGTTTCAATTCTAAAGTTCTACTACATTCCTATTACCCTGGAGGAATAATTCACATTATTCTCAGTCCAGATGGCTATGAAATTTGATGGGACATCGACGGAACAAACAGTACCAAAGCAGGGATTCTGACAGCAGGAACAGAAAAGGAGCTGCTACTGACTTCTCTGACTTCCTTTAAGTCTCAACTAAAATCCTCTCTTTTACAGAAGTCTTCCCCAAACCCTCTTAATTCCTGTGCCTTCCCTCTGTTAATTATTTCCTATTTATCTTGTATGTAGCTAGTTTGTATATATTTGTTGGTTGTTTCCCCTGTTGCACTGTGAGTTCCTTAAGGCAAGGACCATGTTTTGGCTCCTTCTACATACCCAGGGTTTGTGGAACAGAACTTGTTTTTTCGATGATGTAGACTTTTCATCTTGTACCCTCAGATAGAAACTGATTTGTTTGAAGACACAAAGGTGATTAGATAAGGCAACATAGGAATTTCTCTTTGGTATAATTTACTTCAAGGAAAAATAGCAGATAAACAAGAAATACTTGGGCAAGGAGATGAGTTACTGTTGAGTTTCTTCCCTACCAGGCTTACTTTCTATAAATGTAGGCTCACTTTTTCCCCCAGCAGAAATCTGGTTGGGTACCAAGATAGCAGATTAAAACTGCAGATACTAGCAATGATGTTGTTTATAGATTATGCACAGCAGTTCAATTCCAAAACAGTTGGAAGAATCATGATGCCACAAGCAAGAAAGTGAACAAAACTTAAGAAATCACATTTATGTAAGAGAAACAAAACCAGCTGTCAAATTTAAAAGATAGTCTTCTTGACAGATAGCTTGTAACATAATACTTAGAAGAGGATGTCTTGAATCCCTGGCAGATGTTAACCAGGTGTATGCTGGCTACTGGCACCAGGCTGTTATTGAAGGGTTTAGCTTAATATCAGGGCAGTTGGGGGCCACGAGGGAAAGGGAGATTGGATAAGGCAGATGATGCTAGATAAAGACAATGCAGATCAATCCCAGAGTATCAGGTTAATTTAAGTGGCCTCAATGTTTTCTTAGAAACTATTACTGGATCAATGTCGAGCCCAAATTAATTAGAGTCATATATAACTAATATATTCTTAACGTAGAAAATACTCATACTTTCAGAAATTACTATTTTATACTAGAGTATATACACTCTTATACTAGCTTTCTTCACTTAAGATTTCTCAAATCTTACTGGGAAATGCCAAATTGTTCATCTGTCTCAAAGACTATCAGCCTAAACGTTAAAGAACATTTCTGTCGATGACCATTGCTAGAGAAAGTCTCTAAAATAATGGAGTGGAATTCTATTTTAAACCCATCAATAACATGATTTCAGTTGGAAATAACCTAAACTACTAGAAATTATAAAAAGAAATGGTAATTGAAATCACCTCTAAGAATGTTGTAGGGGGTTTGCCCCAAGTGCAATAAACATAATACACAATATAAAAGGTATTATTTTAACCCTATTATATTTCATTTAAACTCTTTCAATGCTGTGAATAATAATAAAAATAGTTCAGAAACTTGCAGGGACAAAGGTAGTTTCCTCATCTGTAAAATTAAGAGGTTACACTAGATGACCTCTAAGATGCCCTCTAGGTCTAGATCTATGACCTTACAATTACAAAGGAAAAGAACTAAGTCATTAAGAATGGGGTAAATCTCCCCAAAAGGGCCAACAATTGCTTCCCTTCACTGATTCAAAGGCATAGAAAGTTTTGAAATTAGTTGAGGAAGGCAACTATTTCAGAGAACCAAGTGCTACATTTCTACAAGTGAAGTTTAGTAGTTACATTGGGCCTGGATACATTAAACTATACGTGCATATATGTTAAAAGAGAAGAGAAAATTCAAGAAAAGAAAGGATAATACTCACCCCCCTCTGGACATACTGCTACAGGCAGACTGCTCCAATCAAGGGTCCAGTTGGGGCAAGGATGGGGAGAAAACTTTGCCTCGATGCCTTTTTTCTAGAAAATGAAAGGTATCCTTTCCACATCAATATAATAAAATAATGTATATCCTATGTATTCAACTCAAGATCACCTACATTAATGAAAAGGAACACAAACAGTCCAAGATAACAGGTAATTTAAAGATCACTTTTAAGATGATTTATGAGAATGTGGTATTTTTTTTCTACAGCATTTCCTTTTCTACTTATGTTTTGCTTAGACTAATTTTAAAATAAGTACACATTTCCTGTGAATGCACTGATGGTAAGAACATTCCACCTAGAAATATGCTTGGTAGCAGAGTGAAACCAAGATAAGGACAAAAACTTACTGAAGAAAATCTATCAAAAACTGGCTCTGTACATCTACCCAGGCTTTGCACACTGGTAACACAAGAAGGCAGTCTAAGGAGGACTTGACAATGTCCCAGGAAAGGTCTCTCTGCACCCAGTATCTCCCCCACTATCCTGCCTTCAATTTAAGAAGAAGAGATAAATTATTTTGATGTAAGGCCTAATAGAGCATATAGGAATCACCAGCTAAAATGTAATTACCCCTCGGAAAGGTAAACATTACCTGCCATTTGCACCTTAGTGTGAATTAGGTTGTAGGTTTGATTTCCTGCAAACATTAAGACCTGTTGAATAAGGCATCCTGAAAGAAGCGGAGCGGGGGTGGGGGTGGGGGGGTGGGGTGGGGGGATATGTACCCAGATGGAGTTACAGTCTAGAAGTTGAGAGCCAGATTTAAAGTATGGAAGGTTCAGGTGCAATGCTACAATGAAAGGCTCTTGGTAATCAATGGACATGGGAGGACTAAGAAACTAAAAGAGAAGTAGAGCCAAAAGGAACTACAGTAACTCACAAGGAGAGAAGGCCCAAATTCATCTTTTCTTAATTAATGGCTTGTACAAATTCATATGACTTCAGAGGTAAGATATATATATACATATGTATATGTATATATATTTTTCAGCTTTTAAAGTCTAAACATTTCTAATACTGGCTTGACATTTGAAAATCACCTAAAATATTCAGTAAGAAAAATAATCTAACAAAAGTAGCTCTGTTGCAAAGTTAAATTATTTTCATACCTGGGCATATTTTTGAAATTAAAATTGAGGACCTATACTAAAAATAAACAGAGTCGAACAGTGACCCAGAATGATAGAAATTTAGTGCTTATGAGAATATCTAGTCTTACAAAAGAATGGGTTTGGACCTAGAACCCAAGTCTCATGACTGCTGGCCCAGAGATTTTGTCTCCTTCATCATTATGAAAACAGCTATCACTTAAAAGTAGGAAATGAAGGGTTCATTTTGACAAAATTTTACTCCTATTTTAAATATTATATATTATATAAATTAATTATATTATATAATTACATATAATTGCACTAATTATATAATTAAATATTACATAATTCATTATTGCTAAAGTTTATTTTTATTGCCTTTTCTCCATTTATAAATTAACTTTATGCACAGAAAACCAAAACTTCTTTTCGGGGTTCATTACAGTGCTCTTGTACGCAACTGGCAAGTACAACAAAGCCAAAGCAAAATCATACAACTTTCTACTGGTCCTTGCCTCAGAACGAATCACCTAAATAAAAATGATCTCATTTAGCAATTAATAGCCACAGATGAACATAAATTTTACTGTGCAGAGGTTTGAAGATGACTGTTTAATACTAACCAAATAACTTTCCAAATTCCCCAGGCAATAGGCTGCAGATTAAAAAAGGCAACAGTTACATTCCAGGATATTCTCTAATCGATATGACAATATGAAGGCAAATCAAATCTTTTACGGCGTCTTCCAAGATTGATTTTCTTAAATCACTAAACATGTTTGTTTTTTTACTAATAAACAAACTGAACAGAGCATAGAAGGCTTAGCTGCAGGGACACGGTGAGGTGGTCACTTTCAGGGGGCATCAGCCCTCTCCCAGCCCATCGAGTAGATGCAACTGTCCTCTAGCTTCATTTTTATTGTGAGACTCTGATTGATAACATCAAATTACTTCAGAGAACATCCACAATTCAAATAAATTCTCAATTAATTTTCAAATCAACAGAGAATATTTTTTGCACAGTAATGGTAATAAAAATGAAATCAAATTTGTGAAATCTTCACTCTTTGTAATGGGGGAAATTGTTTCAGTTATACAGAAAGTGGGAAGAACTCTGGAGTTGCAATTAGGGACCTGGTTTCAACTGTGAGCTCTGCCACTTATTGCCTAACAGGACCTTTGGCTCACTGATTCTGTTTCCTCATTTGAAAAATGAGGGGAGTTTGGCTAGATGGCCTTTAAGGTCTCCTTCCAACTTTAGATCTATGATCTTATATAAAATAATAAGTGAAGTTAAGAGAACACTCACAATGTAGCATCAGAAAAAATTTATTGAAATGAAACTTTTTAAAAAATTCAAACACTACTGAATTTTTAAAAAACCTAGCAAAAATCTTGAAAACTGAGCCCACTCACTGCCTACTACTGGGTTTTGACTGATCATTAGTCAATCAGCAAGCATTTATTAAACGCTTACAAAGTGCCAAGCACTGTCCTAAGGGCTGGGGATACAAAGAAGAGCAAAGTCTGTCCCTATGATCAAGAGTCTCTAATGCCACAAAAAAAGACTAAAGCCAGAGTCTTGCAACAAGAAATTTTCAAATGAAAACAATACAGCTGATCAAGTTGACGAGTTATGGAATTACCAGGTTAAATATTCAGAATGGTAGACGGAAATGCAAGGGAAAAAGGGAAGGAAAGGAATGTGAAAAAGGAACGAATGTAAGAGAAAATGGGGAAGGAAAGGGAGGAGGTTGGATATAAAATACTTCCATAAATTTAAAGAATACAAAAATTCAATGAAAAGCAAAAGAACAACGATAATCTAAAAATTAGCAAAAAGTGACCAAGATAAAAATTGTTAGTGATAATAAGAGTGATGCCAACAAAAGATGGGGGGGCGAGGGGGTCAAAATGTTCACGAAGAGAATACAGACATTTTCAAAGATAGCCTTAGCATAAGCTTTTAATTACCATCAGTTTGGAAATGGTTGGCCTTGGTCCTCCTATAAAATGCATGCAATTTTTCTCTTCCGTTTCAGGACTCTCACTCAAAATTGGTGGCTGCTTATCCAAGGTGGGCAGGAAGTCTGACAGCTGAAGAAACTGTATCCTGCATTTAGCTGCCGTTTTTATTACTCCAGGAACTTCCTGAATCTTCTGGTACCAGGAAGCTATCAGAGGTAAATGTGTGAGAATTCCACAGGGCTTCTTCCAGATGTGAACCTTATGGGAAAAGGAATAACACTCAGTGTTATTTTCTAGACATGTATTATTTAGTACAACAAAATTAGGGCAATTCCTACTACTGGTCATCACACTGGTCCTATTTCTTTATCTGTAAAATGAGGTGAGTGACCTAAATGATCTCAAAGTTCCCTTCTAACCCTAAATCTGTAATTGTAATGATCCATGGTATGCTATGAGAAATCTTATTTTGAAAGGATTAACATCCTAAAAATTATCTGTTAAAAACTGGAAATACAAATTCCCTAAACATTTTTTTTAGAAAACTCTTTTTTAAAGTGAAATGGGGAAAAAAAACTAAAAGATTTTAAAAGGAATTAGTATAAGTTTCATTTAATGAACTTTGCCTCACAAATTTACTTTCAGTGAAGAGCAGAGTCAAGATGACAGAGTAGAGGCAGCAACCCCATTGAATCTTCCCAACATTCCCCTCTAAACAACTTTAAAATTATGTCTCAAATCAAATTCTAGAGTGGCAGAGCCAACAAAAGGGCAGAGTGAGACATTTTTCCAGCCCAAGAAAACTTAGGAGGTCAGACAGAAAAGAAGGTCTGTGACAATAGGGTAGAAGCCAGCCTGGAGCACAAGCAGTTGCAACACCAGCAGCAGGCAATGGAGGGTGCTGAGACAGCTACAGCAGCGGTAGCTTCATGAGCCTCCATCTCAGAGACAGTAAGGGGGAAGGAAAGAAATGCCAGGGGACCCTCTGCTGTATTGCACATATGCAGGTCCAGGTGGCAGTCCCCAGGGTGAAGAAGAGAACTAGTGCCTACTGCTGTAAGAGAGAAAGGGCCCTGGTCACAGTTCCAAGGCCAAAAGGAACACTAGCATTTGTGTTTGCAGGGGAATAGTGGGCCTTCCTGTGTAAAGACTATAGTGCAGACCAAGCGAATAGTGACCAGACCTCTCCTCAGATCATATCACCTTGGAAGCACTCAAAAGTTAGAGACCTCCCCACCCCATAAACTTGCTCTTTAAAGAGCAGCACAAAAAAAAATTGAAGCTTGGGACAGTACTCTCCTCTTAGGATCAGAGCCCAACTTTAACATAAAGGTAAAAGTAAAGAAATAGTTGTAAAAAAATTAGCAAAGAGCAAAATCTGACTATGAAAAACTACTATAGCAACAGAGAAAATCAAAACACAAACTCAGAAAAAGATAATGATGTCAAAACAGCTACAAGCCAAGACTCAAAGAAAAATGTGAATTGAACACACACACACACACACACACACACACACACACACACACACACACACAAGCCCAACAAGAATTCCTGGAAGAGCTGAATAAAAGGATTTAAAAATCAAATAAGAAAAGTAGAAGAAAAATTATGAAAAGAAATGAGATTGATGCAAGAAAATTATGAAAAGCAAATCGACAGATTGGTAAAAGAGGTACAAAAAAACTGAAGAGCACTTGAAAAATTTACTGATGAGAACTTCTTAAAAAATAGGATTGACCAAATGGAAAAATGAAGGACAAAAGCTCACAAAATAATTCCTTAAAAATTAGAACTGGGCAAGTAGAAGCTAATAACTCCATGAGACATCAACAAACAATCACATAAAGTCAAAAGAATGAAAAAATAGAAGAAAATGTGAAATACCTCATTAGAAAAACAACTGACCAGGAAAACAGATCGAAAAGAGATAACTTAAGAATTTATGAACTACCTTAAAGCCATGGAGCCTAGGTTCATATTTCAAGAAATTATCAGGGAAAACTACTCAACTCATACGTTCTAGAAACAGAGGGTAAAATAGAATCTGTCAATCACCTCCTGAAAGAGATCCCAAAATGGAAACTCACAGGAATATGAGAGCCAAATTCCAGATCTCGCAGATAAAAAGCAATCAGAAAGAAACATTTCAAATATTGTGGAGCCACAGTCAGGATAAAAAAAAAAATTAGCAGCTTCTACAGTAAAGGATCTAAGGGCTTGGAATATGATATTCCAGAAGGCAAAGGAGCTAGGATTATAACAAAGAATCACCTATCCAGAAAAACTGAGTATAAACCTTCAGGGGAAAAATGAATATTTAATGAAGTAGAGGATTTTCAAGCATTCCTGATGAAAACAACAGAGAGGAAAGGAAAACTTCACATCTAACACAAGCCTCAAGAGAAGTATAAAAAGGTAAACATGAAAGAGAAATCACAAGGGAATTAACATGGTTAAACTCTTTACATTCCTATATGGGAAGGTGATACATGAAATTCCTAAAAACCTTCTCATTAGGGCAGTTAGGAGTATACACAGACAGAAGGCACAGATGTGAACTGATTGTAATGGGATGATCTAAAGAGAAAAACGGATGAGTAAGAAAGAGGGATGCGCTAGAAGAAGGGAGAGAAAGAATCAAGAAAATTATCACACAAAGAAGATAAACACAAGAAACTGCTTTTACAATGGAGGTAAAAATGGGGGTGGTGGTGGCAGGCAACACTTGAACCAAACTCTCAGTGGAACTGGTTCAGAGTGGGAACACCATATGTATTCAGTTGGTATGGAAATCTATCTTACCCAACAAGGAGCAGAAGGGATAAGACAAGGGAGAGGTTGATAAAAATAAAAAAAGGAATATTATGAGAGGCAATGGTCAGAAGCAAAACAGATTTTTGAGCAATTAACATCTCAGACAAAGCAAAAGGAAAAATAAACCTAAGTAAAAGAAATAAGCAAGGAAACTATAGTTTACCACAGACAATGGTACCACAGACAATGAAAGAATAACAATACTAAAGATATATATATATATATATATGTATATATATATATATATATATATATATGCACCAAATAGCATACCATCCAAATTATTAAAGGAAAAACTATACTAGTGGGTATCTCAACTTTCCCCTCAGAGATAAATAAAACTGACCATTAAATAAATAAGAAAGAAGTTTAGGAGATGAAAGGAATCTTAGAAAAGTTAGATATGACACACTTCTGGAGAAAACTGAATAGGAACGGAAAGGAGTAAAACTTTTTCTCAGCTGCACATGGCACCTTCACAAAAACTAACCGTGAATTAAGGCATAAAAACCTCACAAATGAAGAAAAGCAGAAATATTAAATGCACCCTTTTAAAAACAAAATGCAATAAAGATTGACTTCAATAAAAAGCTAAATGGCTCCCTCCTCCCTCCTCTTCCTTCCCCTCCCCCCGGCCGCGCCGGGGAGTCCCGGCCCAGCTCGGCCCGGCCCGGCCCGGCCCGGCCAGGCTATGCCTCCGCCCCCCAAGCGGGCCCGGGAGCCGGCCGAGCTGGAGCAGCAGCGGCGCCAGGAGCAGAAGCGGCGCCGGCGGGACGCGCAGCTGCCACCTCGAGTCCTTTTATGAAAAACCTCCTCCTGGACTTATCAAGGAAGATGAGACCAAACCAGAAGACTGTATACCAGACATACCGGGCAATGAACACGCCAGAGAATTTTTGGCTCATGCTCCAACTAAAGGACTCTGGATGCCCCTGGGAAAAGAGGTCAAGGTTATACAATGCTGGCGCTATAAACGGTATGGACACAGAACAGGTGACAAAGAATGCCCGTTCTTTATCAAAGGCAATCAGAAATTAGAACAATTCAGAGTAGCACATGAAGATCCCATGTACGACATTATAAGGGAGAATAAGCGTCATGAAAAAGATGTGAGGATACAACAGTTAAAGAAGCTACTAGAGGATTCTACCTCCGATAAAGATGGTAGTACTTCTAGCTCTTCAGAATGTAAGGAGAAGCACAAGAGAAAGAAGAAGGAGAAACATAAGAAGAAGAAAAAGGAGAAGAAAAAGAAAAAGAAAAAAAAGCACAAATCTAAGTCAAATGAAAGTTCAAATTCTGACTAAAAAGTAATTTTCTTTTAATCCACCTCGTTACTGCAGAATCATAGCTGAATGTCATGGTTACTAAAGGAGAAGTAGCCACAAAAGGGCCTCAGTTGACAGAAAAAGGAACCAAGAAATGTGTGTCATTAGCATCACTTCTGTGGCATTTTGCTCTTGCTGCCAACAGTGATGAATTCCACATGATGTTGAGTTGTTTACATGCCACACTACAGGATTCTCGTTCTCATCTTCCCTCATTACTGTAGTTTGTGATAAAATTTTTTAAGAAAATCAAGCATAAGGTATGAAGACATTCTAGGCATTTCCAAAAGAGATACCCCCATGACAGCAGAGGGTTGGTGGGGCTGTAGGCTCACTTACTTGAAAATTCTAGATCTTCAGCAGTTGCAAGTAAATGCTATCAAGTGTTGAATAATAAAACTCAGCTGTCTCAGAAAAATAAATAAATAAATAAATAAAAATAAAAAGCTAAATGGCTGTGGAAACATTAAAAATTAACTGGAAATTAAATAATCTTATCATAAAGAATAAGTGAGTCAAAGAACAAATAAGAGAAATAATAATTTTATAAGAGAGAAATGACAACAATGAGGCAACAGACTAAAATTTGTGGGAAGTAGTCAAAGTAGTGCTTAGGGGAAGATTTACATCTCTAAATGCATACATTAATAAAAGAACAGGTTAGTGAATTGAGCAGTCATTTAAAAAAAACTAGAAAAAGAACAAATTAAAAATCCTCAATTAAACACCAAAATGGAAATCTTGAAAATGAAGAGATTAATGAAACTGAAAGTTTAAAAAAAATGAACTAATAAATAAAATGAGCTGGGTTTAGGAAAAACAATAAGAAAACTATTGGTTAATTTGACTAAAAGAAATAAGAAAACCAAATTACTCTTATCAGAAATGAAATGAGAGAAGGCAACACCAATGAAGATGAAATTAAAGCAATTATTAGGAGCTATTTTGTCCAATTATATGTCAATAAATCTGATAAGTGAAATAGATGAATATTTATAAAAAATATATGTTGACCAGATTTACAAAAGTGGAAACAGAATATCTAAATAATCCTATCTTAGAAAAAGAAGCTGAATGCATCAATGAGCTCCCTAAGAAAAAATCCCCAGAACCAGATAGTTTCACAAGTGAATTCTACCAAACATTTAAAGAACAATTAGTTCTAGTACTATATAAACTATTTGGAAAAATAGGCAAAAAAAATTCTACCAAATTCCTTTTATGACATAAAGAAGAGTAAAAACAGAGAAGGAAAACTATAGCTCAATTTCCCTAATGAAAATGGATGCAAAAATCCTAAATAAAATATTAGCAAGGAGACTACAGCAATATACTACAAAGATCATACATTATAACCAGGTGGATTTATACCAGAAATGCATGTTTAGTTCAATATTAGGAAAATTATCCGCATAACTGACCGATATAAATAACTGACCAATACAATATCAACAGCAAAACAAAAATCACATGATTATCTCAAAAAAGCAGAAAAAGCTTTTGACAAAATACAATATTCTTTCCTGTTAGAAACACACGAAACAATAGGAATGAATGGAGCTTTCCTTAAAATGATAAGTACTATCTATCTAAAGCCAAGAGCAAGGATTATCTGTAATGAGGAAAAGCTAGAAGAATCCTTCCAAATAAGATTAGGGTTGAAGCAGAGATGTCCAATATCACCACTATTGTTCAATATTGTTCTAGAAAGTATAGCCGTAAGACAAGTAAAAGAAATTGAAGGAATTAGAATAGGCAATAACGAAAAGAGAATCAACCAAAAAATAGCTGAAATAGTGAGCAACTTTAGCAAAGTTTCAAAATATAAAATAAACCCATATAAATCATCAGTATTTCTATATATTACACAAAGTCCAGCAGCAAGAGAAAGAAAAATTCCATTTAAAAATAACTGTAGACAATATAAAATATCTGGCAGTCTACCTGATAAGACAAACCCAAGAACCACATGTACACAGTTACAAAACACTTCTCACACAAATAGATCTAAACAACTAGAAAAATATTAATTGCTCATGATTAGGATAAGCCAATATGATAAAAATGATGATTCAGCCTAAATTAATCTATTTATTCAATTTCAAACCAATCAAATTATCAAAAATTATTTTATACAGCTAGAAAAAATAACAAAATTCATTTGGAAGAACAAATCAAGGAAGAACATCACCTGGAAGAATATCAAAG
This sequence comes from Phalanger gymnotis, assembly GCA_028646595.1. NCBI lineage: Eukaryota > Metazoa > Chordata > Mammalia > Diprotodontia > Phalangeridae > Phalanger > Phalanger gymnotis. Next base: position 284,955,680 of record CM053623.1, read on the forward strand.
GAATCAATAGAATGTGAAGGAAAGTGGTTTTAATTCCTTTGCCTTCCAGAATATCATATTCCAAGTCCTCTGATGCCTTAATGTGGAAGCTGCTAAACCCTGTGTTATCCTGATTGTATTTCCACAATACATGAATTACTTCTTTCTGGCTGCTTGCAATATTTTCTCCTTGACCTGGGAATTCTGGAATTTGGCTATAATATTTCTAGGAGTTTTCCTTTTGGGATCTCTTTAAGAAGGTGACCAGTGGATTTTTTCAATTTCTATTTTACACTCTGTTTCTAGAATGTCAGGGCAGTTTTCCTTGATAATTTCTTGAAAGATGATGTCTAGGCTCTTTTTTTGATCATTGCTTTCAGGTAGTCCAATAATTTTTAAATTATGTCTCCTGGATTTATTTTCCAGGTCAGTGGTTTTTCCAATGAGATAGTTCACATTGTCTTCCATTTTTTCATTCTTTTTGTTTTGTTTTATAATTTCGTCATTTCTCATAGAGTCATTAGCTTCCATTCACTATTTTATTTTTTTAGGAATTATTTTCTTCAGTGAGCTGTTGGACCTCCTTTTCCCTTTGGTCAATTCTGCTTTTTAGGGAATTCTCCTCATTGGCTTTTTGGACCTCTTTTGCCATTTGAGTTAGTCTACCTTTTTGAGCTCTTCCATGGCCAGTGATCAATTCGTTTTTCCTGGAGGCTTTGGATGTAGGAGCTTTCACTTTGTTGTCTTCTGGTTGTATGTTTTGATCTTCCTTGTCACCAAAGTGAGATTCTATAGTCTGATTTTTTTCCACTGTTTGCTCATTTTCCCAGCCAATTACTAGACTTTTTAGCTGTTTGTTAAGGTAGGACTCTTGCTTCCAGTGTGGAGGATGTACTAAACCAAGCCTCAGGGGCTTTGTGCAGCTGTTTTCAGAGATATTTCCAAGGACCTGCAAATTTTCAGTTCTTCCAAGGTGGTATAATCAAAGGAGAGGTGTTTACTTCTCTCCTAGTCTGTGCTCTAGTCTGCCTTGGAACTGTGAGGAGGATTCCCTCTCCACGGCTACCACAAGCTCCACGGCCACCACAAGCTCCACCTCGTCAGCACTCCTCCTCACCCCAGGACTGTGACCCAGATCCAGGCATGGGCAAAGCAAGACAATTCTGCCTCCGCAGCAGAAAAGAGATCCCTGCAATCTTCCTCTGATCAGCCACTCAATCCCCCTACCATCTGTGAGCCAAGAGCTCCGGAAGCAGCTATTGCCACTGCCACCCTTGCCCTGGGGCTGGGGCCAGACTGTTTCTCTCTCAACCATGTCAGAGAGACCTTTCCTACTTATCTTCTAAGTTGTCTTTGGCATTTGTGGGTTCAAAAGTCTAGAAACTGCCAAAGCTGCCAGTGATTCAGTGCCCTAAGGTATGATCTAGGTTTGCTCCAGCCCCTTCTGTGCCAGGATGGCCCATGCTGGACTGCGCTCTTCTCTCAGACTGGTGCAACAGACCTTTCCAGTCAACCTTCCAGGTTGTCTTGGGGTTGAAATTTGTTTCACTCTGTCATATTGTGGCTTCTGCTACTCTAGAATTTGTTTAGTCATTTTTTACAAGTATTTGGAAAGGTTTAGGGGACAGTCAAGCAAATCCTTGCTTTTACTCTGCTATCTTGGCTCCACACTACCCCCAAGAATTGGAAACTGAGGGGATGCTCATTAACTGGGGAATAGCTGAACAAGCTGTGATATATGATTGTGATGAAATACTCTAGTGCTATAAGAAATGATGAGTAGGATGTCATCAGAAAAACCTGAAAAGACTTAAATGCAAAGTGAAGTGAGCTAAACCAGAACAACAGCGTACATAGTAACAGCAATATTATACAATGACTAACAGTGAATAACTTAGCTGTTATGATCGAAACAAAGAAATGTCAATTCCAAAGGACTTATGATGAAAAAAATGCTATCTACCTCCAAAGACAGAACTGATGAACACTGAGTACATACTAAAGAACAATTTTTTCACTTTCTTTATTTTTCGTGCTTTTTTTTCACAACATAGCTAATATGGAAACACATTTTGCATGATTTCATGTTTTAACTGACATCACATTTCCTGCCTTCTCAATAGGTGAGGGAAGGGCAGGAGAGAATTTGGAACTTAAAAATTTTTTTAAAGGAATTAAAAATAAATAATTACATATTTTAAAATAATTTATTCTAGGTCACAGCTTTGTTATTTTACGTGATGTTCTGCTTCCTTCCATGAAAGAATGGGGGCAAGGCAGCACTTCTCCTAGATCTTTTTCTACTTCCTTTAATGATTCAAAGGTATATGATATTCTTTGTGCAGGTAATCCCTCAAAATCAATACAGGTTAAAATTCTCCAACTTTTATTAGATGGCTTTCAAGAATTGTTGTGGCTGAAAAAGTTCACCACATAGCTAACCTTCTGACGATAAGCCTCTTCAAATTTAGATAAAGCTTCTCTTTCTTATGCCTAGAAAAAAATAAAATTAATAACTTTGATACCTTACTACCTGACGTCTGCCTAATGTACCAATTTCTAATAGTCCACACTGAAAAATGACTATCATTTTTAATAATACATTTGAACATAACTTTGTTACAATCTTCAGACACTACAGTGTTAAAAGGAAAGGTAGGAACGTTGAGGATGTATTAATGGGAAATAAATCTTTGGAGAAAGTTAGAAATTCTCAGAAATAAAGTTTCATTTTAACCAAAATGTAGAAACACTAGAAAATTCTAAACAACTGGCAGAAATCTGATAACCCAACCACTACAAAATTACATAATATGCAAATTCATTTTGTTGTTTCTCATCTTGTAAACTTTTAAAATGTTTGAGGTGATCAAAGAGTACATTGGGGTGGAGTGGTATTTTAATTTATATTTGGCCTAGGACTTCAAAAAATCTAACTCATATGCCATGAAACTTGCTACTTTTTATTTAGCCATAACTACAATAAAGGAGTAGAGAAAACAACTTCAGATTAAGTTTTATGAGTTAATGCTCATTGATATTTCTATGATATTTTACCAGTTGAAGTCTGTCGTAAGTATAGGAAATGAGGTCAGCTTTAGGTAAATCAGTTTGGTAGCAGTGTAGAGGGTAGATTGGTCTCCTGGCTTTAAGTCTCTTCCCTTTCCAATTAGGAGGCTAAATCTGAGATAATGAAGGCCTGAACTAGAGAGGATGCCAAGAGAGTAGAGAAAGGGGGAAGGATATTGCACAAGAACTGTAAGGCCTGGCAACTGAATCGATATGCTGAGTGAGGAAGAGGGAAGAAATCGAGAACTACTCTGAGGTTGCAAATCTGAGCAGCAGGAAGGATGTTGGTATCTTCCACAGAAAAACAGGTTAGGAAAAGAGAGGTTTAAGAGGGAAAAATAAGTTCTGTTTTCAACAGAGATTCAAGTTTTTGCTTGCAGGACGTCTAGTTAAGAGTTGCTCAATAAACAGTTAGTGGTTTGGGAGTAGAATTTCAGGAGGGAGATCGGTTGGATATGGAAATGATGCATAGAAATGGTGAGTGAACCACTGAAAACTGATTAAATGATCTAGGGTATAGCACCCTATTGTGCTGGAATTTTATTATCTGAATTTTGTCCCCTAATCTGAATTTTGTATCCTAAAATCAATTACAATCTTTTCAACAGCTTATAAATTTTTCATTAAAAAACCTGCCACAAACTTGTCCCTCTTATTTACCTGCTTCTTTTCTTCCCCTGCTATTTGCTTTGCAAACCTTTGCTACTTCTTCCTTAATCAGCCCTTTATGTTGTGAATTTTAATAATTTTTCCATTTTAGTTCCTTTCAGATCTAAGAAATCTCTTCCCTTCTACCTTGCTAAGCAAACACCTTGATTTATACACCTGCATTACCTGAATATCTCTGTATGCCTGTCCTGGTAAAGGACAGTGTGTAACAAATGAGCTGGCTCAACATGCAGTTTGAAAATTGTTGTGGTTATTCAGTCATGTCTGACTCTTTGGGACTCCATTTGGAGTTTTCTTGGCAAAGACACTGGAATGGTTTGCTATTTCTTTCTCCAGCTCATTTTACAGATGAGGAAACTAAGGTAAACAGGGTTAAACAACTTGCCAGGGTCACACAGCTAGTAAGTGTCTGAGTCTGGATTTGAGCTCAGGAAGATGAGTCTTAACAACTCCAAGCCTGGTACTCCATCACTGCACCATGAAGCTGTACAGTTTGAAAACAGAACACACTAAATATAAACACTAAAGGAAAACTTTATGATGTTAAAAATGTACTACACAAATGCATGCTATATGCTCTTATTAAGAAGAATTAACTAAGAGGATAATGGGGCAAACTGAAGATAATCTGAAGCTTAATAAAAAGTCTGATTGTGATGGTCTTATGCTGGTTATGCTGGATTTTTAAATTACCATGATTTGAGTCCCATAACGTACATGTCAAAAAGAAAGAAATTCAATCTTGCAACTATGTATTATTCACTAGGCATGACTTAGAAGCATCTCAAGAATTTTGCTATAATTTAGGGAAGTGAGTTCTCTGGGCCTTCGAGAATTAGCCCTATTTTGACAACCTTATTTTAACAATGACTTTATTATGGCCACAATTTGGTAAATGATGCCTTCATCCCAGTAGGGTTTCAGCTAAGGCAGAGACAAACTAGCCGAGACAAACTATTTTAAAGTAACTGATTATAATTGTTCTATAAGAGAGATTATTTCAATAGAAACTGAGTGAGGCCTCAGACACGATCTAGTCTCGTTGGTACTCAAACATTTTGTTCTCGGAACAAATTTATTGAAGATTTCTCAAAAAGTTTTTGTTTATGTGTGTTTTATCTATCGATATTTACCACATTTGAAATGAAACCATCTGAATATTATTGTGGAAAGAGTTTTGACCTCACAGACCCCCTGGACCATCCTTTTGAGAACTTCTGATTGAGTCTAAGCCCCTCATTCCAGAGATGAGGAAACAGATGCAGAGAGGGGAGGTCACATGTCCAAAGGCACACAGGAGCTGTCCCAGGATGCCCTTCAAATCCACCTCCAAATCCGGCACTGTTGCCATAATGGCACACATCATGCAGGGAAGGAGAGCATAAAACAGGTTACATTTAGGGAAAATATGTCATTTTGAAAGCAGAATTAAAAGAGAATTGGCAACTCAAAGGGGAAGAAAGAAATATTTTTAAGCAGCACCTCCTCTGACAAAAATGATTATTACCATCTCCCTACTGCCTAGCAGTTCTCTCCATAATGCTCTTTCCCTCCATCATATTTTTTTTCTTTTTTAAATGAGGAGGTCAATGCCACTGTGTGAAACACTACATGCTGTTGCCATAGAAACAGTTATAATGTCACGAACAGAAGATTATGACTTGTGATTATAAACAAGAGTAAGAAGGTCAGGCTGCAGAAAAAAGGCTCTCGATGGAAAGTTCTAGCAATTATCAGTACAGAATCAAGAGTTTGGAAAGAAGTTCAAATTCATGAAGACTTACCATATACATTTTAAAATAATTTAATTAAATCATACTAGATTTTAAATTAAATACTATTATTATTAAATCATACTGGTCACTAAAGTCAAATGTGATTACCAACAATAACTGTGTTAACATTAAAATATGACATTGGAAAAAGTGCAGTTTATAAATTCCTCAAGTATGTTCTTTTATTCCTTCGTATTCTTTGATGTGCTTATTTAACACGGTGCCTTTGACATAGTAGGAATTCAAGAAATGTTGTATTGATTTTTTAAAAGGAGAAGATAATAGTCCTAGAAGCTTGACTTTGGTTAATGGCAAAACTATAGACACAAGTTGTAACGGCAGAGAAGACGGAGAGCTGACCTCAGAGTCAGGAAGACCTAGGTTCAAGTCCAGCTGCTGGCAAGCTGTTTAATCTCTCAGTTCCCCTCCAGTTGGCTTTCTAAATTGGAAGCACCTATTTACCCTGGTGGCAGCTAGGTGGCATGGGAGACAGAGCATCAGGGCTGCAATCAGGAAGACCTGAGTTCAAGTGTGACCTCAGACACTTATTAGCTGTGTGACTCTGGGCAAGGCACTGAACCCTGTTTGCCTCAGTTTTCTCATCTGTAAAATGAGCTGAAGAAGGAAACTTCAGGTGTGTATACCCAGCAGTACCATTAGTAGGTCTGTGTCCCAAAGAGATTTTAAAAAAAAGGAAAGAAACATGTGCGCAAAAATATTTAGAGCAGCTCTTTTAGTAGTGGCAAAGAATTGGAAATTAATGGGATGCTTATTGATTAGGGAATGATTGAACAAATTGTAGTATATGATTGTGTTGGAATACTATTGTGGTATAAGAAACGATGAGTAGGATGCTTTCAAAAAAACCTGGATTGATGCTGAGTGAAGTGAGCAGAAACAAAACAGTGTACGCAGTAACAGCAATATTGTACGATAATCAGCTGTGAATGACTTGGCTATTATGATCAGTACAAAAATACAAGTCAATTCCAAAGGGTTTATGATGAAAAACGCTACCCACATCCAGAGAAAGAACTGGTGGAGATATGTTTTGTATGACCTCGCATGTATAACCTGTATCAAATTTTGTTCCTTCTAAATGAGGGGATGGGTAGGGAGAAAGGAAGGGAGAGAATTTGGACATCAAAATTTTAAAAACAAATGTTAAAAATTGTTTTTATGTGTAATCATAAAAAAGTAAAATATTATTTTAAAAGAACAAAAGCTTAAAAAAAGAAAAAAAAAATTACTTCCCTTGACCTATTTTTCAGCTCAATTGTTTTTCCAATAAGATAGTTGACATTTTCTTCTGTTTTTGCATCGTTTTGATTTTGTTATTATTTCTCGATGTGTCGTGAAGTCATTAGCTTCCATTTGCCCAATTCTAATTTTTAAGGAATTATTTTCTTTGGTGAGCATTCCTACCGGTTTTTCCATTTAGCCAATTCTGCTTTTTAAGGAGTTCTTCTCTTCATTAGATTTTTGTGCCTCTGTTACCATTTGTTCTATTATTTTTAAGGTGTTATTTTCTTCAGTATTTTTTTAGTGCCTCCTTTATCAATATGTCGACTCCTTCTTCATGATTTTCTTGTATCGTTTCTCATTTCTTTTCCCAATTTTTCCTCTACCTCTTTTATTTGATTTTTAAAATCCTTTGTGCTCTTCCAGGAATTATTTTTGGGGGGTGGGGGGGGCTGAGACTAATTCATCTTTTTCTTTGAGGGTTTAGATATAGTTGTTTTAACTTGCTGTCTTGTGAGTTTGTGTTTTGATCTTGTTATAGTAATTTCTATAGTCAGGTTTTTATTGTTGTTTGCTCACTTTTCCAGCTTATTTCTTGACTTTTAACTTTATATTAAAATTGGCCTCTCCTCCCAAGATGGAGGGGGTACTGTCTCAACTTCAGGTTTTTCATGCTACCGTTTTCAGAGCTAGTTCTAAGGGTCTGTAAGTTTTCAGTTATTCCAAGATGCTATGATCTAAGGAGAGGTATGGTCACTACTCTGTTAGTCTGTGCTATGGTCTGTGAGCAATCGTGAACTTTTCTTCACCCTGAAACTTTGATGAAGATCCCTGCTTTCCTGCATCAGTGCTGAGCTAATGCTCCTCCTTACCCTGGGACTGCAACTTAGAACCACGTATAGGCAATGCAAGAGTGCTGCACTCACTGCCAGCAAAGGGTCCATGTAGTTTCCTTCTGATCAAGTGTCCAAGCCCCTTATGGTCTGTGGGTTGAGAGTTCTAGAAGCCTCTGCTGCCAATTCCATCACCCTTAAGGCCCAATGCTGGTTGCTGTGGCGCAGCCTGTGCTCGACTGCACTCTATTCTCACCCCAATGAAAAAGACTTTTCTTGCCAACCTTCTCTTTTTGTTGGTTCTACTGCTCCAGAATTCATTGTGAGGTGTTATTTTAAAGTTGTTTGAAGGGGAATGTGGGAAAGCTCAGATGAATCTCTGCCTTTACTTTGCCATCTTGGCTCCAGCCTCCTATCCACTTTAAGTCAGTTACGTGCTGTTCCTGGAACAAGACACTCCATCTCTTGAGTCCAGCCATTTTCACTTAATGTCCCTCACGGCACGATATGCTCTTTTCCCACATCTGTTCCTTGTCTTTCTTGGCTTCCTTCAAGTCTCAGCTAAAAATCCTATTCTCTACAGGAGGTTTTTGTCAATCCCTCTTAATTCTATTATCTTCTATATACTGATTATTTCCTTCTTTTCCTGTATATATCCTGAATGATGTTGTCAGATTGTGAGCTCCTTAAGAGGAGGGACTACTTTTTTGCCTTTCTTTGTATCCCCAGGTCTTAGCACAGTGCCTGGCAAATAGTAGATGCCTAAAAAATATGTTTACTGACTGACTAGTTTTCTTTCTTTTCTTTTCTTTTTTTTTTTTCAGGGAGGAAGGCAGGGCAATTGGGGTCAAGTGACTTGCCCAAGGTCACACAGCTAGCAAATGTGTCAAGTGTCTGAGGCCAGATTTGAGCTCAGGTCCTCCTGACTCCAGGGCTGGTGCTCTACTCACTGTGCCACCTAGCTGCCCCCTGACTAGTTTTAAGAAGACTTTATATACCCTGGAAGAATCAGGTTGAATAAAAAGTTACTGAATTAATCACTTCAGAAACATCTCTTTTCTCCAGACCCTTTCTTCCTCTAGTCTTCTTAGTACTGAGTTATTTTTAAGTTAGGAAGGGAATGAGGGCAAAGGAAGTGGAAGCATCAAGTGTAGATGGTCTTCTCAAACAGTTTAGCCACAAAAGGAGGGGAGATGAATATATGGAAAAATCTAGAGGGGATAGATGGATAAAGGGATGATTTTTTGAGGATGAGGAGATATGGACATGTTTATAGGCAGTAGGGAAGCAGCCAATAGACAGAAAGAGTTTGAAGGTGAGAGAAAGAATAGAATTGATACAGGCACAATCTGGTAGAAAAGATGGGGGCCTACTGGCAAAAACAGGTGGGCAGATACACAAGCTGGCATCAGGTAAAGAAGGAGATAGCAGGTAGAGTCAAGTATTTAAAATCCTAAGGCATTCTCCTCCTTGGACTTGTACTCTCCAAATCTATGAACTAAAATGTGGTACTTGTTTTTTTTGTTTTTGTTTTTGTTTTTAAGCATAACTCCAACGAATCCAACAATAAAGAGTCAGAGTCAAGACAACCAGGATTCAAATCCTACCTCTGAGATACACACGGATAAGTCCTTTCACATCTCAGTACCACAGGCAATAATGTAAGAATATAAATTGAGGAGAAGGTACTGATCTATAATGATAAGAGGGGGGCACCTTTAAACCTCAGAGTTCCCCACACAAAGCAAATAATAAGAAACCCCACAAGCTGAGTGCATATCATTGGTAAACAAATGAATTACTAGAAGAATATCTTAAATCTAATTAAAGCTGAAAAAGTAAAGGAAATGTATAAGAATGAATATAATTTCTGGAAGCTGAAGAAAAAGAATTTAATCAGGAAGTAAATTTGAAGTAATTTGGAGCTGTAGCGGGTGAAAGATGAAATGACTAAGGAAACAAAGGTTTGATCTTCCAAGCATATCAATTTACTAAGCAATGCATGCCAATTACCTAACAAATCGGGACCAGACCTCCTCAGTTTAAGCCTGGACCCCAAATACAACGGGTGACAGACTTTTTATACATTAAAAACAATTAACCAAACAAGAACAATTAATTAAAAAGAAACAATACAACATTAGGTAATCTGATTTCTAATTCAATGAAAGACTAGAGACTTTCCCAGTTGGGAAAAGGAAAGTGAACAAGTACAATTCTCTGAAATCAGAAAAAGGAAGTGTCTCACTCCCCCCACATATCTGTAAACAATCAAAGGAACATGAAAACAATAACTGATTGATCAATATGGGCCCAGTTTTTAGATAAGACATATATGAATTGCTTGAGATGTACAATTGTGAGAAAACTCCTTGCATCAATCCTTGGGTCTGACTGGGTTTCTGGTCTGCATAACCTAGGTCCTTGGTTAAGGGTCTCTAAGCAGCAAGTACAGGTGTTCCACCTTAATAGCCTCACAGGGTAGAGTTCAAAAAATGCAATAAGGTTTCCTCTCAATTCCCACAATTGAATAAAGCTTTGTCACAGGACACAGTAATTTAGACCAGGAATCATAACTGAATAGAAAGAGAACTGAGCTAGCTCCAGAAATGAATCACAAGATGGAGTCAGTGTGATCCAGAAATTCCCACAATTAACCACTTGGTTTCCAAATCCCCTCAATTCCCTCAGAGACCATGGGTAAATACCAAGGCAAAAATGTTTTCCACTTTAAAACTGATTGCTTCAGACTGGCAAAAAACAAACTCTAATATTAGAGTTGTATCACTTTTGACAGAAAAAATATCCTAAACTATATTGAGATTTTATGGCAGGTGTGTGTGTGTGTGATCCCTCGATCATTATCAAGAAAAGGACATTTAGTTCTCTCTAGCATCACATGCAGCTCAGCTGAGAAGAAAATGACCGCTTAAACACTGACCTAAAGGTATTTTCATTTCAAGTAACTCCCACTTTCAGCTGACTTCAGGAACATATATATGCACCGCTCCTAAGAATATGCCAAATTCCTCCTTACAAAATCAGAATTAAAAAAATCACCTAGAAATGCCAAATTTTGTCTGTGATATGAAATATTAAACAGCTCTAATCTTGTAAGACTGGCTCATGATGTGAGGGAGGTTCCAGGTAATATCAAGTAAAGGGGGGGAAAAATTTCTTCCCTTCACCAATACCCACTATGAGAATATATGCAATAAATACTTGAAGAAATTCAGAATCTTTAATTCTCTTACTCCTTCACTTTCCTAGGAACCAAGAAATTTCAGGCTTTTATTTCACATCTAAAATTTTGAGAAAAAGATGTATTCCTTACTGCAAGTGACAACTGATCAACACTATCTGACTCAGCATAAAAACATGTGGGTTCAAATTTATAGATGTTTCTTAAGCAGTCTTTACTCGAACTCAAACTTGTCTCAGGAAAAATGTTATAAAGCCTCATCCTTCCTGTTAACTTACTCAACTCTATATTGAGAAAACGTCACGGCCAAATACATTGATATTTCCTGGCAACCATAAATGCATAGTTAGTGCAGATTCCAAAATAGCACTATCCCCCAACTGTGGGGGGAGGTTAAAAAAGAAAAAAAGGCTCCCTTTGAACCAAAGACTAATTAAAAAAACAACACCTGACAGAAAACGGAAGAGGGTAAGCACATACAGAAGTGAGCCAGATTCTAAGGCTGAATATGTCCTGAATTATCAAGGGCCTAGTTTAGCTCCCGAAACTCTATCAGGAAGACACCAGCCAAAAATGGAACTATAGCTCTATAAAAATAAGCTATAATAAAGATAATTAAAGCACTCCGCTCTGAAGTAAAGGTGATATCACGGAAAGAAGAGTCAAAGAAAAAGACTTTATCAGTTGCCCCAGGACATATAAGGGAGAAGGAAGGTAAAGGAGGGGAATAAGCATTTATTAAGCACCTACTATGGGCCAGGCTGTTTTACAAATATCGTCTCATTTGATCCTCACAACCACACTGAGAGGTAGGTGCTATTTTACATCTCTAGTCTATAGAAGAGGAAACCAAGGCAGACAGAGATGAAGTGACTTGCCCAGGGCCACAGAGCTAGGCTACGTGAGGCTGGATTTGAATTCGGATCTCACTGGCTCCGGGCCCAGCATTTTATCCACTGAACTACCTAGCAGCCACTAATGTCTGTTTATTGACTTGGGCCTGGACTCGAGTCAATAAATATGTTGTTGTTGTTGCTATTGCTCAGTAGTGTCCAACTCTTCATGACCCCATATGAGGTTTTTGTGGCAAAGACACTGGAGTGGTTTGCCATTTCCTTCTCCAGCTCATTTTACAGATGAGGATATTGAGATAAATAGGGCTAAGTGACTTGCCCAGGGTCACACAGCAAGTGTCTGAGGCTGGATTTGAACTCGGGTCTTCCTGACTCCAGGCCCAGAGTACTGTTTACTGTGCCACCTAGCTGCCCTAATACTTATATATTAAAGCGCCTACTGTGTGCTAAGCACTGGGCTAGGTACTAACAAGTCCCTATCTTTAAGGAGCATACTTCTACTGGAAGAACTGTTAAGACATATTAAAAGATTTTCGTCTTTGTACACAAATGTAAACAATATCTGTAATTAATTATATAGAAATACATCCATCTTTAATTGTATATAAAATGAATACAATGGGGAAAGGCAGAATGGAGATGGAGAAGTAAAAACTGTGGTATCAGGAAAAACCTCTTTTAAGCTCTAGCTCTTGAATCAAGTCTTGAAAGGGACGAGGGATTCCAAGAAGAAAAGATTGCTCTCAGAGTCTCCAGGCATGAGGGGGAGAAGTGGGAACAAGCCCTCCAGCCTGGTGCAACATGGAGGGGCAATTTGGGAGTAATAAGTAAACAGCCTTTTTAAAGGCTTTTTAAAGACTGTGAAGGGTTGTAGAAACCAAATAGAGAAGTTTATATTTTAGCTAATAAAGCTTCTTGGCCAAGGGAGGAGGGTGCTCAGATCTGAACTTCAAGGAAATCACTTTGGCACCTTTGTGAAGGATAGCTTGTGGAAGGGAAAGACTGTAGTCAGGAAGACCAGTTTAGGAAACTACTAGAATCCAGGAGAGAGATAATAAAGGCCTCAACCAGGGTGGTGACTACGTGAGGAAAGAGAAGGTGATGGGTAGAATACATATTATGGAGGCAGAATCACTAAGATTTGGTACCTGATTGGATGGGGAGGAGGGGGCGGGGAAGAGGAAAAAATTGAGGATGTCTAAGAGTTTGTAAAAGCAGGTGACTGGAAAGGGAGAAAAAAGATGGACCGATGGATAAGTATGTTTGGGAGTAATTTGATGAATGCTGAGCCAATATGAACGGATAAGGTCATCGAGAAAGAAAAGACGGGGACCCAGGACTGAGCTCTGGGAATACACCCACTAGAGGGGCAGGACATTGACGGAGATCCCTCAGAGGAGACTGAGAAGGATGATGAGTTACATTACAAATCCTTTACATCCATTACAAATCCCTAAACCTCTTTTGGTTTTAATTCTGTTTACCAAGAAAGCATCTTTGTCTTAGACATGCCCATCAGAACAGCAGTCATCTGTGCAAAAGATCAGTACTGGCTTTCTTGTTTACTCTCCTGTGTATTTAATAACTGTGTTTCAATTCCCTAGAACTGATGACTCCTGGGTTAATTGATAAAATCCCTGAATCCAAATAGCTAAGAAACAGGACCCCAATCCAAGGTAACCTGACCACTGCACTCAAGAACAGCTTACTCAATCAGCCAAGTGATGTCTCTCTAACATTGCCACAAGCCGAGGACTAAGACCCAACAAGAGGCAAAGAAGCATCTGCAGATTTCAACATTCTGCCTCACACCTTCTCAAGGACGAATTAATGATTGACCATAAGAATCTTTCAAAAACTCCCCATTACAATATGATCTTTTCTGAAGTTATTTTTGGATTTAAGTGGTATAACTATAAATATGAGGCCTGATGGCTCAGTTATGGAGAGAGTAACAAGAAACGCTTGCAAGCAAAGAAAAAGGCAGCATTTGAAAACAAAGTAAAGAAAGATAATTTGCACATCTCTAATCTTCCCTCTCCCCTGGAAGAGGTTTACACTGTTGAATCAGCTCTCTCTTCTATGAAATAAAAGAGCAGAAAAAAGCAAAGAACCTCAAGTGTTATTATCTGGAAATTTTAAAAATCACTGTAATTGTGACTCCCTCAGGGAAGTGTCCTTGAATAGTTTTCTTTCAATGAGAAAAAGCCAGTTACAAATGCCAAATCGGACCTTGGATTTCAAGTAGCCCCACTCTCTGGGCAGTCGAAATTTGTAGGGTTGAGGAGAGACAGAAACAATGAAATAAGCTTAGAACACGGAATAGAACCCAAATGTTAACTATCAAAATCTCATTCTTCTAAACATCTGCAAAAGCTCATTTAAATATATGAAGCATTTTCTACATAAATCTCTATATTTTTATAGAACCTGTCACCATAATTCTTTATCACTAGAACTTGGAATCCCCTTTTTTGGACAAACAAAACTAAGGAGATTAAAGGGTTTTGCCAACATTACTCTAGAGAAGACCTATAGGAGTCACGGAAACATCAAGACTGAACAAAGGTGATGAGGTTCTTATCTCCTCCTGAAAAGAATGACGGATTTATACATTAAGCTAGATTTCTAGAAAGAGAGAAATGTAATCTTAAAGAGATAAATTTCACTTCTTTTTCCTTTCTTTCTCAGTTACCCCCGGAGGAGATTTAGAAGGCCAGTTAACTGACATGTGAATGAAGTCTTTTTTAATAAAATACCCCTGTACCATGCTTTGATGTTACAGCAGAGTTTCATACATGTACTGCACAGATAAGGCAAAGATGGGCCTATTAAAAATCACCAGGAAACTCTGCCCACCACAGAGTTCTTATGCTGAATAAGTAACTGCCACCATCTAAAATCTTAAAAATAGAAAAATGAATAAAGGTTGATTTATCCATGCAATCCATGACACCAAATCCGTCAACCAGGTTTCCTCCTTGTGTTATATTAATGGGAATGGAAAGATCTTTCCCATCCATTAACAGGCCTCTGTGACCTGCTTTGAGCCTAAGTCACAAGTAAGTCCGAGTCACAGGAGCCAGAATCACATGGAGCCTGTGGTAGGAGGAGCTTGCTGAAGGGGTAGAGCAGGAACTGAGTGGGCGAGGCAAGAGCAGTCAGAGCTGGAAGGAGAGCAGGCAGAGGAGATAGCGTGAGTGAGAGGGAGTGATTTTGCCTAAAGAGCTTGTTGGTGGGGAGGCCTGATGGAGGGAAGCCTTGGGGATGCTGGTGCTCCCTGCACAGGTAATGTGTAGAGACTTCTTTATTACTAAGATGGATTTGGTTTTCTGGTGTTTGAATAAATGTCTTGGTTTCGTCTTTGATCCAGAGACTCTCTTATATCTTGTGATTCAAACCTGTATATACAACAGCACATTCATAGCAGTTGCTGTGGGTATCACATTGGCAATATACCTTGTCATAAACCAATCTGGTGGCTACCTTAACCCATGCATCTAGGCCTGATCTCAAATCTAAAAACTCTTCACTGTCACCGCTGTCACAGTGCAGCCTCTGCCACAGCAACACATCTATAGCTCTGGAATGTTCAATAATATGGATAACTCCTAGAGAACACAATCATGAGGGGGGAATGGGAGACTCCTGAATGGCTCACATTGAGATAACAACGGCAACCTATAATTCACAGCGTAAAAATTGAGCTTGAGAAATTCTATTTTAAACAGATTGTGCTGCCAATATTCTTTCCTCCTACAGTGAATGCCAATGCTGCCCTGAGAAGGCCCCCTTCACCCCATCAGGACATAACAGTGCCTTGAACATCTGATTTAGTTTCAGAAAGAATATTACTTCAGGAATCCTAAAAGCAGAAATAAAATCAAGCGTTTTAACATTCCAATCAACTAATTCAATTAGAATTAAAGCAGATGGGGCGGAGCCAAGATGGTGGCTGGAAAGCAGGGACTTGCGTGAGCTCCCCACCAAGTCTCTCCAAAGACCTATGAAAATGGCTCTGAACCAATTCTAGAACTGCAGAGCCCATGAAATAGCAGAGGGAAGCAGAGCTCCAGGCCAGAACGGCCTGGATGGTCGCGGGATAAGGTCTATTGCATGGAACTAGGAGTAGAGTGGGGCAGAGCAGAGCCCAGCGTGAGCCACACCTGGACCAACCAGGGGCAGACCAGGAGCCAGGCGGAACAGGCCCTAGAGCTCTGAATCAGTGAGCTCTGGCAGCTATCAGACTTCTCGACCCACAAACACAAAAGACAACAGAGAAGGTTAGTGGGAAAAGCTTCTGGAATAGAGTAAAAGAAGTCCACAGTTCAGCCACCACCCTGGGGGGCAGTGGAGGTGATACAACTCTGAGGCTGCTTACAGAGCTACACCTGCAGTTGCTTCCAGCCCCAGGCCCACCTGGTTGGAGGAATTAAGTGGCAGATCTGAGCTGGAGTATGGAGCCGCCTACATCTGAGTCAGGTCCCGGTAGGCGATTCTTGGGGGAGGAGGAGCCTGCTGTGTAGAAATAATGCTGAAAACAACAGCATAGCCCCTCAAGCTTGGGATCAAGTACTCTATACTCTACAAGCAGTCGTACCCTGACAAAAAAATTCAAGGATCAAGTAAGTTGGCTGGGAACATGGCCAGGCACCGAAAACGGACTCAGATTCAGACTCGGACTTTGGAATCTTTCTTTGGTGACAAAGAAGACCAAAACATACAGTCAGAAGAAGTCAACAAAGTCAAAAAGCCTACACCAAAAGCCTCCAAGAAAAACATGAACTGGTCTCAGGCCATGGAAGACCTCAAAAAGGATTTAGAAAAGAAAGTTAGAGAAGTAGAGGAAAAATTGGGAAGAGAAATGAGAAGGATGAGAGAAAACCTTGAAAAACAAGTAAATGACTGGCTAAAGGAGACCCAAAAAAATACTGAGGACAACACCACCTTAAAAAATAGACTAACTCAAACGGCAAAAGAGCTCCAAAAATCCAACGAGGAGAAGAATGCCTTGAAAGGCAGAATTAGCCAAATGGAAAAGGAAGTCCAAAAGACCACTGAAGAAAATACTACCTTAAAAATTAGATTGGAGCAAATGGAAGCTAGTGACTTTAGGAAAAATCAACATAGTATAAAACAGAGCCAAAGGAATGAAAACATGGAAGACAATATGAAATATCTCATAGTAAAACCACTGACCTGGAAAACAGATCCAGGAGAGATAATTTAAAAATTATTGGACTACCTGAAAGCCATGATCAAAAAAAGAGCCTAGATATCATCTTTCAAGAAATTATCGAGGAGAACTGCCTTGATATTCTAGAGCCAGAGGGTAAAATAGAAATTTAAAGAATCCACCAATCACCTCCTCAAAAAGATCCCAAAGAGAAAACTCCTAGGAATATTGTCACCAAATTCCAGAGCTCCCAGGTCAAGGAGAATACACTGCAAGCAGCCAGAAAGAAACAATTTGAGTATTATAGAAACACAATCAGGATAACACAAGATATGGCAGCTTCTACATTAAGAGACTGAAGGGCCTGGAATATGATATTCCGGAGGTCAATGGAGCTAGGATTAAAACTAAGAATCACCTACCCTGCAAAACTGAGTATCATGCTCCAAGGCAAAAAATGGACTTCCAATAAGTTAGAGGAGTTTCAAGCATTCTCAGTGAAAAAACCAGAGCTGAAAAGAAAATCTGACTTTCAAACACCAGAATCAAGAGAAGCATGAAAAGGTAAACAAGAAAGAGAAATCATAAGGGACTTACTAAAGTTGAACTGTTTTGTTTACATTCCTACATGGAAAGATGATGTGTATAACTCATGACACCTCAGTATTAGGGTAGCTGAAGAAAATATACGTATATGTATATATATATATATATATATATATGTGTGTGTGTATATATATATGTATGTATATATATATGTATACATATACACACATATATATATATATAGACAGAGGGCACAGGGTGAGCTGAATATGAAGGGATGATATCTAAAAAAATAAAATCAAATTAAAGGATGAGAGAGTAATACATTGAGAGGGAGAAAGGGAGAGATAGAATGGGGTAAATTATCTCGCATAAAAGTGGCAAGAAAAAGCAGTTCTGTAGGAAAGGAAGATGGAGCAGGAGAGGGGGAATGAGTGAATCTTGCTCTCATTGGATTTGACCTGAGGAGGAAATAACATACACACTCAATTGGGTATCTTACCCCACAGGAAAGAAGGAGGAAGGAGATAAAAAGGGGGGGAAGATAGAAGAGAGGGCAGATGGGGGAGGAGATAATCAAAAGCAAACACTTTTGAAAAGGGACAGGGTCAAGGGAGAAAACTGAATAAAGGGGGATAGGATACGAAGGAACAAAATATAGTTAGTCTTTCACAACATGAGTATTGTGGAAGGGTTTTACATAATGATATGCATGTGGCCTATGTTGAACTGCTTGACTTCTTAGGGAGGGTGGGTGGGGAGGGAAGAGGAGAGAGAGTTTGGAATTCAAAATTTTAAAAGCAAATGTTCAAAAAAAAAAGTTTTTGCACGAAACTAGGAAATAAGACATACAGGCAATGGGGCATAGAAATCTATCTTGCCCTACAAGGAAGGAAGGAAAAAGGGAATGGAGGTGGAGTTGGTGACAGTAGGGAGGGCTGACTGGGAAATGGGGCAATCAGAATATATTCCATCTTAGAGTGGGGAGGAAGGTAGAAATGGGGAGAAAATTTGTAATTCAAAATCTTGTGAAAATCAATGCTGAAATATTAAATATAAAAATATAATATAATATAATATAATATATATAATAAAATATAATAAATATAAATATAAAATAAAACATAAAAATAAATATAAATAAAAAATATAAAATAAAAATAAATATAAAAATATTAAAAAATTAAATAAATACATAGAAAAAAGAATTAAAGCAGATATAGTATGGAAAAAATACTGTGGATTAATAAGAACATTTACATTCTTTTCTAATTACTTATAAAAAGACTTCATAGTGCTTCTAAAATGTTTAAGACATCCATTATTAATAATTATATGGCATAATATATGGTTGAAAACAGCAATAGACTTCAAGGCAAAAGACTCTGGAATCATAGCTTAGCCCTGGCACTGTGCAGTAGGTAATCAATATGGCATTTATTAAGTGCCTACTACTATGTGCCAGGTACTGTGCTGAGCACTGAAGATCCAAAGTCTCCATTTCCAAGAGGTCGCAGTCTAAGGGCAGAGGAAACATGTACACAACTATGTACACACAAGCCACATACAGGATAAATTATAGATAATCAATAGAAGAAAGACATTAGCTTTAAGGGGGATCAGGAAAGTCTTATCCAAAAAGGTGAGATTTTGCCTGGGATTTAAAGGAAGTGAGTAAGACCAGGAGACAGAGATCAGAGAGGGCATTCCACGCATCAGGGACAGGCAGTGAAAATTCCTAGAGCCTGGAAACAGAGGGCCTTGGGGGAGGAACAGCAAGGCCAGTGTTACCAAATCACAGAGTATGTGGGGTGCAGGGAGAAGGAAAGCAGAGTGTAGGAAGACTGAAGGGTGGTGTGTTCGTAAACAAAATGGGCTCTTAGCACTCAGTTCAACCAAGTGCCCTTGAAGAATTTGGCCTTTGTTTCCTTGATTAAATTTGAGAGTCCTTGGTAACCTCCTTGCCTCAGGGGAGGGCCTACTTTACACATGAGTTTGAGTGACATGTTTGGGACATCAGAGGCTTTTAGACCACATGGGTTTGTCGCCTGTGACAATTTTATGTCACGTGGGTGAGTTCCATGTGTGACTCACCCTTATCCTGAAAAAGTTATAAAACCAGGGGTTGGCTTTCTCTTTTTTGGAGCTCTTACCCACAGCCATGGTGGCGTGCACAACTCTGGGCCAGCCCTCGTTATGAGCTCCTGGGCTGAATCTAGATGTTGGTAACTATAAATTGTATTTGGTCTATCTGTCAATGTTTGTAATTTGTTTGTATTTTCTCTGAAGTTCAGGGTGCTGGCTTTTTCCCCTGAACTAAGTGAGTGGTATTAGTATGCTGAATTAAAGTAAACTTGTCAACCCCTTAACATTGTTTTCCTTAGTAAAGCAGATCAAAAGAATCTGGGCTTCGGCAGCATTCTTGTTGTTGGGCTTGTGTTGGTCTTTCACCCCCACAACAGCTGCTAGCCAGATTGTTGAAACGGGTGGGCGGGATCTAATTTTTGAAAAGCTTTGAATGTCAAACAGGATTTTATATTTAAGGCTGAAAGTAAAAGATAAGGAGGCCACTTGAATATTGAATACTAGGGTGACATGGTCGGATCTGAGTTTCAGAAAGATTAATTTGACAGCTCTGTAGTGCTGACCTTACGAGACTGGGTAAATTACAATCTCTCTGACCCTCATTTCCTTCATCTATAAAATAGGGGTCATAGCTGCAATGCCCATATCATGGGTTTCACATGATTATCAATTTAGGGCTAGAAAAGACCATCATCTAATCCAAATTTGTTATTTTATAAATAAGAAAAATGAGACCCAGAAAAGTTAAATCATTCACTCACAGTCATACAGGAAGTAAAATGTAGCACCAAGATTTGAACACCAGTCCTTTGTCTCTTTCCATAACACTGTGCTGGACTGTAATGAGGAACACTATAAATCATGGCCTAAAAATAAACTCAGTACCAGTGTACTGAGACCAAATTAACATAAGATCAAGACTGAAGAAAAACATCTGAAGCACAGGGCATGAGGAAGCTTGTCTAGGAGCACTGCTTCAAGCCATAGTCTCCTGGGGGATGGAAGCAAGAGACACACGGAAAGTCAATGAGAGGGTGCTGAGAACACACTTAACGTGTTTCAGAAATATTTTCTTTTCCGGGGCAGACCCATATAATCCATTATACTCCTCCCTATTCCCTGCCATGCCTGAAACCTTGTAAACACTGTCATGCTCCTTATCCTATAATCTTTAAACAGAAGGGAATGTTCCCATAATCTTAAGAGCCAAACCAAACGTTAAGCAAAAAATGGAAATAGAAGTACAGCCCCCCCACAAAGCATATATTATGTATCTTATAAAAACCACGTTTTCCTGAAAATCACCTCTACTTGCACTCACACCCTTGTCTGGAAGGTTATTTGGTCTTTTTTAAAGATCTTCCTGTAGAGAAATGTTATAGAGCACACTCAGGGCTCTTTGCAAACCTTAAGTGTCATATAAATGTCAGCTGTTACCATTAATATAGAAAGTTTAAAAAGAAAAAAAAAGAAGAAAGTAACGTCATGGCTTGGAGTTCTACAATCAGGCAAAGGGCTGGTCCTAGTAATAATGAAGTTGGTAAATGAGAAATACTATGTTGACAGGAAAATTAAGGCTCATAATGGCAAGCATAAACTTGTTTGCAAAATGCTATGGAGGAGCAAAGAGATTAAAAGCAATATCCCCTTCCATCAGCAAAAAGCAAATAAGACCAAGCCAACCTCTGTGCAATAATTCTGCTCAGGCAGCTTATCCAAATGGAGAATTTTTAAATTAGGCTCAAGAAGAAGACAGACAAGAAATAAGAACAGCACTTTTTTGTATGGCAATTTAAAATTTACAAAATTCTTTCCCTTACAATAATTCTGTGAGGTAAGCACTGAAAATATTATTATCACCATTTTACAGAGAGCAAAACTGAGGCTAAGAGGTTAAGTGACTTACTTATGGTCACAAAGCTAATAAATGTCAGAGCTAGGATTCAAACCCAGACCTTTCTACTCTAAACCAAGTGTTTTTTTTTCTTGTATACCATGCTGCCTCACCTTAAACATAGCGGTTAGCCTTTTTACAGCTAACATTTTGTCAGAAACAACCACATTTGGACTCTTTCCATCTCTCTATACCAGACAAGCTATAGAAACAACATGATGGTGGCGTGGAAGACGGAGTCAGGAGAGTAGCTCAACCAACTCCAGGACATATAGAGGAATTGGTACTGGAAGGGATGAGAATTTAAAAACACTCAGGAATGGACTCTCTTGATATCTCAGAAGAAGAAAAGACCAACAAAAGAAAAAGAAAAAGAAAAAGATCGCAAACAGTGTTCTTACCAAAAAAAGAAAGAGGCCATTAAAACATTAGGAACTACTGGCCCAAATGCCTGCTTTCTCATCTGAATCAGATCTTTATGAGGATGGCCTAAGAACACCAACAAAATGCTCAGTAAGAGCACTGGACAAGAACAGGGAGGTTTGGAAAGAGCTCTTCTCCTGCCAGCCACATATTTGACCGGAGCACATAAAAACCTATTGTGTTTACTGGTTTTTAAGAAGATGTCTGACTCAGTGGAGCAAAATGCAGCCTTGAAGGCAATCTGCAGACAAGCCAGCCTCACATCCATGATCGGTTGAGCACTCACAACAAGACAGGCGTTAAAGAGGCAGCTATATTTTCAAAAGGGTTTTCCACATCATGGAAAGCATCCTGCTTAAAGTCCAAACAGAACGACTTCCTATTGATGGTGCAAGTCTCCAAATGCTCCATTCACAGACGACATTGACAAAGCCTCAATGACATCCACAAGAATGCAAAAGGGACTGGTCTAACTATTTACACTAGAAAAACACAGTGGATAAAAGCATAATTTGCTCAAATGATGAAATGCCACTGAATGGGGCGTATGCCAAGTAAATCTATCAACAAGGTATATCTTGGACCACTATGGCAGATAACAAGTAGATTCAGAATTAAGGAGGAGGAGAACATGTCACTGTATTTGGGAAACAGTGCAGTATTTGTAATGATTAAAAACTTCTTACCACAGTGAAAACCCTTTAACACCAACATTATCTCAATGAAGCTATATGATGGTTCTCTGCAGCCTAACAATATGAGATTTCAAGCTATACAACAAAGTAGTAATCATCATAATGATATGATACTGGTCAAGAAATAGAGAAATCAATCAACGGAACAGATTTGATACACAGCATATGCAAGAAAATGAACTTAGTAGTCTAGTGTTTGATAAACCCAAAGACCCCAACCATGAGGATAAGGAGTCACTATCTGATGAAAACTGCGGGGAAAAATGGAAAATAATCTGGTGGAAATAAGGTTTAGACCATTAGTTCACACAATATAAGATAAACTCCAAATGGACATATGACTCGCATATAAAAGGTCACATCATAAACAAGCTAGAGGATGCTATATGGCTGTCAAGCATGACACACCATAATCTCAGAGGAATTAACATTACAAATAACCTAAGAAGAAAATGGAATGGAAGAATAGGCATTTTTATAGCACCTACTGTGTGCCAGGTACCATCATAAGTGCATTAGAAATATTACCTCATGTCATCCTCACAACAACCCCATAAGGTAGATATTGTTATTATCTGCATTTTACAGTTAAAGAAACTGAGACAGAGAGCAATTAAGTGACTTGCCCAATCACACAACTAGTAAGGCTAGATTTGAATTCAGGTCTTCCTGACCCCAGACCCAGTCTTCTTGCCACTGCACCACCTAGCTACCACCTGAGAATGGTGGAATAGTGCATTGTGGTTGTTAGTAAGTGCAGCACATTGCCAATGATGACCATAAGTCTTGGAACACTATATTTCAAAGAGCAAAAGAGCTGGGGTTGTGGTCAAAAATAACTTACCAGCAAAGTTTAGTATAATCCTGAATGAAAAATAATGGATATTTAATGAATTAAAAGACTTTCAGATTATCGGTGACAAAAAGAACAGAAGTTAATGGAAAATTCAACATATATGATCCAGAAGAAATATAAGGTAAACATTAAAGATCAATACAAGGGATTCAATAAGCTCAAACTGTTTATTTCTTACATGTGGAAATGTTATTCTTAAGACTGTCACCAGTACCTGGATAGTTGTAAGGAAAGATTGGGGCTGAGCTGACTATGATGAGCAGAGTCTAAAAAAAATAATTGGGTAGGAGTAGATAAAAAGGAGCAATTAACTCACATAAATGAAGTGTTAGAAGAAGAACTGATACAAAGGAAGGAGGTTGAGGTGAAGGGCTGGTAGTGCTGGAACCTTACTCTTATCACATCTCAGTTAAAGAGGGAATAACATATACGTCTAGAAGAGTAAAAAAGGTCTTCCAAATTATAAAGAAATAAGAGGGTTATGGAGGGAGGGGGCTTTTAGAAGGGTTTGTAGACTAAGATTTAGGGGCGGGGAGAGGAAAAGGGAGGGATTTAGAGGGTTGGGCAGCATAAGGAATAGGAAGATAAGGGGAGAATAAAAGGGATACCTGGGAATACACCTGCCAAAACAAACCCAGGAACTATATGAACAAAATCATAAAAAAACTTTTTGTACAAATAAAATCAGATTTAAATAGAGAAATAATAATTGTCCATAAGCAGGCAGGGCCGATATAATAAAAATGAACATTTTTTCCTAAATTAATCTGTATATTCAATGCCACCCTAATTGAATAACCAAAACTTTATTTTACCGAACAAGAAAAAATAATAACAAAATTCATTTGGAAGAATAAAATATCAAAGGAATTGATGAAAAAAATTTAAGGTAAAGAGGCTTAGCAGTACCAGATCTTAAACTAATAAGGCAGTAATTATGAAAACTTTAGTAGTACCAGATCTTAAAACTAATATGGCAGAAATTATGAAAACTATCTGGTACTGGCTAAGAAACTAAAAAGTAGATCAAGAGAACAGAGTAGACGTACAATTTACAGCAGCAAATGAATATAATAACCTAGTGTTTGACAGGTGTAAAGACAAACTTTCAGGACAAGAATTCATTATTTGGTAAAAGTTTGGAAAGCTAAAAAGAAGTCTAGCAGAAAGTGGGCATAGACCAATATCTTACACCATTTACCATAATAAGGTCAAAATGGATACATGACCAAAATATAAAGGCAGGTATTACAAAAAAAATTAGAAGAACATAGAACATGTTACTTATCAGATTTAAGGATAGGTGAACAGTTTACAAACAAACAAGAGATAGAGAGCATTGTGAGGTGTAAAATACATCATTTTATGACATTAAATTAAAAAGCTTTTGTGCAAATGAAACTAATGCAGTGAAGATCAGAAGGCAAGAAAAAAACTGGGGGATAAATTTTTAGACAGTTCTTCAGATAAAGGTCTCATATCTCAAATATATGAAGAACTTTGTAAAATCTGTAAGAATACAAGTCAATCCCCAACCTTAAATGGTCAAAGGATATGAACAGGCAAGTTTCCAATGAAGAAATCAAAATAATTTGTAGTCATATGAAAATACTCTAAAATCATTATTGATTAGAGAAATTGAGTCTAAAATGACAAAAGGAGAAAGCAACAAACGTTGGAAGGCGTGTGGAAAAATTGGGAACTTAATTCATTGTTGATGGATCTGTGAGCTGATCAATCATTTTGGAGAGCAATCTAGAATTATGCCCAAAGAGTTATTAAACTGCCTATACCCTTTGACCCAGCAATACCACTATTAGGTCTGTTTCCCAAGATGATTAAAGAAAAAGTAAAAGAAACTATATTTTCTAAAATATTTACTGGAGATTGTGGGGATGCCTCTCAATTGGGGAATGGTTAAACAAGTTATGATACATGCTCATGATGGAATCCTATGCCTAAAGAAATGATGAGCTTCATGATTTTAGAAAAACACAGAAATAGCTGCACAAAAATAATGAAGAGCAAAATGAGCAGAACCAAGAGAACGTTGTATACAGTAAAAGTAAGTATCGTTTTAAGAGAAACTTTGAGCAACCAAGTCATTCTATTATAAATACCCAAATTAACTACAAAGGTCCTACAAAGATGCTATCTGCATCCAGAGAAAGAAGTGACATAAATGTGTGTATGTACATACACACACACATACACATATACATATGTGGGTGTGTGTATATATATATATATGTGTGTATGCGTATATGTGAATATATAATTTTGTGTCTAATGGTAGCCTTCTCTAGAGGGAAGGGAAAAAACAAAACGCAAGCTACATGATAACTTTGTTGTATATTTAAAAGGAATAGCAAGTTGTACATAACAGATCTGTAGTTTCAGGTACAATCAGATTTTTTTTAATTCTACTTTGTTATGGAAACGCTTGTTTTATTTCTTAAGTACAGAATATAAAAATGTTTTTAAGTTTATTAAGACTAGATAATATACCAGTTACTTATTCCAATAACTGATTCTGTAAATTTTTTTATTGATTTTTTTTTTAAAGAACAACTAAAATAACTACTTATTCCTCTGGTGCCTTTTTGTATTTCACAATTTTATCAGATGCTTCCTGAAAAAAAAATGTCATATCCCCAATTCAACATCTTGAGAAACAAAAGTGCTTTGTTCTGACCAGGTACTAGGTAGTCCTTTGTGGGCTTTGTACCATTCCTTATATCATTTGAATTAAATAGATTTTCTGTACCTTCCCAACTCTACACAACACAGGCTTTTCAAACGCTGCCTTACCAGAAACTGATGGATACAGGGCAAAAGGACTAAATCAGCAAGGGTGAAATAGAGGCCTTCTGCAAAGAGGTGATCTAGAGGCGGCAGGTCTGACGTTTGCACTTTCCTGATGTGCACAGGTTCCCGAATGCTCTCAGCAGGAGTTTCCTGGACTCTGAGTCTGGTTAATGCCACCCTGAGTTCTAGGTTCTCTGCGGGAGGCTCGGCACTTTCTCTGAGTGCTCCTTGGTACCCAGAGCCAGGACTCTGCCCAGGCATTTCCGCCTCCTGCTGCCGCTTCAGCTTCTGCCTGCGGATCTTGTCATCATTGTGCACTCTCACAGGCTCCCTGAGCTTCTTCTCCAGCTGCAGCACTGCCTCTGGGATAGGGGCCTGGGGCCCAGGAGGCTCACTTAGGAACCTCTCCACAGCCAGCGGGATGCTGAGCTCACACAGTCTGGTCCACTGGCTCACCTGGAAGAAAAGAAATCAGATGATGATAGGACCATAGGATGAATCTTTACTGGTAACAGACTGAGATAAAGGAAAACTGTAGGGACATATAAACCAATTCTGAGGAGTCCCAGGGTATATCTGCACAGGATTTTAAAGAGCAGCAAAGACTCATACTCCATAGTTCTGCACACATCTTGCATTCCTAAAGTATGAGCCCATTAGAAAGCACCAGATGAAAGACTTTGTCTACATGAGTTTCTGTCTCTCCAGATTCTTTAAAATGGAAAAAGTCACTCCACATTTGGTTTTTACTGATCACCATTAATAATATCCACAGAAGTGACCTTAGAACTACCCAAGATAATTTTTTTTTTTTGTTAAAAAACATCTGTTAATGACCAAATGCCTACAGCCTCAAGGAAAAAAATCCCAAACCAGGTAATTTGCCAACATCTGCACAGAAACACTACAGGCCAGGAGTTAACTCATTTTCTATGAACTCTTTAGATATGGAATAAACCAGAAGTATAGAATATATAAACATGTAGGTATATACACACATATACATGTACATATACCTACATATACGAACACATATGTGCATGTTATACTTATGAGGAAGCTAGATGGCTCAGATAGTGGTCCTGAACTTGAAGACTTGAATTCAAATCCTATCTCAGACGCTTACTAGCTGTACAATCCTGGGCAAGTCACCTCACCGTTCTCAGCCTCAGCTTCCTCATCTGTAAAATGGGATAACGATAGCACCTACTGCCCAGGGTTGTTGTGAGGCTCGAATGAAGTGACATGTAAAGTACTTTCTAAGTGCTAGCCAGCTATTGTTACACAACAGCACAGCACGGTGGATAACATAATGGACTTGGGGTCAGGAAGATCTGGGTCAAGTCCTGTCTCTAATATTTACAAGGTGCATGACACCAGACAGGTCCCTTTACCTCTCCTAGTCACACTTTCCTTATCTGTAAAATGGTGATAATAATACCTGTATTATCTGACTCAAAGGATTGTTGTGAGTCTCCAATGAGAAACACAAATGAAAAGCTTTGCAAACTATAAAGAACTATATAATTATCAATGAAACCACAATTATTTACTAAATACATAGTAGGTGCCAATGAATGAGGATAAAAAGGCAAAAACGTAGAGTCCTTGCCCACAAGAACTGTATTCTATGAGAGGAGACGTGTACTATATGGGGTGCAGGGTGTGTTCAGGGAAGCCTAGAACCTCTGCTGGGAGGGCTGCTCTCCACCTTTGGAGTCCACGTGATCCACCTAATTCTCACTGGTGGCTCCAAGAAGCTGTAATATGCATAGTGGCCACACCCTGGTAAACTATTTTGGCAAAAGGGCTAAACCAGGTTTTGGGTAACCAAGGTGTCTCAAATCTTTCAGTGAGTTAGGGGGGTATCTACCCCAAGCATATGAAGACTTCCCCTGTGGAATGGATGGATGGGAATCATTTGTTCCAATGGCCATGAAGGCAGGTATTGTGGAGCTTGTTTAGACACTGTAGATGCCAAGGTCATCCACCGCATCCCAAGCCATCAACAGTTGTCTTGATTCTGTTCTGCCCCTGGACTGAGACAATTCTGGAAGAGAGAGTGAGGCTGACAACTTCATGAGACTCTGCCTCACTTAAATCCAATTTGTGTACAAATCAAAACACATCACCCATCCATTTTACCATTATACCAATCTCAAAGTCTTGTGGCGACAGGCAAGTGACAAAGCAGCAGGTGCAGATACACTGGGAGCTGTAGTGCACACAGGCGACCCAGGCCATCTTCCCACTCGAAGCAGCAGTGGAATTCAGAAGCCACCTGGGTATCTGAGCAGCTCTTTAAGGACCTCAATGCTCATCTCCTGGTGTGAGGAAGAGGCTAGAAAAGGTGCCCTAAAAATTGTCTGCTTTACCCAACCCCAGCCTGTATACCATCCTGCAGTAGAAATGCCAAAAAACGTACAAAAATTTCTACAAAGATGATTCCACTCGCCAATGGTACACGGAATGTGCACACACTTATGGACAACACAAAATCCAGGAAACCTGAAAGATGAACAGCTCTTGTTGCAAAAGAACACAGCAGATATCGCATCCAAACAGCTGCTCTGAGTGAAATAAGACTGGCAAATGAAGGCCAGCTTACTGAAATCAGAGCACGATACACATTTTTCTAGAGTGGCTGCAATGAAGGAGTGCCCCATGAAGCTGGTATAGGTTTTTCAATCAAAACTAATCTAGTCAAGAAGCTTGTATGCCTACCAAAGGGAGTGAACGACAGGCTTGTGACAATGTGATTGCTACTTGCAGGTAAGTGTCATGTCACCATCATCAGTGCCTATGCTCCCACTATGACAAATCCTGATGAGGTCAAAGAAAAAATTTATGGAGACTCGGAGAGACCCTCATCATTAATGTGCCAAAAGAAGACAAGCCCATAGTTCTGAGTGACTTTAATGCGAGAGTAGGCACAGATTACTAGACATGGCAAGGAGTCCTTAGGAGGAATGGAGTTCCAAACAGCAACAGCAAATGGTCACTTGCTACTGAAGACTTGTGCATCTCAAGACCTTCACATTACCAACACTGTCTTCTACTTACCTAATGCAATAAAATTGCATGGATGCACCCTCACAGAAAACGCTGGCATTTAAGAGACTACCAGAAGACTCGATGTCAACAAATTAGAACACTTCTCTGGCAGGAACAATTTGTTGCTAACTTGGAGGGAAAGTGTAGCCAACACACACTTGGTAACAGTGTAGCAGAAAAAAAATGGGCAGCTTTCAGAGATTTGGCATACAGCACTGCATTTACTCATCTGAGTCAGAACACTCACAAACACCAAGGCTGGTTTGATGAAAATGATGGGGAAATTCAGAAGTTGCTAAATGAAAAACAAGAACTCCACAGGGTTTACCAGCAGGATAGTTCATCCATCTCTAAGAAGGCAGCATTTAATTCCATCAAAATTAAAGTACAAGTGAAGCTTAGAGAGAGACAGGATTCTTGGCTTAGTAAGAAGGCAAATGAAAATCAGTTGTACACCGATAGTAACAATGCAAAGCACTTTTATGACATCCTGAAGGCTATTTATGAACCAAAGACCTATGGTGCATCTCAACTACTCAGTGCTAATGGAGCCAACATTGATTAGTAATAAAGACATGATCCTGGAGAGACGGGCTGAATACTTCCATAGTGTTCTCAACAGACCATCATCAGTCAGTGCTGAAGCCACTGACCATTTACTTCAGGTTAAAGTCAATCATCTCTAGCCAAATTTCCAACTGAAGAAGAGGTTTAGAAGCCATTAGGATTCCTCTCCTGTGTCAATACACCTGGTGCTGATTCTATTCCAATTGAGATTTAGAAGGTGGGGAGTCCATTGCTCACACAAAAGCTGATTGAAATTTTCTGGGTTATATAGCAAGAGGAGGTTCAAGGATGGCTCCATTGTCCACCTCTATAAAGGTAAAGGAAATAGACTGTCCTGTGGCAATCACAAGAGTGTCTCTCTCTTAGTCAATGCTGGCAAGACTCTTGCCAGAGTCTCCTTAACAGGCTAATCCTTTACCTGGAAGGTGGACATCTACCTGAGAGCCAGTGTGGCTATAGAAAGGGCCAAGGAATGGTCAATATGGTGTTTGCTGCCTGACAATTCCAAGAGAAATGCCAGGAGCCAAACAGGTCTGTACGCAACATTCATTGATCTGACCAAGGCCTTTGGTACTGTTAGTTCTGAAGGCTTATGGAAAATTATGTCAAAATTTGGTCGCCCAGAGCTCATCAGTTTTGTATGTCAATTTCATGACAGCGTGCTTGTCTGGGTTCTGGATGATGGACGATGCCCTCATGCTTTCCCGGTCACCGATGGAGTGAAGCAAGGCTGTGGGCTTGCTCCCATGTTTTTTAGCATGATGTTTGCAGCCATGTTGTCAGATGCCTCTAATGAGGATGAACACAGCATCAGGTACTGCATTGATAGTAAATTATTTAACTTGAAAAGGCTGCAAGCCAAGACTAAAGTGGAGGGAGAGTTGGCATGATTTTTTGTTGGCAGATGACTGTGCACTCAATGCAGCCTTGGAAACTGAGATGCAACACAGTATGGATCAATTCTCTGCTGCTTGTACTAATTTTGGCCTAACAACAAGAAAACACAGGTACTCCACCAGCCACCACCACACCATCCATATGTGGAACCATCAGTTAAAATGGAGAAGCTTCGAATACTGTGGATAAGTTCACTATCTTGGCAGTATACTTTCTAGGGACGTACACATTGATAATGAGGTTGACATATGCATTGCCAGAGCTAGCTCAGTGTTTGGGAGGCTCCAAAGGAAAGTGTGTGAGAGAAGAGGTATTACACTGACTACCAAACTGAAGGTCTACAGAGCCGTGATGCTGACCTCATTGCTGTATGCCTGTGAAACCTGGACAGTCTACCAGTGCCATGCCAGGAAACTGCATCATTTCCATTTAAATTATCTTAGGAAGATTCTGAAGATCGCCTAGCAAGAAAAGGTACTGGACACTGAGGTCCTTTTGTGAATTAAACTGCTAAGCATTCAAACTCTACTGCAGAGAGTGCAACTCCAATGGGCTCACCATGTTGTTCGAATGTCAAATATGTATCTGCCTAAAACACTATTTTACAGAGAACTCACACAAGGCAAAAATGCTCACATGGTGGTCAGAAGAAGCAATACAATGACACTCTCGAGGTCTCTCTGAAGAACTCTGGAATTGATTGCATGACATGGGAGTCGGTGGCTAAGGACCACCCAGCATGGCATAACCACATCAAAGAAGGTGCTGTGCTCTATGAGCAAAGAAGAATTGAAGTAGCGCAAAAGAAATGCGAGAGATGTGGAAATTTAGAGAATCTACCCCAAATGTTCACTTCGACTATTTGTGCCTGACCTGTAGTACAGCATTTCGAACATGTTAGTCTGAAAAGCCATAGCATAGTAATGTCATGTTGGTCCTCTTTGAAACCCGAAGGACAACAACCAACCAACTAACTATACTGTATACCATATAGGAGATATAACTACAGATCAAGTGGACACATGAGCACTTAGGGATGGGGTGGAGGTAGAGAGAGATCCAGAACAGCTTCATTCAGGAGATGATGCTCGAGTAGATGACTGAAGGAAGCCAGAGACACTAGAAGAGTTGAGGAAGGAGAGCATTCCAGGTAAAGGGGTGTAGTAGGAAGGCCGAATTTATGATCTCAGAAAGGATCATATAAATATCAGAATGGTTTGAAATCGATGGGTATACAGAATTCTCCAAGCAGAAGGCATCCAAAAATTTATTCAGGGCCCAGAGCAACAAATTAGCGAACCAACCTCCCCATTCCAGTATTGTGAACACAAGCCTCCAGGCCCAGTAGGCCCGCCTCACAAGAGTAGCCAGGAGGCCACAAAAAAATAA